>JADMNL010000029.1:48715000-49372500 GCA_016271365.2 Neoceratodus forsteri
AGCACTTCATGGGGCTTTGGAGGCAGATTTAGAACTCCACCTGGCTTATGGATCTCCCTCTTGGTAGCACAATGAATTACCTAACTCCATCGAGCTGCACCAAAAGCTCCTTTTACAGCAGCAGTATTTGTTAGTGGGGAGAAAAGCATCATATAGATGTTTGTTTTTGAAGTAACTGTGTATTTCTGGCAAAAACATAATATGTTCATTCTTTTTCTTTTTATTGTATTTCACTCCTGAACTGAGATACAGGGGTTGAAGTTTTCAAAAGTGCCTACCCTCTGGCCACGCCCACTACGAATACATTTAACACTTTGGCGGGGCACTGTGCTGTTTGCCATCAGTTATCTGTACTAGCAACCTCCCAGTATAAATCCAGTATGTAAAGCCAACAAGTAACCTTGAGGGAAGGGAGTCTTAAAAATTGCTAGTGGTGACCATCTTTAATGATGCGAGTCAGTAATTGTGTAACCCCCTAGGTGGCGCTATCCCTAAGGTTACTACCCCTACCTATATGGCTAAGCACAGGTTGAGGGGCCTGGATTTGGTAATAAGGTGCCTCCACCCAGAGTAATGGTATTGGGGGTGTCTACCGGTTCTGCTGTAGCCCTGTGGGAAGCTATAACCACTCACCAACCCTCCTAGTGGCCCAGTACCTGGCACAACAGTAAATTCACAGTCAGTATAAAACAGTAATAACATGCACACACACTTCACATTTACCACCAGGGTTGGACTTGCAGGAACTTCCCTGGAGACCCCCTGTAAAACAAGGTTAGCAATACAGATGTACACTTTCACTACGGTAACCCAGCTAATAATGTGCACACTAGCCAGGCTAAACATGAAAAAAGACAATTAGGTTTATTTAGGGGTCGTAAACAAGGAAGGGGGTGTGAATCTAGGCAAATGATTGGCAATCTGATTTAATTCAGGTTTGGCATGCACTGTTAGTCCCAAATGACAGTTGCACAACACTGGGTACCCAGGATGGAATATTCGGCTAGCCAGAGGCGTTGCCCGGGGGTGGGCGGTGTTGCAGCTGGTGTCGGGGCACTTGATGGAAAGAAAAGCAGTTAGCATGCACAATAACGAAACATAGACTTTGACAGCAGTTAAGGACCACTTGGCCCACCTAGTCTGCCCATTTCCCTACCTACAGGATAAGCTGCAGATCCTATTTAACCAACAGCCTATTTCTTCTTAACCCCCACAAGAATTGCCTTATGTCTGTCCCATGTATTCTTGAATTCTCCCACAGTTTTAGACCCCACAACCTCCTCAGGAAGGCTGTTCCATGCATTCACACCCTCTCTGTGAAAAAAATACTTCCTCACATTACCTCTGAGCCGTCCCCCCCTCTAGCTTCAAATCGTGTCCTCTTGTTCTTGCACATCTCTTTTTTCTGAAAGATGCTACCCTCTTGGACTTTGTTGATTCCCTTGAGGTACTTGAAAGTTTCTGTCACGTCCCCCCTCTCCCTCCTTTCCTCAAGGGCATACATATTAAGCTCCTTTAGTCTCTCCTCGTATGGCTTCTCTTGCAGACCCTGCACCATTTTAGTTGCCCTCCTCTGGACTGCCTCCATCCTGTCTATGTCCTTGCAGAGATGGGGTCTTCAGAACTGGGCGCAGTACTCCAGATGGGGTCTCACCAACTGTCTGTACAGAGGGATAACAACTTCCTGTTTTCTGCTGGTGATGCCTCTCCCTATGCATCCCAGTATCCCCCCAGCCCTCCCTACTGCCTTCTCACATTGCTTGCTTACCTTAAAGTCATCTGATATGATTACCCCTAGGTCCCTTTCCATTTTTGTTGTTGTTACTACCTCCCCCAAGGGGGATGAGATGATTATTTGTAATCCGAGTCAATTGGCTCAGTCTCTTGTAAACCCAGAAAGTTAAAGCAATCAAATGGTACCACAGGTGACTTAAAGATTGGTTGCAGGAGCTACTCCGATTGTACTCATGCTACCAGATTTCTGCAGGAAGGCAGGCGATATGGAAACCTTGTGGTGTTCACCGATAAGCATGGGGAAACGGGACCGACACAACGCACCTCCTCTTCACGGCCTTTCCTCCAGGTGGCCGCAACCTGCGAGTTGTTGCGCAGGGGCTGGATCCTCGAAGCTGGTCTCTCACCAGAACAGTCTCTGATGCAGGGTAATCGGTCTGGGCCAGATTGGCAAAGGCCCAGGCAGGATGAGCAAAATGGCAAAGTTAGTTGGTCTTCTGGCTAGTGAAGCCTCCGGCTGGCATAACAGGTTGGGTCGAAGGCGAGCAGGTCTCGACCCATGAAACACACTCCGCACACTCAAAATACACATCACTAACTCTGAAAAGTTCAGATACAGTCCGCTTGCTAATTCAGTGGCTTCACTGAGCAAATCTCTTGATCCAGGATTTGTCTCGCACACAAGCTGGGCCGATCGCTTCACAGGAGCAAATCTTCTATCCAAATCACAGGTGACACTGGTAAACTTCTTCGTTCTGCCGCAGTTCCAAACTCAAATCAGACCTTGTCCAATTTCAGCTATAGGCAGTCCCAGACAGGAGAAAGGTGGCAGGGAGGCAAGATGGGCCTCTTCCCGCCAATTCCCCTCTGCCCTGCTCAGGGAGAAACTGCTTGAAAGCTCGAGCTGTTCACACTTCAACCTCCAACTCTAATTGATCCATTGTCTCGTACAGTTCTGGGGATTTCCCTTGGAATCCAAGGTTCAGGTTGGCTGAGGAAGCTGCTAGTCCCAGTTAGGGCTCCCCCTCCAGGTTAGTTTTTGCGCCAACCTAAAAACTACAAAAAATACAGTTTTCCTTCCCATAAGACACTTGGGCCAGGATCCATTTTAGGACCCCTGAGCCCTGTTGGGCCAATTTCTGGAAGTCCCGGACCTAACATGGTGGCTTCCATTCAGAGAAATAAGCTTCGAGGAAAGCAGGTTAAACAAACATCACTACTTCAAATATAATGACATGTAAACAGTAAATAAGCACAGTTCCCATACAGGCTCCCTCTGGACTATTATCGACTGCAGAGTGGAGCAAAATAGAGTGGTGGCTGGCCGGTTGCAAGCCCTAAATCACTTGGACCCCGCACAGACCATGCACTACACATAGATTAGCTAGTCTCTTAAAGGGACAGGCGTGGAGGCTCAACATGGCATTCACACGAAAATAAACAGGATCACACTGAGACAGGACACCAGCCTGGCAGTGAGCATTTAAGGAGCCCAGGAAGACATTAAGGTAAACCCCAAATTGATTGGGGGGGGGGGGTTACATATAAAATTAGTACAATAATAAAAGCTGTTTTATAAACAATTAAGGGCACTAAAAATACACTGTGATGAATACAGTTAATGTCAGAAATATTTTAGTGCTAGAAAACGATCTTATACCTTCAGGTATCTCAGTCCAACCCCCGTTTCAAGAAAGAACTTCACAAGTTTTTAAGTGGCACTGATAAACTTTCCTGTACCTGATACTCTGTACTGGTAATCTGTTTGTCGTCCCCAATTTACTCATCGTTTGTTATTTGTGTTGTAAAGAGCCTGCCTCATGCTGCGGTTAATCTTGTTCCTATTTATATGTATTATCCTCTGTTTCTTGTAAGTGTATAATGTTACAGCATGTATGTTTCAGTATACTCATGCCTGCTTCATCTGGGCGTTTGTGCACTGTACCTGATGCTGAGGCATTGTTACTCTAGTCAGTTTGTATTGTTATTCTTCCACGTCATGTAATTTTATCTGTGAAGCTTTATGTCAGAAAAATGTTGATCCTAAAAAAAACTATATGATGAAATGTTTTGCCAACTAACAAATCCTGCTACTTTGATAAACGTTGTTCTTCTGAAGCCTTTTTGGCACAGCAGGTGTCCTGTACACAGTGTAAGCTTGAGCAGGCTAGACAGTGACAGCTAGCTTAGTAGACAGACTATGGGGCAGAGATTCTGGCCAACGCTTCCTGTCAGCGCAGTGCTGGGGTAGTTGCCTTTCTTTGTGTTTTGCAGTTGTATCGGATGCCAGGTTCTAAAATGGATTTGCTTATTACTGTATATGACCAACAGAAACAGCAGTGTAGTGAATGCCCTAGGTTGTTACAGCCATTTGGAGTTACAGACGAGAAAGAAGTGGGGCTGGTTTGCACTGTTAGCTCTAGAGTTTACCCCGCACTAGCTGCTGAGAAGGAAGCTCCATTCCTTGTTGTTCTAATAAAGAAGGCTTCGCCTGTATACCCAGGGGTGAAAGACGTGACAAAGACATGATGAAGCGATACCAGGATGGATTAAACTGCAAGGCGCAGGAAGCTAAGCCAAACTCATAAAAAGTATTACAAGCAGGGAGCATATTACAATCTTTCTTCATTTGTTTCTGTTCACTTATTTGTTATTTTAACAACCTTGCCACTGTGTTTATTTTACTGCATTCCTTCTTTTACAGTTAAAACAGAATAGAATTTTGGTTTCACATGGTGCCTTTCACGCACACTACATTGTAAAGCACTTTAAATAGAACTGAACAAAAAAATGTCACTAGGATAACTGAATGCATACAGATACGGCAACAGCTATCAAGCATGCACAACGTTCACACAACGCCCTAGACCTGTAGGAACGTATTATAATGAGAGTGGGAGTATTGTGTTTGCCAAGATGCCAGAGCTATCCCCTCCTGTTTTTGAATAGTGCCTTTAAGTTCCACGTGGGCATCCGCCAGGGAAGGGAACACCAGCGACATGCAACATGCCTTTTACTGTACCCATCCCACACTGTGGGAAATTACATGCCCCCGTGCATGGAAGACCAGCACGCAAATTGTCTGTTGTGGTGTGGCCAGCCTTAGATAATGTGGACCTAATCAGTAGCAGAAATCTAAACCCTAGAGTGTCACACTGCTGTGTTAGCTTAGTACGTGAGCCCATGTTTGTGGTTTGGGTCTCAACCCCCACAAAGAGGCAGCACTCTGTAGTGCACCATGGTAGATCATGCTGATTATCAAATGTCCTGTGAAAGGGCAGAGGTTTGTCAATCAGTTAAGCAATAAGTTATGATAAGGGGTGTGGATTAAGGAATAATGTCACTGCTCGGGTGTGTTGTGAAGCACAGGGCAGAGCCCAGTGCCTTCCGCCACCTGAGAAGTGATGATAACCAGCATAACACATTCCTGGAAGTGACTTATTGCGATTATAATTAATGGATCATCTGGATAAAAAAAAGGCCTTTTTATGTCGGCTTTTCCTTAGATTAGTTTTAAACCATGATGTACTGACATAACATCATTGCAAAAAATTAACTTTAAACCCATCAGCTTTCAGGGTTTTTCTGTCCATTTTATAATATTCATTAACAACAAGAACTAGATCTGAGTTGTGGGGTGCTGAGAAAAATTAAATACTTTAATGTCGCCTGTCCTGCAAAAGCTATTTAAGAGAGCAAAGGAGGTGCTTCATTGCACAGCGGTATTGTACAAATTGTAATGTCTTCCAAAATGATGACAAACATGTATACAGCAAGGGCTTTTGCTGCTGTACTAATTCACTGATAGCTCCGTGTGTAGGCAGGGAGCTGATGAGAACTACAAGACTTCATTAAGAAGTATGAAACATAGTTTGTCAGGAAGCCACCAAAGAAAACACAGATAACATCATCAAAATCCATTGTGAAGCATCACACGTATATCTTCATATTGTATCATATCTCACTCCCTCATCATTTCTGACTTCAGAAGAGGCAGCGTTTATTTTAATGTATGCTTTCAATATTGCAGTACAAAATGGAGGAGTAATGTCCTGAGGGAATGGCTGGTCAATGGATGACACTCCGGCTGCTGTTCTGGGGCTACTCTGCACCCTATTTCAATTAAATGGATTTCTTACAGTGTTTTCCATATTGTAACCTATACCAAACCCTTTATCTTTTGTCCGGTGTGCTAAACCGTAGAAGATGGCCTTCATCACTCAGGTTTTAATGATTTATTGTTTGTGTATGTATTTAGTTATTATTCTGATTTCACTTTTGTATACCTTTGGATCTCCTGTCTCCCATCCTGATGTTTGGGTCCAGCCTGGCAGTACCCTTTCTCCAGGTTAGTGGACTGGAGAGTGACTGCCTCCTCAGCCAGCTCCAGGATCAGCTGGCAGAATTGCTCAGATGTCCGGGATCTTACACCCTCCATGATGCTCCCAGACACCCTCCCACCCCAAGCTGATAAAACACATTTTAAATGAAATTAAGAAATACTAGTGCCTACTCTTGTCTGACATGCCTCCTTCTTTGAACCAGATATTGGATGAGGTGGAAAAACGGCGGGATATTTCCCCAGCGCTGGTGCATCCCTTCATGCGTAGTGTCATGGAAGCTCCATTCCCTGCCCCTGGCCGTACCATTACTGTGAAGAACTTCTTGCCAGGATCAGGTAATGAGGTAAGTAAAATGTTTGGAGCTGTATTTCTACCCAGAAACTCTTACACTTCCCTACATCATCAACCCTGAAATAAAATCACTGAGAACTGAACAGCAGTGAGGAAGTGGTGTGGTTTAGTGGTTAGAGCACCGGCCTGGGGACTGGGAGGTCACCGGTTCAAACTCTGCTAGAGCCAGATACTCACTGTATGACCTTGGGAAGCCTCAATGTTGTAGTCCACCCAGCTGCAAAAATGGGTAGAAGCAGGACCCCACTGGAAATGAGATGTTGCATCTCAGCTGGGCCATCCTGGGTAAATGTATTTAAAAAAACATGATTTTTCCTTGTCCGACTGGTGTAATTGATGGTAAATTGATGCAGTGGATGAGTTTTAAAGAATCTAATCCGGTGGAAGATTTGAGGTACAAGATCAAGATGAAGTCTTGTGTTACCCCAGTGTGCCTCATAGAGGAACTCCATCCACTCCGGGGGTGTGTGATTATGGTTGATATCGGTAGAATTTGGATTTCAAGCCAATGTACTGTATACTACTACTATGCACATTTTCATGGAAATGAGAGTTAACCTTTTCCCGATGCTTATTTTGTACCCGGTTTTCAAGCAGATGTCCACAGTAGTGTATACAAAATGGAATGGCACTCAAAATGTGGGGCATGCTGGGTATTAGAGTTCTGAGGCCAGCGGAGCATGTTTTGCTAGTAGTCAAAGTGAGTTAACGTGAGACAGTTCTCATTAAGAACAGCAGAGGCTTGGCTGGCCCGGTGGCGAAGAGGGCTTAGGCACCATCAGCCCCTTACCTTTTCCCATGCCGGTGACCCGCGTTCAGGGGTCACATGGGGGGTCAGCCGGGGGAGGGAGGATTGAGTGTCCATCGGACTGCTCTCCTGTCTCAGGAAGGGGGGTTTGTGTGGCTCAGTGATAGACCGCCATCTGGAGGAATCCGGGTGGAGGTGCATGCGAGTCACCACTGAGGGGGCTCTGTGACAGAGCACCAGGGGCGTAACTCCGTGGAGGCAGAGCACAAACAGTGTGCTCATTACACGTCTTGTGAAGAGCCATGGGAAACATAAAGAGGAAAACCTGGGGGAGGTGCTCCATAAAGCCCTGTCCGTCAAGCTGTTGGCCTGCCCACTCTCTTGGGGATCCGGGACCTTCTGGATTTGTGTTCTGGGTGGGAGAGGATGGCCCTCCCTTCCCCACCGCAGGGTGGGAATCCGCGGGGGATACTGGCCCCCGTTCACTGGAGGAGAGTCAGGAGCGGCTGCAGGTGATGGAGCAGAGCGGAACTAGCTGCCCGTCCTGCCATGAAGGATAAACACCATTATAGCACAAAAAAGAACAGTAGAGGCTCTGCAGCACACAGTGCTGTCTGCTGCAATAATCTGTAGTTGAAGGCCACTTCCAACATTGAGGATAGTGGATGGGCATCAGGTAACAACAATGCTGTATTCACTTTGAGAGGTTGCCATCACAACGATGTAAACCTCGAAAGCGAAGCTAGTTTTCTGTTGTAATGGCAAACCTGAGAAGTGAATTCAGCTCTGTTGTTACCTGATGCCTATCCATTATGTTGTATAGTGTATGGGCACCAGCTAACAGCAATCTTTATTTGGCGAACGTCCATTTGTTTTTGGTTTTTTTTTTGTTTTTTTATCCGACACTTCTCCACACTGCCAGTAGCTGTAACTGTTACATTATGCCAAGGTAAAAGTGAGAAAATGGACGATCAGCAATAGAACACTTAACAGATGCGTGAGATGGCATTCTGACTTGTACCAGTGATGGTACAACAGCAACCTGAGGTCACGGTGATGGTACAACAAGTTTGTATCTCTGCCGACTTCTGTCTGTAACAATATGCTCCCATACACTATAGTTCCATTTTGTACTGTGTTTGTGTAAGGAATAACACACACCAGGGTGTCAGGTTGTGCTGAGATGTGCGTACACTTCTGGCGTGTTGCATAGCACGAGAAACAGCTGAGGTCTTTCAACCATCAGACGTGCCCGTACATCTAGCACAATGGGACACCCGAAGTGCGTTATTCCTAGTATTAAGAGTCCAAAATAAAATAAAACTCTTTCTCTCAAGATATATATATGTATGTATATATATATATATATTTATTTAATGACAGATCAGCTATGAGATCTGAGACATTTTGTTACGCTATGATAACCAGTCACATGGTGTACTCGATCACTTAGAACACTAGCATTTCATCATGTATTTTATAATCGGGTGTATCCCACAATTTGTTGTTTTAAACTTTTTAGTGCCAGTTTTTTTTTTTGTTGGCTCCTCTTGTCCTCCCCCCTTCGATGACATCACACCAGCTGCAGCACTAGTCTGATTCATCATGAGGCCCAAATCTCTGTAGATACTGAGTCAAAGTATAAACAGGAAGATGGGCAAAAGCTCATATTCTGAATGAACACCACTGCTCGATTTTCACAGTAGAGGTAGTATCAAAGTCACGAGGGGGAAAAAAATGAGAATGAGGATTTCCAGTGAAGAAGAGAGTCCTCAGGTGTCTGAGGGAGTTAAAGGTGGGTAAGTCCCCATGAGGGTTCACAGGGAGGTGGGGGTAGACTCTTGCAGCACCCCTGGCAGACCTGTTTAGCTGCTTGATTCAGACAGGCATAATCCCGAGGGATTGGAGGGTGGAGAGTGTCCCTCTGCACAAGAGTCGGGATAGGGAAGGTTTAGGGGCCTATAGACTGGTTAGCTTGACTTCAGTTGTGTGTCATTTGTACTTAAACTGAAGCCTTTCAAGTCTGTAGTCAAGGAACAGCTGGCTGACGTCCTGGAATCATAAGATCTCCAAGCCAACAAGCAGCATGACTGTGTGAGACTTGTCCAGCAAACCTCGTAGAATTCTTCAGTGCTGTGTTCAAGGTGGAGGATGAGGGCCAAGCACTGGATGTCCTGTACCTGGACTTCAGCAGTGTCTTTGACTTTGTGTCCCACAAATGGTTAGTGATGAGAATGAGGGATTTGGGGGCGGGGAGAAAGTCAAAAGGTGGGTAGAAAACTGGCTAAGGGAAGAACCCAAAGGGTGGTACCTAAATGACTTGCATTCTGAGGTCAATAATTTGCCGGGGGGACACAGGGGTCAGTCCTGGGTCCAGTACTCTTCAGTGTGTCCCTTTGTGACATTGAAGACCAGATGCAGGGCAAGGTGTGTCTCTACTGGTGGATGACACTAGAGTAAAGTAGGTGGCAGTATGGACAAGGATGGGGTGTAAGGGACTTGAAAAAGGATCTGGATAGTTTGGAAAGATGATCCAAGATGTGGCAGTTGTAATTTAACACCAGAAAGTGCAAGGTGGCACCTTACGCACTTAGGGAAGAGGAATTTGAGAAGTGAAAGATTGACTGACCTCAGCATGCACTCCCTGGAAGGGGGGGAGGGGCAGAGTGCATAACCAGCAACTGTGTAGGCTTAGTGAGGGGTTCATTACAAGAGTAGTGTTTAAACTGATGGGGGGAGTATGTGTGAGGGACATCAGGAGGAAACTCTTCATAGAGAGAGTGGTGAAAAAGTGGAGAACAGCACAGGAGACCCCACACCTTGCAGCAATAATAAAAGTCTAATACTCAAAAAAAAAAAAAAAAAAAAAAAAAAAAAATTATAAGGAACAGGCTGATTATTTCCAGAGTGAACCTCAGAAAGTATAGCACTAACCCCCAGTAACAATGGAGCAGTGTACACAAGGAGCTGGTCAGTGTTTAGACAGTTGCTAGTTTCAAGAGAGGGTGAGCCAGACATAACGGATTGGTTAAAATGGATCGGGGAAGGGATTGGCCATATAGAACCAAGGGATGAGGTCTTGGCATATGGGCCTGCCAGTGCTAGACTGCTGGGAACTTGAGTTGGAACCAGACAGACTTGATGGACCGTGAGCCTCTTTCTGTTTGTAAGCCTCTACATACCTATTAATGGGAGTGATATTATGGAGAGGATAAAGGGAAGTTTTACAAACTGAGATATGGCGTGCTAGAATACATTTAGGGGCAAGAAGGACTCTTTAAGAATTCTCACACGAGGAGAGAAGATGGTGGTATTAAGACTATTAATTGAAGAGGAGGCATTTGGGAGAAAGAGTTTGCCAAGGAGAAAGATTTCAGTTTCGAAAACGAATTAGTTGAAACCCATGTCTACCACTGCAAATTTCTTACCTCCCGTAGTCTGTCTTCTCCAGGTCACCTTTTTGGAGTTCTGGCTGCTTGTAGGGAGTGCAGTAGCTGCGTATTATTAGAAAATGAACCAATTTTGTACCTGTTGAGTAATGTACAGTCACTCTGCTACAGGCTAACTTTCATCCTGTTTGCTTGCTTGTAGTACATTTAACAAAATAAAACTGCAGAGTTTCCTGTTTGTTTCTAGGTAATTGAGCTGTGCAGGCCAGCGGATTCTCGGCTTGAACATATTGATTTTGAGTGTCTGTTTCAGTGTCTCAGCATCCGCCATCTTATCCAAGTTTTTGCATCGCTCCTGCTGGAAAGGAGGGTAATTTTTGTAGCTGACAAATTAAGGTAATTATGCAGTTTCTTTTATCAGTTTTCAAATATGCTTTGCTGGCTACATGCTCTGTTCTATAGGTGGAACCGTTACCCTGTCGTAGATCTGCGAAGTTCTAACATGCACTGCAGGCTATTGAATCTCCCACTACTGCAGCCCTCCTCTGATGTCAGCAGCTGGGATTCTGGGATTTGTAGTTACAGAAAATGTCACCCTGCAAGCCACCAGAATCAGTTTGGTACAATCTGCTATACTGCAGTGAATAGTAAATGAAAGAAAATGTTTTAGCACACAAAGTGCAAATTGGGACCAGCCCCAAACTTGGGTGTGGGGCTCTTAATGCTAACTATTCCCCTTTAAGATCAGAAGGGGACTACTGTAGGTTCATTAAAGCAACACCCACCCCTTCGTTTCATAAGCAGGGACTACTGATATGTAGAGATTTCCCACTCACCCTCACCCTACTTAACCCGTGGCACCTTTTGATCCCCCTTGGTAAACCTAAATGTTTCCAGGCTTTCCTTAAAGACCTGCACTGTCTTCCTGTCCACTGTCTCAGCCTGTAGTCTGTTCCATAGGTTTTCCGCCCTCTGGGAGAAGTGGCTCCTGACGTTACCCTTGAATTTAGCACCTTTGAGTTGAAGAGCACATGCCTCATACTGCAGGACTCTTGTAATAGATACATAAATTAGCATGCTTCTGTACATGCAGAAACCAAATGGGGGCTCTGCATTAGCTTGTGGGCTGCAGCTGGGAGAAAAGGAGTATCTTCCTGAATACACACTGAAAATAGAAAAAATAGTTTGAGAAAAAGATTCATTCATACCTCGCAACAGTCCCAGTATATGAGGGATGCCCCTCACTTTACCACTCAGAAGCTGTCTGTCTCACATGGAGAGGGTGTTGTCCTAAATTCTACACTAAGTCTTTAAAGTGAAAAGTCATGATAAGCCAGACAGACCTGTTTTTGCTCTCCGTAAACCTTCTAGCCATTTGAATTTGCAGCAGTGTGGAGTAGCTGAGCAGCAATACAAACACAGAACTAGTCCGCCAGTTTGCCGGTTCCATTTCTTTTAGCTTTCTGGTTGGACTCTACTCAGTTAATGTAATACTACCTTATTAAGTTCTGAGATGTTTGTTAAAAGCATCCCACCTTTTGCAGAACATGCCTTGGCCTGACACATTGCCTTTTACGCTTGCCGTAGTGTGCTTGTGTAAGTATGAATGTGTTACCATAGGATAAACAGGAATTACGGATTTACAGTATACTGTCCTGTTCAACTAGGTATTTACAAACAAGAGATTGTGTTTGCCTGCTTAATAACAAGCAGGCAATACTAGAGAGCAATGTTAAGTGGACTGAGGCATGTGACCTGGAGAGTTGATAGTGTTAATTTAAAAGAATCTTTCAGGCGATGTTATGAAAATCCTATGTCAACTGTGTTATAGTAGCCATGATTCCACCTGTGCGTTAATAGCAGAGCCCAATGCCGTGCCTTCATTGAAGGCTCTTAGTAGAATTGCCCACTGCATGACTCAGGACATTGCTGCCACTGGGAAATGAGAGCTGCCTTAGGTAGCAAGGCGGTAAGAAGCTTTGGCACAGAGCGCTACTAAAACTTTTAAAATATGGGCCTGGCTTGTGGTGCTGATGGTAGCATGTTGTGTTGCAAAGTGTGAAACTCTGGTTCTAGTCCTAGACACAGTGAGGGAGACTGAGACATCTGAGCTGATGCCCTCCTCCCGGGGGGAGGGCAGTGCTTCACTACCTCAGTAGTTCCAGAGTTCAGTATCAATTACCCGGTGAAGTAAGGTGTAGGCAGTACACTGACAGGTGACCCATGTCTGTGCTGACATGCAGTCATCCCAGGGAGGGGTCTCAACGGTGGAAGAATCCCTCCTGAGCCACCAAGCCATGCATGAAGGTCCAGGTTTGTCCCTGACCCACTGTGCTTTGGATCTACAGTGCATGTTTCTCCACCTTTGGTGGCAGCCTGGGGTGTTGAAGATGTCAGGCTGCTGTTGGTGGGTGGGACAGAATGGATGGTCTGGACCTAAAGCCAGAACATGGTGATGGGGTGGGGGGGGGCGGAGAAAAGAAATAAAAAAAAAAGATAGAAATATGAAGGGAGCTTAGTCTGCTGGCACTTGGGGTGGTATATTGCACTATCCTGTGGGAGACCAACTCTGCCGGGGCTGATGGAGTCTGGGAAGCACAACTCTGAGGGAGGGAATGGTTAATGCCACTGCACACGCACCTCCTCTGTTCAGAGGAAGGGTGACTGTAGTGCTGCAGGTGACCATGTAGCTGCAGACCTCCCCATCCAGAGGTTAGTTGTAGTGGTAGGCCCCTGTATAATGAGTGGTGGGAGGACCTTAACCGGGAAAAAAATTGGTGTCAGTGAAACAGGATCGCTTCCCCATCTTTCAACATTCCACTGGCTCATTATCTCCGGAACTGCTCACCTTCTCTCTGGATTTTGGTGGAGAAAAAGGAAACACATGGGCGGGGGGGGATTAGACATAGAGATGGATTGCAGGAGGTGGCAGCAGATGGACTACTACTGACCCCCTGGTGGTGTCTGAATAGGCAGACGGCAGTTTGGAGGACTGATTGAAAGGCAGGCATTAACACCAGGGAGAACAGACTATAAGTGGAAAATTTTCTAGCATGACACTTAAACTAAATTGAGAAGTACACTTTTAATATTACACAACGTAAGACATTCCATTGAAATCTGCTTAGACAGTTTTTTTATTTAACAACTGTTTACATGGAGTGGGCCAGCTGAGATGTAAAATCTCATTTGCAGATGTGCCCCTGCTTCTGTCCAGTTCTGCATTTGAGTGGGTTGAAGCAGTAGTGGGCCCAGTGGCAGTCTCAAGGTCACACCAAGGATCAGTGGTCATGGTGGGATTTGAACATGTCTGCCAGTTCATAGTTCTATTTATTTATTAAGAAATCGGAATTACAACCTTTGAGCTATAAGCTTGTTTACAAAGAGTCCTCGTCGAGCAAAGTTGAACAGGTACTTAAGGTGCAAAAAGTGCAACAATACAAAGGTAGACGAGTTACAGGTAGCAGCTGTAAGCATTGTCAGTATCCTACAAGGTACAGTGTATATTAAAAGTGCAAACAGAGCAGCAACAAACATGGTAGTCAAGGTTCTACAGGTAGCGGCTATGTGAATAAGTAGCATTGTCAGTTTTCTTAAGGGTACGACATAACTACATTCTGTTAAGTGAATACATTCAACAGATGTAGTGGGCTACCGTCAAGAGGGTGCAGAGGAAGGATCAGCAACAGATAGCAAAAGGAGGGAGAAGAAGAGGAAGTAGATGAAGGAGAAGAGAAGGAGGAAGAGGATGAAGAGGAAGATGAGGATGAAGAAGAAAAAGAAGGGTCACGAGCAGAGACAAATTGAGGGGGAGGTGAGGAGGGGATCAGGGTGTGGGGAAGGGGAGAGAGGGTGTAGGAGAGCATTAGAAGACCCATCTGGCAGGACCCAGGCAAAACTGCTTCAGGGCACGGCAAGCTAGCTTCTTCTGGGATTAAGTGTGGCAGAAGCAGCTATTCGTCAGAAGCAGTTCTAATCTGTGCTCTAGCTAGTTTCGCACACTGCTCTAAAATGAGAGTTTCAGCATACTCAAAAAAATCGCCACCACACATACAAAAAGCATGATTTAACCAAACAGAGACCAATATTCAAGCGATTAAACCCTCTGTGAAAATTAAAGTTACTTTCTTATACATGGGGAAAAACAAAGCACTTGGATGTGTAGAAAGCAAATCTGCCCAGCCAAGAAATTGATTCTGGGATGCCTTTCCAAACCCTGAAATGGTTGTATAGCTTTGTTTAATTCAAACAGCATTTACAATGTTGATGGAAATGTGCATCTTTTCCTGTCTGCAGCACGTTGTCTAAATGTGCCCATGCTGTGGTAGCGCTTCTGTATCCCTTCACGTGGCAGCATACCTACATCCCCGTCCTGCCAGCATCCATGATCGATATTGCCTGCTCCCCAACTCCATTTCTCATCGGAATCCTCTCTGGCTCCTTGCTCGAGCTCAATGACTTGCCCATAGAAGAGGTAAGACTTGTTACAAATGCTGTCATAGTAACATAGTTATGTAGTGCTTTAAAGAGGAACTGATGCCTTGAGAAGAACTATGAAAAACATAATATTTGGCACCAGCCCATTGGTGCAGTGGCAACGCTACCACGCACAGTGCCAGTGACCCAACATCAGACGTGAGCTGAGGTTATCAGAGGACCAACTGGGGAGAAGAAGATTGAGCATCTGGAGAACGGCTATCCTCCACTTGGGGGGTGCAGAGTCCAGAATCTGACTGGCTTCTAGCAGCAGCTGGGGTAATGGCACCTGGGACTAGCCAGAAGGAGGAGGGGCAGGGCTGATGTGCAGGACCGTGCAGTGCGCCTCACGGGGTCATTGCACGCCACACCATTCGGGGTCACTGGGGGGGGGGGACACCCATCAGCGGCAATATGGTGCTCCGACACCTGCAGGCTGCACTCCCGACTAGCTGGGCTCACCAGTCCAGATTACTGGATCGGTTCCCATCAGGGTCTGGGGACTCTGTTGATCCTACTAGGGGGACAAGCCTTGGGGGTTCCAGCTAGCAGATAACTCCTGGTGGATGTCTGGGTGACGGGGCTGGAGTGGAAGGGCCGGGGGGGGGGCATATGGTAAGGAAGGAGGAAAAATAATAAAAATATAATATCTGGACACAAAACAGCTTATATTTCTCATTAGCTCTGTATTACATATACACATCATTTATTACACAGGTCATATGCATGAAAACAGGCTAGGTGTTCCTTGAGGGTTCATAAACTCCTATTGTTTCTTCCCAACTTGATGTCATAATACTGTGCTTGTGACATCACAGTGATTCCAATGGCAATAGACTGATGTCACAGCCAAGCATTATAATTTAAAGTAGGGAGAAACTATAGAGGCAGGTGAACTCTAAGGGATAAAGAGCTTGTTTCTGTGGGAATTTCTTCAGTAAAACTAGTGGAGCAGAGAAATCTATAGAAGATATTTAAAATGCAAGCTGAAATGTGTCTAAATATTATGTTTAAGGTCTGAAAGGACTGTGGTTTCATTTTGTGTGTGGGGGACAATCATTCCATTTGTAGCCTTTCAAGGCAGAAATGAGTTTCAGAAGCATGTTAACCCTCAGCAGCGAGAGTCACTTGTAGGCCCTGAAGGAGACGAAGCCCAAGGGCCCAGAGAGCATAAAAAGAGTCTTCCCCACATTAATATTAATTATATAAATTTGGGCTGTTTATTAGTTACTTTGTAATCTGCATGATTAAAAAAGATAAAAAGCTGCGTTCCGGCCCGGTGGTGCTGAGGGTTGAGGCGCTGGACGCCACACCTCGCGCCATGCTGGTGACCTGGGTTCGGAACTGACTCTGGTCATTCAGGGGTTGGCTGGGAAGGTAAGGATTGAGTGTCCGGAGAACTGCTCTCTTTCCTCAGGGTGGGGGGTTTATGTGCTGCACGCGTCAGCAGAAGAGGGGTTCGACCCACACCCAGGTGTGCTTGGCTGCCTCTGTGGAGGTGGAAACGGCTGCTGCGCCCATTGCATGGGTGCGGGGGCAGGGGAGATAAAAACTGACGGAAGTACTGGGACCCGGCAGGACCCATGATGGCCTGATGGGCCAGAGGACATACCCCTCTGAGGGGGGGTCGTAGCCGCTGCCAGGTCCACAGAGGAGGTGACAAATAATGTCATGATAAAAAAAAAAAAAAAGATTAAAGGAGTTTATATTTTAAGGCTTTATTTAACTATTAAAATGAATCTCCTACCCAAAACTCCCCCACTTCATTTAATAACATCTGTCTAGCCCAGCCTAGACTAAAAATGTGATTAATGTGTTGCCAGTTTTTCAGTATTATTTGGTGTCTGATTTATCTAGGCTATCTTCTGTGCACAAGAGATAAAGTCAGGAAATAGCTGGGTCTCACAAAAGAAGACAAATATTATTTTTACCCAGAGTTAATGTAGGGAATTCTAAAAAGCTCAGTTGTTGCACTATATACATCATTTAATGCTGAAGGATGTAATCATTAACATAAAGATAAGATGGAAATTAATTTACTACTTCAGTACCATCAAGACTCTCATCATTTATAGTGCAAGTGTGGTTTTATAAGTACTGCAGTGGCAGTGTCTTTGAAGATAAGGAAAGGAAATGAATTTGGTTTTGTATACTGACTAAATGGACATTCATACAGACTGTATCCCAAGCACTTTGGCAGTACAGTAGAGGGAGGGAGGGGGGAGATTGTTGCTCCGTTCAGTGTCATGAGGACATTCAGATACACAGGGGCAGATTAGAGAAAGACTGCAGGGGGATTAAGCACAGGGAGGTTAAGGGGCTGCTGAGGGTCATGCAGTGAGTGAGGGATGTGGGATGCGAACCTGATTTGTTTTAGAATGTCAGCATGAAATAGCTGTGTTAACTTAGCACCACTTCTCTTTCCCTGTCGGCAGGTGCTGGTGGTTGACCTCTGTGCAGACAGTTTCCTGCGACAGGTGAGTACGGCCTCTTGCTCCTTGTGTGTCAGTACATTGTTGTGGTTTTCATTGTAAGCCTTAGACCAGGAAATTATCCCCCGTGGTACAACCAGCAGGGTTTATACGGTAGTCTTTGGTGTACAGTACTAGAAATCCATGAAACTGAAGCAGCTAGTTGCAAACAGGGAATTGACAGCTCGTGAGATGCTCTCATTCTGTGTAGAGGTTCACTCACTAAGTTGTCTGTTGTCATGCCAACTGCTCATAATACGGCACAGGAACAGCAAGTGGCAGTTTCAGAGGCATTTCAGTGACGGCTTCAAAAGTAACATCGCATTGTCTCATTGTAAAAAGAGTAGCGATCGCGAGTTGCAGTCAAGACAAACATTAGGCTTGTTCCCAGTGGTGATTCTCTTTTCACTGGTATGCTCCGTGAGGACAACTTTGCAAAAATAAATGAACTGGGGCGGACAGCCATGGTAGAAAGGACTACACCAGCTGTATTCAGTCAGCTATTTTCCACAATATCAAAGGAGACCTTTGCCAACAGTGGAACTGACCTACTTCACTGGTTGATTTCCCAAGTTTTTTTAGGTGCCATAATATACAGTTGGTAAAAGATATATTAAAGTTAAAAAAGAAGATTGGTAAATATCACTATTCACAGTAAACTACAGCATCACGGAGAGAGTTTGACTCCAACGCTCACACACAGAAACCAGACCGTACCTGGATTGAACTATGTACATTGGCAATTTCTCAGGCATTCCATGTCATTGACTGTACCACTAAACCCATGCCTCCACACTGACTCAGTGTAACTAGATAGACACAAACCCACACACAAAAAATATGTGCTAGAGCCAGCCCGGTGGCGTGGAGGCACTGGACACCATACCTCACGCTATGGAGTGATACAGGCTCTCGGGTGCTGGGGGTTTCATGAGGAGAGAATCGAGGCCCAGAGGACTGCCTCTCTCCTGGTGGGGGAGTTGATGCCCTCACAGCTATAGCGGCTCCTGGCAGAAGCTGGCAGTAACAGCAATACGTGGAACATGCAGAAGGGGGTATGGGAGCAGTGGTGGACATCCTACAAGTGGGTGCGGGAGCACACCCGCGCTCCTGGGGTAATGGATAAAGCAAAATACCCCTCCCTCGGAGATAGGCAAAGGCACCTCTGCCCCAGACCACACTCCCAACACCGGGCATTCTCCTCTCCATGCCCCACTCGCTCGTCCCAGCACTCTATTTTATAGATAGAGTGTCCTGGGTAGTTGGGGCGGCCCCTCCCCGGGGTTTCAGATCCGGGTGATGTGTCGGGACGGAGCGAGCGAGAAGGGTCTCAGGTAGGAACCAGAGGTTGGAGGATGCCGGAGAGAGAGTTCCCTGAGAGGAGGTAAAGAAATAAAGTTAAAAAAAAAAAAAACAATTATGTGCCTTGTAGAAACACGACAAAGTAAATGATTGCTTCATGAGTAAAATGGTAAAGCTACATCAGACTCACAGAAAATGCAGCACCACTGTTGAGGCTGCCTATTGGTATATCTCATTTATCACGGTGACACACTGAAAAATATGCTTGATGCAGGTAAAACAAATGAAGACCCACTCAAAATGAAGAACAGTGTCTCAGGTTGCACAAGTTAAGTATCCAAATAAGATGTCGACTAAGTGGTTGAAAAAGTAAGACACTAACTGGAGTTATACTGTTGTAATACGTACTACGGGGCTATTCTAATTAATGTTATATCAAGGGTCTAAGGACTCAGCATTTTGTATTGTTTAAGAAAATTCTAAGACAACTATGTTAAAATCTTTAAAAAAAAAGAATGTTATGTGACATAGAAACATAGACAGTGACGGCAGTAAAAGATCAGTGGTCCATCCAGTTTTCCCGAGTTTCCTGTCTAATCCTGGGATCTATTGTCCATCCAGGGTCCTAGCCCTCCTCCTCCTCCCTCCTACTTTTCTTCCTGATTCTGTCGCCCCATGTGACCACTATACCCGTCACTCTAACCCAACTGTGCTTGAAACCATCAACTGTTTTAGCACCTGCCACTTCGGCTGGAAGACTCTTTCACTACTCCACCGCCCTTTCTGTAAAACAATTTCCTCATGCACCTCCTGAACCTCGCTCCTGTCAGTTTCCACCCTGTCCTCATGACCTCGAACTAGCATTCAAGCTAAATAGTTCCTTGCAATTCACCTTGTTTAATCTTCTAGGAACTTGAATAGCTCTGTCATATTCCCCCACTACCTTCTGGTCTCCAGGGAGTACATGTCCAGTGCCTTGAGGAGCTCCTTGTAAGACCTGCTCTATTAACCCCGCATCATTTTTGTTACCCTGTGCTGCACCGTCTCCAGCCTGTCCCTATCCTTCCTGAGGTGAGTGCTCAAGAATTGGGTGCAGTACTCCAGGTGTGGCCTCATTAAAGATCTACAGAGGCGTATTACCTCTTTCCTTTTGCTGTCAGTGCACCTCCCTGTACACTCCAGCATCCTACTTGCCTTACCATAGGCCTTGTTGCACTGGCTTGATTGCTTGAGGGGTGTCGCTGATGATAACTCCTAGATCCTGTTCCTCAGCCGTAGTGCTAAATCTCACCCCATCCATCCAGTACTCTGTCCCTGGGTTCTTACTGCCTAGGTGCTTTACTTTGCACTTTTTGGCATTGCATTTCAACTGCCAAGCCTTAGACCACGTTGCTAGCTTTTGTAAGTCACTCTGCATGTCCCCGATTTCCTTGTTACTATCCACCCTCCCACAGAGCTTAGTGTCATCTGCGAAGAGACGCAGCCTGCCCTGGATACTTTCTCCAATGTTGCTGATGAACTTATTGGAGACCAGGCCCAGAACCGATCCCTGTGGCACCCTGATCATGATCTCCCTCTCTTCTGATTTGACCCTGTTGACCGCAACCCTCTGCTGCCTACAAATTTGCCATGGCTGTGCAACTCTTGTGTTAAATTATACCTACCCTAGAAGGGTAGCTCACCCTCTAAAACAAATGTACCACCATGTGTAGAAAATAAAAATTGTTTTTTTCCATTACTGTGCATGATCTTTGTTATATGCTAACATCCTGTAAAACATGTATTGTTTCCCTGCTCTATATGTATGACGGGGAACCTTTGTAAATGAGTCTTTGACTCAAAGGTCTTTCTGATAATCTCAAATAAATAAATAAAATAAAAAAATATCAACTTCAAAGTGCCCAGGGAAACTGGTGGAATTATCTGCTGAAATGGTGCTATTAATAATTCTACCCTACCATAGGCCTGCCTGGCATATAACCTTATTGCACTGATATTTACTGGACACCAGAAAAGCTGTTACAAGACATTGGCCGTCTCCTATTATTCCATCAGTAACTGATTAGAGAAGTATAGTGATGGTCATATACCAGTTAGAAACATTAATGGCCAGCCTCCATGACAAAATTGGTGCATTTAATATAAAATGGCAAAAATGGATATGGTATCTGTCTTAGATTGACTCTGATTTTGTTCCTTAGCTCCTTCTTTCAGGTGGGATGCCGGGGGGTGCTGTCCTCGCTGGGGAGGAGGGAGGAGGGCTGTGAACAGATAATGTAATTCTGGCAACTGTTGAAATCCTCTATGGAAGTGTCTAATATTTGTCAAGACTTTGGTTAAAGAATAGAGACATCAAAGTCTAGTTCTTTTTCATGTGGTTTGTATCTGTAACCCAGTGGAGACTAGGATGTAGTTTTAATCATCTATGTTTCCTGTATTTTGAAACTGATACATGTGAAGTGCTTCAAAGCTTCATCTCACGGGACCTCCCTGCCATGAACCCATGCGGTTTATTATTCTGGAGACCATTGTTCTCCAGGTAGTCCACGAGGTCTTATTTCTTTGATCAGTGACTTCATCAGCTTCCCTACGATGGAGGTCAGACTGACAGGTCTGCAGGTCCCCGCTTCTTCCTTGTCCTCCCCTTATGGAGCGGAATGACATCCGCCACCCTCCAGTCCTTCGGAACTGTCCCCATGTGTAGTGAGCAGTTGAATAGTCCTACCAGCGGTTCAGCCAGTTCTGCTGCTAATTCACTGAGTATCCTCGGATGCAACCCAACTGGCCCTGGGCTTTATCCATCTTTAGAGTTGCCAGCCCTTTCTAGACCCTGTCACTTGTAAACATTGGCTGCCTCATCTCAGGGCTTCCCTTATCTGCTGCTTTGATGCTACCTCAGGCAAGGACACTTTCCTCCCTGGAGAAAACTAAGCAAAAATTAAACAGGATGGCAGTCTTTTGCCCGAACTCTTTTATCCACGCTACCCCCACCCACCCACCCATAGCGTAAAATTCCCCTCCTTTCTCTCTTTTTCTGTACTGTATTTGGAGAAATGTTATTCTCCGCCCATGACCCCTTCTGCAGTACACAGCTCTGTGTCTCCCTAACCGTCCTCTTTGCCTCCTTGTTTCTCATTAAATCTTCTCCCCACTCTTTCTCCTCCTGCTCCCCGACAGAGTGACTATTGCTGAACTCTTAGATGTCTGTCTCTAAAGAAACGCACACTCAAAGTGCTAAAAAAGCAAAGCCACGATCCTGAGCATGCGTGTTAGCAGACAGCCATCTACGAGTTCAGTGTCAGTCACTCTGGTGGACATTGCCCATGGTTCGCATCATTATGGGCATGTTAAAAGTCACTCATGCACGAGACTGGCCATAATGGCGGCGCGCGTTCTCTTGGAATAGCAGCTTCCAGGGGCAGAACTTAGGCGGATCACTCACATTAAATGAACTAATTAAAACATTGTTTGACATACTGGCACTTGTGGAACATTTACTTTGTCATTTCTGTTGCAAGGGGATAACTGGGCACACATGACTAGAAATTTGCTGAACAGTTGACACTGTCCCTTTAAATTGCTGCAGTGCTGTGGGCTGCCTGTTGCCATTAGCAATGAGCAGAGAGCAGGATACAGAGAACAACCTCTTCCACTCTAGTCAGTACTGAACTAGCTAGGATCCAAGGAAAAACAGTTAGCGACAGGGAAACTGATATGATGCTCAACACAGGCAATCCAATCAGCCACGGGGGGTCGTGACAGAGCCAGTGCAAGTTATCAGTCCTTGAAATGTACATGTTCTTACATTTGCTTTACTCTCCGTGCCTTGTTGAAATACCATACAAGTAGCATTACTGGGCGGGGCAGAAATATCCAGCATGACATCATAGTGTCATAATGCATTTGATACTTCTCCTGCCAGTGGCCTCCGCACAGCTCAGGGCCCACCAACCCACGAGTCCCCCTCTACCGAGAAGGCCTTCTCCCTCCTGCCTGTCTCTCTAAAAGAGGTGGAAGACCTACTGCTGCAACTGGACACCAGGAAGGGAGCAGGCTCTGACTTCATAGAGCCATACTATCTGAAATGTGCCTACCATGTGCTTGTGGTGCCAATCACCCACCTATTCAACATGTCACTCTCCCAGGGTAGCCTCCCCCCTCAATGGAAAACAGCCCATGTCATCCCTCTATTAAAAGCAGGTGACCCCTGCGATCTAAATAATTACAGACCAATCTCCCTCCTCCCCATCCTGCCTAAATTACTAGAAAAAATAGTGTGTGGCCAGCTAGGGGTATACTTAGAATGCAGAAGCCTATTAAACCTGGTTCAGTCTGGATTCAGAGCAAAGCACAGCACCATAACAGCCCTAGCTATGGTGACCAATGATTGGCTCCTAGACCTTGACAAGAAGAAGCATGTCTGTGCTGTTTTCTTGAATCTTAGTAAGGCATTCGACACAGTCGATCACAGCCTGCTTCTTTCCTCCCTAAGCACCTTGGGCCTGGACCATAAATCTGTGTGCTGGTTTGCAGACTACCTCGGAGAATGGAAACAGCAGGTTAAAGCTGAAGGTGATCTTTCTCCATTAAAACCTGTGCTGAGGAGCGTGCCCCAGGACTCTGTCCTTGGTCCCCTCCTCTTTGCAGTCTACATTAACAACATCAATGGCCCCATCAAAAAAGCCAACATCCACTTATTCACGGATGACACTGTGCTGTACTTGAGTCGTCCCATGCCAGAAGCAGGCTGTGAAGACCTCCAAGCTGAATTTAACCTTCTACAGTAGCAGTTCATAAACAAAAACTTTTGCTCACTGCGAAAAAGACAAAAGCCATGCTCTTCTCCCCCTCCTTGCATGCGGCAATTCCTGCTGGGGGGGGGAGCTATCCCACAAATTACCACTGTTCTTGGAGAAACACTAGAGTATGTAGCTAAATTCAAATATCTAGGAGTTTGGCTTGATCAAACTTTCCTTCGCCGACCATCTCGAAGAACTACAGAAGAAGCTAAGGCAAAGATTAGGACTATTCTACAGAATTAACCACCTGCTCACAAAGGAGGCCAAGATCCAACTGGTTCAAGCTACCTTCCTATCTTTAATAGATTACGCGGACTTGCTCTACAGCCACTGCACTGCCTCTGCACTGGCTAAGTTGGACACCCTCTACCACAGAGCTATCAGGTTCAACACTGGCCTTCACTTTCCACACACCACTGCTCCCTGTACTCATCGTTAGGCTGGACTTCTCTTCACTATGGGAGGAATAGCAGCACGCCCTATGGGCCTTCAGGCGGTGACCAACAAGCTCTCTCTCTCATGTGTCTCAGATTGTATTCCCAGAGTGTGTTGGCACCCTCGCTCTAAGGAGCTATTCCTAATTGCCCTCCAAGTTCCAAGGGTCAAAACTTGTTTCGGCAAAGCTGCTCTAAGCTTCTCTTTACCCACATTGTGGAACGGTTTACAAAGGAACTTGAAGCTGAGCTACCCTCTTAGCCTGAATATCTTCAAGGTGCTCTATGATCGCTACATGAAAGCACCTTGCAAATGTTTTCCTCATTGCTGGCCCACTAATTCCACAACTCCCCCTTTCCATCCTGACGCTTGCGATGTTTCTACCCCTGGCTCTCACTCTTTCCCTATTAACTCTTCCTGCTGCACCCGCCCTTCCCTGTCCACTCCAGCCTGGCTAAAGTCCCACCCCATCCATAGCAGTGTCCCAATTATCTACCCCTCCTCCGTCATTATCATAATAAACAAGTACCCGACAGCCATCGTCACTTTCTGTGGTTTTAGCTCAATTTTTCCCCAGTCGTCAGTAATATATCCTCCTCTTCTTTACCTCTTTAACCTGCCACCCCATACACGGCCTCTTTCCCCTATATGTGTAGTTGCCGGCTGCCTCACTCAAAAGATCTCTGCTTATAACCCCTGTATGCCTATGGTTGATTGCACATTTGCTGACTTCTTCAATTGTAAAATAATGCCGTTTTTTTTTATTTATTTCAAACTTGTACTGTACTGTATACACTGTATATACTTTTTCTTCCTTGTATATTATTGCTTTTTGTATATCTGCTTCTGTACTGTACTTTGATGTATTCGTGACCAGGTCTGCCTTGCTCAATGGTGCCCGCCTGGATAAATAAAGATTTTGATTGATTTATTTTGATTGAGTTAGACCCACCAAAAGTACCTTGACCACTGTAGCATGCTGTGTGTCAGCTTTACCAGCAAGTTGGGTCCATTGCCGACAGAGGGTTCAGAAGACAACAGCTAGGTTTTTGATAGTATAATTCCTGAGCTCTGTGAACTGCGCAGACTACTGTGTGATGGAGGATCAACTTTTTAGGTCTTGCGCTTGACATAGAAACCCCTGGACCGCAGGAACAGCACCGGTCAGCCCTCTCTGGTTTCTGGGGGCAGCCGCTAGTTCTGGAGCTCTCCCCCCTCTCCACAACTAGCCTGCTCTTCAGCTTCTACACCACAGGTAAACATACTGTTCCTACCTTCTCCTTATTGCCTGGCGCCATCTTGGACCATCTGATTTAGCACTGCGCCACACCATGCGGTCTGCAGTTTCTTTCAGCGGAGTGGAACTGATAGTTTTTATCAAACAGTGACTTTAATTTGTGCCTTTAACTGAGTGCTAGCTAGCGCCTCAGGATTTAGACTTTTCTGTAGTTATATTGCTGAACGCCTAGCTGTGCAGCCATTTGTATGCCTACTAATCTTGCAGTGCAGTCCGTGTTTATTGTTTAGTGAAGTGATACTGCTGTTTCTACATTTAATGTGCTTAAGTGTGGTGAGCTGCTGGGATTTCTGGAGCGCGATTGCTGCCTTGGTATTTTGCTTGGCTCCCCCTCCCCCTACAGCACAATTCTACCACAGGCTCACTGCTACAGTTTTAACATTTCATTATTTAGCCTGTGTATGCTTCTCTGGGCTCTGTTCTCTTGTAAAGTGGGTGTTCTGGGCCAAGTCCCTACCTGCTAAATAGCTACCCTCCATCCCCTTGAGCTCATGCTTCTTTCACGGCCCCCTGGGCCCTGTACTTAACCTCGTTCCTCTTGCTTACTCCTCCGCTCCCTTCCCAGCCCCAGGACTGCAGGAACAGCGCCAGTCAGCCCTCTCTGGCTTCTGGGGGCAGCCGCTAGTCCTGGAGCTCTCCCCCCCCCCCAACCAGCCTGCCCTTCATCTTCTACACCACAGTGTGATTGTGCCACGCTGTGCGCAGCACTGTTAGGTTCTGGGAGGAATAAAAAGAGTGCCACCCCGGGTGGGAAGAGCCTATCAGCCCACTTTTCTCCCCCACAACGTGGTCTTGCCCGCCCATCCCCGACAGTAACAGTTTAGTCACACACACACACACACCCCCCCCCCCACACACACACTCACACCTTCGTTTGCTTAACTGGCATTACCCCTAAACAATTTGCTCTCCCCCTCCCATTTAACAGTCCACCTACTCCCTTGTCTCACCTGCCCCCTTACTATTTCCACCTCCTGCTCTTCCTCACACAATAATTACTGTATTCCTTTGTAATCAGTTTGTAACTCTTTTTGTGCCAGATTGTTGGCCCGGGTCATGCCTGAAAACAGTCCTTTGGATCAGTGCACCTACCCAGTAATCAGACTTAATTAAATAAAATAAAATTAAATAAATGAATGGACTGGGTCCCCTTCCTTCCCATGACATTCTGTACTCCCATGTCCCTCTGCGGTCCATATCTTAGCCCCCCCATCCCGCCCTCCTCGCTCCTTCAGTGGGAGTGCTGATGGTGGCACCTAGAGCTAAAGCGAAAACAGCACGAGACCAACTTTGTTTGATAGTAGCCCATGGCCACTGTAATGCACTCTCGTATCATCTGCATATACAGTAGCTGCAAGCCATTTAGGAGTACCAGCAGAAAGTGTTACACTGAGAGGGAGGTAGAGATCGGAAATAACTCCCACTGGAGCTCACAGAACTTGTAGACAAAAACAACTCCAGAGTAGCACATGATTAATTAATGGCCCAGGGAAAATAAAAATTACTGTCACTGAGAAGTGTGGGGGAACATGGCAAAGGGCTCTCTTCCATCCTCATACTGATAGTGTGTCGGATAGCATGCTAGACAGCTGTAAGGAAGAATAAACTGGCATTTCTGTATAATGTACCACGTAATATTTACATATCTGTATTAATTATATGCCATTTAATTAATAAGTTATAGCTCGAGGGTAATGCAACAGTTTATTAATCACCACTCTAGGGATGTAATGAGACAGGAGGTGCAGATCCTAATGGGTGATTAACTGACTTAATCTAACCCCTGTGTGCCTAATTCCTATTATTATATTGGTTTAAAAATGCTGATACCTTTTAATTTGTTTAGTAGAATGTTCTGGTTTGGCTCTGTTTTTATTAAAGTAGTCCTTCTGTTGCACTGGATCCGTCTCCATGGCAACAGTGGGGCTTGTTGAAAACAGCAGGGAGACTGAACAGTAGGAGAAAAAAACATTTTTAAAATCCTTCAGATATTTGAATTCTTTAAATCCCTTTTAAACTCTTATTTTATTAAACCACTTGACGCCTGTGGGGTGGTGGGAAGTGGGCTCTTGTGAGGGGATGGAAAGACAGACTGACTACACTCCTTTCTGAAATCATTCCCCCCATATCCTCCTGTGAGGGATGGAAAGATAGACTGTCTACAGTCCTTTCTGAAATCCCCATGATTAGGACCTTCAGGTACTTGAAAGGGATAAATAAGGGTTGATAAGGAGAGTCTCTTTAAGTTGAGTGGCTACCATAACATGAGGGGAACAGTCTAGGTTAGAGGGTGGGAGGTTTAGGATGGAGGTCAGGAAGCACTTCTTTACAGAGAGGGTGGTGGACACTTGGAATGCACTGCCGGAAGAGGTCATCTCATTGAAGACAGTGGGCAGCTTTAAGAGAGGCTGGGACAGGCATAGGGGAAGGTAAGGATCATGGGTAGGGAGGATGGGAGGGAGGGCAGGGATGTTAGTTCAAGCTGTGGACCCTGCAATACGAGCAAACTTGATAGACCAAATGGCCTTCTTCTGCTGTCTTCTTCGTATGTTCGTATATACTCCTGTGACGGGATGGAAAGATACACCCCCCCATATACTTCTGTGAGGGGATAGAAAGATAGTCTACAGTCCTTTCTGAAATCATCACCCCCCCCCCCCATATACTCCTGTGAAGTGATTGGAAGATAAACTGGCTACAGTCCTTTCTGAAATCATCACCCCTCCCCCACTACCTGTATACTTCTGTGAAGGGATGAGAAGAAAGACCACTGTTGGTGTTCGTTTTTGAAATCCGTACCCAGAGGCGCAGAGATAGGCTGTCAGTGGCAGTACTTTTTGAAATCATGCCTCATCCCCCATTTCTGCAGAGGGGATGAAGATCCAGACCACTGTCACCTTTCTACTTTGAAACCAGCTCCTGCTGTGCAACTGAGACACTGACAGCCACCAGTGGTTTTGAAATCAGCTCCCACTCCTGCCTGGGGACAAGGAGATGATAGTCCTTGTAAATCACCCCCACACCAGTGGAACTGGGGCTGAGAGACTGATCGCCAGTGGTGGTCCATCTTGAAATTGGCTCAAGTGGGGGAATGTAAGACTGACCACCACAGATAGTTCATTTGAAGTCGATACCCACAGATGCATTGGAACAAGAAGCACTTATTGAAATACCCCATAATATGGGGATTGGCCTAGCGTGCGTACATAGGTACAGGGGCAGCCACTAACAGCATGTGTGACTTTTCCAAGTATCCTTTCACTTGCTTTCCAGTGAGAAGGCTGAAGATGTGGTATCCCACACATTAACTTAAGGACCTTAGAATGCTGCCAGCAGATCAGATTTTAGCATTTCTGAGACCTTGTAATATAATAATTTCTTTACAAGCATTTTGTTTATATATTGTGAGGCATCTTGGACCTTTCTTCGTGGATATCTCCCTCCTCTGAGCCACATCATGGAACTGTAAGCCGTCGGCATCAGAACCACTCAGAAACCTTTTGCAGGCTGGGAATGCCCATGTCATCGCACCTCATCAGTGCCCATATAATGTTGGTGTTGCCAGTATGCCTCAGTTCCGTCTCTCGCTGTCAACCACTTGTCTGTCCACCACTGCTGAAGAATGCCGCCGAACTTTGTAAGTATTCACTGCCGCTGCATGCTTCTTTAAGTGTGTGGTTTTCTAATTTCCCTTTTATGGCATGAATGGACAAAGACTCATTCCAATATTGCTGTTGTGACGACATTAAAATACATAAAGACAATGACCACTCCATATGTATTCATTGCCATGCTACAAACCACGACATTAAGGCATGCACAGTTTGCCAGGGCTTAAACCATGCAATCAGGAGACATCATAAAAAGGCTTTAGAAAACTTTTCTTTTGATCCAGAAAATGGAGAAACAGGCTGTGTCGACGGCAGCTTCTCCACTGTCACCAGCATCCATTCCCAGTTCGCTGCTGGCCCATCAGTCTCTGTGGTCGACGTCAGCCATCACTGAATCATCAAGGAAAAAAAGACAAATTATCAAAGTCGGCAGATAAACACCATCATTCATAAAAGGAGAGATGCAGAAAGGAAAAAGATGCTTCTCCGGGCTACTCCCAGTCACAACTTAGATGGGGTAAGTCCACTGTAAAACAAACAAAAAAAAAAAAACAGGACCCAGGCTGTGGCCATGGGTCCTGCTGCCGCCCCCTAACTATCTTACAGACACTAAAGTCAGGGTCTGGCATCAGCTCCTCCTCTCAAGTTGAGGACTCGCACCTTATTCCGCCATCAGGCAGTGTCATGTCAGCGACTCAACTGTCGATGGCCCCTTTGGGCTCTGTTGACACACTAGCATTGTATCAAACAATGTCAGAGCTGTTTCCACGCCTGCTGCCGCTGCCATCAACGCTTACATCACCGGTGCCTCTGACTGGCCCGTTGACAGCTTTACCATCAACGATTCTGTTTTCCATCCCTGCATTGATGCCAGACCCAGAAAGTCCACCCTTGACTATAAACATAGACTTTAACAGCAGATTAGAATTTGGCACAGCATTGGGAGACGAATGGGCTGCAGGGCTTTAGGCAGCATGGGTTTGTCATGGGCAGATCCTGTCAGACCAACCTGGTGGATTACTATGACTGGGTAACTAGACAGTTGGACAAGGGTCATGCAGTGGATGTCTTGTTTCTTGACTTCAGTAAGGCATTTGACTTAGTGCCACATGGGAGGCTGGGTAGTAAGCTGGCAGGTACAGGTGCAGGGGTTAAAATGGTGGGATGGGTAGTAAACTGGTTACAGGGAAGGCAGCAGAAGATGGTGGTGGGAGGGGAGCTCTCATCTCCAAGGACAGTGCCAAGCTACAGGGCTCAGTGCTGGGACTGGTGTTGTTTGGGTTGTTCATATCAGACATCTCACTGGGCATCAAGAGCAAGATCAGTTTGTTTGCAGATGTCACCAAGGTGAGAGCAGTAGTGGATGACCTAGGAGGGTGGCATGGGTTGCAGGATGATTTATCAAAATTGAAGACCTGGTCAGCTACCTGGCAGTTGGGGTTCAATGCCAAAATGTGCAAGGTGCTACATTTCAGGGTAAAAAAAAAAGGAGCCACCAGCTTGGGGGGGGTTCAGCTAGCCGTGACAGAGGAGGAGAAGGATCTGGGAGTGATTATAATGAGCTCAGTGAAGAACTCCGCACACTGCAGGAAGGCAGCTGCAAAGGCTAACAAAATGCTGGGTTGTATTGCCTGGGGTATATCTTCAAGGAGAGGTGAGGTGATTCTGCCCATTGTATAGGTCACTGGTTAGGCCACACCTGGAGTACTGCATGCAGTACTGGTGATCATACTTGAAGAGGGTCATTAAGTTACTGGAGGGGGTGCAGCGCAGGGCAACAAAGATGATCCAGGGACTAGGGGATATACCCTACATGAGCAGGCTGAGGGAGTTGAACATGTACTCACTGGAGGAGAGACAGAGGTGATATGATTGAAACCTTGAAGTACATGAAGGGACTAAACAAGACAGGCACGGAGGGACTATTCAAGTTAAGGGGGTAGGGACACTCGAGGTCACGATATCAGATTGTAGGGGGGAAGGTTCAGGAGGGAAATGAGAAGACACTTATTTATGGGAGAGTGGTGTCTGGGTGGAACTGTTGCCTGTGGAAGTGGTATCCTGTAGAACAGTGGACTGCTTCAAAAGGGGATGGGATAGGGTAAGAGGGAGGAGGGAGGGGCAGCTGCAGTACAAGGATTGCTAGCAGCACACTCGAGCAGACTCGATAGACCATAAGGCCTTTATCTGCTGGCAAATTCATATGTTCATATAAGGACTGCGTGGCCCACCTAGTCTGTCCATTTCCCTACCTATTGGATAAGCTGCAGGTCCTAGTTAACCAACAGCCTACTTCTTCCAACCCACCACCAGAATTGCCTTATGTCTGTCCCATGCATTTTTGAATTCCCCCACTGTTTTTGATCCCACAACCTCCTCAGGAAGGCCTTTTCATGCATCCACCACCCCCTCTGTGAAAAAATACTTCCTCACATTGCCCCTGAGCCATCCCCCCTCTATCTTCAAATTGTGTCCCCTTGTTCTTGCACATCTCTTTTTCTGAAAGATGCTACCCTCTTGGACTTTGTTGATTCCCTTGAGGTACTTGGAAGTTTCTGTTATGTCCCCCCTCTCCCTCCTTTCCTCAAGGGTATATTAAGCTTCTTTAGTCTCTCTCTTCAAATGGCTTCTGTTGCAGACCCTGCACCATTTTAGTTGCCCTCTTCTGGACTGCCTCAATCCTGTCTATGTCCTTGTGGAGATGGGATCTCCAAAACTGCACGCAGTACTCCAGATGGGGTCTCACCAACTGTCTGTACAGAGGGATAACAACTTCCTGTTTTCTACTGCTGTTTCCTCTCCCTATACATCCCAGTATCCCCCCAGCCATCCTTACTGCCTTCTCACGTTGCTTGCTTACCATTAGGTCATCTGATACGACTACCTCCAGGTCCCTTTCCATTTGTGTTGTTGTTAATATCTCCCTCCCATTGTGTACTCTTCCTCCGGGTTTTTGTTTCCCAGGTGCATTACTTTGCACTTCTTTGCACTGAATCTAAGCTGCCATACTTTTGACCATTCCTCCAACCTTGCCAAGTCCCTTCTCATCCTTTTCACCCCCCTTGTGTATCAACCCTGTTGCAGATATTTGTGTCATCTGCAAAGAGGCATACTTTTCCTTCCAGTCCCTCTGCAATGTTACTTATAAAGACATTAAAAAGGACCGGATCCAGGACTGAACCCTGCGGTACCCCACTAGTACCCCCCCCTTTCTTCAGAGTGGACTCTGTTTACTATTACCCTCTGTGTCCTGTTGTCCAGCCATTTTTTTTACCCAGGCTACCACCACTCCCAGGCTAGCTAATTTATTTGTTAATCTTTTGTATGGGACTGTGCCAGATGCCTTGCTAAAGTCTAGGTAGGCCATGTCCACAACCCTTCCCTGGTCTACTACTTTGGTCACCCTGTCAAAGAAATCTATTAGATTCGTCTGATATGACCTTCCCACTGTGAATCCATGCTGCCTTGGGTCCTGTGCCCCGCTGGCCTCTAGGTATGCAACAATTCCTTATTTCAGAAGTGATTCCATCATTTTCCCTACTACTGAGATCAAGCTAACAAGTCTGTAGTTTCCTGCCTCTGCTTTGCTCCCACTTTTGTGAAGGGGGATCACATCCGCCCTCCTCCAGTCTTTAGGTACCACACCATCCTCCTGTGATTTGTTAAAAAGGGTAGTCAGTGGTGTCACTAGTTCTCCCCTTAGTTCTTTTAGAATTCTGGGGTGAATCCCATCAGGCCCCATTGCTTTGTCCACCTTCAGTTTTAGGAGTTCTTTCAGAACCCTTTCTTCTGTGAAAGGACTGGCATCAACCCCCCCCCCCATCCAGAGTGTGTTTCTATTGATTGGATTAGGTACCTCCCCTCCTCTTGTTTTGTCAATACTGAGCAGAAGTAGTCGTTCCAGTATCCCTGCTTTTCACTGTCCTCTCTGCCCACCACCCTCCCTCCCTTTATTAAGCCTCACTATCCCTCCCTGGTCTTTCTTCACTCCTAATGTACCTTTAAAGGTTTTATCCCCCTTCTTAACAAAGTTGGCTATCTTTTTTTCAGTGTGGGCCTTTTCTATTCTGACTGCCTTCCCCGCTTCCTTCTGCTTTAACTGGTACAGTTCTCTGTCCTGCTCCTTCTGTGTTTCCTTATACTTCCTGAATGCTAACTTTTTCTCCCTAACCTTCCCCACCACCTCTTTTGAGAACCATAGTGTTTTTTTTCTTTCGTTTTGATTTTATTTGCTTCACATAAAGGCTTGTTGCCTCTGTGATGGCAGTTTTGATGTTTCTCCATTGTTCCTCCACCCCTCCTTCTTGCCTGTTTGCCAGTGCTTTTCTGAGGCACTCTCCCATTTTAACAGAGTCAGCCCTGCTAAAGTCCAGTACCCTCACTTTTGTATGGCTTGACTCTGTGGCTGTTTATCATGAACCACACTGTTTGGTGGTCACTTGTTCCCAGATGGGTACCCACTTCTAGATCCGAGATCCTGTTTCTGTCCCCATTTGTGAGTACCAAGTCTAAGATTGGTCCCTCCTGAGTGGGTTCCAACACTAGCTGTCTGAGGCATGCCCCCTGTAGGGCATCAAGAATGACCCTGCTCTTGGATGTGGCTGCAGCAAAGGTGCTCCAGTTAAAATTTGGTATATTCAGGTCCCCTATCAACAATATCTCTCCTTTTTCTGCCATCACAAGGATGCCTTCTATCATTTCCTTGTCCATTTCCTCCCCCTGAGATGGGGGGTCTGTATACAACCCCCGTGCGGATTGTGGTGCCATTTCTGATCTCCAGGGTGACCCATGGTGCCTCCTCTCCTCCCTGTTTACCCTTTAGTAAACAGGGACTCTTTCATCAACTGCTCCTCATATATCTCCTTGTTCCATCAACCATGTGCCAATACTGGTAGATGTTGTTGATGAACTGGAATATAATCCAGAATACATGGAAGAGGAGGCGGCCATGGAAGAAGAAGAGATTTACAGATGTGGCTGGCTCAGGCTCTACTCTATCCTGTTGCTCTGAAGGGAACGTGGTAAACAAACCTGGATCTCCCAAAGAAAGCATAATTTCAAGCCTTCCTTAAACAGGTTCAGGCTAAACTGGGGTTCCAAGCTGAGAAAGAGGATTCTTCTAAGAAACATCATAGAATTCTTGGAAGTTTCAGCCTCCCTTGCGGTGATTATTCTTCTGTTGCATCCTACACTTGAGGATGCTATTTTAGCTGCCTGGTGTAGGTTTGCACAACTGCATGCAGTTCCCAGGGAGGCAGATAAACAACATCCTGCCCCTACGGCCAAGCCATGGTACTCTTTGCAGCGTGAAACTGATTCTGTGGTAATAATGGCTGCTCACAACAGATCCAAATCTCCAAAGCACTTAAGCTCTCTTCCTCCTCACAAGGAATCAAGGAAGCTGGATTTGATGGGTAAGAGGACTTTTAAGCCTACGGTAGCTGAGGTAAGAATTGCAAAGCATCAGACATATATGATCAAATATCAGAATTGCCTTTGGAAGACATTGTCTACTGTGCCTGAGGGCAAGGACAAAATACTGGCTCAGCAAACAATTGCCAATGGCCAAGAAGCAGGTAAGCACCTACTCAGATCAGCCTACAATGCCTCTGATGCTACTGCAAGGGCTGCAGCCTCTGGAATTTGTATTAATTCCACTCCTGGCTTCAGGTGGTAAGGTTTTCCTCAGACGTGCAACAATCTGTAAAGAATGCTTCTTTCAAGGGAAAGCAACTATTTGGTAGTGACAATAAGAACACTTCGAGGATTTGAAATAGATCCCGGACATGGGGTCTCAGGGATAGTGGACAGCGTCCGTAAGATCTAGAGTCGAGGAGGTGGGGGGGGAGAGAAAGAGGGAAATAAAGCCATATTAAAATCTTGGAGAGGTAATAAAAGATAAATGCCACATTTTTTTAATAAGAACCTGGAACTCACAATATGCAGAGGATTTCCCATGAAACCGTGTACAGATTTTGATGCTAATTGAATAAATTATGTATGCAGCAGGAATTGTTGACATAACTGTACTACGTACCTAAATGTTTCAATAAACTTGAAAAAAAAAATACTTTGAGGGATCTGGGAATGTCTAGAACGACTCTCAGATCCTTACATACTTAGAACCTCAAACCAAGAGGAAGGGGTCATGGTTCTTTTCATAGGCTATATGCCTGTCCTGGCCAAGATCACTCATGAGGCCACAGCTGTGGATCACAGAGGCCTCAGCCCTCTGCATCCCAGGCCACAAATCTGCCCCCGGTGCCCATGTCAGACTTAGAAAAGGTCTGCTGTTCTGACTCTCCTCCCTTGCCTACGGCCTCACTGCTCCAAGAGGTTTGGTTCAAGTGGGAGACCATATCTCCCTCTTTCTATCAAGGTGGAGGGAGATCACTCAGATGCTTAGGTTCTGCAGGTGGTTCATGAGCTCCTTGCTGTTCCTCCAAGTAGCCCCCGCCCCGGTTGCCAAACAGATATCATCTGGGACATCTTGCCCTTCTGCTGAGGAGGTTCAATCCCTCTTGTGCAGAATTTTTAAATACTGCGTCCGCTGGAATTCCACCTAGTACCGCAGAATTCCATCAGAAGCAGAACTCCGAAGTTCCAAAAACAAAATGTTAAACTCAAAATTGTGTTCTGCAGTGTATGCAAATGCAGATTCATTTTCCATAAACCACAGAATAATATTCAGTGGATTATGCAGGCTTACATAGAAATGCTTTTAGTAATTTTTCAGAATTAAAAAACATTTGTTTAGGAAGCAGAATTGCCATTTCTGCAAATTCTGCTGCACAGTTCTATAGCTCAGCCATTAAGATGCAGAGGAACAGCATGGGTAATTGTTCTTTTCTTTTTCCCACACCCCAGATGGCCCCCATCAGCCTGGATCCCACCCCAGCCCCGTCACCCCAACATCCATTCGGACTTACTGCAGGTCAGTACCCACAGGGCTTGTCCCCCAGTCTGCCACTGTGAAACAGATGAAGCAGTTGGACCAGCGAGCCCAACTAATTTGGTGTGGGGCCTGCAAGGGTCCAAGTGCCATCCTGTCACCAAGGATTTTCCACTTTCGGCCTCCAAGGGGCGTGGCATGCAGTGACGCCATGATGCTTGGCCTGTACTCCCGTGTGCCATGCGTCAGTGTCTGCCTACACCATGCTCAATCTGTGGCAGTTCCGGGTGCCTTCCCCGTAGCTTACTGCTAGTGGTCAGGTGTATGCCAGGCCCTGCAATCTCTCCACTCCAGAGGAGGAGGAGAGCGGCCCTCCAGATGCGCATTCCTCCTTCTCCTGGCTGGCCCTCCGACTGCCCGTTCTTGCTACCGAAGTTGGGTCACTCGCATCACGAGCAAAACTGGTAATGTTCCCTTAAAGAGCTTGTAGAATCCAAAATAACAGACAGGAAAATGGTACCAATTTTTAACAGTAGTCAGTTGTGACTTTTTATTTATTTCTGAAGTATTTTTCTATTTGCTCATTAGAAAGCTTTCTGTGTGACAGTATTATGCTGGATGTGTGGAACAGTACTCTGCCTGGCAGCTGACATATCTAGTTTGATCCCCCATCACATTATCAGCACTGTGACCTCACTGACTGTGACATCACATGTGATTAACCTGGCAGCTACTGCGTGGCTCTTCCTGCGTAGCGGTGATGTCAGTCAGTGAAATCACAATGCTGATGATGCAGTGGGGGGACTAGAAGTGTTTGTTTATTTGAATTTTGATAACCGGGTGGGCCCACTGAGGCAGTCATGTCCCTTTTTCAGGGCGACCCAGGGAATAAAGACAATGCCATTGAGTAGGTACAAATATAGATAAATGCAGGAGGTAAAACATAAATCGAGAGAGTACAATCTGTAGCAGAAGAAATATATACATACACCACTGGGATGAGAACAATTCCAGTGGAATAAACTGATATTTTCTCTGCAGTTAGGAGAAATCCTGATGACATCACTGGAGCGAGGATATTACATTTATCCTCATTCTGCTGATGTCACTGGAGTGAGAGTATCACATTTATCCTCACTCTGCTGATGTCACTGGAGTGAGAATATCTGCACTGCAGATAGCATACTAAAGGAAACTGCTTTAGAAAACAGTTTATCTTTTACCAGGAGAGAGACTCACTAGGTGCAACCTGGGAGCACAAGGAAGTTAAGTGATTTGCTGAGGATCACACAGTATGCAAGTGGAAGCTATGGGATTCAAACCTGGGTCTGGGCTGTTGGATGTCACAAGATTTGCAGCTCAGAGCCTTAAACCACTGTGCTCTACTGCCTCGGGGGGGGGGGGGAGAATGCTTCAGTAAACAGTGTCTCTTTCTCACTGAAGCTGCAGCTTACTCAATTAGCTTTGCAAATGACTCTCACCTATGTCCCATTTTGTTTCTAATATTCATAACCCATTACTGTGTTGATCTCAGCTTCAAAATAAGCTGAATTCTAAATAAAACTATTTTACAGAGCACTTTCTCTCTCTCTCTCTCTCTCTCACTGCTACCTGCAGCAGTTTGTCTTTTCTCAGTGAGCCTCTGACTCACTCAATTAGCTTTGCAAAATACTGTCAGCTGTGTCCCACTGAGTTGCTAACTGTGCTGATCTCCACCCTGAAAACAACCTGAATTCTAAGTGACACTTTTACAAAGCATTTTTTCTCTCTTACTACTACCTGCAGCAGTGAGCCTCTGAATCACTCAATTAGCTTTCCAAAACACAGTCAGCTGTGTTTCTCACTACCAGTCCATTCAGAACCGCCCCCCCCAGACACACACACACACACACACACACAATGAGCAGGAAACACACAGAAACAGAAAAAATGTTCCTAAAGCTTTCACCCCAGTGGTATAAACTGCACACGTGATGTACAGATCGTGGGATATGGAAAATATTCTCACTCCTGCATCATGAGCTGTGCATTCTCACTCTGCAGGAGTGAGAATATTTTCCATATCCCACTCCTGCCCATCATGTATCCTATATATAAAAAAAGGGGTGCTAAGGCTTAAACAGTCAATTTCCACAGCTACAGGATGATGATTCCATGGTGGTCCGGGAGGGTCCAGAAGTCAAAAATCCTATGGATATACTTGGGACCACTGTGATGAAGGCATGGGCCCACTGTCTTGAGGCAGGAAATTTTGCGCAGAGGACAGTACATAGTACAATATATAAAAATATATACACAATATAAGAGGGGGAAGAGGTGAGAGCAGGGAAGGGAAGGGGTTTAGGAAAAGATAGGAAAGCCAGAGAGGGACGAGTGAGAGGTAGAGGGAGCACTCCAGTTCAGAGAAGGGTTGACAGAGAGGATTGGAGAGCCATGAAATGCAGACGGGGGAGGGGGTTGCAAAGGGGTTAGCAGAGGGGGTTTAGTACAGCTGCTGCTGCAGATTTGAGGGGGGAGAAGATTTTCTTGTAGCTTCTCTTAAACAAGGAGAAGAGATGTACATGAAAGTAAGCTATGTGAGAGATCATTCCGTTTTTGGGGTGCTGAGACACAGAAGGATCGCCTACCAGTGGCTGGGTGAACTTTGTGAAGGCTCAGCAGTGGGAGATGGGAGTGGCGAAGGGTTCTGGGGAAGGATTTCAGAGTGAGCAGCCCAGAGAGGATGGGTGGGGAAGGAAGATGGGTGAGTTTGAATGTGGTACATAGCACAGGGAAGTCCATTCTGGGCTCAGACGGTCAGCCTAGTGACTTAAGAACATCGCAGTGGTGTGCCTGAGCTGGTGCAGCATCTGCAAAGTGAGCTATCCTGTGGTAAGGCTAATTGAACTTGACTACGGTGGTGGTCCTTTTTTTTTTCTTTCCAATTTATTTATCCACCACACACACGATCCCAGACTCTCTCAAGTGGGGGCACTCAGTTTACCTCCATCCCGCCCCATCGTAGACTCAGTCCTGACTCTCGGTCCAGGCATCCGCACCTCCCCAGCACCGACATTCTATTCTGGGCAGATATCCTGTGACCTGAGGGAACTCCAGGGTCAGCCGGTGCACTCGACTTTGGGCATGGGGGGGTAGCTCCTGGACCCCACCATTGCCTACCAGGATTGGGCTCTTTTTTCATGTTCTGGTTTCCCCCTGAGCCTTGGACGTGCAGTGGACTCCTGCATGCTGGATACGCGCACCCCTGTTGGACGTCCTGCTGAAGCTCTAACCCTGCTACGCTGCAAGCCTCTGGTGTAATGCCCTCAGCCTCCACTAGGGGCCACCAGAATAGCGGCCAGCCTAAGCCCCCCCTCCCCAGGAAAGGAGAGCAGTCCTCCAGATGCTCAATCCTTTCCCATGCCTGCTGAACCCCCGACGACCCGGGCTCGTTCCTGAATTTGGGTCGCCGGCGTGGTGTGACATCCAACGCCTTAACCCTCCGTGCCGCAAGGTGGCGGTCTTGACTAAGTGAATTCTGGATGCACCATAGAATAAACCAGGGAGGAGGATATCTGAGGCAGTGGTCTTTCTAGCACAAGGAGTAAGGTAGGGGGAAGTGCGATGGAGGAGGCCAGGTTTCTGATTTGTGGTTTTAATAATGCTATTCACATGAGAGTTGAAGGATAAGTGTTCATCAGGAGTCATACCCAGATATTTAAAAGATCACACACCTTCTAGAGGCAGACCAGAGGATATATTGATGATCAGAGAGGGCTGAGAAGTTAAGTCAAAGGATGTATGGTGGAACAACATTGATTTAGTTTTCTTTGTATTTAGTACCAGTAGGTTACATTTGAACCAGTCTTATAGTTGTTGGAAGTCTTTTTCCAGATTGGATTTAATAGAGGAGACATATGTGCCTTGCCGATATAAGATGGCATCGTCTGCATAGAGCTACATAGATGACCCCTCCCCGGCAGTTTAAAGGCAAGTCGTTAATAAACATCGAGAAAAGTAAGGGCCCAAGAATAGATCCTTGAGGGACCCTGTCAGTGACTGCAGATAGGGAGGAGAGGGCACCAGGCCTTTTGACGCATTGGGAATGGTGTGGATAAATAGTTTGAGATCCAGGAGAGGGAGTTGGATTCAATGATGGTCTGATGGAGATATGTCAGTTGCCAGGCAGAGTGCTGTTCCACACATCACACCTACTAACATCAGGTAAAGGATCTTCTAATTACCCAAAGGGAAAGGAAAAAGCACCTCATATAAACGGTGATAGTTGACTGCTTTTGAAAACTAATGTTGATTTTAGGCAATACACTAGCTCTTTAAGGACTCATCTAAGCAGGAGCTCAGAAACCATCAGGCCATCACTGACTGCACACAATGGCCCATAAAGTGTTGCTGAATCAAGGCCTTCATTATTCAGGACAAGGGGTCTGCAAGTTTCAGTTTAGTGTACAGATTACTGGCTAGTGTTAAATGGGGCTGCTTACAGAACATAAGAATGGAAAAAGGCTTGTCACCTGTCGAGACTGACACACACACACTCTTCCTAGTGGTAGTAGTGGTTGCTTGCTATAACAAACAAAGTCTGCGTCACACCAGCCATTACGTTATAGTGGTGTGTTCATTACATCAGATTGCTGTTTGGGGAGACAAGTGACCTAAAGTGAGTATCCTTAAAACAGTTAAGAGCGTGTACAGTTTGTTTTTATGCTTGAATTTTTATACTGAACCTGTGTTAAGGTTCCTGTGATCCTGTCGCTCAGTGGTTGGAGCACCGGGATTGTATTCCGGGGGCCTGGGTTCAGTTCCCAGTAGGTCACATTATTTATTTCTCACTACAGGTTGTAATTTAATTGCTAAGCAGTGGCTAACACTACACCAAAAGCATGTAATTGTCATCTGTGTTCTTCCTGCAATATGGATTCCAGAACTGGCAGCAGTACTCCAGCTGAAGTTTCACATATGCCTTATAAAGTGGTGCTGTAACTGCACTATATCTGTCTTGTATTCCAGGAAACCCTGTAAACCTTTTATTTAGTTATTGTTGACTAGTTCAATATTCTGTACATCTTCTTCCAGACCTATAAAACAAGTAGATAGTCTGATGTAATTTGTTTGGCCAAACTGTCAGTGATGTACCAAGCCTTCAGATCCTCTGACCCAGTGAGGGATTTGGGGAGTTATAGAGAAGTCAAACATTTGAGAAGGTGAGGCAGTTTTTTTAAGGTATCCTTTTCAGAAGTCCCAGGAAGCTATATAGTGAAACTAAGTAGACAGATTAAAATACAAGAAAAGTTACTTCATTAATAAATGTAAATTGGCCAACACTGCAGGCCCGATCAGAGTAATACGATTTTAATACTCTCTTAAATACCTTCACCAAGTGGGCAGAATGAATGTTGGGTGGCAAGGATTCACAGAGGGATGGTGCAGCAACCCCATACACTTTGATCCCCAAAAGCCTGAGTCAAGATTGGGGGACTGCTAACAAGGCTGCTGCTTCAGTGGAGTGGAGTGGAATGGGTGGCTAGGGACATAAGGAGACAGGAGCCCTTGTAGATAGCCAGGATCTAGACCCTGTAGGGCCTTGTATATTAAAGGGGAGCAGTCAGCACTTGGAGCACCACACCTGGGTGTGGGGCCGGTCCGAATGTGCATTTATGTACAAAAACGTTTTTTTTTTTTTACTGTGTACTGCAGTATAGTAGATTGTATCAGACTGATTTTGCTGACTTGCCAGCTGGAATTTTCTGTAACTACAAATCCCATAATCCCCTGCAGCTAACATCACAGGAGTCCTGCAGCAGTGGCAGATTCAATAACCTGCAGTGCACATTCGCGCTTTTATAAGCTCTGATAAGATGTTTACTTCTCCTGCTGTTCTCCCAGGGCTTAGTACAGTCCTCTGCTCTGTGACTATACTTAGCCCAGGGAGGGCAGCAGGACCAGCAAACAAAAGATTAGCACTTATAAAAACTCTTAACATGCACTGCAGACTATTGAATCATCAGCTGCTTCAGCCCTCCTCTGATATTAGCTTCAGGGGATTCTGGGATTTGTAGTTACAGAAGATGCCAGCTTGGTAGTCAGCACAATCAGTCTGATGCAATCTACTGTACTGCAGTAAACAGTAAGTAAGTAAAAAAAAATATATATGTATATATATAGTTTTTGCATGCAAAGTGAAAATTGGGACCAGATCCAGACTTGGGTGTGGGGCTCTTAGTGATGTCTGCTCCCCGTTAAGCATATTTTGAATCTAATGCACCACTGAATAGATAGCCACTGCAGACTGCATAGGACTTAATGTGCTCCTTCCAAGATGTTCCAGCAGCCAAACAGGTAACAACATTCTGGATGAGCTGACGGCAGTGAATCCAGACCCACAGATACTTCTAAGTAGGGAGCATTGAATTAGTCCAGTCTTGATGTCACTAAGGTATGGACTCTCAAAAAGAGGTGGAAAGGACCCTTAAAAAGAATAGGGGCCTTAGACACCGCTGTAATATGAGGTGGCAAAAATTCAGGGTACAGTGCACACCCCTTACTCTCCCGGATGTTCCTTTCACTTCACAAGCCTGTGCCCTTCTGTAGCAGGAACAAACGGAGCACTCCTCATAAGTTTGTCACTCGGTCTTTATTGCTAAGCCAGCGTGACAGCCAAAACAGTGAATAAGTGCTAAAACTACAAACCAGGTGCTGACAAGCAAAGCCCTCTGAGGAGGAGGTGTTTACCACAAAACCCTGAGGGATTGCTTGTCAGCACCTGTTTCTGTAACTTCAGCACTTATTTATTATTTTGGCTGTCACACTGGCTCTGCAGTGAAAACTGCAAGCAGCAGACTCTTGAGTACCCCATTATGTTATGGTACCCTTCTTTTTCGAGCAACTGGAATTTTGGTTAGCATGGACAGCTTTTCTGTAGTCCTTGCCCCTGTGTACCTGGATGTACAAGGTCTACCATGGTAGTGTGGTGCTGTGGCTTGTGACGGAGAGTGCTGGTGCTAGAGCCACTGAGCTCATTTGCATGCCGCAGCCCACATTAGCCTGGCCATTCTGGCCCTTTCTCTGGGTATTGCGATGATGCAGGGGAAGCCTTGGGACCCCATTTTATATAGCAAAATGGGTGGGGAGGACACACAGGATGGAAGTAAATGGGACTCATTCGGGGGTCAGAAAGGTGATGAGTGGGGTGCCCTAGGGTTCAGTCCTTGGACCGGTACTCTTCTAATATATTCATCTGGGACAAAGGAGGGGGTAGGGCATACAGGTAAAGAGTAGTTTATTCACAGATAACACACAAATAATTTGGAGGGTAGACACAGAGGAAGGGATTAGGGGAATGTGAAGGGACCACCAGAGACTGGAAAAATAGTCCAAGGTCTAGCAGCTCAAATTCAGTGTGAAAAAAGCAAGGTTATGCATATTGGCAAAAAGAACTCCAAAACAGAGTATTGGGTAGTAGGTGTTCAGTGTGAGCTGAACAGCAGAGGAAAGGGACCCTAAGGTAATCATTAGTGAAAACTTCAATATTTTAGCTCAGTGCAGTAAGGCATATGTTAAGGCCAATAGAATGGTTGGCTGCATTGGAAGGGGCTTCTTCAGTAGGAGGCAGGAGGTGATCCTGCTCCTCTCTAGATCCCTGGTAAGGCCACAGGTAGAGTACTGGGTGCAGTTTTGGGGCCCTCATCATAAAGGAGAACTGCGCTTAATCTAGAAGTCCATTTTCTCAGCAGAAGCTGGATTTTAAATACTGGTTCAAATTCTGTTAGTGCTGTAGCTAGCCAGGCTTTTTTGATTGTCCAAGTGGGTGTTCCTGATTTACATGCTACTGTTAAGAACCATTTTAGAATGGTATGATGTAGTTTAGGTCCCTGTTCTATGCTTCCATTGTTGGTACAATGCGTTTGTTTTACTATAGAACTCGAAGATTGTTTGGGACATAAACTACATCATACAGTTCTAAAATGGTACTTACCACCAGACTATAAAGCAGAAACACCCACTGAGGTTACTAAAAGAGATGGAACAATAAAAGAATTTTAACCAGTACTTAGAAAACTGCTTCTAATGGGAAGAATGACGTACAGGTTTAATGCAGTTCTCCATGAAGAGAGACAGAGATTGCCTGGAAACAGTGCATAGGAGGGCCACACAGATGGCCCATAGTATGCAGGGAAGGCCTTCTAAGGACAGGTTGAGCAAACTGATCTTTTACTCACTTGAGACCAGAAGGAGATACGAAAGAAAATGAAGTGATGTGATGAGTGGAACATCTTTCCCCTAAATAGTACATGAGTACTTTTTTCCCCATCAAGGTTTTTCTCTGCCCATTCACCAGTTGGTCCTAATTGGCTCCGGTCCTTTCAGCCCTGTCACCCACTTTCTCTGGGGCTTCTATTTGCGGTGAGGCCTTCAAGGATTAAGTCCCATGGTAGGGCCACAGAGGCTAGCCTGGCCCTCTGGAGCCCAGTCCAGATTCTGGAGGAGCCCAGTCGGTGCGGAGGAGCGGAGCACCATCCTACTTGTTCTGGTGCTTTCCGCTGATTTTTCTCCTCAGGGCTGCTGATCATGCAGTGATGCACATATCAGCATCCGACAGCAGACCCTCTCTGTGCTGACACCTGGCTTTTCGCAGGTGGCAGGCAAGGAGCACAGAGCAACCTGACACCCCCCCCCCACGAGAGAGGAGAGCAGTCTGTGGTATGCTGTCTCGACCGGACAGATCCCATGGGACCCAGGTCCGCTCCCACACCTGGGTCTCTGGCGCAGCAGGCTGTAGAACTTGCCACTATGTTGCAACAGCTAGTACATGAGTGCTTAGAAACTGACTTGCTCAATGCTAGCGCTCTTCAGTCCTCAACACCACTGACAACAAAAGTGACCAATGTGGTAGAAGTTGTGTAGCTGTTCTTGGTCGGTAGGATGTGCGTCTGAGAGGTCAGATTGTTGATGAGGTATAAAGGGGAAAAGTACTTCTTCAGATTAAAAGAAACTGCCAGCAACCTTTATTAAGTTAAGTGCATTCAGTGGTTGTATCAGCTCTTTAATACACTTTTACAAAAACTAAATGACACCTCTGGCAATATGAGAACTCCTAAAGGTACATATAAATTGATTTGCATGTTGTTTTTTTGTTGTTGTTGTTGTTTTTACTATTAACAGTTCATTTACCCGACATAACTTTACTGAGATTAAATATCTCATTTTCTGTAGTGTCCAACTTCGACAAATATTTTTTTTTAATTCTTTGTTTCTCCCATCCCCTTCCCCCTTGTCCTCCAGTTGCCACCTTCTGGTGTGAGCCGCATTTCCATCACTGCCCCTCGACTCTGAGGGCCAGGGGAGGATGAGCTATGCAAGACCAGCCTTGCATTCTGCATGAGAACTTCCCATCCTGTTTAATAATATGCAGTACCCCCGAGTTTCCAAGCATCACCTGCATGGTTCATCATAAAATATCCAATATCACTGCCACACACAGAGTGCGCTGAGGTGGAATTGAAACCCAGTGTCACTCCCACATGCATAGCCATGCCGCTGATGTAGAAGTCAGACCTTGGATCTACCCGTTCACTGGTCTGTACCATAACCACTGGACCGTACTGCCTGCATGTTATGCGCCATTCACAGTCTTTTATTTCTTTGTTTCAGATCCTGGACGAAGATAATATTTTGCCTCACAAGCTACAAGCTGCTCTGGAGCAGATTCTGGAACAGAGAAATGAGATTCTGGCTCTGGAAAGGAGCGCAGTAGAAGGTAATTGCCTGGTCTACTACCCTTAGGAATAGAATCAGTGTGAACTTGTCTCCCCACTCCTTCGAAATGGTCCATGCCAGGAGAAAAAAACAGGGATTACAGGAAAAAAATGGGCAGCAGTGAGCTCCATTTCTGTAAAAGAAATACAAATTGTTGGGTAGAATGCAACCATAAATGCTCTTGAAAAAACAGTCACTAAACGTTGACTTTGTGAGCTAGCAAATAGTTTATTTCAGTAGGTAGAGGCTGGGTATAAATTTAGTTCCACATGAAGAATGGCCTTGAAAGCAGAATCATTTCCTGCCAAGTGTAGGGACTGAATGTACATCACTTGCATATTGTGACGGCCACAGTGCCACATAATGGCCACTAGATTCTTGCCCTTGGTCAGTACTGGACAGCATTTAGTTATTAAAGCACAAGTTTGTCACGCTGTAGCCTCTTGAATGTTAAAACACTGAGTGGATCACAGATACAATTCAAGTGAAGGCAATACAGTTCCTTTTCTATTTTAAAATTCATTTGTTAACTTAGTATAACACCCCCCAGACTCCCTAGCATCCCTCAGGCGTAGGGCTTCCCTATACAGGGAGGTTTATAAGACCATTCCATTAAAACCCAGAAATAGTGGCCAGATCTTTTCTTTGTGGAGTTTTTCAAATTGGAAATTAAGAGTGTATTTTATTTTTTCAACTGTTAATTAACTGTTTATTTCAAATGTTTACCAGGAAAGACATGGTGAGCAGTGCAAATACAGTGTTAAAAAAAATGCAATATTGGAAATGAGTGTAGCAAAATGAGTAATTACAGGAACTGTTTCTAAGCAGGAATTATGCAGTACAATGCACTGCAGAAAAAGAACAGGTAACACTTTGTTTCCTTACCTACACTGTAGTTACAATGTAACTGCCTTAAGAACAATATGCAGTGAGCAACAATGCAGTAATAAGAGTGGTGGGGGAATGAGGGTAGTGGCTGAAAACTGGAGTAGAGGGGCTGGACTAGTGCAGTGAAGGGTGGGGATCAAGCGGACAAAGGTCCGAGACCCCGTGTCGGGGGCAGCTGTAGGAGTGAGTAGTGAAATCGCAGAGGAGAGATTTTGGAGTGTGAAAGAAAGGAGCAGAGCAAATGGAAGTAGGGAGAGAGAGAGAGAGAGAGAGCTGCAGAGTTTAGGGAAGCAGAAAGAGAAAGCAGGTTGACCAGCAGAGGGTTTAACTGGGGTTTAGTGGGAGAGTGAGAGCAAGAGTTGCAAAAGGGAGTATGAGGTCGGGGAGTAGAGCGAGATGAGAGGGAGAGAGCCAAACCAAAATTTGGAGATGAAGGAGGGAAGGTGCCTGGCACCAGGGAGTGGAGTTATAGGGAGGTGTACAAAGAACAATGGTGAGTGTGCAGAGGTTTTAGGGCAGATCAACAGAAGGAGTGAAAGAGAGGGTCCAGTCTTGCTAAGGTGGACTTAGGAGCAGCACTGTAAATATTGTCACCATAGTTGAAAATAAAAAATGGGGAAGATCATATTCAAGAAGATCCCTGTCTGAGAGTAGGAATCGTATTACGTATAGTAAGAATTCTATACATTTTAGAAAACAAAAACAGGAATCTATGAAAGTTCCAGTCCCCTCAGGGAGGCAAAGAGTTAATGGAATACTGCTGATCAGAATTCATTCAGTGTCCAGCTTCCCTTTTTACTTTGAGTCAGGAACGTAGCTCAGGCAGCAGATCTTGGGATTTCACTGAAGGAGCCTGACAGCTTTGTAATGAAATGTTCAGGATGTCCCGTGTGATTTGAGTACAGCAACTCATTCCGCTGGATCATGTCATTGTAATTTCAGCAGACCAGAGGAAGGCAGATGACTAGTAGGCGGAGTCCTCTGGATCAGGACGGAAGCCACTGACATCAGTGGTCAAGTCTGTTATGAATCTGCCTTTCTGTAGCCCGTGTTCTGAAATTATCGTTGTAGAGTAGCATAACAAGAAACACTGAAATCAAATTCAGTGGTACTGCGCTGGGGGGATGTCCTGTGTGTATTTATGCAAGAGTAACTTGTCAACTTGAGATTGTGGAAATGCCAGGTGAAATTAAATAGAAGTGAGCATGCTTTTCATTCTATTCTTTCGAAAAACGTGAGCAAATTCTGTCATCTAGAGTGGCATTATCAAAGCTTTGAGACACCCACAATGCATCAGAAATTTACACAAATTAAATTTTGCTTCCGTGGGTGGTCTTGAAAGTCTGTTTACACCTTGCAGGCTGCGGGCAGTTTTTATGGCTATTTCAGACAACCAGATCTTCTCCTTATGGCTGCAGATGTTAAATGTGGTTTAAACGCAGCTCACCTTTGGGACCTTTAGACATTTAAGTGATTAACATACAAAACAATCCCCTTATACTCACTGAGAATAAGGTGCCCCGATTCTGGGTTTTTTTTTTTTTTTTTTTCAAATGTTTAAACATTTGGTTGCCATCTTGGTGGCCATTATTGTGACCCCAAGTTGGATCGATTATATGATGCAGAACTGTGAGTGTGTGCTTAGTGACAGTTTAAAATTTCAGTTTTTAAGGGGTGCATATCTCACAGTCTGCATTCTGAAGGCACCGTCCCCAACTAGCAGTTCCTAGCATAGTTCAAATTTTTTTGAGTGCCCAGTTCATTTCATATCTTTTATTTTGGTGACACTCTGATGATCGTGTGCTGCTCATTATTACCCAGAATCCACTGTTCTGCTCACAATCCCACTGCAATGCTAATACGAACATACGAAGAAACCAGCAGAAGAAGGCCATTTGGTCTATCAAGACTGCTCGTATTGCAGGGTCCACAGCTTGAGCTAATGTCCCTGCCCTCCCTCTGCACTCCTCCCATCCTCCCTACCCGTGATCCTTACCTTCTCCCTATGCGTATCCCAGCCTCTCTTAAAGCTGCCCACTGTCTTCAATGAGATTACCTCTTCTGGCAGCGCATTCCAAGTGTCCACCACCCTCTCTGTGAAAAGTGCTTCCTGACCACCCTCCTAAACCTCCCACCCTCCAGCTTAAGACTGTGCCTCCTTGTGTCATGTTTGCCACTCAGCATAATGAGACTCTCCTTATCGACCTTATTTATCCCTTTCAAGTACTTGAAGGTCCCAGTCGTGTCCCCTGTCTCTCTTCAGTCTTCCAGGGAGTACATGTTCAGTGCCCTCAGTCTCTCCTCATATGCCTTACCCTGCTGACCAGCTGTCATCTTTGTAGTCCTCCTTTGGACCTTCTCCAGCAGGTTAATGTCCTTTTTGATGTGTGGGCACCAGTACTGAACTCCATACTCTAGATGCAGCCTTACCAGTGACCTGTAGAAGGACAGTATAACCTCCTCTCTCCTACCACTGATCCCCCTAGATATGCATCCCAGAATCTTGTTTGCCTTTGCTGCTGCTTTCTTGCACTGCATGGAGTGCTTCAGGTCACTAGTGATCATCACTCCCAGGTCCTTCTCCTACTCTGATGCAGATGCTCAGACTCTACTCAGGTAGTACTCTGTCCTGGGATTCTTGGCTCCAATATGCATTTCTTGGCATTAAAGCCAAGCTGCCAGATCCTGGATCACCTCCCCAGCTTTTTCAGATCGTCCGGTAGGTCCTATATCCCTTCAGCTGTGTCCACTGTCCCACAGAGTTTGGTGTCATCTGCGAATAGGCACATTTTGCCCTTAATGCCATCTCCAGTGTCATTGATGAAGACATTGAACAACACCGCCCCAGCACTGAGGCTCCCTGCGGGACCCCACTGGTTACCTCTCTGGTGCCAGATAACTCTCCCCCCACAACCACCCTCTGGGTTCTGTCCCTCAGCCAGTTTTCCACCCATCTGGCCATCTTTTCCCCAACCCCAAGATCCACCAACTTCCTGATTAACCTTTTGTGGGGCACAGAGTAAAAGGCCTTGCTGAAATCAAGATAGAGGATGTGTACTGCTTGGCCCCTGTCTACTGTCTTAGTGACACAGTCAAAGAAGTCAATCAGATTTGTTTGACACAATCTCTCCCCCCATGAACCCATGCTGCCTATCCTGGAGACCATGCTCCTCTAGATATTCCACCAACCTTTCCTTTAGTATGGTCTCCATGAGCTTGCCCACAATGGAGGTTAGACTAACTGGTCTGTAATTCCCTGGGTGATTCTTGGGACCACTTTTGTGGAGGGGTACTACATATGCTGTTCTCCAGCCCTGCGGTACCACGCCTGACTCTAGTGAACTATTAAATAGGTCTGCCAGTGGCCTTGCCAGCTCATCAGCCAGTTCCTTTAGTACCCTTGGATGTACGGTACTCTGTCCAGGCCTGGTGATTTGTCCATCTTCAGTGCCGGCAGCCCCTCCCTCACTCTGTCTTCCTCTATCATTACGTCTGTGTTCCCTTCTCTCCCCCCTCCCCAACTCCTCTTTACCCTCCTGAAGGCACTGGTCCATCCTCCTCCCTGGTGAAGACAGACCAGAAGGATTCATTTAGTATCTCTGCTTTTCCTCCATTATCCTCCACCCACTCTACCCCTTTCTTAAGCCTAACAATCCTTTCCTTCTTGTCCCTTTTCTCACTTGTATATCGAAAGAAAGCCTTCTTCCCCTTCTTAATTCCTTCAGCTTTCTGCAGCTCCTTCTGTGCCTTTGCTCGCCAGACTTCCTTACTTGTCTCACTAGCCAACCTTAGGTAATTTTCCCTTTCCGCCTCTATCTTGGTGTTCCTGAATTTTCTATAGGCCAACCTCTTTTCCCTTACTGCCTGGGCAACCCCAGAACTGAACCAGCTGGGCACTTTGGCTCTTGTGTTCTTCCCCCTGAGCCTAACGCACTCATCTGTGGCAACCAGTATTCCTTCCTTAATGATGGACCACCTTTGGTCCACCCCTGTATCTGCTCTGATGCACGCCAGATGACTCCTTTGTACTTTGCCCATTTTCCTGAAGTCTGCCCTCCTGAAATCCAAGATTTTGGTCTTAGTTGGGATGCTTTCCCTGCCCGTATTCAACTGGAACCACACTGTGCGATGGCCACTCCCACCCAGTGGCTCCCTGACCATTATTTCCTGTACATGCTTCCCATTTGTGAGCACAAGATCAAGAATTGGCTGATGTCACAGTGCAGTCTTTCTGCATTGAATGCTGCAAGGAAAGTGAGTCAAAATCTGGTGACAGAAAGCAGCCCAGTGGCATGGCATTAGTGCTACTGCCTACCATGCCAGTGACCCGGAAGTGGGAGCGATCTTTGGTTGCTGGGTGGGGAGAGAATGAGTAACTGATGGACTGCTCCTCTGTCCTGTGGAGGGAGGCGTGTTGTTCCCGTGGCAGTGCTGGTGACACAGGAAGGGAGGGAGCTGTGGTACACACATCTGCATGGCTCAGCACGGGGACATAACAATAGGAAGACTGGTGAGGCAGGCACATATGATGTCCTGTGCGCCGACCCCCCCACCCACTGTACCACCAGGGACCCTGGGCAGCCGACACTGAATGTGTTCTTTTCAGGGGGGGATAGACAGCCCTCCCCCTCCTGACCTCACCACTGGGGGGTAATCCATGGGGGTATGATGAGTGACAGGTAAGCCCTTGGAGGTGGGAGATGGTGGAGGCAGTGGGGACAGGGTCGTGGGGAACCCTGCCTGCCTCGGCCAAGGTGTAAACAACCTTGATTGGAAAAAACATCTGGTGACTGTCTGTGAAAGATTCATGCCCAACATGACAGGATAGAAATGGGCTCATACCTGCCACATTCTGTCTCCACACACTTCTCCCGATTGGCAGATTCAGGCATATAGCATACTTGTCTGTTACCCACTGCAGCAAGCACAGAGTGCATTGTGACATCAGCGCGGTGGGTAGAACAGTTGATTATGGGTAGCTGCTGTAGCACATGAAGTGTCCAAAAAATAAATGATGTCAACTGAGCACCAGAATACTTGGAACTGTGCCAGAACTAGTTGGGGTTGAACCCTGGAGGCTGAATGCTGTGGGTAGGAGTCCTTTCCTTTAATCCGGGTGTACTTGAACTTCCTAGTTACAGGATTTGAGTTTTGGACTCTAATCTCTTTGGGACAGTGGGAATGTTTTGCAGTTTATATTGGTACTACATTGTTACTGTTAAGTAGCATTGTACTTTTTCTGTGTCACACCTGGAAACGAGCCTCAGCTCAGCGTGCCTTTCTCAGTCAACAAATTTCAATCAATAAATGAATGCATAGGACCACAGTTTTGTCTGACACTAGTGATGCAGTCTCATCAGAGCTTCAAAATCATATTTATTCCCTGACCTAAATATTAACACCATGCAAACTCCCTCTCTCGATAGGTGAAGTCACGCTCAGCTGTCTGGTTTCTGAAGCGTTTGTCAGATTCTTGGTAGAAATTGTGGGCCACTATTCCCTGCACATGTCTGCCAATGAGAAAGGAGAGCGAGCGTTTCAGCCAGAGGCTTTCCGAAAGTCCCACACCTCAAGATCTGTCCGACAGTTCTTGGAGCTCTTCATGGAAACGCAGATGTTTGCAGGATTTATACAAGATCGGGAGCTCCGCAAATGTAGAGTCAAAGGTTAGCGTGATACTTTCCTAAACCATCATTTAGGCAGCTTTAAAGTGGAACTGCTGTGCAAGATATTTCTGTTTCCTTTTGAGCTTTGACTGTTCTGGCTGGGCAGCACCCATGTACAGAGTGGTGCAGGCCAGTTATGGTCAAATTGCACGTATGTTGCTTTGATTAGTAAGTGACTTTTATGGCACTTAAACTGGGAAGCTCCAGATTCAGAGACACTAGGCTACAGTGCCTTCCAGTCTAAAACTGACTTCTGCACAACCTGGCCTGGTATGATACAGTATGGGGAGGCAAAGCGTAGAGCACTTGCAGTTTCACTGCTGTAGTGAACGGATCCAGCCTGACTGGGCTGAATTCTGTTTAATATAAGATGACGCTTGTGTCTGCTGAGCTTTTTAGGGTCATGTTTCCTGTCTAAGTAGCCGCAGTTCTGACTGTTGAAGATACCTTTATAATAAAAAAATTTGTAGTGTTATTTTGTAGAAATTCCATTCATAGTGGTCTGTGTGGCACAGAGGGATGGGGATTGCTCTGGCACGCTGGTGACCTGGATTCGCACCTTGATCCCAGGTGTCAGGAGCGGAGGCTGGCAGGGAGGGAGTTAAGGGCATCCCTTGGATGCTTCTCTTGTGGGGGAGGGCTGTTGCGGACTGCTGTTGGAGCGGCACCTGGTGGTGGCTAGCAGAGACACTAGGCAGCGTGGTGACTACATGCAGCCGAGTGTCCCCACCCCAGGACACCACCCCAGCCGCACACATGGGAGGTGGGTAGGGCCCTGAAAAGCGGAAAATGCCAGACTGACACAGGATGATACTTGGCATGTACTGTAAGACCTGCGCAGCCTAACCTGAGGTGCTCCCCATGGAAACAGAGTAGAGTACATTTTCTGGAGTCCTCCCATCCTGGCCTTGGTGGCCCCACTTTGGGGCCAAGCCAGGGAGGAACACCATGGTGGAGGTAGGTCCTGGAATGATGGACCAGGGTGCATGGCAGGGCCAATGAGGGCCAGTTCAGGTGGGAGCAAAAAAAAAAAAGAAATGACATTCATGAAACAGTGTGACAAGGCAGCAGGTAAAGCAAATAGGATGCTGGGATGCATAGGCAGGGGCATCACCAGCAGGAAAAGGGAGGTCATAATTCCACTATACAAGACACTAGTGAGGCCGCACCTGGAGTACACTGTGCAGTTCTGGAGACCTTACCTACGTAAGGACATAGACAGGGTAGAGAAGGTTCAGAGGAGGGCAACAAAGATGGTGCATGGATTGCATCACAAGTCCTATGAGGACAGGTTGAAGGCACTGAACATGTACTCCCTGGAGGAGAGGAGGGAGAGGGATATGATAGAGACATACAAGTATCTTACAGGGAGGAACAGGGTGCAGGAATGCACTATTTTAAGCGTAAAAGATGTTCCAGGACTAGAGGGCATGGGATGAAGTTGGAGGGAGGACTTATCAGAGGAAACGTGAGGAAGAATTTCTTCACAGAACAGATGGTGGACAAGTGGAACACCCTGCCAGAGGAAGTGGTGGGGGCTGAAACAATCACGGGATTTAAGAATGCATGGGATAGACATAAAGGAATTCTGGAGGTCAGGGGTAAGGGGCAACAGACTTCCTGGAAAACATAAACTGAACTTACAAACTTAAATGGGCAGACTGGGTGGGCCATAGGCCCTTATCTGCCGACACTGTCTATGTATCTATGCCCCCAAACAAGGATCCATTTTTAACTGTACCTTAGTAAATATTGCTATGAAAACTGTTTCCATTGTTTGTTTTTTTTTTAGTGGTCCACTTTTTGTACAGTTCTCTTCGTGGAACCAGGATTCTTGAGTTTCGACTGTGTCACTGCATGGATTCAGAAATCTGACCATGGCCCGTTTACCTTTCTGAATCATGTTCAGGAGTTCAGAGTCCATGCAGTGACATAGTCAAAACTCCCGAGTCCTGGTTCCATGAAGATAATTATACAAAATGTTGTAAATAAATATAAATTGAAATATATATATATATATATATTATATATAACAGGCTTTGCATCAGCTTTTATTCTGGTCTAGTTAGTAGGGATCATTTTAGGAGTGTGAGTACATTTCTGGAAGCAGGAATATTAACAAGCAGCTACAAATTCACACCCATTAACTGTTCATTTTAAGTTGTGATGAAGTACTGCCCATTTGGTTGAAGGCAGCATGCTTCAGTGGTTTGAGCACCGAACTGGCAAACGAGATGGTATATGCAAATGTGGCAACAGTCACTGATTCCGTCTTAGCTTGGCAAGTGCTTTTCACTCCCTGTGATTCAGCTGCATTTAAAGGGACACTGTCAACCCCCTTCGGCCTCAAATTGTTCTGTGTTAAACACAGCTTAGGATTGCTCACATTCTGTAGAATTTACTGATGTAGATGATAGTTTGATTCTGCTTCCTTGTTTCTTTTTTAACTCTTTTTTTTTCCCTCCAGTCACGGTCTGGGAGGCCTCTCTCAGGCATCCTGCCTGAAGTCCTCCATCTGTGCCTCCTTTCTCCTCCTCCTCTACCCACTGTCGGTACCCCCAGCTTAACCCTTCTGGAGTGGGGCTGCCCCTCCTCTTCGGGCGCTCCTAGAGACAGACCCTGACGTGGGAGAGGACCCGGATGAAGGAACCTGGAAGGCCAGGTAGGACAGACTGGGCATTGGGGATGGGGGCAGGTGCCGTCTCCTACCCCCGCAGACTGGGTTTTTCCATTTTCTAGTGAACCCTCAACTGCTCCCCCCCTTGCGTGGAGCACATCGTTACTGCAAGCATGGCAGCCCTGCGTCGGCCACGCCCCAACTGCACGTGCTTGCTTGGTATGTTGCAGTGCCCCCGGTCTTCACCGGGGGCCGCTGGCACGCTGGAGCAACCCGCCCTTCCTTCCTGGGGAGGAGAGCATCACGAGGGCACTCATCCTCAACCCTTCCCCTGCCAACCCCCGGTGCCTGAGCTCGCTCCCGAACCAGGTTCGCTGGCGCAGTGCGAGGTGTGGCGTCCAGCGCCTCAACCCTCAGCGCCACCAGGCCGGTGCCCTTGTTTCTTTTTAAAAGTGAAAAAAGACTGCCCACCATAATGCTTCTTTCCTGGACTTGGGAACATCTGCAACACAGTCTAGATGCTCCAGATGCAATGAGAAGAGCAGGGACTATTGTAGGAGTGGCTGCACTGTTTGGGCATGTGTCCAATGTTCAGGAAGTGTGCAATAAGGGTAGATCAAGGATCTGTTTATTTGTTTGAAAATATTTCACCAGGAAAGACAACACGAACTGTAGCCAGCTCATTTCCAGAAGTGTCCTGGGGGGAGGAGCTTACAAGAGTAGGAGGAGCAAGTAAAAAAGAATCTGATAAGTGCAAATACAAAAGTTAGACATACAATGAAAGTACAGAGCAATGCAATCCAGATCATTTGGTGGAGGTCACAGCCATATGCGTGACAGACAGTGATGCAGCCAAGGAACTGCATGCCGCAGGCATACTTGGAGGGACGTCCTTCTGAAGAAGGAGTTGGAGATGACATTTAGTGAAAAAAACTTTGACAGTACTTTGAAAGTTCTAGGCGTCATTCGCTAGAGTGGGACCGTGAGGCCGATGCTGGCGAGTTGATGGTGGGAAAAAGAACTGGGGATTCTGGGGGACCGCTCCCTTTTATAAGATCCCTGATGTTGGGAGTGGTCCCCGCTGAATACTGCTAGCTAGAAAATTTCCGTGGGGTCCTGGCGCCTGCCGGCTTCAGTCCTAATGGTGTAATATGCTGCAAGAGCTGTTCTCAAAGATCTACTGTTACGGTAAGTTCTTGCAGAACTGTACTTTCCTATCCACCACCAGAATTGCCTTATGTCTGTCCCATGCATTCTTGAATCCCCCACCTGTTTTTGACCCCATAACCTCCTCAGGAAGGCCGTTCCATGCATCCACCACCCTCTCTGTGAAAAAATACTTCCTCACATTGCCCCTGATCCATCCCCCCTCTATCTTCAAATCTTACGTAACTGTACTTCCCTATTTCCATTGCTTCTGATTCTAAGTTAACAAACGGCATGCACCCATTTGTCAACCTTGGAAGGTTAAACAAGTTCCTGTTCAGGGAACAGTTCCCTAAATCTCGGCGTCCAAGTCTTCATTTCCTGGACATTTGGCTCCTAGCCAGCCCTTCCGGCTAAGAGACACAGGAAGCAGTTGCCGCAGCTTCCGCAGCTTCTCAGTGCTTCTCTTCAGGTTTGGGGAAGGTGCCAGTTCATCTTCCCAACGGCTCCACTTCTTAGGAGCCCTCCTGGACACCTCCAAGGCATCAACTTGGTTCCACAGGACGGGAGAAATGACATCTTTAGATGGCTTGTTACAATATGGAAAACTACTCTATTCGGCCTCCGTTTTGGTTGAGCGGATGCGGGGACTTAGGGTGTCCTCCACAGCAAGCAGTGGTCTCTGACCGCACATCCATATCCTCCATATAAGATGACAGAGCCTTGGACAGAATCCATGGGGACTCACTGTCTAGGCCTCCACACTCAGGTGTGGAGCCAGAAATATTCTCATCTTGTCATAAATTTCTTAGAGATGAGAGTTATCTTATAAGCAAAGTCCTGGAGTATGGCCCCTGCCACAAAGTATTCCTACTTCGGAAGGATGACAAAGCTGTGATGTATTTCATCAGCAGACAGGGTGGGATGTCCCCTACCCTCTCTGCAGTAGGACCATGAGGTTGTCACAGTTTTACCTCAAGTACGATGCGTCAGTTCAGATTTCGTGCAGTAGTTTTTGACGACTGGGGCAGTTCAGACCTGGTTCTTTTGCGTCCTCTCTCAATGCAGAACTGCCTCTATCCTGCTTCAGATTGATTTGCATTGATCTACAGTCTGTCAGAAGTTCCCCTGAGGCCGGCCCATTAGTGCAGCGGTTGGTTCACCTGTATTGGCCCAGGTTCGGCAGCGGACTCTGGTCACTGGAGGGCCAGCCCGGGGAGTGGCTGGGCGTCCCGACAGCTCACCCTCTCCAGGGGCATAAATACCTGTGACTTGTCTGACCCAAAGGGAGGCTCGAGGTACTACAGGCCCCACTGGGGAAGGGCACCCAAGAGTATGCGGTGGACGTCAGTGCGTTGCGTTGCCTCGTAACGTCAGGGGCTACATGGCGTATGGGAAGAAAAACAGTGGAAACGCCTGCCAGCACCAGGAAGATGGGCTGCCTGGAGTGTGCCTCCAATGTGCCCCCGCTCACCCAGCCACCTTCGGACTGATGAGAAGTGAGTAGCTCGGGGTGTTGGGGCCCAACCTCGTCCCTGCTTGGGGGGGGGACCGAAGCTCCATGGGGGCTGGAGGTAGGTGTGGGTAGAGCGGAAAGGCAGGAGGATGACTCCCTGGCAGCCCTGAAGGGTTGGGACTGGCAGGAGGTGGGAAGTACAAATTGAAATTTCAAAAAAAAAAAAAAGAAGTTCCTCTGAGGCGACTACCTCTACGAGTGGACCCCTCTGACACAGGGACTTTTGTCCATCCTTGCCTGCACTCCCGTTATCTCCATGCCGGGCCCAGAGGAAGTGGAAGTGGATAAGCTCTTGTTTTTCCCAGACCATCGCAGATGTCTTCTAAGTTGTGCATAGGCCTTCCACCAGGAAGGCTTATGTGGCTAAGTGGAAACCCTTCTCCATCTGGTGTGCAAGTCCCATCTGGACCTTTCAGTTGCCCACCAGTTAAGATGTTGGAGTGCCTCTTGGACCTGTCGATCACAGGTCGGCCATACTTGGCAGTGAAGGTACACCTCTGGGCATTTTCGGTCTATCTTGAACCAGTAGACATCTTGTCACTGGCTCAATTACCATTAGTCAAGTTTTGCTTTGTTAACTCCAGAAGGAAGGAGAGCGCTCCCTTCACTCTCTGGATGTTAGGACGGTTCTGCGATTCTCAGCAACAGAACAAAGAGATACACATCCGAACAACTATTTTATCTTCAGCATGCCTCGGCTGGGTCAGCCTCTTGCCATGAGATGTCTTCGGCTTGGTTAGTAGCATGTCTCCGACACTACTATTCCATGTCACAGGCCAAATTGAAAGGCCGGGTTCACACCACTCTGTCGGAGCGGTTGCGGCTTCCTGGTGGAGATTCGTAATGTAACCGTTACAAGGCGGTGAGTTACAGGTCAGTGCTTGCCTTTGTAAAGCACTAGGTTCTGGATGTGCATTCCAGACAGTTCTTTTCTTTGGCAGGACAGTCCTTTTGGACTTCCATTCTGAGTGAGCTCTGTCTCCGACTGCCCTACGTGGGGTGGGTTGATTTTTCGCTCAGTACTCTCCCATTAATGTTAATGAATGGTGGAGACTGGAGTCCAGGAAGATATGGAAATTACGTACTTACTGTAATTCTTGATCTTCTTGGACGGAGTCTCCACCACTCATTCACACGTCCACCCACCATCCCCCGGGCTCACTCGTTCTGTTTCTTTGGTCTTCACAATCTTGTTGTTCGGGCTGTGAAGACATTGTTTGACTGACCCTTTTTACATGGGTCATCCGAGCCTTCACATGCCCGGAGGTTAGGGTCAGTTTTCCTTTTGTTAGTTTACACTGTACCTCCTCGGTCAAAAAGGTACTGAGGCGGTTGGAGGGTCAATGCCGAGATAGCCTATACAGGTGCGAGCTAGCCTCGCGGTGCTGCGCATGTACGGTCCTATCCTGGCGCCGGCTCTCCTGTAGATTTTTGTCTCCCATGGGGTCCTAGCACCTCTGGTTTACTCCCATTAGTGTGAATGAGTGGTGGAGACTCCGTTCAGGAAGATCAAGAATTACGGTAAGTACGTAATTTCTATTTCTTGCACCTGACAGGGCCCCTAGTGTGATCAAGCAGGGCACACATAAAGGAAAATTACACACCCTCATATCTGGTAAATTTTGTTTCCATGTCAGCAGACACCTCTTTTCCTGTAGCTGTTGGGGATATATGTGTGTGCTTTAGTTTGTTTTTGCTGTTCATGCTAGTCCCCTGTAACTGTCCAGGGGGTCTCCATGTTATGAGTGTTGAAATCTCATCGTCCATGAGAGCTGCATTGGCATATGAGAACATGATGTCACAGTAACCATTCATATCACCATATCTATGCTGAAAATACAAATATCCTGAAAAAATGATCTGGAAAAACACATATTAAATGCCATTTAAAGGGAAAAAAAACCTGCACTGCAACTCAGACGGTTTTCAAATGTAACTGAAGGTGACTGTGGTCTTTTATAGCTTGCTGCAGCTTGTTTTATTGATCTCTGTTTAAGCAGATAGGCATATTGTGGAGTCTACAAAAGTGCGCTGACACCTCATGTTCTCATATGCTAACATACTAACATACTATTTGCCAGCAGATTAGGCCTTACGGTCTATCGAGTCTGCTCGAACTTTAGATCCTTAGTTGGGTGCCGAGACCCTCCCATCCCTTGTGCTCCAGAAACCCGTATCATCCATCCCCACCCCCCCGGGACAGGATATCATCTGATACATCCACTTTCTGTGTCTGTCCCATCCTCTCTTGAAGCCCTCCACTGTGGATCTCTGAACTAGCTCACCAGGCAGTGCATTCCAAGGGTCCACCACCTCTCAGTGAAAAACCTCCTCCTCTTTTCCCCTTACCCTTCCACCTTCCAACTTCAAACCATGCCCTCTGGTGATACCTCCTGCTTTAGTCTAAGATCCCTCCATGTTTACCCTATTTATTCCCTTGAGGTACTTGAAGACCTCAATCATGTCCCACCTGTCTCTCCTCTCCTCCAGTGAAAACAGGCAGAGCTCCTTAAGTCTGTCCTCATACGTCAAATCCCCTAGCCCTCGTATCATGTTTGTTGCCCTCCTCTGTACCCTCTCTAGGAGCTGTATGTCCCTCTTTAAGTGTGGTCTCCAGTACTGTACACAGTACTCAAGGTGCGGTCTAACCAGTCCATTGTACAGCAGCAGAATCACTTCCTTGCTCCTAGAGGTGATCCCCTACGATGCATCCCAACATCCTGTTTGCCTTGCTAGCAGCCTCCCTGCACTGCTCAGAGTTATTCATACATGCATCCACCATGACCCCTAGGTCTTTTTCCCCTATTGAGGCCTCCAGCGCCTCCCCTCCCAGGGTGTACCTGTGTTTAGGGTTTCCCCGACCAAGATGCAACATCTTGCACTTGGTGATATTGAAATTTAATTTCCATGTGTGAGCCCAGCTTTCCAGGGTGTCCAGGTCCCCTTGCAGGGCCAACCTCCCCTCTTCTCCCTCAACTACTGCTCCCATCTTGGAGTCATCCTGAAGAGACTCATTCACACCTATACCCTCCTGATATCCGATATGTATGCATTAAACAGGATCAGACAGGACTGAGCCCTGCGGTGCCCCACCAACCTCTCTGGGGTTCGAGAGCTCCCCACAGACCACTACCTCTGAGTCGTCCAGCTAGCCAGTTTTCAATCCATCTGACCATCAAAGGCCTACTCCTAACCCCATAAGTTTCTCCACCAGACCATTGTGGGGACAGAGTCAAACGCCTTGCTGAAGTCCAAGAATAATACATCCACAGGCTTACCCCTGTCCAGTTCTGATGTTACCTGTTCATAGAACTCCACAAGGTTGGTTTGACATGATCTACCTGGCACAAACCCATGTTGCTGACTATCCAGACCTCCCACCTCCTCCAAGTACACCCCAATCGTTCCTTTAGTATATCTCCATTAATTTTCCCACCACCGAGGTCAAACTGATGGGTCTATAGTTACCTGGTACTTCCCTCGACCCCCCTTTATGGATTGGTACCACATGTGCCTCTCGCCAATCCCTAGGTACCCTCCCTGTCTCAAGTGACCTACTGAAAAGCTCCGCCAGGGATGCAGCCAGTATGTCCGCCAATTCCCATAGTACTCTCGGATGAATGCCATCCGCTAATGCATCTGCTAATGCAGCTCTCAGGGACGATGAGATTTCAACAGCCAGAAAATGGCAACCCTCAGGATAGTTACAAGGAGCTAGTATGAACAGTGAAAGTAAACTAAAGCAATCACATATACCCCTAACAGTCACACAAGAAAAGTCGTCTGCTGACATAGAAACAAAATTTACCAGCTATGAGGGTGTAGTTTTTCCATTAAAGGGGACTCTCGGCTCCCCTGAAGTAAAGCTGCAGAATCTAGAGGGCACAATTAAGCAACATGCATCTAAATTTAATTTTTCTTTATTGACGTGTTTGCTGTAATTGTTTTTATGTGGTTTATCCTGTGACCGTGACCCCTCCCAATCTGACATTATAGCCAACTAGGGATAATACAGTGCATTGTCCTGCTTATTCTGCTGGTACAGGTCAAGCTTTTCTCAGCCAATCTGTGCTGGCAGAATAAGCACGATAATGCACCATATTACCATGTTAATGTTAAAATAAACTACAAGACACACACACATCCCTCTTGGCTTAGCCTATCATTCGCATCATCAGAGGACTGGCCACAAGGACACTGGGACAAGTAGTTGGTTGGCATGGCGGGTGGAGGTGGGGAGGTCGCAGGATCAACCAGTTAAAATTATTACAACAAACAAGTAAGTTCATGAAAACATTTAATATAGATGTGTTTTGCTTAGCCCACACCTCTCGGTCCCACAGCAGTACTCCAGGGGAGCTGAGGCTTCCCTTTTAATAGTCATTTGTATGTTTTTAAGCAACTAAACGCCTGTCTAGGAGACATGAAGTCATTTGTGCTCAACCAGAAAAAGACCACATTTGAAAATAAAATGCAAATGAACCTACCCTTCATTTAAGGTACTGTACCGTACCCTCTTCATTTACATTAGTTTGCGTCTCATTAGGAAGAAAAGCTTCCCTTCACAGTGAATGAATGCTGTGTGCTGCTTAGTAAAATAGGCAGAGCAATTCATAGACTTGACATGCTAGTACTATACTTTAGGCCTGTGGCTCGGAAGTATGTCTCGTGTTGAGGTGATGTTGCACAAACTTTGTACTCAGGTTTTTTTTTTGTTTTATTTTTTTTGTCTCGGGTCCTCCAATCCTCACCTGCCTATAGTCCCCTCATGCCCAGGCTTACCCCAAGGGCAGAGCCACCGGAAGGGCTCCCCCCAATCGACACACCATAGGCAGGCCCCGGCTTACTCCCTGGGTTGGGGACACGGGATCGCACCCCCGGCGGACATCGAATGCAGTGGAGATGGCAGAGCAGGTTGTCGTGCCGGGGCTTTTCTCGATGCTTGCTGGATCCCTGGGGGGCGGTGATGTGCAACGATGTCCAGCGTCCGCCCCCCCCCCCAAGGTGACGGCGCCAGCTGCAGTGGACCCCCAGCCTCTGCCAGAGGTCCTATAAAGTGTCGGCTGCAGTGGACCCCCAGCCTCTGCCAGAGGTCCTATAAAGTGCCAGACACTCTTTTCCCCCCCAGGGAAGGAAAGGTGTCCCCAGGATGCTTGATCCTTCTCCCCCTGGCCGGCCCTCCGACTCCCAAGTCTGTTCCCGAACCCGGGTCGTCGGTATCGCAAGCAGAAATCCAACCGCTGCGTCGACGGGTCAGCCATGTACTCAATTTTTGTGTTATGTAACTATGATGTTAACAATAAAAAGAAGTGCAAACAAAATATTGTGTTTTCAAACAAGTACCTACTCTCTCACAAACTGCTTGATTTCACTGGTTTAGCATACGGTGGTATTATACTCCATAGTCATTTTCTTGGGCATCTTTATAGCGCTTGCTAGGTCCGTACATTGCCGACTTGGCACTCCCAAATCCAATCTGCATGTCACAAACCTGGTTTTGGTTGAGCAGACCATTCCGATGTACTGTACCCCTAGTGCTTTAAACAGCACTACTGTTGTCCTGGCACGTGCTGTTTGTTGCAGCTCTAGTAATTAACTTTTACAAAAACTGGTCAGGCAGTGGAGACATATATTGATTGATCTATAATCTTAATAGTGTGTCAGCTGGAGACTGATGGACTTCAGTGGTGACTGGAGCTGCAGTAAATAAATTACTCACACCGAGAAGGGACGTCTCAGCCAACATAATAATTCCACTGTTGATCAGTTCCCAAGCTGAAATTCTGTGAACTTTTGCAAAAACCTGACATACACTTTTATATACATAACCTTTCCATGTATTCTTAATAATTGAAATAGCAATGGCTGTATTTATTCACGCTTCAGCCACCACCAGAATAAAACATATTCAGATGCGACATCTTGGTTGCCGTGCAGATGGTGGTGGGGAGCAGGAAATCAGAAACGGGTTAAGAACAAATCCATACAAATTACAAGCAATTTATAACCATAACATATAGTCTGACACAGTTCGGATACAGAGTTATGATGCATTGGGAGAGAGGGAAGATGAAGTGCATTTGACAAGTGGGAAAAACAGCAAATAGGTTCTGAGGTTTACATTTACTTTAAAGAAGCAGTATTTGTTAGCGGAGAAAAAAAAAATCATCACACAGTTTTTAGTAATATTGTATTCCTGGCAAAAACATCACTATACCAATTTTTCTTTTAATTTTGTCTCATTCCTGAACTTGAGATATGGCGTTTGACTGCTCCTGCCATCTGGCCTTGTGCAGTATGAATAAATATAATATCTTTTATTTATTTGTAATTTATGACCAGGAAAGGAATCCTTGTGTTATGTTGTATTATGTTGTTTACCATACCATCAGAAATGAGCGCCAACACCTTCCGGAAACATCTACAGCGTGAATCCAGCATATAAAGTTCTACTTTGTTCCACTGTTGAAATTGTTATCCCCAAAGATATATTTGTAAATTGTTACGTTTTGTTGTTGTATTGTACTGTATCCTCCTGGGTCATGCCTGAAAATAGTCATGGTTATGGCTAGTGCACCTACCCAGTAAATAAAAACTAAATAAAAAGTCAAAAAGTAACCACGAGGGAAGGAATTTGTCACATTGCCAGTGGCAGCCATCATTAATGACTTGAGTCAGCAATTACAAAATGTGCATTAAAAGCTGTTTAAAAACATAAGAGAGAAATAAAAATATATAGGCAATGGATCTGTCAGAAATTTATTATTGCTAAAAAAAAGTATGATATTTTTTGCTATTAAATACTGCTGCTTAAGTTGGATTAGAAAAGAAAATACGAATGTCCATTATTCTGGGGTGAGTGGAGGTTGAAGGATATGTGTAGTACATACAGTGCTCCTTCCTTTATCCACTCCCTTTTATCTGCCACCCTCGCTTCCCTACCGCCAGTGTGAACTCCTGTCCGGTTTTCCAGAAATGTTATCTCCCTCTTTAACCCCCACCCTTTATTATCTGACAGCCTCTTTTATCCTCCAACAATTAGAACATACAGAGGTTGACATATAAAAGAGGGAGCACTGTAGTTGGCCTGGAGTGTTTTTTGGCATTGGTTATATTCTCCTTTTGGGGTTTTGACTTCTCCTATTTTCTCTCTGGCTTACTAGTTCTGTGTTTCTAGGTAATTTCTCAAATTAGGTGAATACTCAGGGAGTGGCTTAGGCTGCTAAATCAATTAATAGGCTACAAGGACCAGTGAGAATTATTATCTCTGCTCTCTTCAAGGCCTCACCATGTGGGGGACTCATTGGCTCCACTATCTGTTCCTTCTCTCCCTCGTGCCTTGCACAGTATACCAGCTCTCACAATCTTCTATGCGGGGAGAATATAACCTTCCGGTAGGCTGTCGTGTGCACTGCAACTCATCTTATAACTATCTTTGTGCCCTTAAGCTCCCTCACCTGCAGCCTCTTACTCGACCTATGTTTAGTGGTGGGACTTGGGCCGAATCGCCCTTGCAAGGCACGTTCCTTACTCTACCCAGCACTTACTTCTCCTTACATCTTACAGCCAAGGTCTTAGTATTTGCAGTCTTAGAACAGCATAGATCTAAACAAGGGGCCTTATATACTCGGCCTGATACCCTTCATAGACGAACACGGGCAAGGGACTACAAACTGACTTTTGCTGCGCTAAGGAATCTCTTACTTCTTTTTCTGTTGTGCTCAGGAGACTCTGAACTTAACCCTGGCCCACCTGAAGTCCTTACCTCTCCATCAGACCTAGCAAAGCCCAAAGGAATGCGCTTTATGCATGTAAATGCATGCAGCAAATGCATGCAGCCTGCTAAAGAAGTTTACCGTGATCGAGGCTTGGGTCAGTCATGCCGCACCGGATGTTCTAGTGGTCTCTGAATCATGGCCTGCTACTCCTGACATGGAAATTAGTATCCCAGACTATTCATTGTTTTGAGCTGACAGGCACACAAAGGGTGGAGGAGTGGCCATCTACTTCAAGGACAAATACTCGGTTTCATGCCTAGACTCGTTATCCATTGCAAACCAATTTGAATGCCTGTCACTAAAGACTGAGATATCCTCCTCTACTGTGTTTTGTGTCATAGGTTGCTACAGACCTCCGTCTGCTGGCTCCCAAATCCTTACGCATCCAACTACTACTGTGGGGCACGGCTCCCTTGAAATGGTTATTTTTGGGAATCTCAACTTTGATTGGCTGTACAAAGCCTCTGCACCACTTAGAGTTCTGTGATGCCCATGGGTTGATGCAACAATTGGCGAACCTACACACCCTAATAAGAAAAATCCTGCTAATAGCACACTGCTTGACATCATTTTAGTAAGCAAACCACACTTATTCTCCCACGCTGGAACTTTCTTCTCTGATGTTGGTGACCGTTACGTCATTGGCGGCGTAAGATCAGTCCAGAATACACTATTCACATCAAGGTTCTCATCTAAGAGGTCTAGATGTAACTTTGATCAGTCTGCCTACTTTGATGAGCTAAAATACTCGCTGCGCTGGCAGGACTTTTATCTAGCTAACTCTGTCAACATGGCATACGATATCTTTTCTGAAATTGTGCCTGGGGTCTTAAATAAGTACGCCCCTCTTGTAAAAGTCAGGGTAAGGAGGGTAGAGCCTGTCGTTGGTTCTCCTTAGAACTCAAAGCAGCACTGTTGGACAGGGACAAGCTTTGGAAAAAAGGCTTGAAAAACAAAGGCCCCTATGGACTGGTGTCACTGCAGGAGAGCTCTGAATACATGTACTAAGATGATAAGAGAAGCTAAGGCCTCCTTTTACTGTTTGGGACTGGAATCTGCCACCGACAGCTCATGTAAATTTTGGAACTCTATTAAGAGTACATCAGGCCATACACAGGGAAACTCTCTCCCTGCAAAGATCACCTCTGGTAGTGTCACCATCTGTGACAAAATGGAGATCCTGGATGCATTTAACAATTACTTTGCTATGGCCGAGCTGGCATTTGACAACTCCCCCGCATGTTCCTTATGTTTCCAGCTTGGTACACAAAATTGCTGAACCTCTTCTTACCAACTCAGTCTTCTCCCTCCAGCCTGCTTCATTGAAAGAGATCGAAGAACTTTTATTGCAGCTGGATATCAAGAAAAGCACTGGCACTGATTCCCTTGACCCATACTTTCTAAAGATTGGCACAGCTAAAACATGGTAGGCAATCACCCAGCTATTCAATCTCTCATTGCCTCAGGGGATCCTCCCACCTTTATGGAAAACAGCCCATGTTAACCTTCTGTTTAAATCGGGGGACCCCTGTGATCTTAACAATTACAGGCCGAGTTCTCTACTTCCTATACTGTCTAAATTGTTGGAAAAATTGTAAGCAAGCAGTTGAGAACCTATGTAGAAACTATGAACCTACTAAACCAAATTCAGTCCGGATCAGAGCAAAGCATAGCACTGTCATGGCCCCTAGCCAAAGTGACCAACGATCGGCAGCGAGACCTGGAGAATAGAAACTTCGTCTGTGCAGTGTTCTTAGACCTAAGCAAGGCCTTCCACGCTGTCGCCATGGCCTGCTCCTCTCCTCCTTGAGGGCGATAGGCCTGGACCCGCTATCCTTGCATTGGTTGGATGACTACCTCTTTAGCTGGTGGAAGCAGGTTAAGGCAGAAGGTGAACTTTCTCCCCTTAAACCCTTACAAAGATGGGTGCCTCAGGGATCGATTCATGGTCTCTTACTGTTTACAATCTACATAAACAACATCGACGTCAACATGACCAAGCTCAATATTCATCTGTTTGCTGATGACACGGTACTTTACCTAAGTCACCCATCGCTGGAAGTTGCCTGTGGAGACCTACAAGCTGAATTCAGTCTACTTCAGAGCCAACTCCTAAATAAAAAGCTCCTACTAAACGCTAAAAAAAAATGAAGGCGATGTTGTTTTCGCCCATTCTCCATGCAGCAAACCTGGCCAGTGCTGGCTGTACTCCACAGATCACCACAATCCTGGGAGAAAACCTAGAATTTGTCAATAAATTCAAGTATTTGGGAGTATGGCTCGATCATAGACTCTCCTTTACGGACCATATTGAGGATCTGCTAAAAAAACTGAGGCAGAGGCTTAGACTCTTTTTCAGGATTAATAACTTCCTTACTAGAGATGCCAAGCTGCAACTGGTACAAACAACGTTTCTCTCCTTGGTTGACTATGCTGACTTTCTTTATAGTCAGTGCCCTGCCTCTTATCTTGCTAAATTGGATATGTTGTATCACAGGGCTCTGAGATTTATTACCGGCCTACCTTTTTCCACTCATCATTGTGCCCTTTATGCTGCTGTGGGGTGGTCCTCCCTTCAATATAGGAGAAACAGAAATGCTGCACTCTGGACATTCAGAGCTATTATCAAAAAACTTCCCTGATATATCTCTGATTGTCTCCCGCTATGCTAGCTAGGAAATTATGCACAGAGAAGCCACTCCTTCATTTCTGTAAAGGTACCTAAGCCTAAAACAAGCTTTGGAAGAACAGCCATAAGTTAGGCGCTGCCATCTCTATGGAATAAACTACAAAAAACATTGAAGCCGAGTACTTCGGTCAGTCTATCTACCTTCAAGACATTATATGCCCATTCAGTTAAGGAACCTTGCAACTGTTTCCCTCGATCCTAGACAACCCTGCAACTGCGGTGCATCTTGATGGTGCATGTCTTCTTCACCATGCCTGGCCTAGCGGCCCTCTCCCTCACATTTCTACTTGTACATTACCGCCCCTGTCTGCTGTTTATGTGTGCTTTCCATTGCCCCTGTTCTGTGTCCCTTCTGTGGCTCTTACCTCTCCCTCTCGGTACCCTTCAACCCTTCCCCCCCCGCCTTTACTCCCTCTGCCTTCCACATCCCCCCTTTCTACCTTGAGCACAGTGACCGAATACACCAACTGTCTTGTTCTACAAGGCAACGTATGTGATATATTATCATCTAACTGACGTCCTCGTATAGCTCACCCAGCTTTTTGTTGTAGACATATTCCTACATTATGAAAGAATTGAACTGCTGTTCTCCAAATGTTCTCCTTTTGTGTCATTGTTAAACTGTTGTGTCACTGTGACTGTAAAGTACTATTCGGATGTTATGTTGTCAACTGTTTATAAAGTGTGTATCCCTCGTTCCTGTTCTTACCAGGTCCATCTTGTAAATGAGCTATGCTCAATGATGTTCGCCTGGATAAATAAAGATTCTGATTGATTGATTTCTTCTGAAACTGAACCAGCCAGAAAGCAGTTGCAGTGTGATTCTGTCATGACAGCTGCTTTTTGGCCACTAATGTTCTTTATTGTCTTGTTCCACGAGATGCAGCATTCCTTTCTGCACTCTGGTTTTAAATCAGCATGTATTTCTTAAGTACCAATTTCAGAAAGAAAAAATCTCGCCCCTGCCTGATTCCTTGGGTCTTATTTTAACACTTTTTTTTGCTCCTATCTCTTCCAGCTCTACATACTGAAGTTATGTATCACACAGTCTTTAAAGAGCAAAATTATTTACTGTCAGGATAACAAATACCTATAAAATGCATTTATTGTCAAAGGCAGTGTCTACAACCTGCCTCTCCTAACCATCCAACATGGTGCCCACGATTTGTATGACATCACAAGATCACGTTCACATTATACAGCAAGTTACCAGAGAGTTAGGGAGAATTTTGGGGGAGTTAAAACCAGACCCTTTTTTCTGAAAAAGCAGTCAGAATATTTTACGTTTTTTAGTGGACAGAAATATCGTTATTGGTTTCAATAATTCATAACAATAGAAACACTAGTTACAGAGACACAGTGAGGGGGCATCACAAATGTAAGACAGGGTGTGGGGGCAGAACTTTTTTTTTTTGTCATAGAAAAATTTTTATTGATTTTTATGGAAAGACCACCGTAAAACATAGCACATACCTCGACCACATAGTCAGAGCAGCAAGTAAGCATCCAGTTAGCAACATGTTTTGCTTTAACTAGTACATCGTATAGCTAAGTATATATCCAACCAGAAAACCAGGCAGTGCATTTGAGTAAAGGTACAGAATAAAGCCATCAGTATAAATGAAAAGACAGTATCGATGGTTAGAGAGGTGCCAAAGGTTCAGACCGGGGAATTTTTGTAAAGGGGAGGAATCTTGCAAAGAGAAGACTGTAGGTAGGCATCCCACTTCATTGCGTATCTATCCATTCGACCCTGATGTGCATAGGACAGACGTTTGAGAGAGGCTAGTCATGCCAGTGCAGCATGCCAGCTCTTCCGAGAGGGCAGAACCGGCTGATGCCAATACATAAGGAGAAGGCGCTTGGCCTCCATAAGCGCCAGCATAATCCACTCCCGAGCAGGAGCAGGGAGAGACCCCAGTGAAGTCATGTCTCCCAACAGAAGCTTTGGGTCTGCCAAGGATACCCCAGAGCCTACGACATGGCAGCAGCCACAGCCGACCAGAAGGACAGCAGCAAGGGGCAGGTCCATAGGACATGCAGGAGGTTCACTTCCGGTTGATGGCAATGCCAGCAATTAGACTGATCCAAAAGGCCACGTTTACACAGAACCACTGGGGTGCGATACCAATGTAGGAGAATTTTGAGCTGGATAAACTCACTCTTAGTATCTCTATATGTTTATGTCCATCCCGCAGATATTGGAACGTGAGGGCAGAATTTGATCTTATAAACAAACACATTAACTATACAAACAAAAAAATATATATTTAAACTGTATTTGCACTGTGCCTCTGAGAGGAGTGCCCATGACTAGCAGTTGACTGGTTTCTTTTGATTATAGATCTCACAGTCACAAATGTCAGTTCTTGTCCTTTGAAAGTTCGGGCTCCACTTTGGAGAGACACATTGTATAGTCACTCCAGAAGATTATTTTTTTGAAACTCGTGTTGCCAGGTAAGCCATACAGAAAAATAGTGTTTTTATAGCAGGTTGTGAACAAGGGATTTAGGGAGGTGTAGTTACAGTCTTGAGCGAGATACACAAGACACAGCAAACACAGTAAAATATTAACAACAGCTATAACAGGTAAATCTGGAACACACTCAGACCAAAACAGAAGTAAGCATAGTTATTAATTATTATAAAATGAAAAAAAACAAAAAGCCTGGTCTCTGATTGGACAGTCTGGGGTTAGACCTGTGATGTTATCCTAGCACATTACGGAGCTAGCCCCAGCACACACACATTATGGCATTAAATGTTAGAAAAATCGGTTCATGGGCCATGTCCAAGTTGGCCACACTTGGCATGGCTGCTGTGGCCAGTACTTCAGTCATTTTTCAAAACGTAAATCCCTGGTGCCACTGTCACAAAACAATCGAAAACCCTTTGCAAATAAATATAGCTTGTCTAACCTGTCACAAGAACACATTCCAATTCACATTGCTTCATTTTTTTTTTTAAAGTGAACACTGCCACAAGGCCATCACTGTGATCAACTTTAGCTGTCCCTGCTCCAGTCAGCATCAGCTCTCCCTGCCCACCACGAACAAACCGACTAAGAGCATGGGTGTTCAGAAGCACGCTGCACTTCAGTTACTCGCCGTTTTCTCTCTTATGTTCTCTTTCCTTTTTCTGGGAGTTCCTGAGGGGGCTGAAGGAAATAATGTGATCTCCTTTTTACAATAGTTCATCCCTGAGATCCTTGGCTACCAGTGGCCTTGGCCAATCAAAACTGAGGGTGACCATAAATTGTTGGCCCACCAACCCCAAATAGGAGTGAAACCAAGATGCATTATAGTAATTTCCTAAGATTTTCAGTCAAGGATGAAGTCATGAGAATAGCAAGGCACTGAAGACAAACTAAGCAGGAGGGGAGAAGGGCTATCCTTTTTCCGGGAATTTTCGGGGGGAGCTAGGGACAGAAGGAGGGCTTTTACTGCTGTGAAGCACAATCTTCAGAAACTTGGTGCCCATTATTACTTTAAATACCCGGCTACACTGGTTATACTTAAACGGGGGTCACCCACAACACTGTGACACTTCAGACTCTGTCTAGGATATAGTAGACCGATTATCCCAGTGGGTGCCATTTCAAACAACCTCTGATTCAGACCCCCTGCAGAATTCTAGAGCAGTGCAGTCTAACATGCTGCCAATCACAGTCACCTGGAATACTGAGCAGGAGCCTTCTCACACTACTGGCGGCTCATGGCAAAACACCAAAAGCAGCAGTCCCAAACAAACCCAAGTTTCAACTCTCTTCCTTATGCTGCTGTTGTGAAAAGTGAAATTAAACTGATGGCTGCTCTTTGTTGTTCCAGTATTAACCGAAAGAGCAAACCTGCCACCAGAACATACCTCACACCACCAGATGCAGCCTGAATTCAAGCCAAAAAAGAGGAACTACAGCAGGAGAAGGCATACCGCTGAACGTTTTGTCACTGTGTCCCTCATTTTAATCAAAATTATAGGCGATGACCCTCATAATGAGGGATACACCCTCAAACATAGGGATACAAGGTCAGAGCACAGTGGAAACCATTGTGTTTATTTGTACACAGTTTATGTTTAACAATCTTAGAATAGTTTGAATTTCTGCTTTAAGGTCCAAATTTACAGCATATTCTCTGTGCGTGCAGCATCTTTTTCGTAAGGGACAGATGTGGGATAGAGCAATTTTGAGGGGTAAAATGAGTGACATCCCTCGTAATCGGGGACAGTTGAAAGGTATGGGAGCAGGGACAGATGTAACGATAGAAATGTACCTAATCAGTCATCAGGATCCTCTCTAGAACAAGAAGTAACATTAGTCCGGCAAGAATCTTCCCCAGCAATGGTTATTAGCTGACTCTTTCCCATAATTCCTGTGGAACAAATAGCATGATGGGGAGCTGTTGGTATTATCCCACCCACTTCCTTCCTTGTCAGTGCCTACTAAGCCCACCCGCTTCATACATTTAACATTGACTGACTAGTAGCTCCAGAATTCACCTTTAAATTGAATGGTTCCTTTACACTATTGTAAAAATAAGGTGTGTATTTATTTTAATTTAATGTTGACTGGGAAAACAACACTTGTGTCCGCTACATCAGAAAAGCCATTCTCTTCTAATGCTGCAGGCGGAGATGCTAAAGAGGTTCTCATCGCAAAAGTAAAACTTATTACAACTTTGTATGCAGGCTTCTTATACAAGTTGCTAAATGTACTGCATTGCATCCTTCCTTGATATAATTGCTGACTGTTTTCAGCAAACCTCCAATCTGGATATCCCCCTCTTAAACACCTCTGACTCCCTTACCTGAGTCCATATTCTCACCTTGAGATACAGGAGACAGAGGGGAGATCTCTGTCTAATATATAGCTCACTAAAGGACTCAAACCTTACTAAGGGATTAGGCCTAATAGAGTCTAAATTCAGATTCAGTAGTCATAAACATACCAGGCATCTAGTAACCAACAAGTGGAACACCCTAAGGAGGAAAAATTGGTTTAATCTAAGAACTGTTCCTATATGGAATAACCTCCCCAGCATTTGTGGTAGAGAGTTTAAACATGGACTCATTTAAAGCTAACTTGGACTTAGCGATGGCTGACTCAGATAAATTCGAACTAAATTGAAATCAGATATTCTAAAAGGCAAGCACTGTGGACTATTTGTCTTTTCGCTTGAAACATCTGTGAAATCCAGATACCCCCCTCGTCTGTCTGAGCTTTCCTCCTGTTTTATCTACCATGGACCCCCACCTGCCATCCCTTGCCACCCACCCCTCTCTAGCTCCCTCCAACTCCCTTCCCTCCATACTCCCCCAACACCTCCCCTTTCCACCCACTCCCCTAAATAGTCTCCTTCTCCCAATCCCTTTCTGTCTCTCTCCTCCTCCTCCTCTCTTTCTCTCTCTCTAATCTACTCCTCAGCACTCTCCCCAATTCTTTCTTCTACCCTTTCCGATACTCTACCTTGACAGGCCCCCTTGGGGCAGTCATGCTGTACGTTGCTATTTGGGAAACCTCATTTGCACTCTCCTCCCTTTCTTTCTCCTACCCTTTCCGATACTCTGTCTTGACAGGCCCCTCTGGGGCAGCTATGCCATACGTTGCTAATTGGGAATCTCCTTCCACTGGTTAATTTCAGTTGTCTAGGTTACTCAAATGTATTATTTATTTTTTGTATTACATAGCAATCTTATGTTTTGTGTTAACTGTCAAGTTTTGTTGTGTGTCTGCTGTTTTACATCCTGACATGGAACCTTTGTAAAAGAGTGTATACTCAAAGGTTGTATCCGAATTACTAAATAAATAAATAAATAAACTAAAGGACTTTATTACATGCGGTAATACGTGTTATGGTACATTTACTCTTTCCCTAACGGCTCTGCATAATATAGAGAATAAATTATGGCAAAGTGCAGTATGCAAGGAAATAATACTGTTATGGGGTCAAACAAGCCGTACTTCGAGCTTGTGACTTTTATGAGTTGTTCAACCCCCGAGATGGTATTATTTCATGAGTTTGCTGGACTTTGCCATCTTTTATTTTATGTAATGCATTAGGCTGGACACTTTTTGCTGTGTCCCATGTTTTACCATAGTGTAGTTATATTTGGCGCTACGATGCAGGTTCGACAACAGTTTCGTCGACCAGCATCACAGCGATGAAATTTATGTTGACATGAAGTTGTGGTTGACATAAATCGAAGAGACTCTGGTCCCTTGTTTCCATCAGGGGTGAAGCCCCCACCCCTATTCTGAATATGATCAACTCCAGTCGGGGGTTGATTTGGGGAGGGTGCAGGACCAGGAGACAGTGTGCCTGGTCTCTGGCGTAACATTACAGCAAACTGACAGCGAGCTGTCAATGTTGTCGGCACTGACTTAGTTTGTGTAATGGTGTCACTGTTGGGGATATACCATTATATTTCATAGTGCAGTGATTTTTGTTGGTGTTTTGCTGTGGTTTAGTGATTTGTTTTCCCCCGTACTGTAGAGGTATGTGCCTTTAAAGAAGGTACCTAGTGTTTTTCCTTAGAGTAGTGGGTTCTTAAGGGACTGCCATTTTTTGTCATATACTGTTTCCGTAGTGCAGGGTCCTCCTATAAAAGGAGGCATATCTCCGGTGGTCTTCCCTTTAGTTTCTGGATGGAGAGCATCATGGCTTGCGGTTGGGAGCGGCGTTTGAAGTGTCTGGAGGAGTGGCAGTTTGTTTTGTGATCAGGAGCATCCCAGCAATCTGGAGCACACTGCACGGTTTAAAGAGGCACGTTTTGTGGTTGGGAGTGTTGTTAATGTGTAACATTATACAGTATATAGAAGTAAAGCAGCTCGGAGGACATGCTTGAAGGAACTCTGCTGCATTAAGGGACATTGTTATTTGGGTGAGTGTGGTTGGAGGGAGGTGTGGGATTTGTGATTCGAGTGCAGATTAGGGAAGTTTGTGTGGTTGTGAGTGGTGGTGGGGTTTCCATATGTTAATGAGGTAGCTGGTCCATGTGTTATTAAGGTGATTATTACATGTGTCGTTAAGAGGTTCGTTACATGGGTTATTGGGGTGGTTTGTAGTATGTTGGGTAGTAATATGTTATTAAGGTGTTGTTGACATATTGCTATAGTGGTTCTCTGTATATATGATATATTTATCAGTAGCATAGTATATAGAAGTTGTTGGGTATTAACGTGTTATTAAGGTGTGCTATTAATACCAGGTAATTGGCTGATTGGCATCGTAATACGCTAATTGGCTACCATCACATATGGGGAAATATGTTTTTTTTCTATAGGGACAAAGGCCCAACCATGCATTACATAACTCATAATTATTATTCTGAGAAAATAGTGCAATCACAGAGTGAAGCTGGCTTAGGAATGGCATATTTTCTCATAAGACATAGTCACCTTTATACTGTATTAACTATGCACAGGCTAACACTCTCACAGAGAACCTGTTTAGTACATACACTTTAACTACTACTACTGTAACATAAGAAAGAGATGTACTGCTCTTAAATTTGGCCAGTGACTGGGAAGCCTCCCATTTATTAACATCGGACCTTCTTAATATTTGTTATTCTTGATGAGGCACAACAGCAGTAATCGTTGCTCTCCTGTGAATCTTATGAGACCTGTAGCAGACTTTATATAAGTCACAGGGTATAGTCCTTACAATAAATCGTGGTGAACACAATGCATCATTATAGAGCTATAGGTAGCTGTGGCAACTCTGTGGACCAATGTTGATATCACATGAATTTCATCTTCCCATACATGGTCTTGAATCCTGACAATCCAGACTTAGGCTGGGACGCCGGCGCAGTCAGTGCATCCATCTGCGATGTGACGGCCCAGGTTTGGAAATGAACTCGGGATGTCGGAGGGACAGCCGGGGGAGGGGGAGGATTGAGCGTCCTAGGGACTGCTCTCCTTCTCCAGGGAGGGGGGTAGTGCATCTGGCACATCATGGACCCCTGGCAAAGGCTGGGGGGGATCCATTGTGCCAGCGCCGTAACCTGTGGTGAGCAGACACAGGTCTTCATTGCACATCCATGGCCCCAACCTGGGAGGCAAGCCAGGGCACGTTACCATGAACCATGGGGAAGGGGTGCCCACCTGGCGGCCCCACCCAGGGGGTTAAGTCTGGGCATGGGGAGGCAGCGAGCAGGCAGGGGCTGAGCTCTCTTCAGAGAGCGGGGGTGCCAGGGACAAAAAAAAATCCGGACTTGCACAGGACCTGCGCCATGCACAGCACACATCCCTACGTTGCTCTGAGTCTTATGACAGCATCTGTGTATAAGGCATATTTCGGCTCAAAAATTCACTACCAAGTAGTCCTCATGTGAATTGTTGCTGGTGCTGAGAAAATATTGTTCCAATGACAGAAATGTGACTTAACAAATGTGCTGTATATATTTGCATCATCTTTGCCTTTACTAAGCAAGCTTACATTATCAGCAGCGGAGATTCTACTTCTCTGTTGTCTTAAAAGGTGATTTCATCCTACAGAATAAGTATGCAGCAGCAAAGGTCATCCAGCTGGTCTTGTAAGGTCCATCAAAAAAAAAACAGAGAAATAAGCTCTTTTCCTGATAATCAGCAAGATCACTTATCTGCATATTGTAAACCTGATTTTGTTGGGTTTGTGGTTCTGGCAAACCCATTTCTTGGTTTTAAATATTTTTCTAGACAAGTTCAGTCTTACTGTTTTACATATAGTAGTCTTGTAGTAGACATTGCATATTTTAATTTTCTTTTTATTCCTCACCTCAACTTTGAAAACATCTGAACAGTTTTAGAGTTTAGCATGTTCTTACACAACCTCATAGACTGTCCTTTCACAAGTTAGATCTGCAGTAATATGTAGATCTGTTAACAATGTGTAATGTGAGTAAAATATTAAAGATTGTTTCCTGGAACATTAAGGGATGTCATAATCATATTAAAAGATCGAAAGTACTATTTTTTTTAATTCCCTAAAAAGGGATATAGCACTCAAACAGGAAATGCATCTTATGAGCGAAGAAACACTGAAACTCGAAAAAATCCTGAGTACGTTTGGTCCATGACAGTTCCTATAACTCTAGAGTAGAGGTGTATGTATTCTCTTTCATAAAAAAATACCTAATGTAAGAATTGAATCCAGTGAGAGTGACCTAGAAGGTGGAGTTATGATTACTAAAGTCAAAATGCATAACGGAAGTGTAAGATTGGATAATATATATGCACCCAGTACTAATCAGGCTAATTTCTTTAATGTTATAGCTGGCATTAAAGCTAATAGTAACCCAGAAGATCCAGTAGTAGCAGGAGACATGAACACTGTGGCTGACATATTCTTGAATAGAAGCCATAAGGGGTTGCTAGATCCCATCTCTATTACCGAGGCTTTTAAATAAATTTTACCAGGAATTTGGTCTCGTTCATACCTGGAGGCTCTCTCATCCCAAGGATAGGGGCTTTGACTTCAGATTTAGTAGACATAATACTTACAGTTGATTAGACTACATTTTTTGTGTCCAAATCTTTCAGGTTAAGTTACTAGTAACATTGGGAATATTGTGATAGCAGATCACGCTCTAGTATCAGCTGCCATCCTGTTAGAAGACACCCCAAAAAAAAAATGGATATTTAATTGTGGCTTAAGTGAGAAGGAATTTGGAAAATGGTTAGAGACTGAAATCAAAACTTTTTGACCTCAGTGACACAGGAGAAGTCTCTGAAGGTATAGTGTGTGTGGGATTCCTTTAAAGCCTTCATCAGAGGATGCATTACCTCATACGCTAGTCATAAGGAAATACTTCAAGATGGTGAACTGATTACCCTAGACAGTAGCTTAAAACAAAAACATTTTTTGAAAATAAGGGTGACCGTACTAAAGTACACTAAGAAATAGTAGGCCTTAGTATGCAGTTAATACAGGTCAGAATCAAAAGGCTGAGTATGCTCTCTTTGGATTAAAGCAGAGTTATTGGTAATGAGGAGAGGCTCAAGGAAATTGCTGGCACACAAATTACGTAAGGCCTCTGAGGCAACCATAATCTCTTCAGTTAAGAACAATAAGAACACAACAGTATTTTCAGCCAAACAGATTGCACAATTATTTGAAGTCTTTTCCTCAAATTTATACAAATATGAGGTCAAATCTAAATATGACCATTTAGAGAGCTTTCTTTGTAATCTGCATCTCCTCTCATTATGGGATGCAGACAAAATCTCCTTTAACAAACCCATTTCTCAAGAGGAAGTTTTTAAAGCCATAGTGTCTATGCCTCGCGGCAAAGCACCTGGGTTAGATGGCTTAACAGGAGAATTTTTCAAATCTACCATACAAAATGTTGTCCTAGTTCTGCACAGTCTTTTCTCATGCCCACGTATCAGGCACTGTATCTTACCCCCATCTATCAGGGAGGCCAATATTTCTGTTATTCCGAAAATAAATGAAGACCATTTATATTGTGAAAATTATCGTCCTAGTCTGATAGATGTGGATTGCAAAATTCTGGCAAAAAATCTTAGCCAGCTAACTAGATTCATTTAACAATTGATCCATCTTGATCAAGGAGGTTTGTTCAAGGACGTAATAGTTCAGAACTCTTAAGAAAGGCTTCACATATTATTCATGCATCCAAAAACCTACAGTCACACCCCCATTACTACCACTGGATACTAAGGCCTGCAGCTGTTTAGAACGGGACTACTTAAACATCCTGAACAAGTTTAGTTTGAGTGACTACCTTTGCAGATGAGTAGAAGAGTTGTATTTTAAAATATCCACAAAAGTAAAAGTGAATAGCATCCCCTCTGAGAAATGTCCCCTCTTTAGAGGTATCCGCCAAGGTTGTCCTCTATCACCCTTACTTTTTATTCTGGCTTTAGAGCCCCTCCTCATAAAAATACGAACTTTCCCTGCCCTGTCTAGGATAACCCTAGGTAAAAAGCATAAAATCATGGCTTACGCTAATAGCTTACCTGTAACACACCCAACAAATTCCATACCATTGCTGCTGAAGGTTATAAATGAATTCTCTGTTTCTAGGGATGTGGATATGTTGTTCAATTTACACTTATTGGCAGGTTCCTTGCCGCTTTGAATGTTGCCGGAAGGTCTTCAAGCTGGCTTCTCCCACCCACCCGGGTGGTAAAACCCTCGACTCCGCCCCATGACTCCAGATCTTCCTTACCGCTTGGAAGCTCAGGTTCCCTCCTTACCGCTTTGGGTTTTAGGCCTGGATGCACCCTCTTCGGTTAACCTGAATCTAATTCTGAAATTTACAAGATTTCGGTCTTCGTCTTCCCTCACGGCTGCGATGGACAAATTGACTCCTGGCTTTAGTCGGTGCCCCTGTGGGCAGAAGATGTCCCGGACCAATCTGCACTCCACGTGCGTCTACTGCCTGGGACTTGGCCATGATTCGCAGGCCTGCGACTTGTGCAAATCCTTTTCGGCTTCGGTCTTGGAGGACTGTGCTGCTCAACTCCTTTTTGGGTGCCCTGAAAAATGGTATCGGCCGGTCAAGTTGAAGGAGGCGGGCTCCTCGGAACAGTTGGAACAGATGATCGCTCTCGAGGAGGAGGCGGCCCAGGCCGCTTCTTCTTCCTCCACGGTCATGGCATTTATCCCGCTGTCCTTGGGCTCTTCCTATACAGCTTCCTTTAAGGAGCTTTGTCAGTCCCTCTCCACCAAGGGAGAAGGACCATCGGGACATTCCAGTCGGTTCAAGAAGGACTCAAAAGGTAAGTCCCACATTCGATGTTCGTGGGAGCGGAAGAGATCCCCTTCACCGGACAGTTGACTTTCGACTTTGGTCGAGGTTGTGGCTAAGGCCGCTGGCTTCATGGTGTCCCCATCAGGTCAGCCGGCCGAGACATCCGTCGACGCGGTCAAGATTTTTCTCGACCCAAACGGTTTGTCGACTGGTGATGCCGACAACCGTACTTCACCGGTTCCCCCAGTGGAAACCGATGACTTTCCTGTGCTGGAGTCCCCGGTTAAGGTCCCTGTACCGAGGGAGGATCGGGTTTCCCCCGTCCCCTCTCTGACCCACCCTCGGAATCCCCGAAGGTTTCGGTCTCTGTCCTCTTCCAGGTCCAGCCAGTCCCACCGAAGTCGGCAGTCTCGGTCTCGGCACCATGGAAAGCGGCGTCGCCACTCATCCTTGTCATCCTCTTCGGAGGTAGGCGCAAGTTGCATCTGCACTATGAGGATTTAATGTGGCAGCAGCTCTTATTGTCCTGGAATAAGCCGACTCATCGTCTTCTCTGGCCATTAAGTGGCTGTCACCTGAGCGGCAGAAACAACCCCTCGTAGTAGTCGAGGAGCCGAAACCGGTGCTGGTTGTTAGGCCGAAACCAGCTGCTCCACCCATTGTGGTGGAACCTCCACCTTCACAACCGAAGACTGGGGCCCCGACCAAGGATTCCTGGTCGGGTCAGGGCTTGCCCCATAGGTTGTCGGTCACCCTCACTCGCGATCGATCCCTGCACATGGAGGGTGGCTCAGGTGCTTGGCAGCTGTTTGCAGACTTCTCGGAGTCTGACAACGACTCGTCCTTGTTCTTCAGGCCGCTTGACCTGGAATCTGCAGGGGGTCAGTCAGTGGACGAGAGCCCATCCTCGTTTTTGGGAATGCTTTGACTCATCTCAGAGTCTACTGGGATGCAGCTTGAACCAGTTCAGAAACGGGCCAAGTATTCCCTTACAGAGATACTGGACCAAGGGGATTCCCCTACTGAGGCCTTTCCGGTGGCTGAGCCATTGTTGGCCCGGCCCTGGAGTTGTGTCAGCGGCCAGCATCTTGTCCCGCACCTTCAGCCAGGATGGCTTGAAAGTATGCGGTCTCTACCAGTTCACTCTCCGGTTTCTCAGAGCACCCCTCTGCGGAAGGGTTAGTGACCGATAGCGTTTTCCGGCGGTCCTGGAACGCTCGGGATGTGGACAAACCGCCCGATAAGGAATCCAAAAAGCTGGATTACTCAGGGCGGAAGGTATACGCTGCTTCCTCCTTAGGCCTTCGTCTGGCTAGCTCGGCCATTCTGATGGCACACTTTTCGCACGCCCTTTTGGGCTCCCTAGATGAGGTGATTCCTTATCTCCCAGCTGACCTTCAGACGACGGTCAAGCAGGTGCAGGATCAGGGAAGGGCAGTAGCTAAACAGCAGCTCCAAACTTCATTAGACATTGCTGATTCCTGTGCCCGGTCAGTAGCGGCCACAGTGGCCATGCACTGCAGAGCTTGGCTGCGGATCTCCACCATCACGGTTGATACCCAGCACAAGCTGGCAGATGTCCCCTTCCTGGGTACCGACTTGTTCAGGCCCAGGGTGGAGGGTCATCTCCAACGGATCGAGAAGTCCAATGCCACCTTGGACTCGGTCACGTCTGCCCAGAAGGACAAAGGCTGCCAGCAGCAGCATAAGCCCTTTCGTCCTTCAGTCCCCGCGGCACGTCCAACCCAGCAACACCAGCATCAGGGCCAGCAGGCTTACGCTTGGTGCCCCAAAGCTAAGCCTGCTGCTTCCTCCAGCAGGAAGTCTGAAGGAAAAGGCCCAGGCGACTCCTTGGCCGGCCCTTCCTCCAAGCCTGCCCAGTGACAGGTTGAGGGGTGTCACCCCCAACCTTGTCACTCCTCCCCAGGTTCCCCCTGTGGGAGGACGGCTCCGCCACTTCCTTTCCACCTGGTCCGCTATCACTACAGACCGCTGGGTGTTGGAAGTGGTAGCAGGGGTCTGCCTCTGGAATTCGAGCAGTTACCCCCCTATCGAGCCATCGCCCCATGGGGGCTATGGGTTCCGCAGCCTCTCTGTTGGTTCGTCGAGCTGACATTGCCTTGCTCCTCCAGAAGGAGGTGATCAGCGAGGTGGTGGACCCCCCTCCAGACCCAGGGTTTGTGTCTAGGTACTTCCTGGTCCCAAAACAGACGGGGGGGGCTGGCACCCCATTCTCTACCTACACGACCTGAATAAGTTCCTAAGGTCTCGCACCTTCAGGATGGTCACTCTGGCTCAGATCATTCCATCCTTGGAAAGAGGCATGTGGTTCTGCTCTCTGGACCTTCAGGACGCGTTCTTTCACGTCCCAATCCATCTGTCTCACCAGCAATTCCTCCGCTTCAGAGCAGATGGATCCCTTTATGAGTTCCGGGCCATGCCCTTCGGCCTCTTTCCAGCTCCCAGGATCTTCACCAAATGCATGGCAATGGTGACAGCATTCCTGCAGCGCCAAGAGGTCCAGCTGTACCCTTCCATGGACAACTGGCTGATTGCAGCCCCTCCAGTTTGGAGGTGGAGCGGTCCAGAGATCTGGCCCTCCAGGTCTGCTCTCAGATTGGCCTCTTCATCAACGAGGCCAAGTCGGAACTCATGCCATCACAGGTGGCTCAGTTCATCGGAGCAGAGCTCAACTCTCTTCGAGCCAGAGCCCGGCTCCCGGCGGACAGGACCGAGGTGACCCAGGTGATGTGGAATGGCCTTCAGTGGTGGCTCATTCCAGCTCATCTGCAGGAGGGTATCCTGTTTGTCCGCCCCAAGCTGACTGTCACTCTGACGACCGACGCCTTTCTGATGGGTTGGGGTGCCCATCTGGGGGAGCTCAGAACCTATGGACTCTGGTCCCCTCAGGAGTCTCGATGCCACATCAACCTGCTGGAGCTTCGAATGGTCTGACTAGCCCTCAGTGCCTTCGCTCCGTTTGTATGAGGTCAAGTGGTCCAGGTCCAGATGGACAACACCACAACCATGTACTGCCTCAACCGACAGGGCGGGACGCACTCCTTGCCCCTGTGCAAGGAGGCTCTCCACACTTGGTCTCTCATGATCAGCCTGGAAGTGGATCTCCTAGCCATCCATGTGGCAGGAGCCTCCAACAGTGTGGCCAATGCCCTCAGCTGGAAAGGTGCTGCATCTCACGAGTGGTCTCTCCTGCCGGAGGTAGTACAAGATCTGTTCTCCCACTGGGGCACCCCCTCAGGTGGACCTGTTCGCCTCCAGGGAGAATGCGAAGCTGAGGCTGCTTCACGCCTGCCCCCCCTCAGCAGGGCTTGCTGCAGGGGGATGCCTTTTCGAGGCAGTGGACCCCGGGCCTCTTATATGCCTTCCCTCCATTCCCCTTGATCCACAAGGTGCTTCTCAAGGTGAAGAGGGACAAGGTCCAGGTGATTCTGGTAGCTCCAGACTGGCCCCACCAGTTCTGGTATCCAGATCTCCTCAGCCTCCGCTCCAGGCTCCCGAGGCGGCTTCCAGTCCGCCTGGACCTGCTGTCAGTCAACAAGGGGAAGGTACTCCATCCAGACCTTCAATCCCTGCACCTGACTGCCTGGTTCCTGAGCAGCTAGAGTTCCAGGTCTTGGGTCTTTCCGACGAGGTCCTCGGAGTCGTTGAGGCATCCCGTAAGGAGTCGACCAGAAAATGATATGCCTTCAAATGGAAGAGATTTTCCATTTGGTGTCAGGGCAAGGGGTTGGACCCTTCCTCCTGTTCCTTGGCTAGCATTCTGGACTACCTGCGGTCTCTTTCTCAGCTAGGGCTTCGGTTGATGACCCTTAAGGTGCACCTGGCAACCATCTCTGCTTATCGGGCGTGGGCCAGCAAGCAGTCGGTGGCACAGGAGAAGGTGGTCATGCGCTTTTTCCAAGGCCTTGATCACATATCCCTCCAGTGTGAGAACCTCCACCACCGTGGGATCTACTGCTGGTAATGGTTAAGCTCATGGGCAAGCCATTCAAACCGATGCACAGGTGTGACATCTCTCACCTGTCGTGGAAGACCGCCTTCTTGGTGGCTATTACGTCAGCCAGAAGGATGGGAGCGCTGCATGCACTTTCCATCGAATCTCCTTATCTGGTCTTCCACAGGGACAAAGTTGTCCTGCGCCCCCACCCGAAATTCCTTCCGAAGGTGGTGTCAAGTTTCACCCGCCAACAGGTGTTGACTCTGCCGGTGTTCTACCCAGTCACACCTCGGAGGCCGAATATAGGCTCCATACTTTGGACCCTAGAAGAGCACTCTCTTACTATAAGGAGTGGATGGCTGAAGTTCGGGGAGAGGTTCGGCAGCTGTTTGTCACCTACGCTGAAGCCGCACCTGGCAGACCTGCAGCCAAGCGGACGATAGGCAGGTGGGTCACCTGCTGCATAGATCTCTGCTATAGGTTTGAGGGCAAGGAGCCTCCCAAAGGGATAAGAGCTCTCATACTACCGCCATACTGCTGCCGGTGGCTGCTTCTAGGGACATTCCTATCCAGGAAATCTGCAGGGCTGCTACCTGGAAGTCAGCACACACCTTCATTTCCCATTACCACATCGACCTAGAGTCACGCCGGGATGCTGGTTTTGGGACCTCGGTTCTCCAGTCCTTATTCCGTAAGTAAGGGGTGCGCGCCTTGCCTCCCTCCTCCTGGAGAACTGCTAGGAGTCTGCCAATAAGTGTGGATTGAACAACATATCCATGTCCCTAGAAATACAGGTATCTCACCTGTAACAGGATTCTAGGAGTGGTATATGTTGTTCATCCACACAACCCACCCGACCTCCCTGGCTTCGACATGCAACCTGGCTTCCAGTGGGCTAGATCTGGCGTCATGGGGCAGAGCCGAGGGCTTTACCACCCAGGTGGGTGGGAGGAGCCAGCCTAAAGACCTTCCGGCAACATTTAAAGCAGCAAGGAACCTGCCAATAAGTGTGGATGAACAACATATACCACTCCTAGAACTCCTGTTACAGGTGAGTAACCTGTATTGTTTTAGGATTCAGAATAAACCTGGATAAATCTGAAACACTGCTCTTAACCAGTAATATGGATAAAATGTAATGGTCTGAAAATTAAGACTGCTTCAACAGGCATTGCATTTTAAGGAATAACATTATTTTCAGGCATAGATGAAATAGTAGACTTACTTTACTCCACTTTTGGATACAATTGAGGTGGACCTACAGAGATGAAGTCTGATGTATCACTCTTTATAAGGTAAAATACAAGCTATCGACATGATGCCAGACCTAAAAATATACCATCTACTTCAGCATTTACCTATTCAGATTTCCACACTTATTTTTAAAAGAATATACTCCCTATTACTAAAATTTATCTGGGATGGTAAACCAACATGCTTATCTTTAGTTAAACTGCAGCAACCAAGGATTAGGAGGGATTCGATCTGCCTTATTTTAGAATATGACACACAACATTTATGGTCGCACAAAGCATTAAATCTTTATGGTTAGGAAACAAAGATTTGACACCAGGTTAGTTTCTCATGGGAGGCCCCTCTCCTGTGAGGGTACCACAGGGATCAGTTCTATCACCCATGTTGCTCGTGGTGTATGTGCTGCCATTGGGAGACATTATAAGGCAGTATGGGCTAGGTTTTCACTGCTATGCAGATGACACTACATGGCCTTTTGTGCCTGAACAGGATGAAGCCATCTCAGTTTTTAACAGCTGCCTCATTGAGATTCAGGACTGGATGAGTGTCAACTGGTTGAGGTTGAACCCAGACAAGACTGAGGTGTTGGTTATGGACCCAGGTCATCAGATAGAGGGGTCATCTCCTGGTCAGCCATCTGGGCTTTGGCTAGGGTCAGCCAGTTGAGGACCTCTGAGCAGGTGTGGAATCTGGACATTATACTTCATAGCGGGCTGACGCTTAAATCTCAGGTGTCAGCTGTTGTCAGGACCTCATTTTACCATCTGAGTAATATCACCCAGATAGAACACCTTGTCCCACCTGATGATCTTCCAGTGTTGGTCCATGCCTTTGTAACCTCCCACGTGGATTACTGCAATGCTCTATACCTAGTAGGGCTACCGGAGGTGGACATCTGCCGCCTGCAGATGGTGCAGATTGTGGCGGCCAGGTTGTTGACAGGCTTATCTAGATGTAGCCTCGTCTCACCTCTGCTCCACAGACTGCAGTGGCTGCCAGTGCAGTGGAGGATCACCTTCAAGATTGGTTTGCTAACCTACAAGGCTCTACACAGACAGGGACTGCATTATTTGCAAGATCTCCTTTGTCCTTCCTGCCCCCTCCATTCGCTCCATTTCACTGACGAGGGATAGCTGGAGGTTCCCAGGGTCCATTTTAAAGATCTCAGGGGCCAGTGCATTTGCGGCCTCGACCTTGTGGAACTCTCTACCTTGCTGGGTTAGAGAGTGCCCGACCACGGAGGCTTTTAAATCAGCACTGAAGACCTATGTATTTGATATAGCGTTTTCAGATGCTTTTCAAAATGTTGCTTCCTGTTATTATTAACATCATTTTTATTTAATTATTTGATATTTATGATTTATTTTACTATTTATGTACAAACGCTTTGGTATTTAAAAAATGCTTTTTACAAATAAAATTGACTTTGAAAAAACTTTATTGCAGGGCAGCCATTCTAGGGTAGTTCTCTTGTTGGTTCTCCCCAGAACATTAAAATCACATCCTGTACTTAAAGTCAAGGCATGGCATGACATTTCTAAAACACAAGAATGGATTCCTTCCTTATATCCACACTGTCCCTAATGGGGTAATACATCATATGAGTTTGAAGGTAAATATCCGAACTGAAAAAAGTTGGATGGATAAAGGTATCCAGTTCCTGAATGACATTCTCAATCCATCTTCAGCTTCTCTAATGTCCTTTTCACAATTTTTGCAGAAGTTCCATCTGTCCAGACTAGAATTCGTAGGAATCAAGATATCAGTCCCTCATTGCTCCATTATACAGATCATATGTTTGTCTGCATTTAGACTTTTCCTCCCAGTTTTGGTGTCGTTTCAGAAAAGGAGGAGATGTCATGCAAGCAGATAAGGTTTAAAGGAGAATGACAAAATCAATTTATGGGCTTAGGGATTCAGATTATCATGAAAGGTTAAATAAATTGGGTCTGATGTCACTGGGAACAAGACGACTAAGAGGTGACCTATTGCTGATATGGGATGTGGTGAAAGACCCCCTACATGATAATTAAGATAGAGTTGGAATTTAAGCCAGGACTCTTTAGGTGCAAGAGTACACCCTCCTCAAGTAAAGTGTCAAAAATTCAACACTTTAAAATGAAAATATATATTTTTTTCACAGAGGGTAGTAAATCCCTGGAACTTTCTTCCATTAGAGATTATTATCAGTGAAAGCAAGACTATTTTAAAAAGCAAACTAGATGAACTAATTTTTATGGGGGCCAATCTGTTTTACTACAAATAAATGATAGGAGCTTAAAATGGGGATTTTGCTTTCTGCCCCTGTACACACCGTGTAGTAGTATATGAATTCCATAGATACCTACAAATAAGAGTTATTTTGTAAAGATGTAAATGTGGTCTTATCATGCCTCTATACCCTTGACAACATTTTCTCCACCAATAAGGGCTATAAAATAATTTATAAAATGATAATTGAATCCAGAACCAACCAAACTGTCTCTGTTATTCCCAGATGGGAACAGGAACAGGAACTGGATGTAAATATATCCCCTAAGAATTGAGTAAATGTTGGAGTTAATACCATGAAAGCCTGCAGGGCAAGGATAGATTAATTCAACTCAAAATAATCCATAGAGGGCATCACTCACCATGCAAATTAGTAGAGCTAGGCATATCCGCTAACGATAACTGTCAGAGATGCTGCTCTGAGAAAGGTAGCATATCACATATATTATGGTCATGCCATGTTCTAGAACCATTCTGGAAAGATCGCATAGATACCTGTGAGACAGTTAACAAAAAACAGACTTAATAGCGCAGCAAAACTTATAATTCTAGGTATAAATTCAGATCTTCCAGAACTCACTGTACATCAAAAATCTTTGCTTTCTGTGATATTTATAACAGCCAAAATGTAACCCTGAAACACTGGAAACAGTCAAGCCCCCTCACTTTGCAATATGGTTACAGGATATAGCCACAAGAACTAGTTATGAAAGACCAGTTCATGTCAGTTTTGATAGGCTATACATGTTTTTGGACATATGGGAACCGTACCTGAACTCCCAGTCTGTAAACTTCCAACATAAATACTCACCTAGACGTAATACTATGTTGCATGAAATATATTTATCTATTTTATATTAAGATTTTATTTCTCTGTAACAAGATGTAGATGTTTGCACTTCTCTTTTGCCCTACTTAATCACAAGGGGGTAATGAAATGATTTGGAACCAACTGGTTTGTTGTGTTATCTGATGAAACTCAATAAAACTATTAATTATAAAAAAGAGAGTGGTCTTTATCACTTCTTTGAGTCTATCAAGTAATGATGCTTGGGACATGTAGCCTGTCCCTCATTATGGGGAGTATAAGTTGTTGCATTAATCTATCCTGATATTCAGTGACAGGTCTTGCAGTTTTATACCAAGTCAAGTTTAGTGCTGACCTGTTAACTTGCATAAGGGTATGCTTAACAAGGTTGCTGTAAAAGTAAACACATCTGTATTTGAAATTGTTAACAATGGCCAGAGGATGTCGATCTGCACAGAATAGTTGTCTTGGTCTGGCATCATTAGCAGGCAGCTGGATAGTACAACGCTGAATCATTTCGGCATTTAGGACCAGGTGAATCTCATTCTTCCAGACCTGAATGTCAAAGAAACAGTATTGCAGATCATTGGAGCGGGTATAATATTAGCAAGCCTGTACAGTACTGCCATTCACACAAGTGGATACATTTTTATAATCACATCCACATTTCAGAATGCAATATTGCATGTTATAGTGGCAGTTTGTCTCTCTCTCTGAGAGTAGTGAACCTAAGGAACAGCCTACTAGCAGAGATAATGACCATAAAGATTGTAGAGGCCTTCAAGGTAAGCCTGTACAGATTTCTGCTTACCAAGGGAAACAGAACATACCCTAGGAAGTAGAGAGAGTACAAATCCCCTTTAAAAACCTCGCTCGGCCTCAGGCAGCCATTTTGAATAAGGTTACCCATAGAACCTTTCAACTCATTTTTATGCTGTGGGGCTGAATGTACATGTTTGCACAGCATATTTATAAAACGGAGACCCTAAGCACAAAAGCACTGAAGCAAGGCTCACCCTGGAAAGGCATTGACAATAAAAACTAGTTTCAAGGAATACAAAATTACACATACGCCAGTAATGCAGAGCATCATGGGAAGTATATGCAAATCCCCATTGAATAATTCAGACTGGTTCTACTTCCTTATTAGTGTCTATGTTTTATTTATATTTATTGTAACAATAACATTTAACTGAAACATATATATACTTATGTATACCTGCTTATGAAGCAGCTGTGGACATGATGGAATTTGAGTTCCTTCCAGCCTTTAACTACTGTGTTACTGTGAGTCTAGGACTGTCAGTGTAGGAATAGGCTTTTTGTTTAGATGCTGAAGTATTTTTTTCTCCAAATGAAATACATTACAAAGCGGCAAAGCTTAGGTATTAAATATTTATGATTTGCACATAGAACAATTATAGGGGGGGTTATAACAACTGCTAATTTACCTCCAGCCATATATGTACCATTACTGCTAGAGAATCTGAAAAGTGTGGACTTTTTTCTGGTCTACTGAGTTTTAATAGAACATTTTGTATAATGCAGGTCTGTTTGAGCTGCGTGCTACCGAGTACTTGGAGACCATGCCCGAACCTGAGACAAGTGGTGTAAACCGGTTCCTCAAAGGCCTTGGTAAGCAAAAACTTAACCAAGAGAAAAGTTAGATTTCTGACTGGAATGACTCTCACATGAATAAAGTCTTTTCATATGGTTTTTCAGTGAAAACCTAAGGAAAGAAATGTCTCTGCCTTGAACTTACAGTATTTCATAACATGTTTATCCAGAGATAGATATAACCTTTGAACACTTTGTGTTGGGGAAACCAAGCGCATACATGCATCGTACAATAGCTGAAAGCCATGGAGACATTGTTAAAAAAAATAATAATTATAGTCATGTTTGCTCACATCCCAGCTCAGTAAAATTGGTACACCTGCTAGTTGTATGCATCTGCTTTTCCATACTCCTTATTAAGAAGCAAGTTATAACAAAGACTCATGCTTTATTATACAGTGTGGTATTGTGCCATATCGCTCGCAATATATTACAGTCGGGGGAAAGGTATGATTTACTGAATTATCACATAGTTTAGTTATAAACACAGAAATCCACACCTTTGACTTGATTAAGTACGAACATACAAAATTTGCCAGCAGGTAAAGGCCTAGAGGTCTATCAAGTCTGCTCGAATGTGCAGCTAGCACCCCTTATTCTGCAGCTGCCCCTCCCGTCCACCCTTCCCCTTCATTGACCCTCCCCCTTATCCTGTCCCATCCCCTTTTGAAGCAGTCCACTGTTCTACTGGATACCACTTCTGCAGGTAATGCATTCCACCCAGCCAACACCCCCCTCTGTAAAAAAAAAAAAAAAAAAAAAGTGTCTCCTCATCTCCCTCCTGAACCTTCCTCCCTCCAGTCTCATATCATGGCCCCTGGTGTCCCTCCCCTCCCTTACTTTGAACAGCCGCTCTGTACCTGTCTTGTTTATTCATTTCATGTACTTAAAGGTTTCAATCATGTCCCCGTCCCTCCTCTCCTCCAGCAAGTACATGTTCAACTCCCTCAGCCTCCTCTCATATAAGTCCCCCAGCCCCTGGATCATCTTTGTCACCCTGTGCTGCACCTCCTCCAGTAACTTAATGTCCCTCTTCAGATACGGGTGCCAGTACTGCATGCAGTACTCCAGGTGCGGTCTAACTAATGACCTATACAGTGGCAGAATCACCTCCTCCTTCCTCGAGGATATACCCCTTGCAATACAACCCAGCATTTTGTTGGCAAGTAAATGCCAAAGGGCCAGATTTTTCAAGATATTTGCATGTGCAATAGGAATTCTCCAGCAAATTTTAGAGTGTCTGTTGTGTTAGTAATACAAACCAGACACGAAGGAGCCTTCCCACTTCCAGTGGCACCATTTTCCATCTTGTGGGAAAAGGGATGGAAGGGTTTTTTGGGGGGGCTAACAAAGACAGGAAAGGACCTGCTCTCAGCAGTGTATAGAGGACTGGTATGGCCTCTGTGTGAGCTGGTCCAGTAGTACCAAGGCAAAAAAGGAAGAGGTGCTCTCATCAAAGTGCGGAGATCAAGACCATATATGATGCCACAGTTGTTTTCTTTAGAATATCCAAAATTCACAGTCTTCATAACCAGGGGCCACCTAAGACCCATCTGGTTGAAGCATCGGGGCAGCAGCTGTATGCACTGGTTATGGAGAGGTTGTGAATTTTTGGGTTATCCAGATAAAACTGTGGCATCTTATATGGTCTCAATCTCCATACTTTGGTGAGTGCGCCCCTTCCCGTTTGCCGTTGCATTTGGGCTGCATGGAAGCCAGCAGCCCCATCTCTTCTGCTTTCTGGAACAATTACCCCTTTTGCCTTGCTCAAAACTTATAAAGTATCTTAGTTTGGAGAGTGGTGTAGGTCTCTCCAGTGGAGTGAATGGGGGGCTCTTTGTATTTTTTTTTTTATATTTGTACTGACACTGCAGTGCAGCATGAGGGGGGTGCTGCACTCCTGAGGTGCCGTCTTTTGGATGAAACGTTAAACTACGGTCCCATCTGCCTGTTCTGGTGGTAGTTCAGGTGGATGCTAAAGATCCCATGGCACTTCTCGAAAAGAGTCGGGGAAGTTTCCCCAGTGTCCTGGCCAAATTTCCCCCATTCACTAAAAATACCACCAACAGCTTAATCTGGTTCAAGATCAGTTGGCATTCATCTGTATCCCCCTCCCCCGGGTCATGCCTGAAGATAGGCAGAATTTGTCTAGTGCACTTTACCCGGTCAACAAAAACTAAATAAATAAATATCAAAAATCTGTCATCACTCAAGTAACAAGAGCCGAAGATCTATCCAAGTTGAGGGGTGACTGACTTTAAAGAAATGGCCCTTGAAGATATAAAAAAAAAAAACAGTAAGGGTGGCTTTGGTTTTAAACAAATGGCCCTCAAAAATATAAAAAAAAAAAAAAAAAAGAAAAAGATGCCGCCCTTCACTTCATTTGAAACCTCTGCAACGTTCTCAAACTAAGACATCATAAAAAATCTGAATGTGGGGCCACCACACTGGGAAGTGGAAGGATGGGGCAGCCTGTTCCACAGAGTCTAAATAAAGTCTGGTTCCCTTCCTTTTCCCCAAAAATGGAAAAAAATACCACTGGAACTATATACCTTACATTTATTTGTTTATTTAAAATTTTGATGACTGGGAAAGGCACACTGAGCCAAGGCTCGTTTCCAGGTGCGACCCGGATACAGTATGTACAGAGAGTTACTGTCAATTGAGGAGAGAAAAAAACAAAGAGACAGTTGGCACAATATTTTACAGAGCAGTTACAATACATTTTACAGCAGTGAGACAGCTAAATATGTCATGAGGAGTTGGAGAAGGGAGATGAGGGTTAGCTAGGACTGTGCAGCTGGGGTTGGTGAGTGGGGACTGTGTGGTACATTGGCTGCATACTGGGACCATTTGAGCATTTTCGGCAGTGCGGAGTGGGTTGGAACCTAAGGAGCTGAGTAAAGGCCGTAATGAGAAGGCCAGGCGTAAGGTTGGGGGGGAGTTATTCCAGAGAAGGGGAGGCGGTACGGGTCCTTACATGGAGGTAATGCTCCTTCATGTTTTTGTGTTTAGTTTTTTTTTTGGGGGGCTTTTGATGTGAACACAGTTGGTGCTCTTTTAAATAGAACTTTAAACCATGGCTTCACATTTTTAAAAGAATTGGAAATTTCGGCATGTGTGTTGTCTCCTTAATTTCCCACTGATCTTTTTCTTTTGCACACGTTGAAATAATCTTGTGACTGGGCTAGTCATTTAGTGCTGCCTGATCACCTACTTGAGTCCAACACACTTCTGGGGAATGGGGAAACTGTTCAACCAGGAATAGCACACAAAGCCAGAGTTTGTTTCCAGGTGCGACCTGGGAGCACAAGGAAGTTAAGTGACTTACTCAGCATCACATAGTATGCAAGTGGGGGCTGATGGGATTGAAACCCTGGTTTCTAGCTCAGTGCCCTTAACCACTACACTATACTGCCTCCTATATTTCTGAGCTATGACATCAACATAGATCCCCAGGCGACTTAGAATGTTAAGTATTGGCTGAGAGGGCAGGCAGTATAGCTAGGAGCTCTCCTGCTTGAAGACTTTCTTCAAAACTTTTGTTGTTTTTTCCTACTGTAGTGGCTTTCAGCACAGAATCTGGTTTGTTTTTACAGATAGAATTACAAAATGTAAACTGTCTGTTGATTATTTGCTCACTTGCCTTCTGCTTTACCCTCTAGTTCCTGTCAAAGACTGGCTGTTTTGCCATTCTGCCTGAATTCTGCTAAAAATTATTCAAAGGGTGTAAGATAAGTGTTAAAGGTCATGATGTCAGCCGGCCTGGTGGCACATCAGTAGCACTACTGCCTGCTCCACTGGTGACCTGAGTTCAAGCGAACTCAAGTAAAGGGTTGGCGAAGGGGGGGGGGCAGGATCGAGCATCTGAGGACTGCTCTCCTCTGCCTATGACCTTCAACTTTAAAGGTGCACTTAGCAGCAGTATCAGCATACATAACAGCTGGCAAGAAAAAGTCTTTGGCCTCACAACCCATTTTCAAAGGTTTTTTTAAAAGGCCTAAGCCACTTTTGCCCACCAGTGAGGGACCCTGTCCCACTCTGGGACCTCAACATGTGCCTTGCCCAGCTTATGGAGGATCCGTTAGAGCAGGGGTTCTCAAATGGTGAGGCCAGCCTCCCTGGGGAGGCCCCAACCTGTTCCAGGGGAGGCTCAAGCAAGTCTGAAAAAGTACTGTATTTAAATTTTGAGTTTTATATATTTTGTGTGAAGAGATGAAGCAAATTGAAAGAGGATAATAGTAGGTGAATTTTATGTATTTATTTACTAATAGATGACAAGGGAAGATGAATGAGCCAAGTCTCATTTCAGGTGTACCCAGGGAAGGTTAGGAGTGAACACATTTCAAAAGGCAACTGCAAAACCATCAAGAAATACACAATGAACAATAGTGCAACAAATGCAGAACAATAAACTAATAATGAGTGGTGGTAATTGATCAATTTTGGACTGATGGCAGAATAACCCAAATATAAGGGTTGAGCATGGAGTGCTAAGAGCAATGGCAGTAAGGAGCAAAGTAATAAGCTGAATAACAATATTTGTTTATTTTATTTGTTATTCAGATAACACATTGAGCACAGGAGCTCTTTTCAAAGATTTCATGTCAGTATAAGACAAAAGAACTGAATGTGAGCCAAGTACTCAAAGGGGCTTCAATATATTCAAGGTGTACTGCGCAAAGAACAGTACATTATTTTTCTTTGGGGAGGCCCAAGGTTATTTCAGTTTTAAGGGGAGGCTCAAAATATTTTCCATGGATTTGGGGAGGCTCACTGTGACAAAGTCTAAGAACTAATGCGTTAGAGCCTATGGAAACTGCTTATGTGAAGTAGTCACATGAAAAACCATGTCCTGGTTGCACTGACCTCTGCTAGGAGGGTAAGTGCGTTACAAGACCCCTACACAGAGCCAGATTACATAATTCCCCACAGGGATAAAATAGTTCTTAGAACTAACAGAAAATTCCTTCCTAAGGTGGTATCTGAATCAGTCAGTGACCCTCCCTGTACTCTGTCCAGAGCATTCCAGTCCAGATGAGGAAAAGTTGAATAGTCTGAACCTACAGCAAGTCCTATCCACATGGACTGGACAAAACATGTCAGGTCCCACAGTACCCAGCTTTTTGTTACCTATGGTGAGGTTGGCAAAAGCAAACCAGCAACAAAGAGATCTGTCTGTCACTGGATAGTCTTTTGCATTCAGTTCTGCTATCAAAAAGCAGGGAAAATGCCACCAAAAGGCTTAAAGGTTCACTCCACAAGGAGTACCTCAACGGCATCCTCAAGGGGCATCCCATTGTTAGTTGCAAAGCAGCTAGGTACCTGAAACACACTACACAGTTTAACTTAGCACTGCTGTTTGGGCATACAGTCCAGAAGGGATGCCATCTTTGGAACTGCTGTCTTTCAGAACCTTTTTGCTAACTAGGTTCTGGACCCAGCCTCCCAAGGTACTGCTACTGAATCTTCATAAAGTGAAAACATTTAAGTGAGGCCGGCCCAGTGGCGCAGAGGGCTGAGGCGCCGGATGCCTTACCTCGCACCACGCCAGCGACCTGAGTTCAGGAATGGGCTCGGGCCGTCGGAGGCCGGTGGTGGGGAGGAGGGAACGGCGGTGGCTAGAGCAGCTGAAAGGCAGCTCTCCTCTCTGGGGGGGGATCTGGTGCATCCCTCGGTGCAGGTCTGCCTCCTGCTGGAGGCTGGGAGTGGAACAGCCGAGGGAGCACACAGGCATTAGGCCATAGGGTGGGTGGATGGGGCTGTCACCAGGGCTGTAGTACGCATGCGTGCCTCCATGCGCATGTGTCTCTACTCTTGGGGCCCCTGGTTAACAAGGGAGAAAAATGGAGGAAAATTCCCGTCAGCTGGATGAAGCCCGACCTTCCATGAGCACTGCTCTCGGGCCGGAGCATAAGAGTAAGTCCCAGTAATTCTGAGTCGGGCTAGAGAGAGGCAGTCGGGCCTGATGGGGCTCCAGAGATGATGCTAAATAAATGCACAAAAAAAATTTCGTGAGGGATTCCTGGGGTTAGAAGAAAAGTTTACAATAGTAATGTTTCTTCTTAAGAGATCCCTCACAATGTTTATACTCCCTACCCTGCCTCCCCTTCCAGAACCCGAAATAGGTTCACACAAGAATCAGTCATTTTTTTTAATTGAGGTTGCTTGATCATTACTATTGCAGTTTCTACTGTTGGAAGTTTGTTGTTATGGTTTATATGACAGTTTTTCTCAACTCTGATTTCAATTTGTTTGGCGCTTCTTAGAATTCTATGAAACATTTTTCTAAAAATGTTTTGGTAGCCTTTTAGCTAGTTCTACTAGCCACTGCTTCACTTTGGTTGGAAAAAGATCTGAGCAATGGCCAGAATGGAGTGCTGATGCAAAGTTTGAACCTACATTCCAAATTCTAAAATTTGCATAGGTTCTACCTCCAGGGTGTCACCCTCTGCTGAGATGACTGCATAAAGTATAAACATAGTGAGGGATCCCAAACAGTACTACAGTGAGTAATTTTTTTTCTTTTACTCCATTAACTTCATAGTCCTCAAGAATTTTGGAGGATTTCATCTGATCTTGGAACTCTGCAGTTTGAACCCATTTGGTTCAAGATGGTGTCCCCAAGGTTAATCTTTGTGGCAAATCAGCCAAGTATTATATGATTATCTACACATTCCAATTTGGTGGTTGTACTCAACAGTTTTCAAATTTGCCATCTAAAATCAACACTTCCAGTATCAGGCTCTCCCCGTGGGGTTAGCCGCGGCCTCAGATGTGCAAGAAAGTCCTAATAGTTGTGGTGGCTCCTCTTTGGTGGGATAGGAATTGTGTCTATTCCTGCTTAAACTGTCTGCTGATTTGGACCAATTCAGAAAAGTTGGCTCACAGTCCAGTCCACAGTACTTAACAGAGCCTGGAGGAACCTAGTGGAATAGTGAACCAGCAGAAGGGCTTCCATCAGCCTACTCACCTCTGGAGCACCACAAAGTGTACTCCTGACAGGCCTGGTGAGAGTTTTCTTTTTGTTGAAGAGTAGAATGAACAACCTCACTGAACAGATTTGCCAAGTCAGGGTGCACAAGGTTGTGTTAACCCATAGGTGTCCCCAGATATTAGATTTAGTGATGGCTTCCAAAGACACAATTCCTTAGACCAAACAACATGAGACCTCTTCAGAGCTTACTGTTAGCCCCTTTATCCATTACCATCCAGAACAGTACCAAGCCCCAGTCTGACTCCAAAGGTCAGTGCATCAGTTATTGCAGTGGTGGGAGAATCCTCAAAACCTGTTGAAGTGAGCTCTGTTAGTGCCATTGGAGCAACTCTTTCTGATGATAATAATAATAATTTTATTTATATAGCGCCTTTCATTATATCAAGACGCTGAACAGATCAATAAAAACATCAACACACAATACAAACCACAAACCATAAAAATTATAAAATATGTTCTAAAAGCATAATAAATTACAATAAAATTTCACACACTGAACAGTGCATTTAACTTCAGAGAAGGCCATTCTCCAGAGATAGGTTTTCAATTCCTTCTTAAAAATCTCCACGGAGGAGCATTCCCGTAACCGGCAAGGTAGAGAATTCCAAAGAGTGGGTGCGGCATAAGAAAATGCTCTACTGCCGGAAGATTTCAAACTCACTCTTGGAATCTCTAACAACCCCATGTCGGCCGAGCGGAGTGATCGGCTAGGGCAGTAAGGCACCAGAAGGTCTTTCAGATAGGACGGACCCTGATCGTGAAGGGCCTTGAAAGTCAGTAAAATGACTTTAAAGGTGATCTGCCACCATATTGAGACCAGTACGGCTCGCGCCTTTGAGGAATGTGACAGGACCTACTTGTCCCAGTCAAAACCGGGCTTGCGGCGTTCTACGCAAACTGTAGGTAGTTCCAACCCAGAAAGCCCAAAGTAGAGGCGTTGCAGTAGTCGGTAGCGAGGACACAAAGCAGTGGACCAAAGTTGGCAGAGAGTCAGACGGAACAAGGTGCTTAACCCGGGCAATATTCCTAAGATGGTAAAAGGAAGTCTTGACGACGGCTGACACCGGAGATTGAAAAGTCAGCCTATCGTCAAGAATCACCCCAAGGTTGCGCACCCGTTCAGAGGCCAGAAGCGACACACCGCCGAGAAAAATTCCAGATGGCACGTCAGCACACGACCTCTCAATCTGACCACCCGGGTCCACGATCAAAACCTGTTTTGTCAGAGTTCAACTTTAGCCAACTAGAATCCATCCAGTCTTGGATCTCCCCCAGACAGTTATTAAATACCGAGAGAGCTCCATCCTGGTCGGTTGCAAAAGACAGGTATAGCTGAGTATCATCTGCATAGCAGTGAAACCTCAACCCATACCGTCTTATAATATTTCGAGGCAACATGTACCTACACAAATAACATAGGCGACAACACGGAACCCTGAAACCTCCACACGACAAAGAGGCTGGGCCAGAGGAAAAAAATCCCCGACACAGCTCTTTGTGATCTCCCAGTGAGGAATGACTCGAACCATTTAAGAACGGTTCCAGACATTCCACAAATTTGCCCCAGGCGTGCTAGCAACATCATGTGATCCACAGTGTCAAAAGCTGAAGAGAGATCAAGGAGAACCAGGATAGAACGTCTCCTTAGATCTCTCGCCCTCAGAAGGTCATTTAGCACCTGAACCACCGCTGTCTCAGTACTGTGTCTTTTACGGAAACCAGACTGGAAGGATTTGTAGATATTATGGATGGTTAAATGGTCATCCAATTGAGCAGCCACGACCTTTTCAATAACCTTCCCAATAAAGGGAAGGTTAGAGATAGGTCGATAGCTGGAAAAACAGTCTGGGTCCAAGGAAGCTTTCTTCAAGAGAGGTGTCACCACCGCCTCTTTCAGGGAGCTAGGAAACTCACCCGACTCCAAGGAGCACCATACAGTTTGCGCCAGTACTGGACCAATGATGTCTACACAACCCAGAATTAGGGTAGTCGGCCCAGGATCCAAGCTGCAGCTTGTAGGGCGCACGCTGTGGATGATCCTCATAATATCCACGAACTCAGGTCGACAAAAGGAACTCCAGGAGAAGCGAGGTCTTGTGCTCTCGCACACTCCCACCACATCACCCTTAGAGGTTGCTGGACACAAGTCTGCCCTGATGTCAGCCACCTTAGTTGCAAAATGTCGAGCAAGCTCTTCGCACTCAATTTGCGAAAAGGCTTCCGAACTTGCAGACAGGCTGGGTTGCACAGTCTGTCTACAGTTCGAACAACTGAGCTTGAGTCGATTTGAGCAACTGCAATCTCCCTGGACAGGAATTCTGCCTTCTTATGGGTGATTGCAGATTGATAGCTAGTATAATGTTCAATCAATCTAAGGCGGTCGGCATCAAGGGCAGACTTGCGCCAGCAACGCTCTAACCTTTGCCCTTGTCTCCGCATCTCCCTCAGAGTCCCATCAAACCAAGGGGCCCTGGGGTGACGGGAAAGAGGGCGCTCGCAAACAGGAGCAATAGAATCCAAGGCAACCGCAGTGGCCTCATTATAGGCCCGTACGAGCGCCTCAGGACTACTGCCCACCAGTACGAGGGATGATAGGTCAGGTACCGCCACCAGGCCTTGTGGGGTAACGTTCCGTAATGGGCGGTACCCGACCATCTCCACAGGGGCTGGCCTTCTCAGGGGGGTGCAAAAATTGAACCTCACGATGTGGTGGTCAGACCAAACGACTGGTTCCACCCCCATATCGGATGCATCAATCCCAAGAAGGAAGACCAAATCGAGAGAGTGTCCAGATTTATGTGTAGCAGTGGAAACTACCTGTGTGAGGCCCAAAGAAGACATTAGTTGGAGGAAGTGTTTACCAATTTGTGAGAGTTCATCGCGATCTACAGGCTAGTCACCCAGCACCATCAATCTGGGCGACTCAAACGACATAGTCGACAAGGAAGTCTGCTACTTCCTGTAAGAAACGCTTCCCATCTCCGGTGGACGGTAGATGAGAACGATTCAAGCACCTACACCTGCTACAACTGTGCACTCAAAGGACTCGGCCTCACCCACTACCACATTCGAGAGGCCCAATTCAGTCTTAAAACAGACTGCAACCCCCCTCCCCCGCCCCTGCGGTCCAATCTCGGGCGGTGTAACACCGAGTACCCAGCCGGAGCCGGAGATCTACACTAGCCTGATGGCCTGGGTACAGTACTAGACCAAGTTCCAGCCCTGGGGCATAGTGCCTGGAGCAGCAGAACGTCTAAACAAAAGTCATAAAAGACTAGAGCCATCTTACTGGCAGTGAGGCATTTCAAGGCCAGAGTTCGTCAGAAGCAAGTTAAGGTCTAGTCTGACAACAGAGTGACAGTCACTTTGATAAACGAGCAAAGCAGACAAGAAGCGAGATGATGCTGTCAACAGCATACTTCATGCGGTGAAAGTCAGTCTAGAGTGCCTGTCGTTGGTCCATCTGGCAGGACAGCTCAACTCTCAGATGGACTTGATCAGCTGCCAGTGGGTGCATCCAGGAGAATGGTCTCTGAATCAGTTATTTCTAAGTCTTTGTAACAGATTCAAATATCTGGAGACAGACCTTTTTGCCTCTTAAAGCTATGCTTGGGTGATAGGCTTTTACGGTCAGTACGGATGTCCAGAAGCAGCAGATGCGCTGTCTCAGGTGTGGATTTTCAGCAAACTGTATCTCTGCCCACCATTTCCCTTACTTAAAGTGGTCTTAAAAAGCAGTCATTTGCATTGTTGGTTCATCGTAGTGTCCCTGAATTAGCCACGAAGACTGGTTTTCAGACATAGTCACTCTGGCAGTTCAAGCGCCCTTCCACCTCCCTCAGCAACGTGATCTGCTGTGTCAGGGTCTGATTTTTTTTTTCATTCTAGTCCAGCTCAACTCCAGCTTGTAGCTTGGTTCCTGAGAGAAAGAGACTTCTCACCATAATGTTATCAAGGAATCATTCTAAATCAATAGCTTGTGATAGTGTGATCAACCTTTTCCCATTTGGCCAATCAGGCAGGTTTTCAGTGTAGAAAAGCATAAGTTACCCCAGCAGGTAAAGGGCTGGCCCTCAGTATCTTGTGGGTAAATGTATCAGCTTTGGGTGCTCTGCTTGGTTCTTGTGATGGGCTCCCTCTAGATTCACAGTCAGGCAGCAGTTGTATTTAGAACTTTCAACAGAACCAAGCCTGTCCATCTCCAGTTCTCCTTAGGATTTTAATAATGGTCCTTAATGCACTCTGTGAGCCTCCAGTCAAGCCTCTGTTACAAGTTTCAGAGGACATTCTGTCCACTAAGACATGCTTTCTATCAGCAATACTCTGTCAGGTGAATAAGAGAGCTGTATGCATTCTCAAGTAAGAAGCCATATCTATTTTTTCAACAGGGTATGTCAGTGTTACGTACACTCCATGCCTGCTTGCCTTCCTTCCCGAGTTTCATGTTCACCATGAAGTAAGCCTCTCTCTGCTTTGTGCAGAGACCAGGAGTGCTAAGAAACTCAGTTGCACAAGCAGTATGTTCGCAGAACAGTTAAGACATACCTTATACAGTCCTTTCAGAAATGTGAAGCTCTTTGCTCCATTTGGAACAGCAGGAAAAAAGGGTCAAAATCTTCCAAGGCAATCTTAGCTAGATGGGTCAAAACATGTACAGCAAAAGATTATGTGGTGGTGAAGCCAACACTGCCAGTTTTGATCAAAGTGCATTCAACCAAGGCGATGGCAGCTTCTTGGGCAGAAAGGGCAGATGCCTCAGTATCTGACTTGTGCAAGGCAGGAACCTGGCCTTCCTTGAATACATTTACAAAACATTACAGCTTGGAGACTCAGAGCTCCTCTGACAGCCTTCAGGCATAAGGTGTCTCAAGTGGTAGTACAGTGATAGGAAACTAAAACTGGAAGAATTTAGCTCCCTCTGGAATACTTTCGGTGGGTACTGCTTAGTTAATCCCAGTAGTGAATGGCCCAGAAATACACAATTTTATCAGACTTATCTTATTTTTGTGTTATTTCCAACATTGTCCATGGGACACACTCTAGAGTGTTTTTACTCTAGAGGATATTCTGTATCTGAGATATGATTGTAGTTCATAAATGTCTTAACCAGGCAAGTTAATACTACTTGTTGCAGACACTTATAGTGCATCATTCTTTTACTCAGACTTTACATGAAGAGAGCTCAATACTGAATCTGCCATTGCAGAGATTATATTAGAGATATTGGAGAGAATATGAACTGTTACATCACAAAAGACATGATGATGGAGAGCTCGGTGCTGTCTAGTCTACATGCTCTTGTAAGATAGGACTGAGGTTTTTCTATACTTTTAAGTAATGCACAAGTTAACCCTACCATGGTTATGTTGCTGTATGGCTCTGAAAGACTTTTATCACTGACTATTCTAGGCTAACTGGCTTAGGGTAGGGTTGAGTCAGGGGTTCTGTGATGATGTCACAACTTTGGAGTGTGTTGTCCCCCAGAAGGTTAGCGTATATTGCTCAGCAGTAAATAACCAGCCCAGTGACCATGTTGGAACTAAAAGAAAAAGAAATTATGGTTAAGTCTCATAAATGTCTTCTTTTTCTTTATAGGGTCCCTTGATACTGCGGTTTCCCTGCTATTTGTTTTTTAACAATCTGTTCTGGGACCTTGTGACATCAGTTCAGCAGATGCTTACAGTACAAGTCGCACCACAGGCCTTCACCTAGCAGATATCCTTATTTTTCAGAACTGATCAGGAATAATACAAATGAATTTTAGGCATGAAAAAGACAGCATAGGGACCCTAAACAGGACAAAAAAATGATTTCAAAAATGAAAAAGTACAATAAGAATATGAAGTTGGCTATTGACATGCCCCAAAGTTTCAATTATATTAAAAATGTAAAGCCAGGATTCACATACTTTTTTAAACACTTTTGTTGGCAGACAAATGCTTGCCCACAGTGTCAAGGGCCATTACCTGAATGTATAATAGTTTTAAGTTCTGTTGTGTCTTTGGAGTTTCCAGATGGCCTTTTGTCTGTCCCCAAACATAGTGTTATTAAATTTACTGGAGCAACCACAAGGCATATGCAGATATTTTGTAAATCTACATCACACCTACGTTTTGTTTCCTTACATCATCAGCTTTCCAGTATCATGAGAGTAAAGTTTTCTTTATGGCGTTCTTCATTTCTGCAGGAAACAAAATGAAATTTCTTCAGAAGAAGTGAAGCAGAGTTCATTGCAAGTAGTTGTGCCAGAAACTGCAGTCCCTGTGACCGGAATGGAAGTTGTCTAGATGTGATCCTCAGCACTGCACACTGAACGCACTCCATCCAGTAGTCTACGTTACAGGGGTGATGGTCATACTAAAGTTCAGATCTGCTTTCCAGTCTGTGGTACATTGTCCACATAAACCAGGCATGAGTGAAATGTATTAACTGGTAATAAGAGACAGAACTGGAGCTTTACTGGTGTGAACTGGAGTTATATGTTCATGAACTGGAATTAGTCTTATACCAGCTGGAGTTTTAGACTGTGGACTCATCAAGTGTGTAACCTTTTACTAACGATGCTGTGCCTACCAGCACTCATGGCATACCTTTTTAACGAGACTGAAATGCCATACCTTCAGATAGAAATGGTTCACAATGCTCAAATGTTTATGCGAAGAAAAAAAGCATTACATATGGCAGAGTTATTGTCACAGCCTGTAATCCACAAGGGTCCAAGCGCTGGTGTGAGTTTTATAGCACTGTGTTGCACTATTGTATATATTTATTCAAGTACTCCTTATTGGAGGTTATGTTTTATGTTATCAAATGCTGTATATTTGTTTATTTAGAACTATCACCTAAATTGATTGCCGTAGAAGGATCCATGCCTGCAAACCTGTATTGTAGTTTGACAAACTCATAGTGCACGATACACCTTCGTGGCAGGCTACACTTTTTAATGCTAAAATAGTTCTCCTCAAACAAGGATAGCCATACATCTCTAGTGTAGGTTTTTATAACTGGAGCTTATAGGAGGCAGTATGGCACAGTGGTCTAAGGCTCTGAGCTGCAGATCTGGTGACATCCAGCAGACCAGACCTGGGTTTGAATCCCACAGCTTCCACTTGCATACTGTGTGATCCTGAGCAAGTCACTTAACTTCCTTGTGCTCCCAGGTCGCTCCTGTAAAAAATCTTTCAGCTTAGTGTGCTATACCTGGTTAAACGACTAAAAAAAATAAAATAAAAAATAAATAACTGGAGCTTATAAAACCTTCTACTTGCCACATCAGAGTTCAGTTGGAAACAAGTAGCGTGGACTTGGATCGGATGCCAGGTTTCATCTGGCACATTCTGTGTCATAGTTAGGGCTTTACGTTTGTCATATAAGTTAAGGATTCCATGATTTTTCCAATTTTTATGAAAAGTCCATGATTTTTTTTGGCATTTCCCATGACACCACCATGATTTGTTGCCATTTTCCATGACGACACCATGATTTTGTAAAAATTTTCCATGACGACACCGTGATTTTCGGCACTTTCCATGTCAACTCTGTGATTTTTAATTTCCCATGCAAACGCTATATAGATTTAGTATATGAAAGTGGCAGGCCCATCATTTTGTGCCTCACCACTGCAGTGCACTTGATCCCAGTTGGCCCCAGTGTGGGATTCTGGGGCTTGCATGCAAGCCCTGGTCTCAGTGGGCTGCCTCCTGCTACTGGACTAGCATTACAATGTAAAGTTTAAACCATTACCTGTTTGCTAATGTGCTTGTAAACATGCATGTCAAAACAGAGGTCATTCTGTTAACACACTGGATCTATAACTTTTCATGAATTTCACTAAGAGGTCAATGATTTCTTTAATTTTCACAATACCGTGATTTTCTCCAGAATGTTCCATGACCGCTCCAGTGATGGTATATCTGTAACAGAAAGGGGGTATTGCAACAGGCAGGATCTGTTACTGTAGTTTCTTGTTTTGTTTCTATAATTATTAGAAAATACTGAATCAGGAGAGTTTAACCTTAGTCGTTTGTTTACCCCCAGCATCTGTCCAGGAGGGGGTAAATACCCAGTTACTGTCCTGTGCCATTGGTATTCACGAATACTAAGAATCGGGCTATACTTGCAAGTACCACCATTCACCATAAATCTAGTCAAATATTCATGGCACTTATCAGGCTGGTGACTGGCTACTGGATCAGTCATTAAGCTGTAAGGAATGACCGAGCAAGCTACCAGCCACATGTTGCACGAACACAGCTTCTAAAACTTCAGACGTCCTGATGCAGCATTGCTCTCTCCTCAGCACTCGAGTCACAAAAAAACTGGAAAAGTAGGTAAAACACAAACTCCAAAAGCAAGGGTGCTATTGTGATTGGACATAAAATCACACTAATAACCTCAGAGCTGGTAAATTCCTGGGATTAATAACCAGCTCGGGCCACCTGTTCTCCCATCCAGTCGTTAATCTCCAGGAAACGACTCCTCAGTCATTATTGCTTAATTTTACCTTTCAGTACTGTGCACGGTTGCACTTTGAGTTGCTTTAGTTGAGATGTGGGTTTACACTGCTGCCCCTCCCCTAACTGTAGTTTGGGGGTGGTGCCATTCTGGTTGGCATGGAGGAGACTTTTAAGAAAAATACTGTTGCTTTTCTCTGCTGAATATTGGATTAGTGCTGTCTTGTACCTCTGGATACCGCTAGATCCTGAACTTGTATTAATAATTGACAACACCGAAAGATTAAATGAAGTGCTGCTGATGGCATGCATTGGAAGGTATGTTCCCTAGCTTGCAGTCTGCTGTCTAGTGCTTATTGTCACCTCCTCCCCCATTCCAAAATCACTCCTCTCTTACAGCAGCATTATTTGCATTATCCTTGTTGAGTTTCTGTACAGACTCAGTTATCGACCCCCTCCCTTTTGGACAGTTTTCTTTGTTTCAAATTGAAACTTTCTCAGCTAAAAGAAGGCACTACATCCCTGTCGTCTGCAGACTTCAGTTGTGAACATCATGTTCAGTAAACTGTTTTTTTGTTTAAATTTGAGTGGCAAGCACTTATGTTGTGGGTTCACATGCTAACTGAGCCTGATTAGGCAGCTGTATTAAACACAGCCATGTTGCTGTTATGTAAACAATGCAAGAGTGAATTCTGTAACACTAAATAAAAAGGAAGTGTAATCTGATTAGTGCACAGAACTGTAAAACAAGAACTCCCACATTTGAATCCCAGCATGCATCTGGATCACTGTGACTAAGAGAAGGAAGCAGTAACACACACAACAGGGTGTGGATTGCTCTGTAATAACAACCCGGCGTGGTTGTGGGGTACAGTGTGTAGCTAAGTGCCTAAAACCACCTGAGGTGTTTGTCAGGATAACAAAACCAGCTCTCAAACACTGAAGTGTGTTATTGCACTCATAAAATGGGTGCCTCAGGGGAACTTGTTTAAAACAAACAAAGAAGTGCTAAAGTATTAGCTGCAAGGCATTCCATGGGCATGTGATCAGATGCTACCAATCACAGTACAGGATTTCCCCAGCCCATTTAATAAAGCCTTTTAACCTCCGAGTGCCTCGGTGCATGCAGCTGTGATGTTGAGCCATATCAGAACACTGTTTAAAATAATATGTTGCTGTTGATGTGGGCTTTCCCAGGCAAACTGTAAGCTAAGACACCAGATGATGCTATTCTGTGCCCCATGCTAATCAATAACTGGTGTCTGAACAGGCTGTCAAGTGTCAGAAGGCTGTATGGACCAATGGCTGGGTAGAGTGCAGCAGTCTGAAGCAGGAGATCCCAGGTTCCAGTTCCACCACAGCCTCTGGCTCACTCACCTTGGCATTCAGCCAACCACTGATTCACCCTGTAATGCTGCCCTCCCAGCTGTGCAAGCTGTAACAGAGCAGGGTCCCACTGAAAACATGATATAGCATCTCCGTTGGGCTATTATAAACTACTACCATGATTTCAGCCAATCAGCGTGCAGAGCCACTGTACAGCTTATGTGTACAGTGTGCTGTCGTGCGGGAGTGTTGGGGGAGAGCTCTGCACTTCAGCACTGGGGGGGAACAGCATAAAGGTAATTTAAAAAAAGGCTCTAAACCTATTATAAATCACTTGAGCTAAACGTTGATGGCACTGTAGTCTACTGGTTCAAATTCTTGACTCGGAAACTGGAGAGCAAAGGTTTGAGTCCCACCACAGCTCAAAATTTGGCCCATTATAGCTTTCCACAACTACATACTATTCATTAACTGCTACATAAAATGTGTTTGTGTGTTGCATTTACTGACAAGACATCTGATTTTTTTTTTCATAAAGGGGTTTGTACAGCTGCTTCACATACCTGCAAAAGAAAACGCATCTCTTTCCTACCGCTGCTCCAGTCTGGTTTTGTGTCCTAGCAATCGCCATGCTCCAACAGTTGCTAGGTCACTGTGTGACCTTGAGCAAGTCACTTGACCTCTCTGCGCTTCATTCCGCTTAGTTGCAAAATTGCGTAGAAGCAGGACTCCATTGGAAAATTTGTGTGTCCCTGCCCAAATAAGTACATGGTAAAATACACAGCGTATGTTGTCATAATTGGACATCATTATCGCTATCGATCCAGGGTACATCATCTAGTACAGTATTAGATACTGGTCAAAAACAATCAGACTGTCCCTTATGAACTGTTTTATCTCACTGATGTGGACTTGTGAAATGAACCATATGTTACAAATGTTTATAAAAAAATATATTCTTTTATTCCGTGAGAGATTTTTATATCTGTAAATAGGTAAAGTTTTATTATATAGAGAGAGAGAGATGGTACAGCAGAGTATGGTAACAGACAAAACAGAAATTACATCTATCATGGTGGCTGCCTTATAAAGATCTTCCAGGTCAACAGTAAAACAAGAGAAAAAGAATCTGTCATAACAGGGTGTTACATGTACAGTTTAGAAAATTGGTTGTAGCAAGCCTACTTTCTGATTGGCTCTGAGCACCAAACACCCAACGGAGACCAGTAACAAGCTAGTCCCTAGCCTGCCTTCCTTTTAACCCAAATCACAGTGGTCAAATAGAATGTTGAGCTCTGAGACGGCAGCCACATTTTTTTCTCGTTTAGTGAATGGGCACCAGTCACCCATCGCTTTTGCTGCAGTGCAAAACAAAAACAGGTTTTCCACCTGTCGCTTTCCCCAGCAAGTCCCACAAAAAGTTTTTCCTGTTGTTACAGGTCCTGTTATTTTTATAAATGGAGCTGCCTGATCGCACACTTCAGCCATCCCGCTCCCAACTGTCCTCAGTTACGTCCTCACGGCAGTGCTAAAATAGCACTTTCCAACTGCTCACAGCTGATAGCGTTGAAGTTCTGCCATAACAAAACTGCCATGGAGAGTCCTGTCTTGTTACCGATCAGCCCTACCAGTCAGTGCTTTAAGTTAAAACCTGTGGACTGGGGGGCAAAGACACCTGTAAAGAAAACTGAGCCAAAAAATAGGCTCTCAAACACAGCAGATGGACTTCTTTACAAGAAAAAGGACCTTTCATAGATTTTTACCCTTTTTTCTTTTAGTTCTTTTCTATTTTATAAATATTTTTCAGCCTGTTTTCTAAGTGCAGTACCTTTCATGGTGGGCAGTATGGGCTATACTGGATCCTCCAGGGGCTGTAAGGCCCTCTGCCTGCAATGTCAGGCCTTATTACACCCCTGGATGGTCTGGTATAGCCCAATACCATCCACCCTATTGGGTATTATTGCTCACTTATGCCACGTTCAGTGTTCCATTTTGTTGTCTTTACATGTTGCTGTACGTGGCAAGTTGAACATTCCATTGTCTTTACATGTTGCTATACGTGGCAAGTCAAATGTTCAGTTTTGTTGTCTTTACATGTTGCTGTACGTGGCAAGTTGAGTATTTTAAATATCCCCCCACAGTGTTTTTTTGCCCCAGTCCACCTCCATTCCTCAGGGATAAACCCTGATCCCGGGGATGTACCGCATCAGGTCTGGAACCTCTGGCTCCCCCAGACCCCAGTAACCCACTGGCAACCTCTACAGCTTGCCTTGTGTGACACGGGCTGCAGGGAAAGTACTGTCCTTCCCCCCTGAGGCAGTTCAGAGTTTGTGTAGGCAGGCACTAGGACCCAGGTGATTTCCCCCAAGATCCAGGCCATTACTTAGCCGGAAGTGGGGATTTTCTCCCTTTGCATTGGTCTCCTCCCACCTCCCCCGACATGAGCCTAGCTAGGCTTTAGGCACATACAGCCAACCCTGCAGCGGGGGAAAGCTCCCTGGCCCTGCTGCACAGGTTGCTGTAGCCCAGGCACTCACTGCCGACCGTCCCCGGCCAAGGCGCACTGCAGCGTGGCAACTGCCTCCCTATGCAACGACCTAAGTGTGCTCCTGAACTCTGACAGTATCACGATGCACTGCCACTAGCCCATCATGGTGGTCTCTGTTTTTTTATGCCTTAATTTTACTTTTTAAAGCCAAGTCTGAAAGATAACCAGTATCGGCAGTTCTGAGTTGAAGTGAGTGAGGGACTGAGTGGATGTCTTTAAGAGTGTTGTGTAAAGGGGAAACTGTATGGTAAATCGTATCTCTCTGCATAGCTGAGTCACTTAGCTGAATTAAGCTGCCTTTTTTTCTGTGAAGACTGAGGGGCCCATAAGTGACAGTGTTTGGTGGTACAGAATCGGGGTTGCGGAGTGAGGAGAAATTGTCACCCTGTTCCATTGCCACCCATTAACGCTATACACTAAAGTGCATAATCCCTTGGGGAGGGTTCCCCTCACAACTGTGTTGTTATTTTCGTGGTTTCACCTGATCTTAGTATGTTCAGATGGGGGTTACACCAGCTAGTATCCTGGTGTGTGACACACATGTAGTTGCAGCATAACATAGCGCCAGTTGGCTAACGCATAGTCCAGATGGTCATTATGTGAGCACAGCGACCGCTTAGCAACTGTCCCTTGTGACCAAGAATCTGGCCCATATACTCATTGTTTGTGGGAGCCATTTTGAATCATGTTACGCATACAGGGCTAGATTCACGAAGCGATGTGGGACTAAGTCTCACACTGCAACTCCAGTTACGGATGGTAATCGCCGCAGCTGTGGAGATCCGTAGTCACAGCCGCAGCAGTTGCGGCAAAAGTTACAGCTGGTCCAACCAGCCATAGCAGGTCTGTGCAGCTGTGGGGATTTCCCAGGCAACACCACCTGCAAGCTGCTGTAAAATGTGGAGTCGGTCATAATCCGGCTCCACCTTAGTGAATACCTGTGGCTGCAGGTAACCTGCGCAGCTGCAAGTAGCAACCCACTTTTGCCCTTTTTTTCCCCACAGCTGTGGGTTTTGTGACTCCAGCCCTGAATGTTTGACTCATGTGTTCGCTCCAGGAGGGAATGAGTTGTTAAAAGCAGTTGTATTCTGCCTGCAGTAGGACACCAAACGATATCAGTCATGTGTAATCGGACTCTCGCAAATGGATAGTGGAGAAAGTTGGGACCGAAGGATTCTATGTAAGGAAAGCTAGTGACTGACAGATAAATGGCTGTAAAACCTTTTTATGTTTCCCAGGCATGCGTGTTGTGCAAGAATTTCACGTGCATCCTAAAGAGATCAACTCTTGCTGGATAAAATTGCAGAACTGTGCCAGATATTTTGCAGTAAACCCAAATCGGGGCAAAATAAGAGCATCTGCACCAGCAGAATTTCACACTGCTTTCTGTAATATTACTGTGCCATGCTTGCATACTTCCATGACACAAGAGGTTTGAGGTATTTTGGGAGGAGGGGGAGGAGAAATCTTTCTAGGCTTCCTATGGCAGTCTCCTTTTTATGCTGTTTGTTTGGGACACCTCAGCCGAGATCTAGCATCTTGTTTATTTGGTGGTGGGAGGGAGAAGACCTCTGCACGGAGTTTACAGTTGGGTGAACTAAAGCAAAGGGATGTTGTGTCTTATTAGTTGTCACATGAATGAGTAAGTGGCTGTGGTGGGATTTGAACTTGAGCTGGCTACCAGTCTCTAACCACAGGCCCTCACTGTGCCTTCAGCCCCCCCCCAGCACAGTTTTGCTCCCAGAGTATTGCCACTTGGAAAGAGGTGTAAATGAGTGGATGATGGCTCAAAAACCCACCCCTACCCAACAGTCATTATAATAGATCTTGTTCATTTTAAAGGAGGGTTGGTCTGAACTGCATCATAGCACAAGCAGATTAAACCTATATAGAATGTGGATTTTTCAGTGTTCCAATCCCAACCTGCTAGAAATGGGAAAGAACCTGAAACCAGCATCTCCGACAAGAAAAAACAATAAAAATGCCTGGCTTTCTGTGCCTTTAACTTTTTACAGCAATCTGTGTCAGTGATTAAATATAGGATAAAGTATGGGATGCAGTGTTACGAGAATTTAACACACACCCGAGTTGTTGGATGGTTATGATAGCCATCAGCAATGATGTTTGGTAAATTAATTAAACTTCCTACACCCATAGTTATTTATATAATTGAAGGTTCCGTTTTTGAGATACTAAAAAAGAAAAGCATCTCTCACCTTGTGTTGAGTAAATGTTTTAATGATGAACACATAACTGGAGGTTTAACAAAGAAATATTTAGGCATTTAATAAGAAAAGTAATGAGAAAATAAACGTCCTGATTGTTGTTTCTTTTCTCGTGATGCGAGTGTTTTTAACTGGTGGCATCATTTGACCAGCAGGTGAAGGGTGAGGGTTCAAAGAGAGTGGTTAGGGAGCGTTGTAAAAGTTTCTTATTTTGTAGAAATATTCGATGTATTTAAAGGGGAACTGTTTTGTGTGATGTGAATTACCTTATTCGTGACAGAGACAGTTTAGTGCGGAGCAAATGCGACTGAGGAGGTGAGTTGTAATACAGTGATATTTCTGTCAGAAAACAGACACTGACATTCGCGCTGACTTTCTCTTTCTGTCTGGAGCACTTTAGGATTAGAAGGAGCCGCATGAATGCTGTAACACCTACTCAGGTGTTACAGTATGTAACACACGGCTTTTTCCATTGAAAAAAAAACGGAACCCAGTAATTATTAAACAATAAAGCACGTTGTTAATTAGCACTTACATAATTTTTTACCAGATATTGAGATGGCTGCAGGCTGAACACTGTCTTGATTTTTAATGTCTGAATTGGAAGTTATCAGTATTACTGAAATGCAGAGCTTCTCAACTGTCAATCCGACATGCTGACCAACGTTTTATATACTTCAGATGTAAGGCATTGTTCCTGTGCGTGGATGTTAAAGGGAACATGAACCTTTATTTACCTTTCTTTTTTTTTTTTTTTGTTATATAATTGAACATTCGGGTATGTATGTGTGTAACCTCTTTAATCTCCTTACTGTACTTTTTTGCTTGCTTTGAAATACCGAGTTTCTCTTTTTAGCGGTCCCTTGTTGGTGTGCTGCCTTTTTCCCAGCAGGTATTCATTTTTATAGTTACTGATCATCAGTTTTGGGACTTGATGACATCAGTTGAGTGGAAGCTCACCACAGAAGTTTCTCTGCGAGGCTTCAGCTCAGCCCAGCTGGTGTCACCGGCTTCCAGAACCGATAACTTTTGTTCTGTATTGTGTTCTTTTGTGTTGCATACAACTTCAGTAACGTATATTAGGTTACAACAAACAATATCTGGCTGATAAAAGGCAACTTTAAAGGTAACAGAAAACCGTTTTTTACATCTCTACATGCCCTCCTGTTTTTCTGTTAGTGTCTGTCCAATATTCTGATTCGTTTTGACCTCTTTGTGTTATTTTGCCTTTGTAACTACCCTGAATCCCTCTCTCCTCCTAAAGTGCTTCTCTCTTTTCATACTGCCTGAACATTCTGTGACATCAATAACACCATTCCAGGCCGTTCAGGTGAACAGCATGGATTGGTGTAAGGGACATAATTGTACGTCGTAGAAATATGAAAAAGAAAGAGCAGTAGCTTCTGAGGTGAGTGGAACTCTGTTTAGATCCAAGGGCACCCCAAGGCTGGATTCTTTATCAAAAAGTGCCAAAGCATATCAAAATACTTAACTGGTATGGAAAGGAAAATGGGAGGGCAGTTAACTGTCCTGTTCCCTTCAGCAAGGGTCCCAAACAGAGGCAAATAAGCAAAAACAAGAGTATTTTAAAGTGACCAGAAAGAAACATTACAGTAGAGGACGCTGCATGCAGGACCAACTATCCGCTTACTTTAGATCAAAAAAGATAAAGGTGTGTCTTCCCTTTAAAGGTAAATCAAGATTAGACACTCTTGCACATGGGTGTAAAGGAATGCACTGTTAGTATTGCACTGTCATGAATACAGAAGGAAAATAAATATTGCAGTGATGTTAACATAACTTCTAGGTAGAAAGGATCTATGAGAACTGGAAGTCTGTGGCCTAATTCACAAAACAGACCCAAGACTGGAAATCTGTCTTAGGAGTAGGTTAACTTATAGTATTGATTTTTGTTACACAAAGAAGGTTCTTACATGTAGAAATGTGCACACAGCTATACAGACTGCAGTATTTATTGAACCATTAGCTGAGATGCTCACACCATAGCGCCAAAATGAATGCCTTCTTAAACTTGGGGATGCATTGAGGATGTGGCCAGTGCTCTATACCGCATGTACATAATAGTGTAAAAAATTGTAATATACCTTGTCAGTTACATAGACATTTTGCAAATAAATACTTTTAAAGTACTGCCTTTCTGGATTTTTTTTTGTGAATTCTGACTGTTTATTTGAGTCTTTCTCCACTGCCACATAAATAATGCCCTCCTTCCCTCAAGTTTTGATTCAGGGTGGTGGGCCGACCTATCCGATGGGGTGAAAAAGCAAAGTCTTCCATAACATAAAGCCACAACAAAGAAAACAAGGCTGGTCTTGTGGTAGCAGTGTATACAGTATATGGGGGATGGGGCAGTGTTCTCATCATTATAATCATTCGTGGGCATTGTAACAACAAGCTAGCATCCATGGTGTCTTTCAGACGCCTACCAGAAATCATTTTTGCCATACATGCATGCTCTGCAGGTCACTGCAATAAGAACTGTGCTGGCAATGTAGCAGTTGTATTTTATAGAGCTCAGAATTCTGGGGGAAAAGACTCCTCCAGGGACCAATTTTTTAACATTAATTTGCTAGTCTGGAGAATATTACAAATTGCATGGGCTTGTGCAGTTACCTCCATACTTGTCTGTGCTGGCTAGTGTGCAGAATCACACTGTAGGTTTTTTTTTTTTAATTCTTTGGATAAAGGTCCACTAGGCACAAGGCCAATTTACAGAGGTGACCCAGGAACACAGGGAGGTTAAGTGACTAGCTCAGGATCGCATACTATGCAAGTGGAAGTTGTGAGAATCAAACCCAGGTTGAAATATAGAATCTGATGGCAGATAAGGACCGCTTGGCCCACCTAGTCTGCCCATTTCCCTACCTAACGGATAAGCTGCAGATCCTAGTTAACCAACAGCCTACTTCCTCCTGGCAGGATATACAAAGCTCATTCACAGCTTGTTGCTTGAACCTCTCAGCTATACTGATATCCTCTCACCATTTGTTGTTCTAGCCTCTAGGTGATACCACCAACCCCAAGTTACTGCTCTTCACTCTGTGTCTGACCATGTAGATAAACAGAGAGCTGCCGTCTCCAGTCTTGTCAGTCCCTCACTTTTCACCAGTGTTAAATCCTTCACAATGTGGGGAAGTCTGTATTTGTACTGTACCTGCCCACACTACCTGTGCTACAGTACTGTCAGTACTGTAGCTTCTTCCAGCACCAGTTTTATCTGGCTGTTGGGAGGCTTGTAGTGTACCTGTCCACTGTGTACCTCAAGTTGTTCAGACGACAGTGCTGTCCATCTCTCACTTTTCACCAGCAGCAGTTTCATCATAGTATGGTGAAGCTTCAGTGTACCACCCCACTCAATACCTGACATGTCTCTGCACTCCTGTTCTGCATCCATCTGCCACTCAAGCCTAACCGTGTAACTTCTAAGAGTGTCAAGCACCCCACAGTGGCCCAACGCCTCCCATCAGAGACAGGATGGTGTGCTTTACACAGACTTAGCAGCATATGAAGTGTACTCCCCCCCCCATGCCCTAGAGGCTAGCCTACCATCCCCACCCATAAGTCCCCCCTCCAGTTGTTGTCCTGACCATGACCTTTGGATAAACACGGCTCAAATACTTCCAGTCCCTTACCTTTCCCCAGCTTTAATATTATCATATGGGGAAATCTTCACCATCTCTGCTCCGTATTGTACCTCGTAATGTGCTCTTTAAAACAGAGGCTTCATTCTCTAGCACTTTCAGTCCCTTGCCTTTCACCAATGCTAAATGGACATTGTGCCTGATTCTGCAGACATTTGTAAAACCTTAGATTATCTAGTTCACCTGAATAGTCTAGGCCTTAGGCCTGCCACTCTGAAGGTTCATCTAGCAGCTGTCTCTGCATTCCTTTCAGCAGGAAGGGGCTCTTCCTTGGCTTATCCTGTTTTCAGAAAGTTTTTCCAAAGGTCTGATTCACATTAACCCTCCCTTTAGGGAGCCCACTCCACCTTGGGATCTTAATGTCTGCATTGCTCAGCTTATGCAGCCACCCTTTGAACCTCTGGCTTCGGCTAAATTGAAGTACTTGACCTGGAAAACTGTGTTCCTGGTAGCTATTACTTTTGCCAGGCGGATTAGTGAATTACAGGCCCTGTCAGTTGAACCTGACTTCATCTCCTTCCATAGGGATAAAGTGGTTCTAAGAACTAATAGGAGGTTCTTGCCAAAAGTGGTATCGGATTTTCATCTGAACCAGTCTACATCTCTCCATGTGTTTTTCAATGACCATTCTTCTTCGGGAGAAAGAAGGTTGCACAGATGGGATGTCAAGAGGGCCCTTAGCTACTACATAGAGCATACTAAGGCACACAGAAATGACTGTCTTCAACTGTTTCTCACGGTGAAGTGGGGAAAGGTAAGCCTGCCACTAAAAGAACTATTGCCAGGTGGATTGTTTCTTGTATACAATTCTGCTATGACAAATTGGGTAGAACACCCCCTTCAGGCCTGAGGGCTCATTCGACTAGGGGTACAGCTGCTACTCTAGCTGCGGCCAGAGATATACCCTTGTTAGAGATCTGTAAAGCAGCCACCTGGAAAACAGTACATACATTCACCAAGCATTACTTCCTGGACATCCAGGCTAGGAGTGACACTAGGTTTGGAACAGCAGTTCTGCAGAGCCTCTTCCCAAAGTAGGTTCTGCATTTCCTCCTCCATAGGGAGCTGCTTGGTAGTCTGCATTATGTCAGAATACAGCAAGACTTCATGTTGTTTGAAGAAAAAATTACTCACCATAGTAATGTTTCTTCTAATGGAATCTTGCTGTATTCTGACCTCCCCCCTGCCTCCCCTGTCAGAACCTAGTTTTTGGGAAGTGGGCTGGCAGGTACAGTGTTGCACCTCAGGGGTGTACCATGTGCCCTCCCTCTTGGGTGGGGTAGCTGTTGTTGTTATTTTTTCTGGTGGTTTGTAGTTAAATATTGTCACTACCTTTCCTTCTTGAGTTCTCGACTTGAGTCTTTTGGGCCCAAAAAGTCTTTGCCCTTTGGCTATATGTTGAACAATTTCCATACTATAGTATTCAGTTAGTTTGCTCGTAAGAATCTGACGGTTACACTAGGAAGTGCCACAGACAGAGGTTTTAAAACCGAGCTCGAGCTCAACGTTCTTTGCTTCTACGTAGAGTTGACTCTTTCCTCTCCGGGGCAGTTCAAGTGCTGAGGCTAACTGCGTTATGTCAGAATACAGTAAGACTCCATTAGAAGAAACAACATTACTATGGTAATTTTTTCTTTTATTCATTCACCTTATTTTCAGTAATGCTCTGCACAGCCGGGACTGCTGACTTCCCACTATCTATTTCAGTAGCAGCCACTGTGGCTCTGACCAGAGGTTTTTTTTTTTTTTTTTTTTTTTTACAGTGAAGAGAAGCCAACTCTTTCTGTGCCAATTTATATTTATTTCTGATGGCGTATAACTATTTAGTATACTCTTTTAATGCCGTCCGGCTACCTGGTGCCTCAGCGGTCCGCAGACCGCTTCCTCCCATGACAGCGCCTCTTTGATACCTAAGCATTCCCCCAGAGGCGAAGTAGTGGCACCAGCCCTTGAGTGCCGCAATGATGGGACTAGTTGATGGGCGGCCTGGGAACTTAATGATGCCAGGGTGGGCGTCATTTCAGGTGGCTGGCGGCATTTTTCCTGGTGTGTGGGGGCAGGGATGTGCAATGATGACCAGCATCTGCCCCACTCCCCTGAGCTACTGGCGTCGGCGTGCTTGGTACACCCAGCCTCCGCTAGGTGTCTGTATTGCGAACATTCTACCTCCCAGAGGAGAGCAATCCTCTGATGCTCAATCCTTCTCCCTTGGCCAACCAGCAGGCAGCCGGGTCTGTTCGAGCAGTCATCTGGCATTGCAGGTAGGCAACCTGCACCAGTGGGCCAGCTCTGAGTTTAGTTGTGCCTTTGATGTTAATTTGGACAGAAATCTGTCATGCTTTTCGATAGTGTTTACTGACCCTGTGGATAAACAAGACGGCTTGCGTTCTCCATTAAAATAGATCAGACTTTGTGAGGTGAGGCATACTTGCCTTGCCTTAAAGGGGAGCAGTCAGCACTAAGAGCCGCACACCCAAGTCTGCAGCTAGTCCCAATTTGCACATTTTTTTTTTTAAATTACTGCTTACTGCAGTACAGCAGACTATCGGAATAATTCTGCTGATTAGCACGCTGACATTTTCTATAATTACAGATCCCAGAATCCCCTGCAGCTGACATCAGAGGAGGGCTGCAGCAGTGGGAGACTCAATAGCCCGCAGTGCATGTTAGAGCTTTTATAAGCTCCTATCAGATGTTTGCTGGCCCTGGTGCTCTGCCAGGCCGAAGTACGGTCCTTTATGACTGTACATAGCCCAGGGAGGACAGCAGGACCAACAAACCAAAGACTGGATCTTACAAACACTCAACATGCTCTGCAGGCTATTGAATCTCCCATTGCTGCAGCCCTCCTCTGATGTCAGCAGGGGATTCTGGGATTCATAGTTATACAAAATGTCAGCTTCCAAGTCAACAGAATTAGTCTGATACAGTTTGCTATATTGCAGTAAACATTAAGTAAAAAAAAAAAAAAATTTTTGCATACAAAGTGTAAACTGGGACCAGTTCCACATGTGGATTTGGAGCTCCTTGGGCTGACTGTCCCCCCCCCCCCAAAGGAATGACTTCTGATACAATCTGCCCCTCGTGAACCCATGCTGGTTTCTATCAGCCCCCTTTCCTCTAGGAATTAAACAATCAACTTTTTGATTAATGTCTTCAGTTTCTTATTCTCAGCGAGCGTCCTTCTGCAATTCCCAAGATCCTCCCTGTCTAGACTTTTGCGTAGGGGGCATTTACCACCCTCTTATCCACCAGCACCACACCTGTTAACAGGGACTTACTGAAGATGTCTGTCAGGGGCACTGCCAGAGCACATTCCATTCCCCTAAGTAATCTGGGTGGATCGCATCTGACCCTGGGGATTTGTTAAAGGAGTAGTCCACCCAGATCTTGCAAAAATCATATGTTGTGCAGAGTGTTTTGAGTTGTATGTTAAGCTGTTGTGTGTCCTTCCCTCTGTCTGCTATTAAGAGTTTTTCCTAAATTAGTCTGCTAGCTTTAGGGTAGTTTTACGACCCCTGGAGATCTCCATCTGAGACAGCTTAATTATATTCCTTTGTCCTACAATGCACCTTGTTTCCTGTGACAGTGATGTAGCAGAGACCATAAATCCAGCAGAAAGCACTGCTTTACAATCAGTTCACAACAGTAGAGATGGCTATATTTTAAAATCTGTAGAATTCAGCTTAGTGACTACCCTCATCCATAGGTGCCAGAACTGGGGGGTCAAAAAGGGCGGCAGCCACTCCACTTTTTATTTCTGTATGGCAAAAACTAGTATAGAAAAAAGTGCCCTTTGTATCCTTATAAGTGCCCTTTTGATTCTCAGCCCCCTCAGCTTTTACCATCTTCCGGCACCCTTGCCCTAATCGTAAAGGTCTTCCTGTCCTGAAGAACTTTGCTGCTGGTAATTTTTGTGCAGCTTGTAAAGCTTCCAGTATATTTAGTTTGTTTGGCATGTGTGTGCTGAATGTTGGGTCTCTGCTACATCACTGTCACATTAGACAAGATGCACTGTGGGAACAAGGAATACAATTAAGCTGTCTCAGATGAAGATCCCTGGGGTCGTAAAACTAGCATAAAGCTAGCAGGCTAATTTAGGAAAAACTCCTAATAGCAGTCAGAGGGAAGGAAACACTAGCACTTCACATACAGATTAAAACACTCTGCACAGCATATATTTTTTGCAAGTTTTGGGTGGACTACTCCTTTAATGTTCAGATTTTGTGATACTGTAAGTATCCTGTTTATGGGTATACATCCTTTCTTTCATTTCTGTCCCTCAAGCCTTTAAGGGGAGTTTTAAATTAGGGTAGTATAGTATCTTTGAAGCTTGGTGGGGTGAAGTTCTTAGGTAGTATTTTACTAGAATGGCCACAAGAATTGTTTAAAAAAAAAAAAAAAAAAATTCTGGAAGCCACTGACATGTCAATACACTATGTTCTGGTTTCCGAAGAAAGTCTGAAACCATTGGTTCAAATGGCATGGATACAGATCATTATCCACACTTTGTCAGTTCCCTGGAACAAGCTGATTCATGGGACATCTTCAAGCTAAGCTCCTCTCACCACCTGGACAGTATGTCCCCTGGCTCCGCCCTGTGATGTCAGATCTTTCTTTCCGCTGGAAGGGAGAGGTTTCCTTCTTCACAACTCTGCAGCATCTGAGGGATATCCTTTTTCAAAGCATTTTCATGGTGAACTTCTTTGACTAAATTCAAGTCTGTTCACCAAAGTCCAAGTCTCTGACTCTCGATGTCAATCGAAGATGGAAGAACAGAAGCAACCAGGTTTCAAGGTTTATGGCCAGTGCCAGCAGAAAATGTTAGTCACCGCCCCCCCCCCGTTACTGTTTGGGTGGGCAACATGATATGGCAGTTTGCAACCTTTGCCAGGCTATGCTCCCTTAATCACTGGAGGCCCAGAAGACGAGGCGTACCCTTGGTCGACCTTCAAAGTGGGATTAACCTAAAGGCTGCAAGAAGGCCTCGGCAGCTTCCAGGTTGGCTTCACAGCTTGAAGCCCTTGAGGAGAAGGCAGTTGCAGCCGCTATGAGTTCCTCATCAGTCTTGGTGCTGCTTCCCGCTGGGACCAGTATCAGAGGGTCCTTTTCTAAAGACTTAAGAGAAATGTGTTGTGTCCTTCAGACCATCGGGGAGAGCTTTGCTCACCAGGGCAAGAAATACAAGCACTACTGGCCCAGGTTGTTGGATCAGAAGCAAACACGTTCCTCCTGCTTCATCGACTCGCTCAACCGCTTGACTTTGGTCGTGCTCCATTTGGTCAAGGGACAGGTTGAGAGCTCCTTAGTACCTCAACCAGGCTTGTTGACCTCAGCTCCAGTTGATCAGGTGGTCAAGATCTTTCATGAGCCTGTTGACCGGTTTTCAGAGGAGCTCAATGAGGAGTCACACTATTAGACCTTGGTGCTCCCAGTCCTCTTGCTGGAGGACGGGGCACAGTTAGCATCCTTAACTAGGTCACTGGGGGACCAGCCTTAACCTATACTGCTGAATGTAGCACAGCATGTAGTCTACCATGACCCTCTGCAGGATCTGTTTCAACGTTGGCCCTCAGGTCAGCAGTCAAGGTTGAAGTGCCATTCGTGGTCTTGATCTTGCTCACACAGGAGGCACCGCCGTCTATGCTCCTCGACCTCCTTGTCCTCATGCAAGGAGAGGCACTGATGCAATATGCCCCAGCGCTATGAGGAGCTCTTCTGGCAGCAGTGGACCATTGTGGGGTGGCATAGGGCTCTACCCTCTGAACCCTGTTGCCGGACAAGCGCCAGTTATGCCCATGCCGGTCCACCTCAGGCAGATTTCCCCAGCATCTGCTTCTACACCATTTTTTTTTAATTTACTATACTTTCTGTGCCGAACTCCAGCTGGCCCCTTGCCATCCCTGAGACTTACCTCACTCCTTGTGCCCCCATGGCTGACACCACAATGAGAAGGGTTTCCCATGGGCCACCCTTTGCCCCGGAAAGAGATACGCGAGAGCCTCGTTCGGCAGTGCGGGACCTATGGCAGTGTGGCAGGCAGCATCCTGCTGGGTCAGGTATTTTTTCACATTTTCTTCCCTGCCCCCGAGCATAGTGGAGATGGTGCCTCCGATGCCGAGATGTTAAAGCAATGACATTTCCCACCCTGTGTTCTGGCTACAGCCTGCACTACCACCTGTGGTCATCCAGGTGGCAGTATTTCAATGGAGACCATCCCTCTCTCCCCCAATGAGGCAATCGTCTATGGGACAACCAACCATCCTACCCCAGCTTGCCCTTCAGCAACCTAGGCTCATTCAAAATGTGCCACTGGTCTTGCAGGTGGTAGCAATACTGCTGTGCCTGCAGGCTGGCCTTGCTTCTGCACCATTGAGGGTAAAGCCGCTACTACTGCTGCCACTGGTGGGTACCCCTACAAAGAACTCCTATGCTGCTTCTGGCTTGCCAGGTCAGATAACGGTGGAGATCACCCAAGCAGAGGATAGTAGGGTGGTCCAGAGCAGTAAATAATCAAGGGCCAGTTTTGAGGAGTTCTCGGATGATTCTGAGGGGTCACCATTGCTGTCCTCAAGGACCCACACTTTTGACCATGACTCAGTTGAAGTTCCATTTCAGAAGAGGGCTAAATACCCCCTCACTGACATCCTGGACAGAGACAAATCTATGGGGATTGCTTTTTCTGTGGTTGAGGTCATTTTGGGACTGGGCCTGTAGTTATGGCAATGTCCAGCATCTTGCCCCATACTCTCCACCCATATGGTCTACAGGTATGCTGTCTTTACTAGGTCCCTTTCATGGTTCTCCAATAAACCATTGGCCAAAGAGTTGGTCTCAGATTTGGCCTTCAGGAAATCTGGTGGCCAAGGGGACATGGACAAGCCTCCAGACAAGGAGTTCAAAAAAGACTAACCACATGGCTAAAAAGGTCTACACTGCTGCATCGTGTCTTCATGAGGTGAGCTACGCCATGATGATGGCCAGTTTTGGCCACTCCCCGTTGGGAATGCTGGATGATATCCTCCCTCACCTTCCTAATGACTGTCGGCTACCTTGATGCTGTCAAAGACCAGGGCAGTCACTGGCTAAACACCAGCTCCAGACGGCTGTGGACACGGGTGACACCTGTGCCCATGCCATGGCAGTAACCGTCGCAATGAATCGCAAGGCCTGGCTGTGGCTTTCTATCTTCCCAGCAGATTCCCAGCACAAACTGGTCAATGTCCCTTTTCTGAGCACTGTCCTCTTTGGCCCTGGGGTGGAGAGACATCTCACCAGAACAGATAAGTCCAATGCCACACTAGATTATATGGCATTGGCCCGAAGGCACAGAAGCCTACGAAAAAGACCCTCCTGTATCCTTTCTGCTTCGGCAGCAACCTTGGCAGAGGCAGTACCAAAACTAGTCCCCAAAGCCCAAGTTCAGTGGCCAAGGGAGAAAGAGGTGGGGCGGGGTAGTGGTGCCCCTCTAGTTCCATCGACCAGTCCCCCCTCCAAAGTTGCCCAGTGATGGGTCAGGGAGTGTTATCCCCCTGCCTGTCCTGTCCCTAACCCAGCTCCCTTGGGGGGGGGGTTGTTTGCTCAACTCCTTGCCACAATGGTCCATCATTACTATGGACAAGTGGGTATTAGAGGTGGTAAGCAAATGGTTGCCTCTGGCCTTCAAGGCTCTCCTACCTTATCGACTCCATGCCTCTCAAGAGTCCAAAGTGTTGCAGGACATGCTGTCCACCCTTAGGGAGGATGTTGCTCAGCTCCTCGCAAAAGAAGCCATAGCCTTGGCAAGTCAGGGGTATATGTCCACATATTTCCTGGTCCTGAAACAGACGAGGGGGGGGCGCCGGTGTCCCATACTGGATCTGAATAATCTAAACCAGTTCATGCAGAAGCACAAGTTTCAGATGGTCACTCTAAACCAGATTATACCATCCCTGGAGTAGGGAATGTGGTTCAGCTCCCTGAACCTGCAGGAAGCATTCTTCCACATCCCAGTCCATATATCCCACTGGCGGTACCTACGGTTCTGCACAGAAGGGATTCTGTACCGGTTCCCGGCCATGCCATTAGGCCTCTCATCTATGCCCAGGGTCTTCACCAAGTGTATGGTGGTAGGAGTTTTCTTGAGGCACCAGGGTGTCAAGGTGTATCCCTACTTGGATGATTGGCTGATAGCTGGGCCTCCAAGGAGGCCATTGAGCAGTCCAGAGATGTAGCCCTCCAGACATGTAGAAACTTGGGACTGTTAGTCAACTTGGACAAGTCCAAGCTGGCCCCCTCAAAGGTGATCAGGTTCATCAGGGCAGAACTAGATAGACTCCCTGTAGGCCAAGGCTCATTTCCCTATGGACCATGCTCAGGATCTTACCTCCTTTTCCCGATCACTTTAGGTTGGGCTTGTGTGCGCTTCCCGGGCTTTCCTGAGGCTGTTGGGGTACATGGCATCCACCACCAGCATGGTCTGCTGGGCCCATTGGCAGATGCATCACCTGCAGTGGGAGCTGGGCCACCAGTGATCTCAGCGCCTAGTCACCTGGAGCAGCCATTCCTTGTGACTCCACCAACATGGGATGCCATCCGGTGGTGGCTGGTCCCACAACCTCTGGAGGAAGGAATCCCATTTGTCTGCCCAGAGCCACCTGCTATGCTTATGACAGATGCATCTCTGGTGGGGTAGGAAGCAGAACAGGGAGACTGCAGAACCTTGGTTCTGGTCACCCCAGGAGTCCTGTCACCATGTCAACTTACTGAAGCTCTGTGCAGTGTGGTTGGCTCTCATGGAATATGCTGCTTAGATCAGGGGTCAGATCGTGCAGGTTCCATGGACAATACCACAACCATGTTCTGTCTGAACAGGAATAGCAGAACACATTCCCTTCCCTTTTCGGGAGGCTTTCTGCACCTGGACACTCAAGCACAGCCTGGATACAGATCTTCTGGTGATTCACGCTGCTGGAGTTCATATCCAGTAGGCAGATGCTCTCAGCCAGATGGGAGAGATGTTGCACGAGTTGCTGCTGCATCAGGAGGTGGTATGCCACCTGTTCTCCCAGCGGGGTACCCCTCTGGTGGACCTGTTCACCTCCTAGGAGAACAAAAAACTAAGGCTGTTCTGTACCCACAGTCCAGGACACTGTTGGGGGATGTCTTTGCAAAGCCCTGGATCCCAGGCCTTGTGTATACCTTCCTTCCTTTCCCCTTGATCCACAAGGTGATGATCAAGGCCTGAATGACAAGGCATGGATGATCCTGATAGCTCTAGACTGGTCCAGACAGTTCTGGTACCCAGATCTCCTCAGCCCCAGTAGCAGGCCTCCATTGCATTTGCCTCTTTGTCCAGACCTGCTGACCATTTAACTGCACCCAGGCCTTCAATTACTGCATCTCTTGGCCTGGTTCCTGAGCAGCTGGAGTTGCAGGCCTTGAGTCTCTTGAAAGATGTGCTCTGTGTTGTGAAGGCCTCCCAAAAGGAGTCAACTCGCAAATGCTGTGCATTTAAATGGAAGAGGTTTTTGATTTGGTGCCAGGGCAAGGACCTTGATCCCCTTGATTGCCCTATGACAAGCATCTTGTCCCTATTTGTTGGGCCTGCGAATGACAATTCTTGAATTGCACCTGGCAGGCATCTCTACTTACTGAACATGGGCTGGTAAGCTAAAAGCCCAGATGAAGGTGGTTGGGCACTTTTCTTTAAAGGTGTGGGCCACTTGTTCCCTCCAGTACGTGCATCTGCAACCTTGGGATTTGCTGCTGGTGCTGTCTATACTCATGGGCAAGCTATTTGAGTCTATATACAGGTAAGAGATGTCACACCTGTCATGGAAGACCACCTTCTTGGTGGCTATCAAGTCAGCTAGAAGAAGGATTAGTAATCTCCAGGTGCTCTTGGTAAGTCTCCTTACCTGGTCTTCCATAAGGACAAGGTTGCTCCATCCAAAATTACTCCTGAAGGCTCTATCGAGTTTCATCTTAACCAGGTGATAAACCTTCCAGTATCTTTTACCATCCCATCTTCGGCGGCTGACCATAGGCTTCATACTTTTGACCTACAAAGAATGCTCACATACTGTTAGGAGCGCATGGCTGGAGTTTGGTTTGAGGCCCAACTGTTTGTGATATATACTGAAGCCGCCCGCACCTGGCAGATCGACAGCAAAGTGGACGACTGAGAGGTGGATTACATCCTGCATCAAACTCTGCTATAGGTTGGCCATTAGGGAGATTCCCAAAGGGCTTAGCACTCATTCCATCTGAGATACCAAGGCCTCAATGGCTGCTTCCAGGGATATCCTGATACAGGTAGTCTTTAGGGCTGCTACCTGGAGTAAAGCACACACACCTTCATCTCCCATTACTGCATCAACATTATTATGTCTCATTGGAATGCTGCCTTTGGGGCCTAGGTTCTCCAGTCTCTATTAGCCAAAAAGGGGTACATGCTTTGCCCCCTAATCCCGGAGAACTGCTAGGAGTCTGCCGAAGTGTGGGTAATTAACTGTATCCATGCCCTTAGAAATATAGGTTACTCACCTGTAACTGTAGTTCTAGGAGTGGTATACAGTTCACATCCACACAACCCACCTGGCCTCCCCTGGTATGTGCACACTGAGCCGTGCTTCCAGCGTGCAAAGGTCTGACATCACATGGCGGAGCCGGAAGGTATTCTGCCCAAGTGGTGGGAGGAGCTTAGCTTGAAGATGTCAATGAATCAGCCTGTTTCAGGGAACTGCCAAAGTGTGGATGTGAACTGTATACCACTCCTAGAACTATAGTTACAGGTGAGTAATCTATTTTGTCGCTCCATAAACACACGGCTTTAGAACCCTTTTGACCAGTCAGGGTGCAGGAGATTACGTACCTATTAAATAACCATCAGTTACAGACCTTGCTTAAGCATGTATATTTCATTGTTTTCCATTGTTGATTGCCACTAGTTAAATTGGAACCCTATTGATAACAGGATAGTTGTCTAAGTGGGTTATATACCAAATACTGATGGCAGAATGGGTAAAAATACTAATTAAATAAGCCGGATGTGAAGAAACGGATATCTCGCCAACTCAGATATGCAGTAATGGTGGACCAGTCAGTCAAGAAAATAAAACATGAAAACATAAAGTATAAAGCACAGGAAGCACTTTGAAAAGCAAACATACAAATCAGCTGTTCAGCTGCCAACTTGCATTTTTAACAAATAATTCCTACACTCCCACTTCAATATAGAAGTAAACAATTTACATAGTCCAGAGGAAAAAAAATTCCAAATCATGGTTTTGAAATTACGTTTGTGTTAGATTGGCTCGTTAACACTGCTATAGTGCCCTCAGGTGGCCAAAGCCAGTCAATGCCAAGCTGTGGAAGAAGCACCATCCCCCAAGATCTGCATATGGTTGCATTCCTTACTCGGGGCTACAGCCAGCGATATACTGTAGGGAGTAGTGTGATGGATAATTCTACTTCATCTGCCTGGGCCCTTTTCACACAGTGGAATACAGAGTGTGTTGCTCCTGTATACAGGAATATAGTGTGTATGTGTTAGGAGGGATCCATTAATAACCTCAATAGGTTCTCGATTGAAATCTTTGGGTCTGTAACTGAATATGTACTGCAGGCCTTTTGATATCCTCAGAAGACTTCGTTGCCATGCAGTGTCATCTCAGTACAGTGATACAGTGCCTGTAGAAAGAACCATATTTAGCTCTGGGGCCTGGGAGCATAGTTTAAGCAGGCTGTCTGGACCATCTCTGAATCAACAGTTTAAACCAGTGGCATCCCTTATGCAGTCCTTGAGCATTGTTACAGGATCCAATAAATTGCCAGATTACAGCTGCATAAAAAGCAAAAGAACAACAAAACAAAAAAAAAACTTTGGCAGATGCTTCAGCATATTAAAATATAAAGACAATTTCTTAAGCTCAAAACTTTCTTGCTGAATATACCACTTAGATGCAGCAAGTTATTGTCTGACGGGGTTCCAGAAACTCCCCACCACCACCCACATGGATCCCCTAAAGAAGCTTCCCAATACGCACACACACACACACCCAACCATGCATCTACTGCAACATTCAGTACAATAGGTGTCATGCCACTATGTTATGTATATATACAGATGAGGCTGTGGCAAACATGTTAACCCTCAGGATTCACCTGTGTTATTTATTTTATATTGTTAACAGGGTAGGGGCACTGAGCCAAGGGCCCTTTTTCAGGTGTGACCAGGCCACAAAGGCAACTTATATCCTCCTATATACAATGTAAAATGTAAATGTTGCATGTGAATATTTAGAAGATTATCATGTCACAAGAGGCCAACACTGTGGTTTTGTCATCGTTGTCCCACTTGGAAAAAATACAGAAGTTGATTTTGTTATTATAGCTAACATTTTTAAAAACAAATCCAGAAATCCAAAGTACCGATTGACTGAGACCTATATGAATACCAAATGGTATTTACATTCCTCACAGTTGTCCTGCCGTTGTAGTCTGTAGGAACACAAGTGGTGGAGATGCTGCTAAACTCCTCCCCCCCTCTCCCCATTTTAAACTTGAAAGAGTCGAAGCACTTTAGGGCTTTTCATAATAGCAGCATGGATATATGGAGAGTACTGATCAGTTCTAGCCCCACAATGCCTTGCCTCTTAAATATAAGCCTATGGATGGAGAAACATTTCACTTGCTGCTCCAGGAAAATTACCAGAAAAATAGTCTTAGTAACATTCACTACCAATGTCACCAACAGCTTAATCTGGTTCCCTGTTTCAGTTTGCATCTGTATATATCCCCCCTCCTCCCCCGGGGACAAGGCTGAAAATAGAATTACCCAGACCTCCTTTCCCGATCAACAAAAACTGAATAAAATGTGTTTTAAAAAAAAAAAAAAAAAAAAACTCAAGATGCAGAATCTTGTTTTCATGAGGGGAGATCCCAGTGGAAAGCAGCATGTATGTCCATTGCATCATGCGTTCCATAAGAGAATAGATACAATGGGTATATTACCATGACAGCTTTTTTTATTTCAGAGGTATATGTGGAGAGAAGGTGTACATAATGTGCAGTGTATAGGATAGCTCCAGAGGTCAGGCTTGAGTGAAGTCCTGTTGCATTAGTTGCTCCTGCATATAACAGCAGTTTGTTTACATTTATAAAGAGCATACTAGCTGCTCCAGAAAGATGACTTAGTTGGAAGACACAGTCCACGTAGATGTTCATCAAGGATACTCTTCCATTTGGTCACACCTTTGGAACTCTAAGCTGTTGGTGTCAGGACCACTCAGAAACTTTTGCTAGCCAAGGGCTGCCCACGGTGACATGTGAAATGTCAGCAACTATATAATGTGGGAGGCCCCACTGCTCCTCAGTTCTTACTCCCATCGACCTACCGTCAGACCTACCAAGAAACAATGCTGTTTTCTTTGAATTTATTATTTACCAATTTTACTTTACTGACTTTGTTGATGTCCTTTTATGCTACCATCAAAATAACCTTTATTTAAGTTTTGTACCTGCACTTACAAGATCTATGAGGACAATGCTAACATGGTCTGTGTTTGCTGTTTGGACCTCTCCCACAAGGTAAGGTCCTGCAAGATCTGCTAGGGATTCAACCAGGCCACCAGGAGATGCTAAAGAAAAGCTCTTGAACTCTTTATTGCCATGAAAGCCGCCACCAAACCTACAGGCTTCAAGCCAGCTTCTCCCTCTCATTCGACCACCTCTAGGAAGGACAATCCCCAGCATTCAATAACGTTGTCACTGACGTGGTCATCAAGGACCAAGGACAAAGAAAAGTTGTCAAAGTCCTCCTCTTCCAACCATCACCACAAGTATAAAGACAAGGTTCATGCTTCACTGGTGATGCCGTCTGTTAAAGGAGGGTAAGTGCTTGTTGTCATCCTTGTCTGCGATAGTGGCAACTACAGCAGCCTCCCCGATCGCTGAATAGACACCAAGGTAGGGATTTGGCTCTGGCACTGCTTTACCTACTATGGCTAGTATGCAGCCTACGTCATCAGGTTCTACCCCTTCAACGTCAGAAGTCCCGGACTCTTTACAGGGTGCCGTGAATTCCCAGATAGCACTGGTCTCATTCTCTGAACTATTTCACCGAAAATTACCATCACTCCCACTGATGGTAGCGGCTGTCAAAATCGACTGGGCCCCTCCTGTCGACACCATCAATGGGATCAAAAAGCACATCTGTTATTTCTCCATCACAGCTGCTGCCTCCCTCACCGGCTACAACTTTTACTCCTGTGTCATCATTCCAGATGAGGAGGAGTATAATCCTGATCTACTTAATATGGAGGAGGATTTGGTGGATGAAGAAGGGGAATATGATCCCTATGAGGGGGATTTACCTTCCAGTTCTTTCTCCTCATGCAAGGAGGACTGTGTGTTGTACAATCCCACGTCTTCTCCTGAAGATGAGTCTTTTCAGGCTTTGTTCAGAAAAAATCCAGGAAGTTATGGAATTTGAAGCTGAGGAGGAAGACTCCACAGAGAGAAACTTGGAGTTTCTGAAGGTTCCTACTGCTCCCTCCATAGTTATTTCTCCTGTACATCCTGCTTTAGAGGATGCTACATTTACTGCTTGGCATAGGCCTATTACCTTGTCTACAGTGCTAGAAAGGCTGATAAGCAGCACCCTGCTTCATCTGCAAAGCGTTAGTATGCTTCACAGCTTGAAACAGATTTTGAGGTGATCATAGCTGCTTATGATTGTTCTGGGGCCCCTAGACATATATGAGCTCCCTGCATCCTGATAAAGAATTTAAGAGGTTGGATATAATTGGCAAAAGAACTTATGCCTCTGCATCCTCAGACCTCAGAATCGCTAACTACCCGGCCTATATGAGTAAATATCAAAAGAGCCTGTAGAGATCTGCTATGTCTAGAAACACAGAAACATAGACTTTGACGGCAGATAAGGACCGCTAGGCCCATCTAGTCTGCCCATTTCCCTACCTACAGGATAGGCCTCAGATCCTACTTAACCAACAGCCTATATCTTCCTGCCCCCCCACAAGAATTGCCTAATGTCTGTCCCATGCATTCTTGAATTCTCCCACAGTTTTAGACCCCATAACTTCCTCAGGAAGGCTGTTCCATGCATCCACTACCCTCTCTGTGAAATAATACTTCCTCATTGCTCCTGAACCCCTCCTTCTATCTTTAAATTGTGTCCCCTTGTTCTTGCAAGTCTCTTTTCTGAAAGATGCTACCTCTTGGACTTTGTTGATTCCCTTGAGGTACTTGAAAGTTTCTATCATGTCCCCCTCTCCCTTCTTTCCTCAAGGGTATACATATTAAGCTCCTTTAGTCTCTCCTCATACGACTTCTCTTGCAGACCCTGCACCATTTTAGTTGCCCTCCTCTGCACTGCCTCTATCCTGTCTATGTCCTTGCGGAGATGGGGTCTCCAGAACTGGACACAGTATTCCAGATGGGGTCTCACCAACTGTCTGTACAGAGGGATAACAACTTCCTGTTTTCTGCTGCTGATGCCTCTCCCTATATCCCAGTATACCCCGGCCCTCCCTACTGCCTTCTCACATTGCTTGCTAACCTTAAGGTCATCTGATATGATTACCCCAGGTCCCTTTCCTGTTTTGTTGTTGTTACTACCTCCCCACCCATTGTGTATTCTTCCCCTGGGTTCTTGTTTCCCAGGTGCATTATTGCACTTTTTGCATTGAATCCTAGCTGCCATCGATCCTGACCATTCCTCCAACCTTGCCAGGTCCCTTTTCATCCTTTCCACGCCTCCTTGTGTATCAACCCTGTTGCAGATCTTTGTGTCATCTGCAAAAGGCATACTTTCCTTCAGTCCCTCTGCAATGTCACTGATGAAGACATTAAAAGGACTGGACCCAATACTGAACCCTCGCGGTGCCCACTGGTAACCGCCTTTCTTCAGAGTGGACTCCATTTAAATTACCTTCTGTGTCCTGTTGTCCAGCCAATGTTTTACCAGGCTCACCCTGGGACCCACTCCCAGGCTGGTTAATTTGACTAATAATCTTTTGTGGGACTGTGTCAAATGCCTTGCTAAAGTCTAGGTAGGCCATGTCCACAGCCCCCTCCTGGTCTACTACTTTGGTCACCCAGTTAAAGAAATCTATTAGATTCAGTCTGACATGACCTTCCCGCTGTGAACCCATGCTGCCTTGGATCCTGTGCTCCACTGACCTCTAGGTACTCAATTATTCTTTCCTTCAGAGTGACTCCATCACTTTCCCTACCACAGAGGTCAGACTGACAGGTCTGTAGTTTCCTGCCTCTGTCTTGGTCCCACTTTTGTGAAGGGAATCACATCCGCCTTCCTCCAGTCCTCGGTACCACACCATCCTCCCATGATTTATTAAAAGAGTAGCCAGTGGTTTCACTAGTTCCTTCCTTAATTCTTTTGAAATTCTGGGGTGAATTCCATCAGGACCCATTGCTTTGTCCACCTTCCAGTTTTAGGAGTTCTTGCAGAACCCTTTCTTCTGTGAAAGGACTGGGATCGACCCCCTATCAAGAGTGCTTCTGTTAATTGGATTAGGCACTTCCCCTTCTCTTTTGTGAATACTGAGGCAGAAATATTCGTTTAGTATTCCTGCTTTTCACTGTCCCTCTGCCCACCCACGCTCATTCTATTCAGCCTCACTATCCTCCCTTTGTCTTTCTACGCTCGCTGATGTACCTATAAAGGTTTTATCCCCTTCTTAACTGAGTTGGCTATCTTTTCCTCAGTTTGGGCCTTTGCTATTCTGACTTCCTCCTGCTTCTTTCTGCCTTAACTGGTACAGCTCTCTGTCCTGCTCCTGCTGTGTTTCCTTATACTTCGAATGCTATCTTTTTCTTCCTGACTTTCACAGCCACCTCTCTTGAGAACCATAGTGGCTTTTTCTTTCGTTTGATTTGTTTATTTGCTTCACACAAAGGCTTGTTGCCTCTGTGATGGCAGTTTGATAATTCCCATTGTTGCTCCACACCTCCTTCTAGCCTGTTTGCTAGTGCTTTTCTGAGGCACTCTCCCATCTTGCCAAAGTCAGCCCTCCTAAGTCCAGTACCCTCCACTTTTGTATGGCTTGACTCTGTAGCTGGAGTTTAACGTGAACCACACTGATGGTCACTTGTCCCCAGATGGCAACCACTTCTAGATGTGAGATCCTCTCACTGCCCCCGCTTGAGTCTGAGGTCTAAGATTGCTCCCTCACAGTGGGTTCCAAAACTAGCTGTCTAATGCCTGCCACCTGTAGGCGTCAAGAATGGCCCTGCTCTTGGATGTGGCTGCAGCAAATGTGCTCAGTTAACATCTGGCATATTCAGGTCTCCCATCAACAGTATCTCCCTTTCTCTGCCATTCTAAGAATGCCTTCCATCATATCCTTGTCCATTCCTTCCCCTGACATGGGGTCTGTACACAACCCCTGTGCGGATTGTGGTGCCCTTTCCAGTCTCCAAGGTGACCCACAGTGCCTCCTCTCCTCCCTGTTTACTCTTTTGTTCAGTTGCTTTTATCCCTTCCTTTACATAGAGCTACTCCTCCCCTCTTCTCCCTGCCTGTCTCTCCTGTAAGTTATGTACCCTGGTATGTTAACATCCCAGTCATGGTTCTCTGTGTACCATGTTTCTGTGACTGCTACAATATCAGGCATCCCTCTTCCATTAAGGCCACCAGCTCAGGGAGCTTGTTGCCCAGACTACAGACATTGGTACTCCATTGCCCTCCATTTCCTGATGGCCTTCCCTTTTCCCCATCCCTGTCCTTCTTGCCTTTGTCACTTTCTCCATTTACCCCTGCCCTTCTCCCTATCAACACCTCCATGTTGGTGTTTGCCACACTATTACTGTGTTGTTTGGGGGGCTGGGATTTCCTGCTCATTTCCAATGCCTCCCCTTGGCTGGTTTAAAAGCTTGCCAATGAAGCATTTAAACCTATCACCTAGGATCCTGGTTCCCCTCCCGGACAGATGCAGCCCATCATGCCAGTATAGGCTTGCATCACTCCAGGTGGACCCCAGTCCCCAATGAAGCCAAATCCCTGAGCTCCACCAGTTTTCAACCACTGATTGAATCCCATAGTACGAAACACCCTAGCCTCCTATGCCATAGATGGGTAGCACCTCCGAAAGGTTACGTCGTGCTACTTGACTAAGGCCCTCCCCAATTCCACAAACTCTTCCTGCACTTCTCTAATCCTTTCTTAGCCAGGTCATTTGTCCCTAGGTGGACAATGACATCCAGCTCCCTCCTGTGCAGCTGCTCAGGCAATCCTGAGGATTGGCTCCTGTCCCTCAAGCCATGGCGCCAGGCAGGCACCTTACCTCCCTCTCCCCTCTTCCTTGCCCAGTTCTACCTTCCTAACAATGGAGTCCCCACCAGGAGTTGTTTCCTTCCCTGCAGGGTCCCTGCCACCCTCCTGTGGGTCTCCTTTGTGGAGGTTCCCAGCATCCTCCTTGGTCTCCACTGTAGGTGCCTCCATAGAGGAACCACACTTTGCCAGAATGGCATAGGGATGTGGAGAGTACAACTGGAGGGATGTGCCTCTGTTCCACCACCCTCACCCTCCCTGGAGCCCACTGTGGTCCAACCGCCCTCTTTCTTGGCAACCTCTGAGGCAACGCAGTGGCACTGGTGGTCCCTGGATGGAAGGAGGTCCCACAAATCCTGGCCACTCAGCCTGGAAATGAGCAACCTCCTCCTCAGCCCAGAGAGTGCTTCAGATGGGACAACACCGCATCCTCCAGAACATCTCCCGGAAGACTGCTGCTCCACAGCCACTGCACTGCACCACTCCAATCATGTCTTATTTCTGGCCCTTAACTGTTTGCAATCCTTACTCTTTCCTCTGTTTTTTCTCTCTCTCTCCTTACTTTCTGCCTGTGTGCCCTTTAAGCTCCTGATTGTCCTGTTCTGAGACAAGAATATCCTATATTTCTCAGTAGACCACTTACTTGTTCAGAGGCAGACCTCCAGCAGCTAGAGGGGGCCGGAGAGCTACTCTTGCCCTTCTAGGATGGTGGGTCCTTGGTGGTTCTGTGATCACTCACTTCCTGCCCCTAAACAGGAAGTTCCTGTTGTCAGTCAAATCCTGTGCCTATAAAAATAGAACTAGCTTTCGATGGGGGGGTGGAGGGGAGGGAAGGAGGGCAATATAGTCTCAGTAGGGAAGTTCAGTCACACAGCAGTCCTTTCTCCTGGTGTCTTCTGCCAAGCTATTAGCAGAATCTTTCTAAGGCAGTCTTTAAATGTAGCTTCCTTCTAGCTAAGCCACTCCCCCTACTTACCAGATCTTTCTACAAGTAATTTAAACCTCACAACAGTTAAGTCCTTCCAGTCACCTGAGATTTACACCTAGATGACTTTTCAGTTACCCATTCAGTTCAGTTAACCCAAACACACACTTTTTTTTTTGTTTTTGTATGTTAGTTTTTTTTACCCTAAATTAAAGATCCAGATACAAAAGTTCTTCTACTTTAGTCCCAGCAGAGAAGTTCAGTCACACAGCAGTCCTTTCTCCTGTTGGCTTCTGCCAAGCTGCCAATCTACTGTTCATGCTCTGCCTGATAGTCCTGCCAATACTAATTTGCTTAAAGCTGTTGTAGATACTGGTCAACATCTGTTGTGCTCTGCGTATGATGCTGCAGATGCCTCTGCCAGGGCTGCTGATGCTGGTATATGCCTTTGGAGATGCTCCTGGCTTCTTGTGGCTGGGTTTGCCACTGATGTACATGCTGTGCTGAATGACCCTTTTAGAAGTATCCTATCAAAACAGTGAAAGCAAAATGGCATGGGCAAAAACAGCGCCGTTGTAACAGTGTGCGCAGTTTTGGAGTTTATCTAATCTAGCACAGTTTTGGACGGCACCATTTTCTGCTAGCCATGCGGATCCCTTTTTTGCTCGTGACATTTTGCTTTTGCTGTTTTGACATGGAACCCCTTTTAGAGGCTTCAGGCTATTTGGAAGTGATGTTGAAAATGCTCTACGTGAGCTTCAAACTTCCAGGATGACCTTAAGTTCACTCAGGTCTCTGACCCCTCAGCTGCCAGGAGCAGTAGTATATCCTCTACCCTCTTTGTCATTACCCTCCGGGACACTTGTCCATTCTGCTAGAGGAGGTTCAGTCACTTATACAAAAGCAGGCTTTTCAAACCCGTACCTGCCCAAGACAGAAACAAAGGTTTCTATTCTGTAAATTTCCTGGTTCCCAAATGGACAGGAGATCTGTGTGCTGTACTGGACCTGTGAGACCTAAATCTGTTCATCCAATACAGAGAGTTTCCAGTGGTGTCACTTCAGGCTGTTATCCCCTGCTGCAAAAAGAGGTTAGGCTCAGTGCCCTGGATATGAAGAATGCATACGTTCATATCAAAATTCACAAATGCCAGAGGCAGTACCTCCACTTCATGCTGGAGGGCAGCCATTATCACTTCCAGTTCTTGCCGTCTGGTTTATCCTCGGCACTGCAGGTATTTACCAAATTCTTTGTGGTTGTGGCAACAGCTCTCTGGAAGAAAGAGCTTTATGTCTTCCAGTATCTGGACAATTAGCTCTTGAAGGCCCTTTCCAGAAATGTAATTCTGTACACATTGGCCAGAACAAGACAATTGTTTGAGGAACCTAGTGTCACCATGAACGTACCAAAATCTGTGCTAGTTTTTTTTGTCAGTGCCTCCAGTATACTCGTGCAGTGTTGGATGTGCTGGTGGGCTGTGCCTTCCTGCCTACAGACAAGGCAGAGGCCCTTGTTGTCCAAGACCAGCTGATATACAAAAGCCATTATTTGTCAGTTCGGATGATGTTGCATCTGCTGGAGATGATGACTGTGGCCATCATAAAGGCAAGGTACATTTTATTTTTCAGGCGCCAAATCCCAAAGGCTCTGGGCACCGTACAATCAAAATACATCAAAGCGCAGTTAAAATACAATAATAAAATACAAAACAGATATATTAAACATATTTAAAAACAGACCACCTGAAATGGAAGGCCTGACCGAGCAACAGAAAAATGGGGCCATTCTTTCAGAATATCTAAGAAATAATCTGTAGAAAACAGTGTCCGGGAATGCTTGGCTAAATAAAAAGGTCTTGAGGCGGGCTTTAAATACTCGACTGAAGGGCCTCTCTTACTGATGGAGAAAGCAAATTCCACATGATGGGGCCGGTGACACTAAAGGCTCTGTCACCGGCAGTTTTTAACCTCGTCCTGGGAATCGCAAGGAGGCCCCTAGAGGAGGACTGGCAGGAACGGACCAAGGCAGCAGGTGTTAGAAGGTCTGACAGGTAGCCAGGGCCCAGTCCATGTAGGGCCTTAAAGGTGAGCAAGCTCACCTTAAAAGAGAACTCTCCATTGAACCAGCAGCCAGTGCAGGTCATGCAGCACTGGGGTAATGTGGCAGTATTTTGGCTGCCCCATCAACAACCTGGCAGCTGCGTTCTGCACCAGCTGGAGTCATCAGAGGGTACCTCCAGAGACCCCGAGGTAGAGCACACTACAGTAGTCAAGCCCTGACGTCACGAAGGCATGTACCAAGGTGGGGAGGTCCATGGCTGGAACTAGGTGTTTGATCCTGGTGATATTCCTAAGATGGTAAAAGTCAGTCTGGACAACGGACGACACCTGTGATTCAAGTGTCAATCCGCTGTCGAGGAGAACGCTGAGATCATGCACCCTAGAGGAAGCCTTCAATGGCACAGACCCCAGAAACAATCCAGTCTCTATGCCAGAGGCCATCCTATCATGCCCCTTGTTCAACTCCACCACCAGTACCTCCGTCTTATCGGGTTCAGTCGTAACCAGCTGGAGGCCATCCAGTCATTGATCTTGGCCAGGCAGTTGTTCAGTACATCCACTGCATTGGGTGTCCAGGGAGCAAAGGACAGACACAGCTGGTTCCCTTTGCCTGCCTCTATATGCACGTACCACACTGGACTCTTCAGGTACAATGGGATCAGCTTATGGACGAGTTAGAACAAATGGTCCTTGTCACATTCCCACTCCACCATGCTCTATTTGTGGTGGATGGATCACCCAAACCTGTTAAAGAGCATTCCAGTCTTTTCTCTGACTCCCGTACAGATCTTCATGATGGGTTCCAGCTGTGTTGCCAATCTTGGGTCCTATTGGACCCAAGCGTACTGGACTGATCTGGAGTCCGATCTCCATATTGATATTCTGGAGATCAGGGCTGTTCTACTTGGCCTCCAGGATTTTCAAGAGCATTTTGGCCCCGGTCCCTTGCTGATTCAGACAGTCAGTGTAATTTTCTAGATTTAGAGATACATAAAGGAGGGGCAGGTAGAGTATATAAAATACTAATAGAAAAAGACACAGGCCTCATAACCATAGCTCAACAGAACTGGGAAAATTATTTGGGGCCATCAGTTACACAGGAGGCCTGAGACAGATTATGGCAGAATGTCTACAAATCCAGTAAAGATCTTCAAGGCTGTTAAGTGCAGTTTAAAATCTTACCTTGCTTCTATTATTCACCGAAATGAATACAACAGATGGAGAAACTAGCAGATGGAAATTATTGGAGGTGTGGATCTAAACAAGCATCTATACTCCATATGTTATGGGAATGCCCCAAGCTATTAAATATATGGACCTCAGTTGACAACATCTGTTGTCAGGTCACAAAATGTACAGTGCCTGTAGAGCCAGTGCTACAGATATTGGGAGACAAATCTGTCCTTCACATTATAGAAAGAAAATGGTACTGAATATTACTTGTAGCATTTGAACTAAAAAAGTTAATTTTATCTAAATAGAAGGAGTCAAAAGGCCCCACATTAGATGAATGTTTGGGGGTAATCGGGAACCTGGCAAATAATGAACAAATCAGTTATGATAAACAACCAGTCTGAAGAAATATGGAACCCATTTCTTGTGCTGCTTAAGTAAACTGGATCTAAAGATTCATCGAAGGGAAGAACGCTTTCCTCTCGTCATGTATGAGGCTACAATGTTTACATGTGGCTTATAATATAGGATTGTAGTTATCTGAAAGATCAAAAAGATAAAGAAATATTGTATCAAAGCTAACAGCCAACAAATGTAACAACATTATTGCATATCTAGATCTAGAACAGTTATGATTGTAGATAACATAAATTTAACATGCACTAATTTGTTCTATTGTATTTGTTTTAGAAATGCATCATCCATGCCCTCTGCTGTTGTGTGTATATGTTAATTCTATTTATGTTACAAATGTTTTTCTCTGTTATTTTGCTGAAAGCTAATAAACGTTTATGAAGTAAAAAAGAAAAAGACAATGTTGATGTCATGCTCTCCATATACAAGTAAGGGGTCACTCACTCTTATCCCATGTGCAGGGAAGAGGTGAGAGCATGATACGAGGCCATGTCACATGCCGTTCAGCCATCAGCTGTGTTTCTCACTAGCGTCCAAAATGTCTTGGTAGACTGGCTAACAGGTCTTGGTCTGTGGTGCACAAATGCTGTTGACCTCAGTGGCAAACAACCTCTTCGCAAGATGGGGTCGTCCAGAGGTAGGCTTTTTTTGCATCCCCACACAGCGCAAAACTGGACCTTTTCACTGATAAAATACTTGTTGATTCATTTCAGGGATGCTCCCGACAGCCACTGTGATGCCACTGTCTTCCTTTGTGAAGACAGAGCAGAAGTAACGATTAAGGACAGCTGCTTTTTGTTCATCTTCTTTTAGCACTCTCCGGCCCTCTTTTGGCCTAACAATACTCCCAGCTTCCATTTTTTTCTTAATATTAAGAATTGTTTCCCCCACTGCAACACATAGCTCCATGTCTGTCTTTGCCCCCCTGACTGTCCTGTTTCCTTAGTTTTGATTTGGTTCTCTCTCCATTCCTCCTCTTCATTGTACTTCATAAACCCTTTTTTCTTGACCCTCACTGCTCCTCTGACCCTTTCCAAGTACCATATTGGTGTCTTTTACACGTTTGATTTTTTAAAATTTTTTGCGCATGACTTTGTTGCCTCGTGAATGGTCTCTTTGATTGCCCCTCATCTTTCCTCTACACCACTGATGCTGTCCACTCTGGTCAATTTGTCTTGGACCAGCTCCTTCATCTGGTTGAAGCCTGCTCTTCTGAAATCTAGGACTTCAGTTTTTGATAGGGACACTCTGGTTCCGAGGGTCAGCCTGAACCAAATGAAGTATGGTTGCTGGACCTCGGTGGCTCCCCTATCCTCACTCCACCCACCATCTTGGTGTTAGTGAGCACCAGATCAAGAATGGGCACCTGTTTAGTGGGTTCCATAACCAACTGCACCAGTAGGCAGTTCTGCAAAGTATCAAACAGGGCCTGACTTCTGGTGCATCTGGCAATTGGAATGTCTTAGTTAGTGTCCAACAGTGAAGTTCAGATCACCAAGTAAAGACCAATAATGTTTGCCCAATTATGTTTTCCTGCAGCTATTATACTCAGTCTGAGTATTTCATAATGCAATTATTAAACAATAAGGCATTCGAGGGTTGTCATTCCACTGGGATGACATGGTTGAAGAATGTGGCTGAAAGCCGAGTGCTTCCACCCCAAAATATGTTATCGCAGCACACTGCACACCCTGGAATCCCTTATTGTGATTATAAAATGGGTCATGAGAATTTTTGTAAGACAAACTTTTTATCATTTAGCGTAGAATAAAAATAAAAAAAAAAGAAAAGGAAAATTATAATTGAAAACGTTTTTTAAAAATCCCCATGAGTGCATTTCACTATTACCAGTAGACTAACAGGTCACATGAACACTGTTTATAAGAAGCTATGTTTTCTGTTCCAAAAGTAAGGGCAATTGTGAGGGAACATGGCAGCTTCAGTGGAGAACATGAAGTACATGGCATTTATGTGCGGAGATTTAGTTGCAGTTAGTATTTGGAGTCGGTGGGTGTTTCTGGAGCCCCATTTTAGAAACACAGAAGTTGTCAGCAGATAAGGACCTCTTGGCCCACCTAGTCTGCCCTAAATTCTTTACCTACTGTGCTACCACAGACCCTACTCGATCTCCAGCCTTACCTCCCCCACCCAGCCCTATAACTATGGTCCCCTTGTATCTATCCGACCATGCTTGAATCCTGTTACAATTTTAGTACCCACCACCTCTGCTTTTTGTGGGTGGAGTTGGGCATGGGAGTGATCTGGTTAGTGTGTGGGGCACCAGGCAGTTCTAACTGGAGAGAAGCAGTTATTGTTGGTGAGAATATGTAGGCGCAGCAAGGGACTAAGAGGCCTGTTTGGAAGGAGGAGCAAGGGACTAAGAGGCCTGTTTGGAAGGAGGGAAGTAAGAAGAGAGACGTGAGCCACCATGAAAGTGACAGTTTCTTCAAGGTATGCAGCTGTGCGGTTGTGATTGCATCTTAGCGAACCACTGATGTTTTCAAAAGATGCATCTGTTTATGACAAAAAGTCTTGATTTTCGATAAAGAAGTGGTTCAAATGTGATTTGCATATTTTTTATTGCCACAATTTCATCTTTTTTGGACCCAAAATGCAGATGTAGTTAGACTATCTAATAGCTAGCTGGTCTAACAGGTTTGGATGCATGTTTCTTCTGATAATAGCGGCAGATGCATCTTGGACAGATCCCTTTGAAAATCCTGTCCTTTGTACAATATACTGAAAACCAGTGAACAAGGAACCTTTCTGAATACAGTTCAGCTACTCTAGGTCATCGTATATCTGTTTACTTAACATATCTCCCCCTTCCCCCATGCCCTCATGCCCCTTGTTTATTTCCCCTTCACCCTTCCCTAGCCTCAACCTCATTTTATCATGTTATCTTATCTTCACCGTCTGCTTTTTAACTTATCGCTTTGACTGTTATTCTGTGCCTTCACACATGTTAACTGTGTATTTTCACCATCTAATTTTTCAAATCAAGCTTTTTGTCTGTAGCCGCTGTCTTCCCAGTCATCAGGCCTGTAATTAGAGAGCTGTGAGGGCCCTAATTTTAACCCCCCTCCCATTAAAAGTAATTGGCAGCACCACGTGATCTACTGCAGTTCATTTCAGAGCGATGGCAGAGGAGGTATGAAAGAAAAGGAAGGGGAAAAAAAAAGACTTCTGATGACTGCCAAATTTACAAGATATAAATGCAGTAAGCTTGACTGTTCTACAATTATTAAGAACTTATCACACCACTGTCAGTAAACATTTCTGTAGTCCTCAGAGGACTAGGGAGCCCAGGGTGGAAGAATGGTAAGGTGAAGGGGTGGAAATATGAGAGTAGCATCAGGGGTGGGACATTCTAAAGGGGCACGTTTATTGAACAGATATGCACCACTGTCTGGAAGGAGGGAGGGAGGAGGGGCAGCAGGAGGTGAGGTAGGAGGTCAGGTTGAGCCAGGGTTGAGAGCAGGAGAACAGAGGAGGGACCTAATCAGGGTGGGCAGGGAAGAAGATGCAGGCAAAACAGAGTGGAGGATGGGGGTAGGGAGAGAAAAGGAACGGAAGAGGGGAGGGAAAACTGAAAGTAGATACAGATAGAAGGGGAGGGGCAGACTGGGAGATGGAAAAACATTTATGGAGATAAATTGTGGATGTGTAGATAAGTTCAGCACGGTGCAGAGGGAGCAGTTAGGTGGGAAAACAGCTAGTACTGAAGGTAAGAAATTAAAGATGAGGAGCATGGATGCAGGGGATGGAAAGGTGGTAATCATAGGGGACTCCATAATTAGGGGTATTCACTAGGGAAGGAAGGGGGACTCAAATGCAAGCAGGAGGGTGGTTTGTATGCCAGGGATGACAGTGGGGAAGGTGGGCCCAAGAATAAGGGAAATAGTAAGGGAGGTTGGAAGAAAACCTAATTTAGTTATACATTTGGGAACCAACGACCTAGCTGGGGAGGAGGTTGAGACAGTGCAAAGTAGGATCAGGGTATTAGGGAAGATGTGCAGGGAGGAAGGAAGGAAGGTTGCTGGCCTTCTCAGAGGTGATACCAGTACAAAGGGCCAGCACAGCTAGGAAAAGAAGAATAGAGGATTCTAATGACTGGCTGAAGAAATGGTGCAGGGAGGAGAGGAGACCCGGTCAAACAAAGCACACTTTTCACCAGACAGGCTACACCTCAGTAGGGAGGGTTTGAGGGTACTCAGGGACAAACTGGGGGAATACATAACCACTACACTTAATTTAAACTACTGAGGGGAGGGGCAGTGGGCGTGCAGGCCCACAGACTCTGAGAGGAGGTGGTCAGTGAACCTCCCCCACAGTGATGGAAGAGGTCTGGAAGGAGGAGGTGGAAGGGCCAAAAACACAGTTAGCAAAGGGTGGAGGGGGAGTGAGGAACACATAACAAGGGCATGTGGAGGGGTGCACACAGAGGGGATAAATGTGAATAGAAGAAAAGAGGGAAGAGAAGAAAGGTCAGATTCTAGGTGGAGGGTGGCGTCTCTGAATGCACGGAGTCTTGGAAACAAGATGGATGACCTGCAGGCACTATTAGCACACAGGAGGGTGGACATAGCTACAGTAACTGAGACTTGGGCAACATCACACCATGACTGGGACCTTGTGATCTCTGGATATAAACTATACAGGAGGGATAGGGTAGTTCGGAAAGGGAGGAAGGGTTGGCAGTTTATATCAGGGAGGGAATAACTTGCACGAGGGAGGAGTTGGAGGCATTACGGGTTCAGTTAAGGTCCAATAGAGGGAGAAAGGTGAGGTTGGGGGTGGTTTACAGACCACCCAATCAAGATGAGGAGAGGGACAGGGAACTGATCTCACAAATATTGGAAGCTGCAGGGAAAGGAGAGGTGGTAATTGTGGGGGACTTCAACCTGCCCAAGGTGGACTAGAGCATACCATCCACATGTACTAAGCGTCAGGTGATCCTGGAAGAACTACAGAGTGGGTTCCTGACTCAGGGCGTCACTGAACCAACAAGAGCTGAGGCCATTCTTGATCTTGTGCTCACAAATGGGGAGCATGTACAGGAAATAATGGTCAGGGAGCCACTGGGTGGAAGTGACCATTGCAGAGTGTGGTTCCAGTGGGATATGGGCAGGGAAAGCATCCTGCCTAAGACCAAAATCTTGGATTTCAGGAGGGCTGACTTCAGTCATCTGGTGGGCATCAGAGCAGATATGGGGGTGGACCAAAGGTGGTCCATCATTAAGGAAGGAATACTGGTTGCCGCAGATGAGTGTATTAGGCTCAGGGGGAAGAACATAAGGGTCAAAGCACCCAGCTGGTTCAGTTCTGGGGTTGTCAAGGCAGTGAGAGAAAAGAGGTTGGCCTATAGAAAATTCAGGAAGACCAAGAGAGAGGTGGATAGGGTAAATTACCTAAGGGTGGCTAATGAGGCAAGCAAATAAGTCCAGCGCGCAAAGGCACAGAAGGAGCTGCAAACAGATGAAGGAATTAAGAAGGGGGAGAAGGCTTTCTTTCACTATATAAGTGAGAAAAGGGACAAGAAGGAAGGGACTGTTAGGCTTAAGAAAGGGGTGGAGGATAATGGGAAAAGGCAGCGATACTAAATGAATACTTCTGTTCCTTCTTCTCCAAGGAGAAGGATGGACCAGTGCCTTCGGGAGAGAAGAGGAGTGGGGGGGAGGGGTACACAGATATAGTGACAGAGGAGGATAGAGTGAGGGAGGGGCTGCTGGCATTGCAGGTGGACAAATCACCAGGCCCAGATAGAGTACATCCAAGGGTACTAAAGGAACTGGCTGTGAAGCTGGCAAGGCCACTGGCAGACCTATTTACTAGTTCATTAGAGTCAAGTGTTGTGCCACAGGACTGGAGAACAGCACATGTAGTGCCCCTCCACAAAAGTGGTCCCAAGGATGACCCAGGGAATTACAGACCAGTCAGTCTGACCTCCATTGTGGGCAAGCTCATGGAGACCATCCTAAGGAAAGGTTGGTGGAATATCTAGAGGAGCATGGTCTCCAGGATGAGCGGCAGCATGGGTTCATGGGGAGAGCGTGTCAAACAAATCTGATTGACTTCTTTGACTGTGTCACTAAGACAGTAGACAGGGGCCAAGTGGTAGACATCCTCTATCTTGATTTCAGCAAGGCCTTTGACTCTGTGCCTCACAAAAGGTTGATCAGGAAGTTGGTGGATCTTGGGGTTGAGGAAAAGATGGCCAGATGGGTGGAAAACTGGCTGAGGGACAGAACCCAGAGGGTGGTTGTGGGGGGAAGAGTTATCTGGCACCACAGAGGTAACCAGTGGGGTCCCACAGGGCTCGGTGCTGGGGCTGATGTTGTTCAATGTATTCATCAATGACATTGGGGATGGAATTAAGGGCAAAATGTGTCTATCTGCAGATGACACCAAGCTCTGTGAGAGAGTGGACACAGCTGAAGGGATACAGGACCTACAGGAAGATCTGAAAAAGCTGGGGCGGTGGTCCAGGATCTGGCAGCTTGGCTTTAATGCCAAGAAATGCAAAGTTATGCATATTGCAGCCAAGAATCCTAGGACAGAGTACTACTTGGGTGGAGTCTGAGTATCTGCATCAGAAGAGGAGAAGGACCTGGAAGTGATGATCGCTAGTGACCCGAAGCACTTCACGCAGTACAAGAAACCAGCAGCAAAGGCAAACAAGATTCTGGGATGCATATCTAGGGGGATCAGTAGTAGGAGAGAGGAGGTTATACTGCCCTTGTACAGGTCACTGGTAAGGCTGCATCTAGAGTATAGAGTTCAGTACTGGTGCCCACACCTCAAAAAGGACATTAACCTACTGGAGAAGGTCCAGAGGAGGGCTATGAAGATGACAGTTGGTCAAGCCGGCCCGGTGGAGATGAGGGTGGAGGTGCTGGACACCACACCTTGCGCCACACCAACAACCCGGGTTCGGGAATGAGCCCAGGCCATCAGGGGTCGGCAGGGGAGGGAGAGGACTGAGCATCCGGAAGACAGAGCTCCTCTCCCAGGAGGGAGAGGGGTCCATGCTCGGCACTAGTCTGGCCTCTGGCGGAAGTCGGAGCACAGCAAGCACAAAGCATACTCCAAGGGGATGGGTAGTGGTGACATCGCCGGGGACGCCATGACATCAGGGTATGTGCCACTCCCCCTAGAAGAAGGGAAAATGCTCTCCTGGCTCTGGGAAGACACAGTGGACCCTTCATAGCTCACACCTGTCTGGCCTCCCGGTTCCTGACGAGACTTGAATTGTTTGGGGTGTTGCCACCCCACCTGGTCCCCGCCTGGGGGGGAGAACTGTGACTCCATGGGGTGAACTGGAAGGTCCAGGTAAGGTAGTAGAAGCGGGGGCAGACTCCACTGGTGCTCCCAAAGAGTCAGAGCTTGGAGAGGCGGGGGTGGATAAAATACAATTTCACAAAAAAAAAAAAAATGATAGCTGGTCAGCAGGGTAAGGCATACGAGGAGAGGTTGAGGGCACTGAACATGTACTCCCTGGAAGACAGGAGAGGGAGAGAGGGGATGTGACTGGGACCTTCAAGTACTTGAAAGAGATAAGTAAGGTTGATAAGGAGAGTCTCTTTAAGCTGAGAGGCAACCATAACACGAGGGGCCACAGTCTTAAGCTGGAGGGTGGGAGGTTTAGGAGGGAGGTCAGGAAACACTTCTTCACAGAGAGGGTGATGGACACTTAGAATGCGCTGCTGGAAGAGGTCATCTCATTGGAAGACAGTAGGCAGCTTTAAGAGAGGCTGGGATAGGCATGGGGGGAAGGTAAGGATCATGGGTAGGGAGGATGGGAGGAGTGGGAGGGAGGGAGGGCAGGGACATTAGCTCAAGCTGTGGACCCTGCAATACAAGCAGACTTGATAGACCAAATGGCCTCCTTCTGCCGGCTTCTTCAAATGTTCATAAGTAAAGATGGCGGTCATTACTGACCTTCGGTCTGAAGTCTCTTAAACACAGATACATAGATGATGACAGCCCACCCTACCTAACTCTTCTGCTTTGCCCTAGTGGTAGTCCTCCCCTTTGTTACTGTCTCCCTTTTTCTAACTAATTCCACATGCCTGTCCCATTCATGCTTGAATCTGCTGACTGATTTGTCCTGTACCACTTCCTCTGGCAGCTCATTCCACCTGTCCACCTCCCTTTGCCTGGAGAAGTGCTTGGATACATATATGTAGATACACAGATACTGTCGGCAGATAAGGGCCTATGGCCCACCCAGTCTGCCTATTTGAGCTCGTAAGATCACTTGTTTTTCTAGAAGTCTGTTGCCCCTTACCCCTGACCTCCAGGATCCCCTTATGTCTAGCCCATGCTTTCTTAAATCCCGTGATTGTTTCAGCCTCCACCACTTCCTCAGGCAGGGTGTTCCACTTGCCCACCACCCTTTCTGTGAAGAAATTGTTCCTCGCATTTCCTCTAAATTGCCCTCCCTCCAACTTCATCCCATGCACTCTAGTTCTGGAACATCTCTTTCCTTGGAAAATAGTGTTTTCCTGCACCATGTTCCTCCCCGTAAGGTCTCTATCATATCCCCTCTCTCCCTTCTGTCCTCCAGGGAGTACATATTCAAGTCCTTCAGCCTGTCCTCATAGGACTTGTGATGCAATCCCTGCACCATCTTTGTTGTCCTCCTCTGAATCTTCTCCACCCTATGTCCTTACATGCTTACAGACATCCTTTTTGAATCTCCCTCATGCAAGCTTTAGTGGCTTCCCTCTTGTTCCTGTATTTGAACTCAAGAAGAAGCGTTCCTTATGTATGCTGCATGTTATTGCAAGAAGTAGTCCATTATTCTGGGACCCTGCAGTGAAAAGGAGAATGTATATATAAATAACATGCCTTGTAACACAGGGTGTGAAGGAAGGGGAAACCCTTTTACCCCATGATGGTCACCCATCCTTTCTGACACAGTTGTATACATTGAGAGTAAATTAATGATACTAATATGTAGATCTGTTTATAGAGCTTCGACCACCGTTTATTATAATAAAATGCCCTGCTGGTCTAGTGGTCTGGGGCCAGTGAAATCTCTGCACAGGCAGTTTGTACATATTTATTATTGGTGCCCTTGTTAGAAAAAGCTCATTTTATTTGTAAATCTCATATGCGGAGTGGCAGCATCGATTTAGCACTTCTCATTGTGAGGAGGAGGCAGAAGCTGCATTCAGCACTACCACACTGTGAGAAGGGAATTCCCCAGCAAGGCGAGGCTGGACAGGGCTATCTGGCTGCGGGGGCTCAGTTGAAACTCAGGCTGTGGCAGGGACTAGTGTGCGTGATCATAAGAGACAATCGTAGCGAGCAGAAACAAACAGTTGGCAGGTGACAAGTGCTAGGATTTAACACAGGGACTAGCTACCATTTAAATGAATATAAATATAATTCTGGGAGAGGAGAAAGATTTGGTTAGTGCCCACACATAACAGAATGGCATCATTTATGCATACAATGAAGCCCACCAAGATGCAGTGTAATACTGCAGAATCCTTTAGCAGAGTTACTGCAAGAAACAAGCAGTTTCAATGGCAGTTAATCCATTTTGTTATGCAGGAATCTGTGACACGGCATTGCATCCTGGCAGGATTTACTGTAAGCACATGAGGTGCAGGCAGTCACCCAGGACACGTTAAGCGACGAAAATAAATGAAAAGCAACATACTAATAATTAAATAAACCCATGGGGCCACAGATTTGAAGCTTGAGACCCTGGCAGAGCAAGCACTGCCAAGGTTCAAGGGTTTAGATGCAAAAACAGAGTTAGGTAAAGCCATGAGGTTGAAAAAGAAGCACACATATAGAGGATTTAAACAGCAGAATTTACACTATTTTTCTGTTAGAGGGAAAAGCATCCTGAACAGTGTTATATTTACATCAGACGCGGTGCAGAGGCAGATATAAGGCTGTACTCCTACTAGTCATACGTGCAGAAATGTCAGGGTTCTAGGAGACCAGAAATGTGGGTTTGCTAGCCTTGGATGCAGCAGTGGTTACAGTAAAAAGGAGGGGTGCGAATTAGCCATCTTGCTTCAGGGGAAAGCCTTCGATAAGCAAGTAGCCTAGGGTAGATACTTCATGTGTGAGCTCAAATTTCATGGAGAGAGCCTTGGGACAGCCTCTAGGAGGAGTTAAACTAATGAAGCAGTGAACTGGTAAACAAATTAATTTAGCTTCCTACTAAAGTGCAATACAATAGAAAGGATGTCAATTTAATCTGAATTTTCTCACAGAGAGTTTGATATGGGGAAAATGTGCCAAATGAAACATAACAACATGGGGAAATTCACAGATAAGAGTTAGGGTTTCCTGGGTCACCTTATACCACATGAAATTCAGCAGAAAGCCCATAAGGTTAGCTTCCCAGTAATATATGTGAAGATGTGCCGCAAGTAATATTAAGAGGTGATTTTTACGTGTTAAAAATGTTTGTACAGGCCCAGTGGTGCTGAGGGTCGAGGTGCTGAATGGCACACCTTGCGTTACGCCGGTAACCCGAGGTCGGAAACGGACTTGGGTTGTCGGGAGTCAGCGGGGCGAGGGAGGATTGAGCATCCCAACGGATGCTCTCCTCCCTCTGGGGAGGGATACCAGGAGTGCCCTAAGCACCCGACATCCTGAGAGAGCCAGTGGAAGCACGGGCTCCTGAGGGCTTGGTGGTTCCATTTGGTGGAGTGAGGGAGGGGGGACGCTGTCAGGCGCTTGGCAGGAGGCGTGCATCAGCACATCACCTGTCTGGACGTATGTCCTCGCACCGGCGTTCCAGAGGGATGGCAAAAAAAATAAGGGGAAAAAAACTACAAATACCCTGGCCCCATGAGCAGAATGAAACCTGGGGCACAGTTGCCTTGGGGATGGCCCTGGCGGACGGAGTAGGAGGAGGTATGAGGCCTCCTTTGAAAGCCGTGGGAGCTGGGCAAGTTAAAAAGAATAAAAATGTTTGTACGGAAGTATGTCATTTTTCCTAGAGAGGAAAATGTTGTGGGGCCCTAAAGTCAGTTTCTCGGAAGCTTCAAACTGAACAGTCCAGTGTAGTTTATGCTGCTGCAGAGTTCCGAAAGGAAATGGGATCCGACTCCTGCTGTGTGGAGGAAGAAGGATTTTTTGCCTCTCACAAACCTGAAATATAATTTAAACAGGATTTTCAGCAGTTCAACAGGGGCTGCACAGCCCATATTCATGGATTTGAAAAGACTGATCAGGAAGCGTAAGCAGGGGAGACAAGACCAGAGGGGAAGAGCAGTCAGCCTATAGAGACCTACAGCAAGGGTAGGCCTAGTGGGGACTAGCCTCCAGTGAAGTCTAGTTTAATAGAGGATAGCCAGTATCCCAGAATAGGGTCAGTAGGGCAGGGAGTGGTCAGGTGATTGCCTGCTGCACTGAGGTACCTGTACTGCCAGTGAAAGTTCATCCAGGAGGAAGACCAACATCCAGCAGTTCCAGTCCACAGAAGCAAGCATCGCCTGTCTCCAGGATCATCATCACCAGAAGTCCACTGTACATCTCCAGCATCATCATCTGAAAAGAGCACGGTGGCAGAGGACCTGAACAGTATTGTGGGGGGAGAGGCCTGGGTTCGATTCCCAGTAGGGCATATTTTTAACCAGATCCTGCTGTAACTGGAAACCACTGTAAATTAGTCCCTGACTCAATGTTTTATCTGTTTTGTTTCTCTCTTCTTACCGGTTGTCACCTGGCATTGCCTCGTTGACATCCCCCGTTTCTTATATGCCCGTTTCCCCAGGCGCCATTCTCAGCTTTCCTGTCAGTGTGATTTTTGGCTCTTCTGCACATCCTTCAGACCACTCTCTTCAGTCTCTGGCCTCTGGCTGCACCCTCTGTGATTGTGGGTCATGTGGCTCTCTTGGGTCTCGTCATGTGGCTTTGTCTTGCCCTACTGTTTCATGTCTGGTCACTGACCAGCTTTGCCTCCATGGTGTTCTCTGTTGTCAAGGTTCCCATTGATGATGTGGTTTGTTCATGGAGCCCAACCCCAACTTCCCTTGTTTATACCCAGTCTCTGTCTATATGCTGGCCATGGTGTGTGCCTGCCATTGCCGCTTGTTTGTGTTGTCAGCTGGGGCTTCCAGGTGTCTTGCTTTCATGCCTACTATGGTCGCACTGTTCTGGCATCCTTCTTATTGGCCTATGGAACATTTGCCTGCACGTTGGTTGGCCTTCCTAATGGCCTTCCCCCCATTATCTGGGGTACTGCTTGGAAATCATTCCATAGGTGTGGCTCAGTGGAGGGAGAAGTCCCTGAAGAAGACAGGACAGTTTCTTACCAGTTACAGCAGATCTTCGAGGGAGTCTTCTCCAGTGAGTCACAGTGCACCCTCCCACCTTTCCCATTGGTTTGGTGGGGTCTAGTGTAGGTTTTGGGCAGCATCAGTTTGACGCTGTACTGGGTTTTCTTTGCTGGTCATTGTCACTCCCTTTCAGGGCTTCGACATTCTTGTCTTTGCTGTCCATCGGTTCAGCACAATGTTGTTTCTTTGTCTCCGATGGACTGGAAGAACTGAGGTGTGGCGCCATCCACATTATATAAGCGCCGATAATGCACATCATTGTGTGCACCCCTCTAGATAAGTTCCCAGATAGATCCGATGTTGACTGCATCTATGTTATGTTCTGTTAAAATCTACTGTTACTGGTCAGTAACTGTCCTTTCTGCCCCCCCCCCCACCGTGCTAGCACTTCACTGTTTAGGTTACACCCTCATTACACTTATGGTAATAGAGACTGCAGGTGTATAAATTATAAGTACTTTTAGAATGACAAGACTTGCAATACAGTGTTGGCTATCCAGGAAGGGGTATCTGATAGGGGTCAGTGGGCTGGCTTAGAGGTGTGTTGCCTGGCAGTCATGGTCACCCATAAAGGAAAACTGTCATAAACCCTTTTGTCAATTACTAGGGCTGCAGAAACGCCCAATTAGCACAACTTTTTTTTTTTTTTACGTTTGCAGCTAACATATGGTATTTAATTCTAACCATTTCTTGCCTCGATGATGGTTGCAAGTGCTGTCCCTGGAAATGCCATTTTGAAAGTGCTGCGCCACACCAGAAGACTAAGCTTGAACTTGTAGGCGAGTCAGTGAGCTTGGTTGTTTTCCTGGTGTGTGCTGGAACACTTGTTCATGACGATCGGGCATGTTTTCACAAAGCAAAAAGAAACATTGAGCCTTGCTGTATTCTTGGAGCTGCACCTTTAGAAGCAAATCCCATCGGAAACAGAGCAGTCTAACCTATTTAATTTTGTTATTGAAAGTTGCAGCTCTGAGTTCAGGCATGCGCAGTAACTACCGCATGTTTCTGTTTGCATCATGAAAACATGCCCCGATCATCATGAATGAGCATTCCAGCACACACCAGGAAGATAAGGAGTCTAATTTGCATACAGGTTGCAGCTCTGGCAGCTACTAGCTGTGACATGGCACCGCTCACTCCAGGACATAAAAATGCCAAATTTAAGTAAAAGACATACCCTGTAACAGAAATGAAACTCTCTCACTGCAAGTTGGCAGGTGAGTAGAGGCCAGGAGGAAAATGGGGTATATGACAGTTTTCCTATAAGACTTTTAGATCGACTATGGACTGGGAGTGGGTCCAGTAGTTTTAAAAAAGAACTAAGGAGGCTTAAGCCTATAGTTGCTCAGTATTTTACATATGGTGTAGCCAGTGGGAACAAAGAAAGAGGTATTAAGAAGAGAACAAGTATAGTATAAGTGACAGTGTTTTGAAATTAAGTGTTTAAACATTTGATGTAAGTTAGCCTACTGTGGCTGGCACTGTCAGAATGGTCAGAAAAGAGTTTCCATTTTGCTTACTTGAAATTCTTGTCTGAGTTGTTTCTCCAAGTTTTTGTCTTGTGAATCACTTGTCCTGTTGCCTTCATTGGTCAGTACACTACAGCCCATACTTTGTCATAACCTTTTAGTCAATTCTCTTCCACAAGACTTCTCCACAAGTCATCTGGTTGCAGAATACTAGCTGAGCATACATCACAAGTCCTCAGTACAGAGGATGCTGAGTGGTAAGGAAAGTAAAAACCCAGCTGCATAAGAATTAGAGTGCTTGTGTACGTCCCCAATTACCACAATGATGTAATCGCATAACTTGCACAGGCTCATGACCAAGCAATCAGGTCCCTGTTTCATCATTTGTACAGTCCCAAAAACAGCAACACAGAACATTGTTTAGGACATTACCACTGTAATTAGTACCTGCACTGTAACAATCTGTTGTCATATTGTATCTGCTGTCCTTTGAGGCCATCATGAAAGCAAGAGGATTCCCATCACGAGGCTTTCCAAGTGAGCAAAATGTTAGATAAAAAAGAGAACAGAACAGATACAGTTACTCTCATGTGAACTCGTGTTCTTTCTTTTGTTCTACACTGGTCTCTGGGTCTGATTCACGGTTACCTTGGGCCCTGACCAAAGCAAACTAAAATGTGCCCCCATTTTAATGTGGCAACTAACAAACTTGCTGGTCATGACTCAGACTGTCTCAAACTCTCTCTCTTCCTCGCTCTCATACTGGATCTCAACAGGATGCAGTGACACACAATCAGTTTGTAATCAAGTGTTTTGCCTGGTGTCAGAATAGTGCACAGATGGTAAAAACAGGTGCACATAACCCACCACCTGGAAACATCTGGAAACAAGCTACCACAGCTTAGTGTGCCTTTCCTGGCCAAAAGTTACAAACAAATTAATAGATACAATCCCTATATGTATATATTAATTGCAAAAAATATATCCGTTAATGCAGACATTGAGAATGAAGAATGCAAAGTGCACGCAGTAGGGAAATGAAAAACATTAGGTTTTAGGTCTCCGGAGTATTGGCGAATTAGTGATGGGGTCTTCCTTGGGGTTGTCAACCTTAATGCCCACCCCCTCCTCCCAGCCCACAGCCTCTTGTCCAAAGCACAAGATACAGCTCCAGGCCAGTGCCTCATAGTGATACACTTTTCAAATGTAGGGAAGTTATATGAACATACACATGCCAATGCCAGCAGATTTAGGCCTCAAGTTCTATTAGTATGCTTGAAAGCAAAGCCTGCAGTTTATCCAACTGCTGCCCCCCTCCCGTCCCTCCCACCCACTGAATTTTCCCACACTATATGAACATATGACAATGCCAGCATTGGCTCACCACACGTTCTTCATGCAGGGCCTGCAGGCATTAGGGTTGAGAACCCCAAGGAAGACCCCACCACTGATTCGCCAATACTCCAGAGACCCAAAACCCTAACGCTTTTCATTTCCCTACTTCATGCACTTTGCATTCTTCAACCCTAATGTATGCATTAATGTAGTTTTTTGCAATTAATTTCCCTTCTTTTTCTGATAGTGGAATCGTATCCTCATTTGTGCAGGTCCCTTATGGACCTGTGCAAAATTAAATAAATACAATACTGGAGATGATCCTGATACTGTGTGTGGGCTGTCAGGCTTCGACATGCACATCAACACCTTGTGAGGATGGCTCCCTGGCCCACCACAGTGTGTCATGTGCACTAGCACACCACTTTGTCCCTCCCCAGCCTGGAGCAGTGTTGCATGCCACAGTGTCTTCCCCCCAGCCTCAGCCCATTTAGTTGGCTCACTGAGTTCAAACTTGAACTCAGGTCACTGGCACGAAAAGGCAGTATAGTCCCTATTAGGCCAATGGACATTCTTGCAAACAATGACCTCTTCTTCTGAACAGGACATGTGTCATTTAATAAAGTATTGGACAACACTTAATTTCACGCCACAACTGCAAATCCATATTTTGGCCAGGATTTGAAAGACAACAGCTGTCACATTCATGAAGTGGTGTGAAAAAATTACTATGCTGAAAATTTGGGGTTAAAATATTGAAAATTACTAAAGTTTTTAGTGCCCATAAAAATTACAACATACCTTTGTTGGTTTTTAACATTTTGACCCTAAATTTTCAACATAGTCTTCTTATGACCCACCTTGTGAACCCAGTAGGTGACAATTTTAAAATCCTAGCTGAAATGTCATTTGGTGTCACAAGTGCAAAAACACATTTTGGCCAGGATCTGAAAAATGACAGCTGTCATGTTTAATGAGGTGGTGAGAGAAATGGGTATGTTGAAAATTTGGGGTCCAGATATTGTAAATTACCAAAGTTGAGAGCGAGCGTTAAAAAAATTAAATGTATGCTCATAACTTTGTTGTTTATTAACATATTTATCCCAAATTTTAGCTGGCACCAGGAACTGGGTGCTCCGGTGAACAGTTTAAATAAAGGAATCTACTCATGTGGCTAATGGTGGACAGGGCAGCATAACAAAAGGCAACTTGCACAGCATGTTCAGCAGGGGCAGGGCTATGCACTGACACATAGGCCTGTCCTTACTGAACAAAAACACAAAATCATGATAAGTACACAAGGAAACAGCCCTGCATGCTCATATATCAACGCATTCTCATAGTACAACCACATGACTCAATGTGGTCATAAAAATTCAGTTATTAGAATGCTGATTTTTTTTGACTGCACATGCTCAGAAACTGAGCTGTTTTTCCTTAAATATTTTAAAAACTACAACATTTTAGAGCAAAAACCCATAAATGTGAACCCCTTGGGCCAAAATCTATCAAACCTGCAAGTTTCAGGTTTCAAACCCTCCTACTTGTTTAGTAATAAGTGAGGGGGGAAAAAAAGGTCTTAACTGATGTAATTTTTGTGCCTTTTACCCCTCTGTAACTTTGCACTACATGAACTGATTGCCACAAAATTTTCAGGACTCAAAGATCCTGGCACCATCTCGGTTAAATGGAGACAAAGTTATTGAGGTGCAAAATTGGGATTTAACATTAAAAGTCTTAAGCGCCAGTGTAGTTAGGGTTCAGTAAGGTGTTTAATGTGAACCCCCAAATTTTGCACCTTAATAACTTAGGCAATGTTCATTTTGCATGCTCGGCTTGTCTGTCAGGATCTCAAGGCATGAAATTTTTGTGGTGGCATCTTGTGCAGTTTCTGAGATACGGAGTGTTGATTTTTAATGTATTACAGTTTCTTTTACTATACTTCATGCACATTTGTTTGCAGTCATGTACAGCCTAGATGGCACAGAGTTTTTGAATGAAACTTTCAGAATACAAGCGACCTATGATGCGGTAGTGCTTTTTAAAGTTTTTGTGAAAAAAATATTGAATGAATTTTAAGTTTTTTTCTGAGCATGCTCAGTAGGGTTTTTGGATAACCCTCTGATACGAACGATAAAAAAACATTGTTGAAAGTTTAGCTATCGCAAATTATCGATTGTGAGAAAAAATATTAATTGTGATGGCCGCCATCTTGTTTTTATGACTAAAAAACCTTGAAAATACATAAAAATTATGTATTTTCAAAAACCAAACACCTGAACCTAGGTAAACTGGATCCATTTAGCTAGATTCTGTTGTTAGCTTTTTAAAAATGGGCCTGGAAATAAGGTTTCTGGGCACTTGACAATCCTGAGTGCCCAGCTAAGCAAGAGGAGCTGTTCACTCAAGTTCTCTGTATGAGAACAGCGGGGCTTTCTTGATTTCTGCAGCCACAGATGGAGTGCTGCTGTGAGTTTGATTGCCAACAGTGAGCTGGTGATCACCTGATCGGTCTCTTTTTGCTTCTATCTATCTAGTTATCTATCAGTTTATTTTTTTATTTTTAATTCCATCCCCCCTCCTAGCAGACCAGAGTGCCCAGTGGGATACCGCTTGCCCAGCCCCCTTCCCTCCAGGTCCCCCCACCCAGTTCATAAGTGGTGACAAAGGGTGTCCACCCCCCACTGCTGCCATAGATTAAAAGCCAACATTGGGGTACCCAAGCCCCCGTGTTAGATTCAACACAGTACAAACCAGAAAGAAGAAAATCCCTCTTTTTTTTAACTAAATGTGTAAAAACCAAAACAATCCCTTGGCAATCTGACCCCCCCACACACCCTACACCCACACCACACCACCCCCACTCAGCACCCACCACCCCACCCTCCACATACCCTCACTCACCTAAAACTGTCCCACGACATAGAGTCAATCTCCGATAAAAAAAAGTCTTGCTACTGGAACCAGCAATTGTGTTATGAGAAAATAAGTGTTGTTTAATATATTTCAATGGATTTTGAACTTTTACTCATAACGTTGTAGTTTTTCAATATTTTTACATCAAATTTTCAGCATGGCCTTTTTGGGACCCCACCTTATGAACAAGGTAGGTGGAAATTTTCAAATCTGTCCCAAAAGGGGGTTTTCATAGTCGCTGCGTGAAATCATCTTTCAGGCACGATTTGAAATTTTCACTTACCAGGTTCCTGAGATGGGGTCATAAGAAGGCTATGTCAAAAATGTGGTGTAAACATATACTAAAATGACCAAGTTATGAGTGAACATTGAAATATTTCAATGCTCACTCATAACTGCTGACTTTCTACATTTTTCTGCCAGTCTTTCAATGTGGCCTATTTGGGACCCCACACCATGAACACGGCAGTTGCATTTTTTTCAGATACATGCCAAAAGGTGATTTTGCCGTCGCTGCATAAAATCATGTTTCAGATGGGATTTTACATTTTTCACCTACCAGGCTCAAGAGGTGGGGTCACAGAATCTGTTAACAAAAAAGATAGTTTCCCTACCTATTACTACACCCTGGACCCTATTTTGTCACAGGTGTTCCTCCCTCGTCCCTTACCTCTACTTAGTACACCCATGTGCCAATCCCAAGCATGCTTGAGGTTCCCCACTGTCTTCGCCCCCACTGCCTCTTCTCCCTTTCTATGGAAGATCTTGGATCAGTTCAGTAAATCGGCAGGATACAAAGTCAACACAGTGAAAACTGAAGTACTCCAACTGCATTATTCCCCCTCCATAGAGACCGAAAGGTCATATCCCTTTCGTTGGGACTTACCTTCCTTGAAATACCTTTGTTGAAATACTTGGGAATTAATTTAGTAAAAGCCCCATCCCAACTTTATTCCTATAATTATGAACCTCTACTACAACAGCTAGCCACAGAAGTGGAAAGGTGGAAGGCTATTCCACACCCCTTGCTCAACGTGTAGATACGATTCAAATGAACCTTCTACCAAGGTTTTTATATTTAGCACAGACCCTCCCTATCTCCCCTCTGGATAAGTTTTTTTGAGAATTAAATAAAAAGATATCCCATTATATTTGGGACTTCCAATGACCACGGATAAGATTTTCACGTTTCCATCACCCCAAGAAACTGGGGGGGGGCCTAGCTTGTCACATTTATACAGTTACTACCAAGCAGCTCAACTTCAAATATTTTATGGCTCCACAACCAGTACAAAGCTCAGCGGAAGGAGCTGGAGATGCAGAAGGAAGATTTGTATTATGTGACTCATGTCTTATTAGCCTACCCAGGTACTTCACTAGGAGAGATTAGTTTCAGTTCAGTTAGTTTATTTTAGATTACCCTAAACCCATTTATGGGTAATACATTAAAATGTTGGAGATCGCTTCTAGCCTCCAAACTTTTAGTTAAATTACAGGGTTTGCATTAGTACTAGTAAAGCGGGAGTCAGTTTGACCCTCTGCTTCAAATGTTGGGGGTCAGACCAGAAAATCTTGGGGTCAGAAATTTCGGGAGTGGCTTTGTACAACATTAGCCAACACTTTTTTTTGCTAATGATATCTGTGCAAACCTTTCAATATATAGGGTCAGTGCTGAATCAGTGCTTTTATTTTTGTGCTTTAAAATCCTCAAAAATCCCATTTGGGGACTTCAGTAGGGGGTTAATGTAAGCCCTGAAATCAAGATACCTACTATATTCCCTTCCGTATCTCCACTCATTTCAGCCAGCCAGACTAGATCACATATTCCATTGCTGGGAGACACTGGGCCTTTATCTAATTATAATTTTTTTTTATGCTCCCTCCCAGCTCCGGGCCGGCCTCTCCTTCAGGCCACCTCGCCTCTGAGTCGCACTGCCTTGGAGCAGCCACCTCTTCACCCCATATGCAGCCCCCGGGTGACCCCGGATGTAACCCTCGCGGGTGGGTCCCCGAGATGGGGCTGGTGGGCGACCAGTGCCGAACCTGTTCCGGGTGTTGCTGGGGATGGTGCATGCACTGTCCTCGGTCTCGTGGCTACGGGAGCTGGCGACTGTCATCCGATTGACTCACGAGGCTCTTTTCCCGTTTGCTCCCGGGGCGTGGTGTGCCACAACATAAGGCTGGCGCTAACGTTCACCCACCTCCTTAGTGAGTGGGACCCAGCTGTCGCGTGCCCCAGCCTCCGCTGAGGTCAGCAAGCACGCGGTTGCATCCCGCCCTCTCCCGGAGATGGCGAGCCGTCAACCAGGCCTCCAGCCTTCTCTCTCTCCGCCGCCCTCCAGCACCTGAGTCCGCTCCTGAACCCGCTGTTACGCTACAAGTGGAAAATTAAACTGCTGCGCCGGCGGGCCGGCTATAATTTATTTTAAAGGCAGACGCCTGTTATGTTTTGAAGAAATAATGCAGCAATGTGGAGTTTGTCCTCAGGATCAGTTTGGATTTTTACAAGGAACTAATTTTATTAAGACCTTTACACCGCATCTCCCAGATGACAGTCCGCCCCAGACAACTGACACCTTGAGGATGGCACTGGAGGGCCAGGCATCATTATCCTACATGATTTCCTATATTTACGCTGCCTTGTTATCACCACGAAGGGACTCCCGTGACCCTTTAAAATGAACATGGGAGGTTGATTTAGGCCTCCACTTAGAAGACCCGGTCTGGGAAAGACATCTTAATTTTTTACATTCTGTCACAGCTTCATACACCTGGAAGGAGTGCTCATGGAAGGTGACACTCAGATATTTCAAAACACCAGCCATGCAGGTGAAATATCTCCCGGACCGGGGGGCCTCCTGTTGGAGAAGATGTGGTCATTCACCAGCAATGCACGGCCATGTTTTCTGGAGTTGCCCTGTGCTTCAGCCCTTCTTTTTTGGCTTTACAAGGTGCATTGGAAGACGTATTTGCCACCGCAGTACATCTTACTGCAGACTTTTTCCTTTTTTCTAATTATGATTTAAGCTTTTGAAGCCCCTCTAATAGGAAATTATTAAACATTTGCCTCCTGACAGCAAAAAAGCTATAACAAAGAGGTGGCTTTGGATTACAGCCCTATTAAACCATCAATGTGACAATTCTGAGTTATTTTGGAGACGGTGGGTAATATGTATATAATGTCACACTGGCGGGACTTTGCTCCCTGAGGGAAGAAACACTGGGCCTTGGAGGGGTGGGAGGTACATTATAAAGACATCTACTCCAAAAGATGGATTAATTCTCTTTTTTTTTTTACATGTGAATACTTTCATTTACCTCCCTCACAGGATTTTAAAGCAGCAGTGCAATAAAAATGGGCTAAAATTTTACTATGTGTTTTCTTCCTAATCAGTGCCAGATGTCTTCCAGTTTATTTTGGTATTGAAATTTTCAGTTTCTGTTATCAATTAAGAATTTTATGAAAGTTTTAAAATAATTATAGGCTGGCCCTGGTGGCGCTTAGGGCTGAGGCGCTGGATATCTTACCTCACACCAAGCCGGCGACCCATGTTTGGGAATGAGCACAGGTCGCCGGGGGTTGGCAGGGGAGAAGGACTGAGCGTCCGACGGACTGCTCTCCTTCTCCAGGGAAGGGGGGGTCACCAGCAGTCGGCATTTGACTGGCATCTAGTGTTGGCTGGGGGGCAGCACACCGACGCTCCAGAGACGGGGGAGAGGAGGACAGATGCCTGAAGGGAGCATGTGCTGGGCTTGTCGTGTCCAGGCACACCCATCTCAGAGGGAGAAAATGGAGGAGGAAAGTGTTCTGGGCACGGCAGGATGACAGCTGGTCCCCACAGGCACGGCTCTGCGAACAGGCAGTAACCCTGGCACCAGATCTGCAGCAGCGGGTTGAGGGGTCCCCGCCACGCTGCCATGGGAGGGCAAGCTGTGGAGGTAAGCCAAAGGTAAGCTGCGAGCGGAAGACAGGGCTGGGGGAACGGCTAGAAGGAACGCTGCCCAGGACAAGGTGACAAAAGGAAACAAACTGTAAAAAACAATTAAAAAATTATTATTTGTCAAAAAAAAAGATGGCCGCATCATTTTTGCATAGAAATACTGAACGTCTCAGGAGGGTAAGAATCCAGACAAAAATGTAAATGTGCAGTACACATTACAGGAAGCATCCAGAAAACCCAAATCAGCAGTTCTGCCAATATTCTTCATAGCCATAGCAAAGAATTAGCTTTTTGGAATAACTTTTTTCATTGCACTGCTGCTTTAACTAGAGATTCAATGTACAATAACTGAGTTTGTATTCATAACTTCCCCGTTGATGTTTTTTTAGTTCACTTATAGAATTATTTTAACAGACGTGTTTTAACAGGGGAAAAGTATCTATATTAACTGCAGCCTGTGTTTTACATATGCACTATTTATTCTTCCTCTGGCCTTAGTTGTTAGTTTTTAAACTGATGTATGTTTGTCTTAACCATGTTGTCTGTGATTGTCATATATTGTATTGAAAATTTTATTAAATAAAAAGGAAAAAAAAAAGTGATTTAAGTAAGTGTGCTGCCAAACACACACATAGATGTCAATGAGCCGGTTTCTGGCAGAAGACTCCAGGAGAAAGGACTGCTGTGTGACTGAACTTCTCTGCTGGGACTAAAGTAGAAGAACTTTTGTATTTAGACCTTTAATTTAGGGTAAAAAAACTAACATACAAAACAAAACAAAAAAAAGTGTGTGTTTGGGTTAACTGAACTGAATGGGTAACTGAAAAGTTATCTAGGTGTAAATCTCAGGTGACTGAAAGGACTTAACTGTTGTGAGGTTTAAATTACTTGTAGAAAGATCTGGTAAGTAGGGGGAGTGGCTTAGCTAGAAGGAAGCTACATTTAAAGACTGCCTTAGAAAGATTCTGCTAATAGCTTGGCAGAAGACTCTAGGAGAAAGGACTGCTGTGTGACTGAACTTCTCTAATGGGACTATATTGCCCTCCTCCCAAAGCTAGTTCTGTTTTTATAGGCACAGGATTTGACTGACAACAGGAACTTCCTGTTTAGGGGCAGGAAGTGAGTGATCACAGAACCACCAAGGACCCACTATCCTAGAAGGGCAAGAGTAGCTCTCCGGCCCCCTCTAGCTGCTGGAGGTCTGCCTCTGAACAAGTAAGCGGTCTACTGAGAAATATAGGATATTCTTGTCTCAGAACAGGACAATCAGGAGCTTAAAGGGTATACAGGCAGAAAGTAAGGAGAGAGAGAAAAAAAACAGAGAAAAGAGTAAGGATTGCAAACAGTTAAGGGGCCAGAAATAAGACATGATTGGAGTGGTGCAGTGCAGTGGTTGTGGAGCAGCAGTCTTCCGGGAGATGTTCTGGAGGATGCGGTGTTGTCCCATCTGCAGGCAGCTCTCTGGGCTGAGGGAGGAGGTTGCTCATCTCCAGGCTGAGTTGGCCAGGATTTGTGGGACCTCCTCTTCCATCCAGGGACCACCAGTGCCACTGCCGTTGCCTCAGAGGTTGCCAAGAAAGAGGAGCGGTTGGACCACAGTGGGCTCAGGGAGGGTGAGGGTGGTGGAACAGAGGCACATCCCTCCAGTTGTACCTCTCCATAATTCCTATGCCATTCTGGCAAAGTGTGGTTCCTCTATGGAGGCACCTACAGTGGAGACCAAGGAGGATGCTGGGAACCTCCACAAAGGAGACCCACAGGAGGGTGGCAGGGGACCCTGCAGGGGAAGGAAACAACTCCTGGTGGGGGACTCCATTGTTAGGAAGGTAGAACTGGGCAAGGAAGGGGAGAGGGAGGTAAGGTGCCTGCCTGGCGCCATGGCTTGGAGGGACAGGGAGCGAATCCTCAGGATTGCTGAGCAGCTGCACAGGGAGGGAGCTGGATGTCATTGTCCACTTAGGGACAAATGACCTGGCTAAGAAAGGGATTAGAGAAGTGCAGGAAGAGTTTGTGGAATTGGGGAGGGCCTTAGTCAAGTAGCATGCACGGTAACCTTCAGAGGTGCTACCATCTATGGCATAGGAGAGGCTAGGGTGTTCCGTACCATGGGATTCAATCAGTGGTTGAAAAACTGGTGTGGAGCTCAGGGATTTGGCTTCATTGGGGACTGGGGTCCACCTGGAGTGATGCAAGCCTATACTGGCATGATGGGCTGCATCTGTCGGGAGAGGAACCAGGATCCTAGGTGATAGAGTTTAAATGCTTCATTGGCAAGCTTTTAAACTAGCCAAGGGGAGGCACTGGAAAGGAGCAGGAAAATCCTAGCCCCAAACAATCACGGTAGTAAGTGTGGCAAACACCAACATGGAGGTGTCGATGGGGAGAAGGGCAGGGGTAAATGGAGAAAGTGACAAGGCAAGAAGGACAGGGATGGGGCAAAGGGGTAAGGCTATCAGGAAATGGAGGTAATGAGTACCAATGCCCGTAGTCTGGGCAACAAGCTCCCTGAGCTGGTGGCCTTAATGGAAGAGGATGCCTGGATATCGTAGCAGTCACAGAAACATGGTACACAGAGAACCATGACTGGGATGTTAACATACCAGGGTACATAACCTACAGGGAGAAGAGGGAGGAGTAGCTCTCTATGTAAGGAAGGGATAAAAGCAACTGAACAAAAGAGTAAACAGGGAGGAAAGGAGGCACTGTGGGTCACCTTGGAGACTGGAAAGAGCACCACAATCCGCACAGGGGTTGTGTACAGACCCCATGTCAGGGGAAGGAATGGACAAGGATATGATGGAAGGCATTCTTAGAATGGCAGAGAAAGGGAGATACTGTTGATGGGAGACCTGAATATGCCAGATGTTAACTGGAGTACATTTGCTGCAGCCACATCCAAGAGCAGGGCCATTCTTGACACCCTACAGGTGGCAGGCATTGAACAGCTAGTTTGGAACCCACTCGTGAGGAGCAATCTTAGACCTCGTCTCTCAAGCGGGGGCAGTGAGAGGATCTCAGATCTAGAAGTGGGTTGCCATCTGGGGACAAGTGACCATCAAACAGTGTGGTTCACGTTAAACTCAGCTACAGAGTCAAGCCATACAAAAGTGAGGGTACTGGACTTTAGGAGGCTGACTTTGGCAAGATGGAGAATGCCTCAGAAAAGCACTAGCAAACAGGCTAGAAGGAGGTGTGGAGCAACAATGGGGAATTATCAAAACTGCCATCACAGAGGCAACAAGCCTTTGTGTGAAGCAAATAAACAAATCAAAATGAAAGAAAAAGCCACTATGGTTCTCAAGAGAGGTGGCTGTGAAAGTGGAAGAAAAGATAGCATTCCAGAAGTATAAGGAAACACAAAAGGAGCAGGACAGAGAGCTGTACCAGTTAAGGCAGAAAGAAGCAGGGAGGGAAGTCAGAATAGCAAAGGCCCAAACTGAGGAAAAGATAGCCAACTCAGTTAAGAGGGATAAAGACCTTTTATAGGTACATCGGCGTAGAAAGACAAAGGAGGGATAGTGAGGCTGAATAGAATAAGCGGTGGGTGGGCAGAGGACAGTGAAAAAGCAGGAATACTGAGCGAATATTTCTGCTCAGTATTCACAAAGAGGAGGAAGTGCCTAATCCAATTAACAGAAAGCACTCTTGATAGGGAGTCGATCCCAGTCCTTTCACAGAAGAAAGGGTTCTGCAAGAACTCCTAAAACTGAAGGTGGACAAAGCAATGGGTCCTGATGGAATTCACCCCAGAATTCTAAAAGAATTAAGGAAGGAACTAGTGAAACCACTGGCTACTCTTTTAATAAATCATGGGAGGATGGTGTGGTACCCGAGGACTGGAGGAAGGCGGATGTGATTCCCCTTCACAAAGAGTGGGACCAAGACAGAGGCAGGAAACTACAGACCTGTCAGTCTGACCTCTGTGGTAGGGAAAGTGATGGAGTCACTTCTGAAGGAAAGAATAGTTGAGTACCTAGAGGTCAGTGGAGCACAGGATCCAAGGCAGCATGGATTCAGGCGGAAGGTCATGTCAGGCGAATCTAATAGATTTCTTTGACTGGGTGACCAAAGTAGTAGACCAGGGAGGGCTGTGGACATGGCCTACCTAGACTTTAGCAAGGCATTTGACACAGTCCCACACAAAAGATTATTAGTCAAATTAACCAGCCTGGGAGTGGGTCCCAGGGTGGTAGCCTGGGTAAAACATTGGCTGGACAACAGGACACAGAAGGTAATTGTAAATGGAGTCCACTCTGAAGAAAGGGCAGTTACTAGTGGGGTACCGCAGGGTTCAGTATTGGGTCCAGTCCTTTTTAATGTCTTCATCAGTGGCATTGCAGAGAGACTGGAAGGAAAAGTATGCCTTTTTGCAGATGACACAAAGATCTGCAACAGGGTTGATACACAAGGAGGCGTGGAAAGGATGAAAAGGGACTTGGCAAGGTTGGAGGAATGGTCTGACATTGGCAGCTAGGATTCAATGCAAAAAAGTGCAAAATAATGCACCTGGGAAACAAGAACCAAGGGGAAGAATACACAATGGGTGGGGAGGTAGTAACAACAACAAAACAGGAAAGGGACCTGGGGGTAATTATATCACATGACCTTAAGGTTAGCAAGCAATGTGAGAAGGCAGTAGGGAGGGCCGGGGGTATACTGGGATGTATAGGGAGAGGCAACAGCAGCAGAAAACAGGAAGTTGTTATCCCTCTGTACAGACAGTTGGTGAGACCCCATCTGGAATACTGTGTCCAGTTCTGGAGACCCCATCTCCGCAAGGACATAGACAGGATAGAGGCAGTCCAGAGGAGGGCAACTAAAATGGTGCAGGGTCTGCAAGAGAAGCCGTATGAGGAGAGACTAAAGGAGCTTAATATGTATACCCTTGAGGAAAAGAAGGAGAGGGACATAATAGAAACTTTCAAGTACCTCAAGGAATCAACAAAGTCCAAGAGGGTAGCATCTTTCAAAAAAGAGACTTGCAAGAACAGGGGACACAATTTAAGATAGAAGGAGGGTGGTTCAGGGGCAATGTGAGGAAGTATTATTTTACAGAGAGGGTAGTGGATGCATGGAACAGCCTTCCTGAGGAAGTTGTGGAGTCTAAAACTGTGGGAGAATTCAAGAATGCATGGGACAGACATAAGGCAATTCTTGTGGGGGGCAGGAAGATATAGGCTGTTGGTTAAATAGGATCTGCGGCCTATCCTGTAGGTAGGGAAATGGGCAGACTGGATGGGCCTAGCGGTCCTTATCTGCCGTCAAAGTCTATGTTTCTGGGTTTTGACATCCACAATATGGCTGCGTGCGTTCCGTACTCATGCTTGGCAGCCCTTAAAAGTGCTACCATTCTATCTTTTTCTCTAGTTCTAGAATGGCAACGTGTTCTCGCAGAGAACATAAAGCTCACTGCCATATTGTGGATATCAAAACCCAGAAATGACCCACTGACATCCACGTTTCAGGTGGCGCGCTCCTTCTCCATGGCAATTTAAAAGCAAATAAATAAAAAACCTGCCATGTTCATAACTGTCAAGCAGAGCAAGTGAGTCTCTGAATCAGTGAAAGAGGGAGAGGGGTGGGTATTCTTTTCTTATCTACCAGAAGCTATATTGCGGGAAACTGGGCAGCGGTTCTTGCCTGCGCATCTTTAGCTCTCTGTTCCTCTCCTGAAGAGGGAAGGAAGCAGCAACAGCATGGGGTGGCTTATCTGTGGAAAAGGGGGGTCATGCTGTGGGATGGAGATGGGACCCTGCCAGTCTATTCTTTAAAAGGGTAGGGGGTTACAGCTGCAGGGTGGTGGCTTGTTCGTGGAAGGAGAGGTTCCATCTGTGTGTGTTTGGGAGGGGGCTGCTTGGGGTGTGGGAAGAAGCTGATTGGTGGGGGTCCAGTCCCGAAGAGGGTGTTCTGATTCACACTGGGTGAAAACAGAGATTCAAATATAGCGCTGTAAAAAACGCGCTTCAAAAATTGCGTCTGCCTTGATAGTGACAGGGGTAGGATAGCACATGGTAATTACTGCTAGTCCACTATCCCTGTAGCTGTCAAGGCAGGGAAGGAAGTAATGAAGTAAATGAAAGTGTTGTGGCTGTCCAAGGTGCAGAGTGCTAAGGCACAAGCAGCTCAGGCAGCACAGAGTGGGAGACCAGGGTTCTGTTCCCAGTCTCCTAGTTCTTAATTCTGTCCTCTTCCCCACAAATTGACACGTTTTGTAAATGAACTATTGTTTTTTTTTTTGTTCTGAAATCAAGGCCCCCCAAAAAGTTCCTACCCATCCTCATGTTTGCTGGCAGATAAGGACCACTTGGGCCACCCAGTCTGCCCATTTCCCTACCTATTGAATAAGCTGCAGATTCTAGTTAACCAACAGCCTACTTCCTGCACCCCCCCACACTATAATTGCCTTATGTCTGTCCCATGCATGTTTGAATTCCCCCACTGTTTTAGACCCAACAACTTCTCCAGGAAGGCGGTTCCATGCGTCCACCACTCTCACTGTGAAAAAGAATTTCCTCACATTACCCCTGAGCCGTTCCCCACTCTAACTTTAAATTGCGCCCCCTTGTTCTTACACATCTCTTTTCTGAAAGATGCTACCCTCCTGGACTTTGTTGATTCCCTTGAGGTACTTCAAAGTTTCTATCATGTCCCCCTCCCTCCTTTCATCAAGGGTATACATATTAAGCTCTCTCAGTTTCTCTTTATATGGTTTCTGATCAAGGGTGCCGGAAGATGGTAAAAGCTGAGGGGGCTGAGAATCAAAAGGGTACTTATAATGGAACAAAGGGCACTTTTTCTACTAGTTTTTGCCATACAGAAATAAAAAGTGGAGGGGCTACCGCCCCCCCCAATATTCCGGCAGCTATGTTTCTGATGTATACCCTGCACCATTTTAGTTGCCCTCCACTGGACTGCTTCCATCCTGTCTATGTCCTTGCGTAGATGCGGTCTCCAAAACTGCACGCAGACTCCAGATGGGGTCTCACCAATTGTGTGTACGGAGGGATAATGGCGTGGCTGCCATTGAGCAGGCTTCGTAGTGTTTTTGACATCAACAATATGGCGGAGCGCTTTACGTCAGCGCGCCCAGCTGCCTGGACACGCGCTGCCGTTCTAGGCTTTCTATCCAGTTGTCTGTGGCCCTAATTCTACGGAGGCCGGAAGAGCGCGCAGATCGGTAACAAAGATGGCAGGTACTACATTAGTTGCTGGTGAGGTGGTTGTGGACGCGCTGCCTTATTTCGATCAGGGCTATGATGCCGCAGGAGTTCGAGAGGCGGTATGGCTCTTTTTACATTATTCTGTTTAACTCGCTTAGTTTGACCCTGCACATGAAAACAGCAAATGATTAAAACGAGGCACGCACCTATGGCGCACACAAAAACTAAGACGTTTCTGTTGGTATTCCGAAGCAGACGCACACAGTTTGTCTAATTATGAAGTTTATTGAAGTGATTTACGCAATAAGCGTTCCAGGAAACTGCGAGTCTGTGGAATGTGGTCCCCGAAAGGAAAAAATGAAAATATATATATCGCATGTTGAATTTACAGTTGTTGAGATAATCCAGTTTAACTCTCCAGGAGAGTCGGACTGGAATACAGGGAGACCACCTGGGAAATCATTTTTTTGGGAGGCCCAGGGTGAAACAGTAGGTCTATGTTATCCTTTTACGTTTACTTACAGGGCCCAGAATACCTAATTTTAATTTGTAAAATAGGTGACACATGGTAGAAATGTTCGAAGTTTTAGAAGTTGACCAGGTACCAGCAGAGGGGTCCCGCCTGGAAATTTCCAGGAATCGTGGTTGGGCAGGCCAGCTTCTCTCCAAACTCTTAATTTGTTTCCTTTACAGAAAGAGAGCTAATGAAGAAGATCTTCATCCTTTTTTCTGTCCTAGTAATGGGCAGTTCGTTCTTTGAGAATTTCACGTTTTGACGTAAATATGTGTATAGGGTGGTGATTGCTGTAAAGTCTCGCTATTCCTGTCTTGAATATTTTCATGGTTGTGATCGGGATATGAGGAGTAAGGAAAGCTGCCTGCTGCCGTCCATGGCATCTGCATCAGGGCACCGGTACAATACTGAAGTGCCCCATTGGTACACAGCTACTCTGTTGCGACAGCGTGCTCCAGTTAGCTGTTATGCCCTCCTCACCTATACGGTGGTAGCCAGTCTGGAGCTATCAATGGCTGCCGTATGTAGCAAATTAAACATTTTCTGTTTGTAAAACGGAATATGTGAGATATGTTGTCTTGCAGACATTTCAAGTGGTGCTGCCAGCTGCCCCTGAGATTATGTCCGATGAGACTGTGAGACCATGTGATGTAGAATATTTCTGGCAGTAGGGGAGTCCCAACTCATCGGTGGAGTTTGGAGGAAGTGACGGGTTGGAGACAGGACAAAGGTTTCCAGGAGATTCCAGGATATACATTTATTTCAAATTTGGTGACTGGGATATGCACGCTGAGCTGAAGTGCATTTCCAGGTGTCTGCGAGGGGAGATGGATGATACAGAATGCAAGTGTGACATAAACATAGTGGCCTGGATATTCAAAGGGGTTGTGCAGTCGCCCTGGCCACGATATTCAGAGGGCAGAGATTCGCGATAAAGCAACTCCCCGATGCACCGGGGTGCATCGGTAATGTATGCGGCACAGTGGCAGGGGCGTGTCCATGCATATGCGGTACATCCCGATATTCAGCCCAGGATGTGCGGTGCATATGCTGGCGCAACCCTGCATTGGGGGTGCAAGGTTGTGCCCGAAAAAACATGGAACAAGTTGGGGACACCCACAGGCGGACTGCTGTATTGCAGGGCGCAGCACAGTAGCCGCCTGCCAGCCCAGAACACCGTTGCTGGGCACACATACCCCCTGGTGGTCCAGTGGACCCTCTGCCCGATCGCGGGCTGATGTAGTTAGGAAGGACCCCTGGTGGCCCAGTGGTATCCCCTCCCTCCCCACCCACCCACAGAGGTCTCCTGCCACCCAGCATGCCGCCTGCCGACTTACAGCGTAATGTATGACCAATGGGCGTGCAGATCATACTGTACTACACAGGCCTGATATGGGAATGAATCGCGTTCATTCACATATTGGGCCTGTGTAGTACAGTATGGTCTGCATGCCTATTGGTCCACTCAGTGGACTAATAGGCGTACAGGTTGTACAGTATGCTGTCAGTCGGTGGGTGGCATGCGGGCGGGGTCCTGCCGCTGACGGGGGAGGGTGCTGGGTTGCGGGGGACCTCTGTGGGTGGGAAGGGGGTACCACTGGGCCCCCAGGTGTCTCGGTCATTGCATAGCAGCCCACGGTCGGTCGGGCGGGGGGAGCACTACCTGGACAGTGGGGAATCTGGTTCGGTGCCACGGCCTGTGATCAGGCGAGGGGGCTTACCACTGGACCACCAGGGATCCTTTCTAACTACATATGCCTGCAGTCGGGTGTACGGAGCAGGGGAGCAGCATAGGCACAGCAGGGTGTCTATCCCTGATGGCTGCAGCTTGGCAAGGCGTCAAGCGTAACTCGCTGGGGATCGACGCATCGCATGCTAATGGGGCCATAATGACGTGAAAATGGCCCCTTTTGCGTGCATTATGGCCTCATTTGCATGCCCCATGCTGAATATCGTGGGCGATCACCTAGTGCAGCTGCAGTTGCGCTGGTGCATCCCCCTGCTCCCTTTCCGCCACTTGCGCAATACCACTGCGCCATGTGCAGTGGGTGTGTACCCCCTGCCATATTCAACGGTGCTGAGCCATGGTGCAGCACCGTTGAATATCGCCTGGCCCAGGCACAGCCCCGCTGCGCACAAGCTTGTGCCACAGCCCGGTGCAGTCTGAATATCCAGCCCTGTGTTGTAAAAACAAATTGCAAAACATAGCACCACATATGTAGAGACAAACAAAAACAGGGTTGTGCAAACATTTCAAATTTGGCCCAAGTAAAAATTAACAGCATATGGTAGTGTAAGACTCAACCAGGAGGGGAGGCCAATGTAAAGATATGCACACATTTTAACGATATTAATGACATTGAGGAGGGTGTGGAAGTAGAGCACTCCCAGAGGGTGGCAAGGTGCTAGTTTTAGTTTCAGGAAGGGGCAGTGCTTGTGGCTGGGAACTGAGGCGCACTGGACTGCCACAAGACAACAGATTGGAATTAAATTGTGGACAACATTAACCAGAAGAAGTTGGTCAAAAGGTACTGGCCAATGAATGGGGGGGGTGGGAGTTGAGTTTTATGTTGTGCCTCCATGTCTTTCTGTAACCTTGTACGTTTTGTGATGTGGCTGTTTCCATTACTTTGCGTTGTGACTGTCCCATGTCATACCTGAAAATAGGCATTGTAATTATCTATTATGCTTACCTGGTCAAAATAAATACATTTTGGTGGCAGTGCCGGTTCCCCCTATCTCTTTGCATGGCTTAGTGACTGGCACTTTGTCATGGTGAGACCTCCCTGGGTGCCTCAGTCCTGCGTGTGGTGCAACCCACATCCGCGCCCACTAACGTGTATAGATAATTTGCATTGTGATTTAGTTGCAGGAAGGACCCCCCCACAAAAAAAAAATATGGCCCGGGTCACACCTGAAAACAGTCTCTGGGACCAGTGTACTTACCCAGTTATCAAATGCATAAATTAAAATAAAATCTCGTGTGATGAAGACGCACTTTTTTCTTTGTATGGCAGAAATTGGTGGCACAACAGGGAACCTGTTTGCACCCTATTTTTGTGCCACCACCAGTTGCAAGTGTGTATGGAGCCCCTGATCACACATAGCTTGTTCCTTAGTATTACAGGGCTTGAATTTAATGGTATTCCACCCTGTTTTACAAACCAGTTTTCAAGGCAGAATACCATTTTAATCATGATGGTATTCTAACTGGAATACCACTCCTCCTGTCAGTCACTCTGCAGTTTAATCTGTAGTATGCGGTTTTGGATAGGTGGAATGCAGGACTTTGAGACGGAATACCAAATTTAGGTTTTTGGTATTCTGCCTTCCAGACCAGATTATTTTCTTAATTTTTACCCCTGAATTACTCTTGATGCTTTGTTTGAAGTACTAGTCATCAGTAAATATTCAACAATTGCCTACTTTGTTCCCTTGGTGGTGATGATTTTTGGGGAGATTGTAGCACAAGAGCCAGTTGTGAACGGGGGGAGGGGGGGTAGAGTTGGGTAAGAACGAGTGATGGGATGTCCATGTTGGTAGCTAATTAAATATAGAGTGATAGCATTTTAATACAAGATATTCCCATTTCAGGCAGCTGCACTGGTCGAAGAAGAAACCAGAAGATACCGCCCTACCAAGAATTACCTGAGCTACTTACCTACTCCCGACTACTCAGCATTTGAAGTAAGTATTGCATTCCTGGTCTGCTTTATCATTGATGTCAGACTGTGATATTATGCCCAGCTAAATATACGTTAGAATTGGGCTGCCCCGTTAGCCCTGTGCTGCCAAGCTGGGAACCCGGGTTAGAGAACAGATTAGGGGTGTGTAGCACCATGGTGGTGTGATGGCAGTGCTTCCCAGCTCCAGAGAGGGTGATGTTACATTACACCACCACGGCGATCCTTGTAATGGTCTGGGAAGTTTGCTTTGCAGAAAGGCACGCCACATTTAGCCACATAGCAGTGTCAGTGGCTCAGTAGGTAGCACACTCGCCTCTGAGGCCAGGAGATGAGAGGGCTGTGGGTTCAGTTCCCACATCTGGTACTTGGGTTAATATCCCAGTACTGACACTGTAGTGCAGCATTGAGAGGGGTGCTGCACTTCTGAGGTGCCGTCTTTTGGATGAGACGTTCAACCAAGGTCCCATCTGCCTGGATTGGTGGTAGTTCAGGTGGATGTTAAAGATCCCATGGCACTTATCGAAAAGAGTAGGGGAATTCCCCCGGTGTCCTGGCCACATTTCCCTCATTCACGAAAAAAAAAAAAAACCGACAGCTTAATCTGGTTTAAGGTCAGGTGGCATTCATCTGTATCCCCTTCCCCCTCCCGCGGGTCGTGCCTGAAAATAAGCAGGATTTGTCTAGTGCACTTATCCGGTCAACAAAAACGAAATAAATAAAAACATACTGTACACGTGAGGCTGCTGTGTATATGCAAGGCCACAGTGGCTGTGTGTCACGACTACTTAGAGAAGAGTATTGGGAGTATGGAAGGGGGGGAAAAAATAAAACCCCAGCTGCGGTGTGACTGACGGCCCCATTGCACTCGTCCCCACACCATGGAGCCTGCTGCCATCATGGGGATGGGCGCGAAGCCATGGAGAAGAGCAACAGCAGGTTAGTGTATTATCAGGCCTCTAGTCCAGAAAAGGACTGCTGGGCAACCAGTGGTGAGAAAATACACATGTACAGGCATTTGCGTTTTACCTTTTTTTTTTTTTTTTTTTCTCCTCTTCCTTGAGTAATTAAGGTGCTGTCCTTTGTACACCCTATCATAAAAATACTACAATAGAAACGTCTTCGAAGCAGAACCATCAAAATTGACAGTACAGTCTTTTGTTGTTTAGTAGCGCTAACAAAGTATAATATGAATAGAGCAAAGTAGAAAGAACCAATATGTCAATTCAGGTTTGCATAGCACTGAGTGATGCCTTGCAGTTTGCTTGTTAAAGCCATAAATGGCTTTTTCTGGCAATTAAATACCAAGGTCAATGCAGCTGACTTGCCCACAGAAGTTGTTTCATTGTGAGTATACTCCTGTAACCTGCATGTTGTTACTGTCACACGCCTAAGACTGCTGTTTGCTTTTCATCACTAAGTGATTGCTTGAAAGCAGCACCGTAGTGGCTTTATGGCAGTCGAAGTTGTTGATGACACCATTTTGTGGTGGTTTTTCTTGTGCTACGGTATGGATATTTGCATAACTGGGGTTTCTGTTTTGAAGAGACTGACAGAACTGAAGGTGTGGTTATACTCTGAGGCACTGTCATAGGGTATACGTTTTAAATCGGAGTTGGCAAACTGATTAGTGAGGTAACTGTCATTTTTGTTCTGTAATGTGATTGGCTAAACAGAGATGCCTGCCATATAATGCTAGTTACAGAATGACAGGAAAAACCTAAACCTCAGTGATTGAAAAACATTACCTGACCGAACGTTAAAAAGTTAGTGAGGAGCAGTCAGATGCTAGATCTCATCACCTATAGAATCAGAGACTTTTTCATAAAAACATAGAAAATTGTTGGCAGATAAGGGCCTTTGGCAATTCACATATATTTATTTTTAAACAAATGATTTTATATATTTAAAAACTGAATTATATTAAAAGTACACTACCGGTCAAAAGTTTTAGAACACCCCCATTTTCCAGTTTTTATTGAAATTTAAGCAATTCAAGTCCAGTGAATAACCTGAAATGGTACAAAGGTAAGTGGTAAACTGCTAGAGGTTTAAAAAAAAAAAAAAAAAAAGTTTAGGTTAGCAAAAACTGCTTTAGAGAAATTGCAAAGAAAGCCAAGGTGTCAGTGAGTACAGTTTCCTACACCATCAAAAGGCACTTGGAAACTGGAGGAAACTCTGACAGGCAGAGGTCTGGCAGACCCAAAGCCACAACAGAATCAGAAGACAAGTTTCTGAGAGTCAACAGCTTGCGTGATAGGAGCTCACAGGACAACAGCACAGAGTGACTGGCACCCTGAACCAAATGGGCTACCACAGCATTTTGCAGCGCCATACAATACCCTCTGGTCTCGCCTAGTTGGTCAGGGTTCATCCTACAACAAGATAATGACCAAAACATACCTCCAGGCTATGTCAGAACTACCTCCGAGGAAAATAACAAGGTGGTAGGCTTCAAATCATGGAATGGCCAGCACAGCCTCCAGACTTAAACCCCATCGAGCTGGCTTGGGATGAACTGGACAGAAGGGTGAAAGCAAAGCAACCTACAAGTGCAACACATTTGTGGGAACTTCTGCTGGAGAGGAAGGTGTGTCTGTTTGCTGATTGATGCAAAAAACCTGCAACAGGGTGGACATCCAGGAGGAAGTGGAGAGAGAGAGAATGCAGAGAGATCTGGAGAACGTAGAGGAGTGGTCTAGACTGTGGTGGCTGGTTTTCAGTGCCAGAAAGTGCAGAGTCTCGGCCCTGGGAAGGGGAACCTCATGGGCTGTGTATAGGATGGGGGGGGGGTACTTACAGATACCATGCAAGAGAGGGGCCCTGGGATAATCACATCTGATGATCTCAGGGTGGCAGGGCAGTGTGTTGAGGCAGTAGGTAAGGCAAGCCAGATGCTGAGGTGCATAGGGAGGGGGATTTTTAGCAGGAGAAGGGAGGTGGTGTTGCCACTGTATCGCCTACTAATGAGACTCCACTTGGAGTATTGTGGCCAGTTCTGGAGGCCACCCCTCAGCAAGGACATTGACAGGGTTGAAGTGATAAAGAGGAAGGCTACCAAAGTGGTGCGGGAGGTGCATGAGAAACGATACGAGGAGAGGCTGCAGGAACTCAACATGTACTCCCTGGAGGAGAGCAAGAAGGGATGTGATTGAAACTTATAAGTACCTCACAGGGGTGAACAAGATGCAGGAGGGGAGTCTTGCACAGGAGGAAGAGCACCAGAATACAAGGGTATGCCATGAAGCTTGGGGGTGGGGGCAGTTAAGAGGGATATTAGGAAAAAGGGTGGTGGGACACCTGGAACAGCCTGCCTAAAGAGGTGGTGGGGCGAAGATAATGGTGAGCTTCAAGCATGCACGGGAGAGGCACATGGGTCTAACAAGTGTAGGTCAGGAAGAAGGGAGGGACACCTGTGACTAAATAGGGTCCAGGGTTTAGTAACAGGGAGGGAAAAATAGGGCAGATTAAATAGGCCTACCAGTCCTTTACTGCCAACACATTCTGTGTTTCTAGTCTGTTTCTGTGTTTCTAGTCTGTTTCTGTGTAGTACACTATAGTACGGTACTCCCTTGGCATGTACAACTACCTGCAAATTAAAATAGTAACGTATAAATGCCACCCCTGACCCAAATCATGTTGTGTACCTTTTGGTGTCATTGCAGGCCCTTACCTACTTTCCCTACTGCATTATGACATGCTTTTTAGGGACTGGGCTGCAGCAGGGGGTCGGCAGCTGGGGCAAACTAGGAAATGTTGCAGATGGCTTTGTAACTTAAATATTTTAATAATGCCTTGGTCAAAAAATAAAAATAGTGCCGGTGGCGCTGGAGCGCTGGATACCTTTCCTTGCCCAACGCTAGCAACCCGTGTTCGGGAACGAGCACTGGCTGCCGTGGTTTGGCAGGAGAGGAGAAGGATTGAGCATCCGAGGGACTGCTCTTGGGAGAGGGGGCCACCAGTGGTCAGTGTCGACTGTCCCCTAGCGGCGGCTGGAGGACAGCACACTGACGCTTGGGAAGGGGAGGAAAGGAGGCAGACGCTGGGAGGGGTGCGTGCGGATGCGTGCATGCTCTCTCCTTATGGCGTCATTGCACGCCTCCTCTCCTAAGGGGAGAAAAATGTGAGTGTCCTGGGCGTGGCACGATGACAGCCGATCCCCGCAGGCCCTGCCCCCGCAAATAGCGGTGCCATCTGCGACGGATCCTTTCCAGCGGGCTGAGGGATCCCCACCGCCCCGCCACAGGGGGCAAGCCGTGGAGGACAGCAGAAGATGAGCTGCGAGCAGGTGATGGGGCTCTGGGGATCTGGCTTGAAGGTGTGCTGCCCAGGAAAGAGATTAACTGAAAAAAAAAAAATAGTGGCCAGCTTAGGTCCTCGGGCAGACAGCTGCTGTCTGCCTTGAGGTTATCCATTGTTCTTTAACAGAACTATGACCGCGGGAAAAGGCAAGAAACTCTAGAGGATGAATTTTGTTCCCATGCAGATTAAACCGTTTATGATCATGTGGTTTCTGTATGTCTTTCCAAACCACAGACCTACTCTAAAAACTGTCATTTAGAGTGTACGTGTGTGTGGTCGAGAGGGAGAAGAGAGAAAGCAAACTGTTTTGGAGATGGTTCTTTCCTTGTATTTTTAGTGGATCCCATATCCTCTTCTTTTTCCAGTCTGCCTCTCTGGTTTAACACTTCCAAGTGTATTAAATGACCCTCCTGGAATGCTCTGGGGTCGACTTGATACCTGGCTGGGTAGTGACTGCACTGCACCGAGGAGTCTTGGCAGGACAAGTGTTTGCAGTTTGTTGCTTTGAGCCTAAGCTGAAACAGATGTAAAATCCTGTAATAAATCTCCTGGTGCAGTTCTCTCCATTTTTTGATATAAAATTCTTATAACAGGTAACTTTTATGGTGAAGCATCTCAGCCTATCCCCAGCACATGAATTGCCTACCCATGATGCTTTGTGCTGGGTTTGAGACTTGAGTATGTGTGTATGTTTGGAGAGAGAGATACAGAAAGCAAATAATTTGGATTTTGTTTTCCTTACATCATGTATTGAATTCCACATCATGTACATCTTAGCTGTCTTTCTGGTAACATACAGCACTTCTTACCTGCCTCTCTTGTGCTCCCCCCAAATGTACTAAATGCCTAATTATGTCTAAATATTCTATTTTTGCGAAGTTTTTCTCAGAATCGCTACAGCTTGCTTTAAATGTTGCCCTGTGCATCCCTAGTGGCGGTTGTATGGAGTACGGTGTCCCATCCTTGTACCAGCCGGAGGCCAGGACCATTGTGGAAATGAGGGCGGCTCTCCTGTTACCAGCAAGAGACGTCCGAGCTTGGTTGCTGGCTGACTACAGAGCATCCCAGGCTTCAGCTGTCAAGACAGACACTTGTCTGCGTTCTTGTCCTGGGGAATGTGTGCAACTATGGCAGCCCCAGTGATTGTGTGTGAGCACATGGAGAACATTTTGACAACCCCCCCCCCCATGCATATGTGGCAACAAAAGAAACATTTTCATTTTATTCAATCAGAACTTGTGAATGTACTTCAGGACCAGTAATTCACTCTCTATACTTCTGCCCTGCATGGACAGTAGATCACCTGGACAGATCGGGAAGACTGGATGGACCTGTATTTTTTTTTTTTTTTTCCTGCCATCTTCTGTTTCTCTACATGCAATAATTCAGTTTATTGGAAAGCAAGTGGAGCACAGGTCTCCTTTACAATTGTACTTAGTAAATTGAGAATATTTATAGCAGATAATCTCTACCTCAGTTGGTGTTCCCCAGGGTTCTGTTCTTGGTCCCCCTCCTTTTCTGTCTCTTTATAAATAATCCCTCCCCCATCCAGATCGACTTTGCCTCTTTTCTGTGCGGACGATATGGTTATCTAGTCTGCCGCTAATGACATTTATGCAAATTCACACCTCCCTTCCAGCTGACTTTGACTGCTTCTTGGCTTGGCTAAAACAAAATAAGCTCCTACTTAACACTAGCAAAACAGTGTCAATGCTCTTTGGGACTTCCCCTAGGCCAATAGTTCTCAAACTTTGTCACAGTGAGCCTCCCCAAACCATAGAAAATATTTTGAGCCTCCCCCCCAAAACTGAAATAATCTTGGGCCTCGCCAAAGAAAAATAACATACTGTACTTTGCGCAGTACACCATGAATAAATTGCAACCCCTTTGAGTACTTGGCTCACATTCAGTTCTTTGTCTTATACTGACGTGGAACCTTTGAAAAATAGCTCCTGTGCTCAAAGGTGTTATCTGAATAACAAATAAAATATTATTTTTCAGCTTATTATAACACCCCCACCGGCCAGCCTACTTGCTCCTCTGTTTTCATTCTTGAACCATTGTTACCCCTTGTTGCAGTACCTTCATGGGTCAGACTACTTTCTCTGTTTCATATATATGGGATACATGATGTGATATCCAGAGCTCACGATGCAGGAGTGACAATATTTGCCATAGCACACGATCTGCCCATCATGTATTCGATATATACAATACGGGCAAGAGTTTTAGAAGTTTTGTTATGCTCTCTTGTGTTCTGTTCCTGTTTATGTGTTTGCTCATTCTATGTGTGAGCTTTTCTGAATGGGCTGGCAGTGTTATAAACTCTGGGAGACACATGAGTGTGTTTTGCAATGCTAAATGAGTTAGTTTTAGGTAGGAGTGAGAAACATACTTTTGTGAGGCTGTATTGTTTAGAAGTCTGGCTGCAGTGAAGCCGAGAGCATCACAGTAATTGTAGTGAGCTAAAAGGCAGAGTGTCAGAACAGCTGATAGTGTTTTCAGTGGTAATTAAGTTAGCTGCAGGCAGAGTATTCTGTGAAATTGTGCTCTTTAGGATTCTGGCTGCAGTCAAGTTTGCAGTATCACAGTAATTGTAATGGGTGAGAATCAGAGTTTGAGGAACAAGTGACTGTGTGTTTCAGTGGTAGTTGAGTTAGCTGCAGGCAGTAGTTTAGACTGTTCTGTGAAGCTGTGCTGTTTAGAATTCTGGCTGCAGTCACAGTAATGAGCTGGAAGTTGGTGGGGGAGAGGTGTGTTTTGTAATGCTCACTGAGTTAGCTGTAGGCAACAGTGAGACCTGAAGTAGTTCTGCATTTGTGTCTATGGTAACAGCACAGGTGTTTCTTGCATGCTGAGGGAAAAGCTGCCTAGAGTGATGACCTTTTGTGACCTGTGTGTGTAAATGGCTGCTATCATCACAGTAGAGCAGAGGATAAAAATATCACACTGCATTGGATGATGCACTGTTTTATCTCTCTCATTTACCACTCACCCCTAGTGTGTGTATGTACGCGTGTGTGTGTGTGTGTGTGTATATATGTATATATATATATATATATATATATATATATATATATATAAATAAATAACATCCTGCATACTTTGTCTCTCCCCCTCTGTCCCTGCTCCTAAGCAACTTACCAGGGATTGCTTTGCTCCTTCCTGCTATTGCTCTTAGCACTTCTTTGCTCAACCCTTGTATTTGGGTTGTTCTGCCATCAGTCTACAAATTGATTAACCACTCATTGTTAGTTTATTGTTCATATTTGTTTGCATTATTGTTCATTTCTTGATTGTTTTGCAGTTACCTTTTGAAATATATTCACTCCTTACCCTTCCCCAGGTACACCTGAAATGAGCCTTGGCTCATTCACCTTCCCTTGTCACCTATTAGTACATAAAATTCACCTACTATTATCCTCTTTCAGTTTGCTTCATCTCTTCATACAAAATATGTAAAACTCAAAATTTAAATACAGTACTTTTTCAGACTTGCTTGAGCCTCCCCCTGGAACAGGTTGGGGCCTCCACAGGGAGGCTGGCCTCACCATTTGAGAACCCCTGCCCTAGGCTAAAAGCTTGTCATATGGGACTTTCCCTTCGTGGACCTGATGGCATAACCCTAGATACAGTCACATCCTTCAGATAACTTGGGATGACTCTTGACCCCTCACTGGACTTTAATCTTCATGTTGCAGCCACTTGTAAGGCATTGAACAGTAAACTTGGCCTGGCTTACAGGGTAAGATCCTCCCTAAATTCAACAGCCAGGGAATTCTTCAACCTTGCCTCAACTATGGCTCTATAGTCTACCTTAATGCTAGCAAGCAAGTAGTCCAGAAATGGAGCACTTGTTATAATAGTATCTGTCGCTTCGCCATTGCGGCTCCTAAACTAATACATCGCTGTCAGCTCTATTCTTCTCTCAATTGGCTCACACTGTCCTCCTGTCGTCTGTACACAGCTGGTTGTCTGGTCGATAAATTAACCCAGACCAGTACTCCAAGGTCCCTTGTAACTCTGCTAAAACAACCTGACTTGCTCTATTCGCTGAGATCTACTGAAAATGCTTCCTTTGTTATGCCTGGATGTCTCACCAGGAAGGGTGAACTTGCATTTGCCGTATCTGCGTCCAGAGTGTGGAACACCCTTCCACTGTATGTTAAACAATCGGCTACTCACCAGGCCTTTGAGGAAAGTTTAAGAACTCGCCTGATGAGTTCAAGTCGCTGCTGCTGCTATACCTCTTGCTTGTCTCCACTCACTTGCACTACCACTGATCTTCCACCTTGAGATCGGTACTTCCTCTCAGCACTTATGCACCCCCAGTGTTTGCTGTGTACTTATTTTTCCAATCAATTATACTGTTTTCAAAATTCTATAAAAGTTTATGTAACTTTGTTTACTGTTTATCCGCATGCTATGTATATTCTGCTTGTTCCTGAATGTGCCACGTATTCAAAATTGTCATGTGTTACTGTATTTTCCTTCCAACTAGATGTTTTGTATTCTGTTGTGGACACTATGTATCTGCTGTTTCTGATGTGTAACCCTCCCGGGTCATGCCTGAAAGTAGGCAAAATCTCTTGTCTAGTGCACCTACCTGGTTAACAAAAACAAAATAAATAAGATAATCACAATAACAGATACAGGAATAAATGGTAGCATGTCAGTTGAGCAAAGCCATTTGAGCGAAAGCAAAATCGGCAACTGGCACATTACGGCGACTCCACATATTTAGCGATTTTCCCCAGAGTCAATGTGTGTCGTGGAGTGAGAACCCTAGAAATAGGGGGTTTGGGGGGCATGCAGGAGGGCAAAGCCCCTCTGCATAAACGTAGACGTGCACTGGTTTTATTTATTTTTTTTTGTTGACTCTGTTTATGCTCCCACCTATCGGGGCATCTCTCAGGAATCCACTCTTGGCACTAAGTACCTGACCGCCCGTCTGAACCACGTCTGCCCCACTACTGTATTGGTTTCAGGACTCCAGTCTCTCCAGCCCCTTGAGGGGCCCAGAGTCCCTAAGGGTGCTGCCGGGTTTCTGCAGCCAACATTGGGCGTGTGGACCCAGGCCACTGGTGGTTCCATCGCCTCCCCGAAGGTAGAGTTTTTCTTACATGTTCCTCGGCTCGCCTGTCGCCCCCCAGGGCTTTCGGTTGTGCAATGACGTCTGGGGACGTCCACCCGCTCTGCCCTCATATTGTACCCTGGCCGTCGCATCCCAGCGGGGCGCGTTGTACTGGGCAGACCACAGAACCCTCCCAGAAAGAGGAGAGCAGCTCTACGGATGCTTAATCCTCTCCCCTGCCGACCCGGGCTCGTTCCCAAACACGGGTTGCCTGCGTGACGTGAGGTGTGGCATCCAGTGCCATTGGGTCGGCACGATGTGCACGGTTGATGGGATGCACCTGTTGCCATAGCTAGATGCAACAGGTGCATGTGGTTGCGATGTATAAATGGGAGGGTGTTTGGGGAATGTGCCAGGTGGTGTCCGAATATACTGTTCGTAGCCCTTAAGATTACCTCCGCAGCCTCGCCTATAACTGTCAGCTACAGGTTTGATGTGATATCGTAGCTGAAAAGTGCCGTCTTGTAGCCCAGATGGCGCTCGCTGTAATTGGATTCGCCAAATTGTCTTCGCTCCCAATAGATTCGCTCAAGTGACTTGGAACCGGAATAAATAGGGTAACAGTAAAACATGTTGCCATGAAAAACTATTCATTTGAAACCTTCACAAAGATTAAACAAGGTATTGTAGATCAAAGACTTAAGATTGTTTGCCGCTCCAGACCAGTTATCTGTGAACGTTTTTAGTCCCTGTAAATCTGTGACTCTTCTGGCTTTAAGAAGACAACCAATAACTTAGTGGTGATTGTATATTTCTACAGACAGAAATCATGAGAAATGAGTTTGAGAGATTGGCAGCTCGACAACCTTTAGAACTGCTCAGCATGAAAAGGTGAGAACACTGTGATATTACAGCAAGTACGGTACGTTAGGCCTGCACTTAGCAGGATGCAGACACTTTAAAGCAACAGGGCAACAAGCTGCTAAATGTCGGTAGATAACGATGGTCATGGGAATGTGTAAAGGGTTGGATTGCGATTGCTACAAAAAAACTGTTGCACTTAGATCTGTAATGTACAGAGCTGCAGGCCTTTTAAAGTGATGTTCCGACTTAACTGAGAGCAGCTACCACTCACATATTGTGGTACCTGCCCTTAGCATTAGTTACTCCAGTCTGGTTTAACGAATAAATATTTCTTCATACCTTAGTTCTTTCACTCATAACTTTCCAAATCGCTCTGCAGCCTGATCCATTCTGAGTGCCCGGTGCTGCTAGCACCCATTGCTCAAGCAGCGTAATGACTTGTGACCAGGGAGAGCAGGCGTGCCCATTGAGAAATGAATGGGGCTGAATTTCACATACATTGTTAAGCTCTAGAATGGCCATTAACAGAATAATGAAGGATACCGCTCGACTAACATGACTCTTGTTAGTCAAGCGGTGTCCTTCATGCCTGACAAAAGCCTTTTAACTGTCAAGTGCTCCAACTTGGTTACCAAAAAGTAAGTCAGTAAAAAAGAACACCTATGTTGGCCTGTTGGTTTTCAACTTTTATTGAGAAAAAGGAAGCAGACACAAAGCGACTAGCTATGTCAGATTCTACAAAACAAAAGGTGAGAAGTCCTAAAATGTTTAAGCTATTACGGTGGGGAGGGGGGCAGTGTTCCTTTTTAATGTGGTTTGTAAATGTCCAAAAAGCCAACATAGACTCCCTCCAGCAGATTTTTACTTAACTCCTCAATTTCTTATATTAGTCTAGCTTTGAAGCTATGCTTCAACCAGTGTTACTTTGGGGTTTTGTAGGTATGAACTGCCCGCTCCTACCTCTGGACAGAAAAATGACATCACAGCATGGCAGGAATGTGTCAATAACTCAATGGCTCAACTGGAGCACCAGGCAGTTCGAATTGAAAACCTGGAACTGATGTCGCAGCATGGATGTAATGCATGGAAAATATATAATGAGTAAGTAAGCATGAAGGAAAAGGCTGAATTAGTTCTTCGCGTTGATAAAATGTGTGTGCTGGCCAGGTTGCTACGGAAAGTGCAAACTACTGGTCAGGAAACTTTGTATAATATGTGATCATGGGAGAAATGTTATCACCTGTATTTCCTAGAATACCAAATACAGAGCAATGCCTTTTTATGTAATGATCATATATTTTAAACAATAGATATTGATTGCTCAGCTCGTGCAAGATCAGACCTCTTGTCAGCATGTGTCCATAAAAATTAGTAAGTTAAAGGAAGACCTATATAAACAATACCCATTATAGTTTGAAAGGCCATAAAAAAAAGTTTTTAAATGAGATATTGGACTCCTCTGAACAGAAATATCGCTGTTTAAGTCTGTACCATGTAGATACCACATTGCTACCATTTTTAGAACCTTGTGAAGTCATTGACGATCAAGATGTGTTTGACTACAGTGTGTATAGCCGCAGCTTGATCGTCTGTGACATCACAAGGGTCTAACAATGGTGGGAATGTAGTATCAGTACAGGGCAGACGTAATCATGGAGATCTGTGGACTGCTTGCAGCCACCAGCTACAGGGAAGCCTGATCGCTCAGTTAAACTTTTTTGTGGGCTTTCATACTATGATTGGCACTGATTATGAATGTTATATATATTTTTTGGGGGGGGAATGTCCTCAAACTTTTTACTGGCACTTGATTGGTGATTATAACGTTTGTCTCTGTCTTAAATTCTGGTGCTCTGCTGTTTCCAAAGAAGAATCTGTATCTGAGCGAGACATTGTTCAGATTATTAAAATATGGGCTTTGATTTGAGTTGGCAGGTTTCCAGAATTAAAAGTAAATCTGTATTAGTTGATCATTTTGTTTCAGTATTGTCCTTTTGACTAAAGACCTTACATCGAAGTAACATAGAAACTTAGAAGTTGACGGCAGATGAGGACCACAAGGCCCATCCAGTCTGACCATTTATTTTTCTACCTTATGAATGTGCCATCGGCCTTTGCTCTGTCAATGGCCTGTCTATTCATTCTCCTCTGTATTGCTCCCTTATGCCTATTCCATGCCTGTTTGTAGCCCAGCACTGTATTCATATCCACCACTTCCTGAGGTAGGCCGTTCCATGCATCCACCACCCTTTCTGTGAAAAAGAACTTCCTCACATTACCCCTTAATCGTCCTCCCTCTAATCTCATGCTGTGTCATCTTGTCCTGCTATTTTTCTTGTATTGAAACATGTTAGACACTTTTACCTTGTTAATATCCTTAAGGTGTTTGAATGTTTCGATCTTATCAGGGTCTGTCATGACATAGGATGCACAGTTTCCTTCTCAGAAATCCTGCCAGTGCCAAGGGCTAGTGGGGAACACAAAAGGAAAATTAGGGAGATAAACCAGTGGCTCAGGGAGTGGTGTGAGGCCAGAGGGTATGGGTTGATGGGGGATTGGGAGGAGACCTGGGAGGATAAGGAGCTGTATGCTGGAGATAGACTACATCTCAATTTGGAGGAGGGAATCCTTAAGTTGAAAATAGGGGTTCATTGGTGAAAAGTGGGGTTTAAACTTGTGAAGGGGGTGGGATGGGAGAAAAGGCTGTCAAGGGGTGCCGATAAAGGAGGATCTGTCTCCACCCCTGGGGACCAGGAGGATTGCAGAAAGGCCAACCGGCAGTGCAGACCAGGGAAAACAGAATCCCCATGGGAACATGAGCAGGGGAAATGGAACTATAGGGAAAGGGTGGAAGGTAGTCCTGCTAAATGCCAGGAGCTTGAGAAATAAAATGCCTGAGCTCCAGGCGATGCTAACTGAGGGAGCAGTGGATGTGGCAGCGGTCACTGAGACCTGGGCCACTGCAAGACATGACTGGGACCTGAACCTGGAGGGATACACTATGTTCAGGAAGGACAGGGGAGAGGGAAGGGGAGGAGGGGTAGCAATGATAGTCAAAAACTGCATTGGCATAGGGGGAGTAGAGGCGGAGGGGAACCGTGGAAGCGATTTGGGTCACCTTGATAACAGGTGGGGCAAGAGGTAAAAAGAGTGGTGTATAGACCCCTGCCCTGGTGGAGGAGCTGGAGGACAGTCTTGTGGCAGATGTTAGGAGAAACTGCAGACTGGGCAGAGGCAGGTGGTGGTGTTGGGGACTTAAACATGCCATGAACAGACTGGAGACTATGACATCCTCTGTGACCAGGGAACAGAGGTTGTTGGATGTCTTTCAAGGCGCGTTCCTAACTCAGCAGGTGAGGGAACCGACTAGGGAGGCATGGGTACTGGATGTGGTCCTGGCAGACAGTGACCAGATTGGGGGCCTGGAGGTAAGGGACCCATTGGCGGGGAGTGACCATGCCACGGTCTGGTTCTGCCTGGACCTAGAAGGGGTAGAAGGCTGCACAAAGACGGAAGTAACCGACTTCAGGGGGGCGGATTTTAAGGAAATGGGAAGGATCCTTAAGGAGCATTTGGATGGGATTGGGTCAGACATGGACGCTGATAGTAGGTGGGAAATCATCAGGAGAGGGTGCAGGATGCTACCAGCACCTGTGCAAGAGTAAGACGAAAATGCGGTGGGGCCCAAAAACCCTGTTGGTGGACCAGGAGGTCCAGGAGGTGGTGGGGAAAGAGCAGCCTATAAGAAATTCAAGTGCTCAAGGAGTGAAAGGGATCGGAAGGGAGTGCAGGCTGATGGCTAGAAGGGCCACTAGAGTGGTGAGGCTAAAGGCAAGGAAGGAGCAGAACCTGGCCAGGGAAATTAGGAGAGGGAACAAGGGTTCTTTAGATACATTGGGGAAAAAGCGAAGGGTGAAGGGGCAGATTAGCAGGATTAAATCAGGAGAGATGGGCACAAGACCCAGGGGAGCAGGCTGAGTACTAAATGAGTACTTCACCTCAGTTTTTACCAGGAAAATGGGGTACTGCATCATACATGGGAGGAGACAGAGATACTGAGGAGGGGGACCCTTGCAGTCGGCAGGTCTGGGGAGAGGGGAGGCATCACTGGCAGGTGGGGAGGGCTAAGCAGGAGAAGGGTACCGGAAGTGGAAATCACAGCAGAGAGAGTGAGGGAAACCCTCAGCTCCCTTAAGACGGAGAAAGCACCGGGGCCGGATAAATTACATCCCAGAGTGCTGAAGGAACTTGCAGATGTCCTGGCAAAACCCCTGGCAGAGCTTTTCACCATCTCTCTGAGGACAGGGTGGGTGCCCCAAGACTGGAAGGTGGCACATATAGTGCCTATCCACAAGGGGGATCAAGGGAGGTGGCAGGGAACTACAGGCCTGTCAGCCTGACCTCGGTGGTGGGCAAGGTGATGGAGGGCATTGTCAAGGAGAGGCTAGGGGGGACCTGGATAAGTCAGGGTGCCTGGACAATAGACAGCATGGATTCATCCCAGGGAAATCGTGTCAGACAAACCTGGTGGAGTTCTATGACTGGGTGACAAGTGCCTTGGACCTGGGTAGACCAGTGGATGTCCTCTTTCTGAGACTTCAGCAAGGCATTTGACTCTGTTCCTCACGTGGGCCTGTTGGATAAGCTGGGAGAAATGGGGTGGGGAACCAGATGATCAGATGGATAGGCAATTGGCTCAGGACCGGACCCAGAGGGTCGTGGTTAGTGGGATAGTCTCATCCCCAAGGAGGGTCATTAGTGGGGTCCCACAGGATCAGTCCTGGGGTCCCTCCTGTTCAATGCCTCGTCTCTGACATAGGACAGGAATCAGGAGTGAGATGAGTCTCTTTGCGGATGACTCGAAACTGGGGGCGGTGGTGGATGGGGAGGAGGGGAGGGTGGCCCTACAGGGGGACCTGGAGGCTCTGGAAAGATGGTTTAGAAAGTGGAAGCTGAGGTTCAATGCAGGGAAATGCAAGGTACTCCACCTGGGGGCCAGAAACCCAGGTCAAGTGTACACCCTGGGGGAATGCAACAAGTCTCGATGGCTGAGAGGGACCTGAGGGTGGTGGTGGATGTCAAGATGAACAACTCTGAGACTTGTAGGAGGGCAGCCAAGGCCAACAGGATGCTGGGATGCATCGCTAGGGGGATCACCTCCAGAAGGAGGGAAGTGATACTCCCTCTGTATAACTGGTTGGTGAGGCCGCACCTGGAGTACTGCGTGCAGTTTTGGAGGCCACACTTAAAGAGGGACATTAACCTCCTGGAGAGGGTCCAGAGGAGGGCAACCAAAATGATTTGGGGCTTGGGGGACAGGACCTATGAGGAGAGGCTCGAAGAGCTAAATATGTACACATTGGAAGAGAGAAGGGACCGGGGGGACATGATAGAGGTCTTTAGGTACATGAAGAGGGTAAATAGGGGAGGAACAGTCGGGGTGCTTGAAGGAGGAGGAAGAAAGGCCACTAGGGGCATGGCTGGAAGCTGGAGGGGGGAAGATTCAGGGGAGGTGCTACTTCACTGAGAGGGTGGTGGAGCCATGGAATGCACTGCCTAGGGGGCTGGTGGAGGCAGAGACAGTGGAGGGGTTCAAGAGGGGGTGGGACAGGTACAGGGGAAGGGTTCTGGAAGCAAAATCCAATGCAGCAAGAATATCCGGAACTGGGAAGGGAGAAGGTGAGGGGGACAGCAAGGTCAGCACCCAGGTTGGGGACTGACCAAACGAGCAGACACGAAAGACCATTAGGCCTATTCTGCTGGCATGTTAGTATGTTATCACCTCTCTCCCTCCTTTGCTCTAGGGTATACATATTGAGCACCATTAATCTGTCCTCATATGTTTTCTGATGCAGTCCCTGCATCATTTGGTTGCCCTTCTCTGGACTGCCTCAGTTTGGTTAATGTCCATGAAGGTGTGGCCTCCAGTACTGCACGCAGTACTCCAGATGGGGCCTAACCAGTGTCTTGTAAAGAGGGATTATTACTTCCCTCTTCCGACTTGTGATACCCCTACTAATACACCCCAACATCCATCTAGCCTTACGTGCTGCTTTAGCGGTATGCTTGGTCGATTTCAGGTCATCGCTTTCTTCTCTTGTGACTGCCAGCAACTCCCCTCCCAGCCTATAGGTGGCTTCAGGGTTTCTCTTCCCTATGTGCATGATCTTGCACTTCGTTGCGTTAAACCCCAGTTGCCACTTTTCCAACCATTTTGCTAGTTTATCCAGATCTCTTTTCATTCTGCCCACCCATCTGGATCATCTACTCTGTTGCAGAGCTTGGTGTCATCTGCAAACAGACAAACCTTACACTCCAGTCCATCTGCAATGTCACTGATGAAGGTATTGAAGAGGACTGGCCCCAGGACTGATCCCTGAGGTACCCCACTTGTGACTTGCATCTCTTCTGACTGTATACCTTTTACCACCACTCTCTGTTTTCTGCCTGTCAATCAGTTTGCCACCCAGTTGACCAATGTCTGACCCACCCCAAGCCTACCCAGCTTATTAATCCGTCTTCTGTGTGGAACAGTATTGAAAGTTTTGCTGAAGTCAAGATGGGCACATCAACTGCTCCTCCTTGGTCCACCACTCTGGTTACCCAGTCAAAGAAATCTATGAGATTAGTTTGACAGGACCTTTCTGTTGTAAACCCATGCTGTCTTGGATCCTGTGCTCCTATGGATTCCAGATGTTGCACTATCCTTTCCTTAAGGAGTGCCTCCATAATCTTGCCCACTACTGAGGTAAGACTGACTAGTCTGTAGTTCCCTGCCTCCTTCCTGCTACCACTCTTGTGGAGCGGGATCACATGAGCCCTTCTTTAGTCTTCTGGGACCTCTCCTGTGCTCAGAGACCCACTAAACAGTTCTGATAATGGCTGTACAAGTTCCACCCTTAGCTCCTTTAGTACCCTGGGATGTTTGCCATCAGTTCCCATTGCCTTGTCTACCCTGAGCTTATCGAGCTCTTGTAGGACCCTTTCTTTTGTAAAGGGACTAGTGCACACACCCTTCCCCCCTGTGTCCATGGTGCTGAGCTGTGGGCCCTGTCCTACTTTCTTTTCAGTAAATACTGAGCAGAAGTATCTGTTTAGGATAGATGCGTTTATACTGTCCTCCTCCTCCTCACATTCCCCCTAGTCCCCTTTGATCTTAGCTATACCTCCTCTGGACTTTCTGCTTTCACTAATGTATATAGAAAGTCTTGTCACTGTCTCTTACTGTTCGTGCTAGTGTTTCCTCGGTTTGGGACTTTGCCTGCCTTACTGCCTTCCCTGCTTCCCTTAGGGAAGTTTGGTATGCCTCCCCATCTTCATCCCGCTGCATTCCCTTATATTTCCTGAAGGCCGGCCTTTTGGCTCGGACATTTTCTGCTACTGTTTTTGAGAACCAAAGTGGTTTCCTTCTTCTTTTGCACTTCCTTTACTCACTAACACAAAGGGATGTTGCTTCAAGTATTGTATTTTTAATGCTTGCCCACTTTGCCTGTACCCCCTCACCTGTATTTTTGCCAGGGCTAGCTTAACTCTGTTGGCCATCTTATCAAAGTCAGCTCCTCTGAAGTCCCATATTTTTGCCTTGGAATGGGATGATTTAGTTGTAGTTGGCCAAATTGAACCATACCATGTGATGGTCACTGGCCCTAGGTGACCTTCTACCTGGAGATCTCTGATCCTTTCCCTGTTAGTCAGTACTAGATCTAGGATAGCCCTGTCTCTTGTGGGTTGTTGTACCAGTTGTTTGAGGCCCTTCCCCTGCAGGGAATCCACCATGTGTCTAGTTCTGGCAGATGTCCCTGCTGGTATTGACCAATCTGTATCTGGCATGTTGAAGTCTCCCATTATCAGAACCTCCCCTTTAGCTGTCATGTTTTGTATATCTTCTAACAGTAATGTGTCTATGTCCTCCCCCTGATCTGGAGGCCTGTACACAACCCCAGTTCGTATGGCTGTCCCATTTCCTGTTTCCAGGGTGACCCACATAGTTCTGGCTCCTTATGTGTATTCTGAATTTCTACACCTTTGATATTTTTAATGACATAAAGGGCACTCCACCCCCCCCCCCTTTTTTTTGCACCTTGGTCTCCTCTGAACAGTACATAGCCAGGTACTGAAGTCTCCCAAGTGTGGTTACTGGTAAACCATGTCTAGCTAATGGCTACTATGTCCAGTATAGCCTCTGTCATTATTGTTTGTAGATCTGGGATCTTGTTTCCCAGACTGCAAGCATTTGTGTACATGATTTTCCATTGGCCAGATTTTGGTATGTTAGTTGTTGGGCGAGGTCCAGCATTTCCCCTGTGCTTTGTATGGGGAGCCGGACCTTTTTCCTTACCTGGTGATGCAAATGAACTACAAACATGCTGAACTCCTGTTTGACCTCTAGCTGAGGGGAGAGGGGTGTTCTTCCCATTCGACATATGGGGTGCTGCACCCCTCTCCCCATTTGCTAGTTTAAATATTCTGGAAAGACGTCAAACTTCTGCCTCAATGCACTGACTCCCTCCTTAGTCAGATGCAGTCCATCAAATTTAAAGAACTTTCGCTCCCAAAACTGTTGCCAGTTCCCTACAAATTTGTGTCCTTTTTCTTGGCACCAGCCCTTGAGCCACATGTTTAACTCCCCTATCTCCCTTTCTCTGATCTTCCGTCCATCTGCGCCCCCCCTCCCCCCAGACTGGCAGGATCCCAGAGAAGGAGATGCCAGATGAAATGGATGATGGTTTCACTCATCCTGTTCAAGTGTTCCTTGGTCTCCACAACTGACCGGCTGGCGAGATCGTTGGTCCCTATGTGTACCAGGACGTCAGTTTTCTCCTGCTTCCTGAACAATTTTTAGCAATGCTGTCAGTGTGTCTCCACGCTGATGTACCTGGGAGACATCTGACCATTACCCCGGCTGGAGATATTTATTAACTCCCCGAATCATGGAGTCTCCAATGATCAGAAGTTTTTTGGATTTCCTTTTTGCGTTTTTTGTTTTTGTTCCTGTTTTGGGCGAGTTTTGTTGTGCTAGCTGCTGTGCTGCAGTGTCCTGCTCTGCAGTGTCCTCTGCCCCTTTGTTTGATTTTTGGAGAAAGGGGCAGATACCTGTTTGTAGTTTTTATATGGTTTGTGGAGGTGATATGTTGGAGAGCACCGAGTGATGGGGCACCCGATTTGCCCTTCCTGCCAACCTCCTGGACCAGCTACCCTCTGCGGTCGAGGTGCTTCTGTTGGATGTTGGGGAAATGGCGGACAGTTCTTATATTTCCTCTTGAATATGCAATTTGAGGTGTGCAGTCTCTGCCCATGCTGCCTGGAGCTGAGCCCTTAGATCTCCAATGGCCCAGCATGTAGGACAGTGTCCTAAATCCTGTAAAACTGCCCTTCTGAAAAGTGTTCCGCAGTACCTGCATTTAATTATATCCATTCCATATAAGTTACTGGGTTTATAACCTGGTCAGTGTAATTAGAAGGAAAAAAATGAAGGTAAAAGTTTGATTTTGTTGTTTGTTTGTTTTTGTATAACTTGTTATAACTAGTTAAATTACTAGTGCCCTTGTAAATGAGGTCACTGTGTGGATACCCCTCTGATCTGCCCCTTCTTGCTTTGCTACAGAAAATGTCATGACTGTGCTACCCTATAAAAGGAGTGGAGTGTAGGGTGGGTGGCTGGGCCCTTCCCCTGCCGAAAAAGAACCACGGGCAAAAGAAACGAGGTAAAAGCAGAAACAATCAGCCAGCAACAAGTGCAGTAGCCCTGAAAGCTTATCCTAATGATGGATAAAACTGTAAAACCTGTAAAGCACCGCCTGTAATAATTTCACAGAAGATATACTCTGTAAGAAATACTTTGCTACAGAGAAAAATAAAGCAGTTACAGAAGATAAACCTTGTAAAACACAATTAGAATCAGAAGATTACAGCAGTAATCTGTAAGCACACACTTGTAGGCACACCCTGTAATAATGCAGCAGAATGTATACACAGCAACAACAGTTTGAATCTTGAGAAAAATAAAGAAATAAAATGTTAGCAACAAACAGTAACAATCCCTGTGAGTACAAAATTAAAACAACACACAGTAAATCTGCCTAGCCAAAAGAAGCCTTAATTCTTATCCTTTCTGTAGTAAGGTTCTTTGCTCTGTCCTTTCAAGCAACCTAAAAGAAAAGAGCTCAGGTGAAGCTAGGTTCCTTGGCCAGCAAACCTAGTCTTCATCCTCCTAGATAAGCAGTCAGCAGGCCCTAGTAGTGGTTTATTTACACACAGTATCCGGTATACACAGTAGGTCTTAAATATGCATCAACACAAAGCCATGATTGTTAAAGGAGACTGTATCACTGAGTCCTCTTGAGTTTGTCTCCCGATCTAGTGAATCATGGTTGCTTTGTACATTAAACCGAAGATCCTGTTGGATATAAAACCAGAAACTGCTCATGTTACTTATAAAAGGAAAACCAAAAAATCCAGCACACTCGCTCAAAACAGGACTTCTTGTGCAATAAAGATATTTAAAGTTTATTATTCTCCTGCAGCTCTGTCCCAACGTTTAGCCAGAATATGGCTTCTTCTGAGGAGCTGTTTCAAAAAATACACAATAAAATATAATTTACTGTAATTATAATTTTTCAAAATTATTTTAAATACACTATATAGGCAGTATTACCACTCATACAATTATGAATTATGAATCTTAAAAATCTAAATCTGAAAACTGAATAAACTAAATGAATAAATAAACTGGTGTCATTTCAAACCGTACTCAAAACGTGCCAAATGGCCACCTACTTTGAACAGCTTAATGTGAGGTTCTCATGTTGCTCAAAAAATGTTCTGAATACTCCTAAAAAGCACACAAGAAAAGAATTCTTATTTCAGGTCAAGGACAACTAGAAAAACTCTTAGAAAACTATTATCATATCAGGTTTTACCTGAGTAGTTCACCTCAAAAATGCGAACCATCGCTTTAAATTCATAAAGTAGTCATTCCTTGGCTGAAAAGTAAAGAATATGCACTGTAACACATATATTCAAACCACGTAGCAAACTGTTAAGAATAAAACATAAAATTCATCATACAGCCATGTAAATATCTGACACCATAACCAGGTGGTTCGTATTCTGTGCTGTTAAACCTGTAATCACCAGTTTTTAACATGTGAAGAACAAAAAGATTTCAAGCCGTACCTGCTGAACGCGGACGTTCTCTTAATCAGTTTTTAACAATTAACTGTTAAAAGTAGGTAGCCATTTGGCACATTTTGAGTACGGTTTGAAATGACACCAGTTTATCTATTCGTTTATTTTATTCAGTTTTCAGATTTAGATCTTTAAGATTCATAATAATTCATAATTGTATGAGTGGTAATACTGCCTATATAGTGTACATAATTTTTCAAAATTGTATAATTACACTAAATTTATTATATTTTATTGTGGTATTTTTTGAAACACCTCCCCAGAAGAAGACATATTCTGGCGAAACATTGGGACAGAGCTGCAGGAGAATAATAATCTAAATATCTGTATTGCACAAGAAGTCGTGTTTTGAGCGGGTGTGCTGGATTCTTTGGTTTGAATTTTCACATCACTGCACCGCTGGCTCCACACAAATACTCTTCAGATATTTGGATTACCCTTGGAAACTTTCTTTTTTGGACACATAAAAGGAAGACATGAGACCACAGTCCAGTCACTTTAGGTACAGTTCTCCTGAACGGTACTCCATGCTGTCAGATTCTGGATCGACACAACAATGGCTGTTGAGGTCGTTGGCAGAAAAATGTTTTTCACAACCTCTATAACCAGCCCGTCATCGTACATGAACCTTTGCTTTGGCTGTTAGTCGGTGTTTGAATATTTAGAGTTTTGGACACAAGTATAACCTTATCTAAATGCAGCACCTCTTTAACAAGTGGGCCCCGAGGGACCAGTTACAGCAGCAGGGTGAGTACATAATTTGACAACTGGGTAGGCGCAGTGGGCTAACATTTGGCTCATTTTCAGGCATAGTCCAAGCCACACTGCATACAGTTACAGAATAGCATGAGATTACAGGAATGTAACAGTATAAAGATAGGTTTGTGAATAATAGAATACCATACTGCACATGCACTGAGACAGTTACGTGGTTTACATATCCAATTTTAGACTGCCATCATCAGAACCAATATGAACACCATCAAGCTCATGTCACATTAATTAACACTCCTAGGATAGAGGCTTTTTCAAAGGGATAGCCCTGACAGAAAAGATGGAGTGGCTCTCTTCATAAGGGAAGAAGTCATAGTGGATGACATCGGGGGGTGGAGGGACGTGCCACAGTCGATCTTTGTCAAGTTATCCCGTATAAATACGAAATGAACTGAAACAGAATGTCACAAATATAGACCAGCATCTACAGAAGGCTTAATCGCATGACTAAGACAGAGTTCTTGTCCATTTTCAAGGACTGCTTCCTAGAACAGAATGTTCAACAGGGGATTCGGTTTGAAGCAATTCTTCAGCAGCGGGGATGGGATTATCTCCAGGGTGAACATTGAGGAACCAGTGGGAAACTGTGACCCCAGCTGGGTAACCTTCTCCTTGGAGGAAAGGCTAGCTGGGCCTTGGCCAACAGAACCTAAAACTTCAGAAAGGTAGACTTTACCTTGAGGGGGGAATCTGGTGGGCAGTGGTCTGGAGAAGCTGCATGAGGCTGGTAATACAGAGTATGTGTGGCGGTTTGTTTGAATAAGGTGCTTGAAGCAACTGTGGAGGTCTGCATCTCTATAAACAATAAGGGTAAAGGGCCAAGAAGTGACCCCACCTCAACTCAACAGGGACTGAAGGCCATTGATTCTACACAAAAAGAGGGTCTAGAACTGCTGGAAGAAGATGGGTTGCCTACAGACAAGAGTGTAGTACAGAACAACACAGAGGGACTGCAAGAATAGAATTAAGAAAGCCAAGAGGATCTGAAAACCAGGCTAGCAATAGGAACTGCAGTGAACACCAAAGTCTTCTTCCAGTACATAAATGGAAAGAGGAAGGTGATTTTGGGGGGGGGAGGGAGAACGTGTGCAGGAACCATGGGGCGATGGCCAAGATTCTGAGTTAATATGTCTTCGTTCGCTAAAGGGTCCAGGAGGGGGTTGCTCATTCAGAGGGCACATGGTATCAAGGGGAACCATGATGCATCCGGCGAATATTATGTCCGCCTGGCAGAGGGCTAATCAAGTGGGTAATTCCAAAGGCACAGACAGGATACATCCCAGGATCATAGTGGAACTGAAGGAACAGATAGTGGGGCCTGTTACAGGTATGTTTCTTGAGTCTGTCTATACAATTGTGGTGCCAGAGGACTGAAGAGTGGCCAGTGTGGTCCCCATTTTCGTGAATGGAGCAAGGGATCAGACCTGGGCATCTTTTTATTTTTCTTTTGTTTTGTGGCTGCTTCCTGATCTACCTGCTGCCATGCCAGAGTGTCCCCCAGGGCGGGGCCGTCGGAGCCCCCCCCCCCCTTGCTAACTCTCTGAACAGTGCCACATGTTGATCCAGTGACAGAGTACATCGTTCAGCTGCGTGGGGGTTATGGGGGAGGCGGACTTTCTCATTGACTCACTCGGTCATAATTTTTTTTGGTTTTTTTGTTTTTCCCCGTTATTGAGAGGTGTGGCATGCAATGACATAGAGGTGCAACGCTTTTGGCACACCTCCTGGAAGCTGCAAGCCTTGGCTGTGACACTCCTGGCCTCCGCCAGGGGTCACTCAAGCACCGAGTGATACCCCATCCTCCTCCCTCCGACTCCCTGGGCTTGCATGCATCGAACCTGGGTTGTTGACCCCGCAGGTGGAAATCTAACCGCTGCACCACCAGACCAGGCCCCCAGACTGGTCATCTTGACATTAGTGCTGGATGAGGTCCTGGAATTCATTATCGAGGAAAGTGTATTGGATCACTTGATTAAGGCCAAGGTTAACCATACCCTGTCAGCATGGCTTTATGAGGTGCAGATTGTGCCAAACCAGCCTGATCACATTCTTAGAGGGGGTGATCAAGGATGGAGGCGGGACCATAGACAGCCTTCTGGACTTGAGTGAGGCCTTTGACACTGTGGTGCATAAGTGTCTGGTCAGAATATACCAGTGTGGTATATAAGATGCATACAAAGGGTGGATTGCCAGCTGGCATGGTGGCAGGATAAAGAATGTTGTGGTTCATAGGCATTGTTCTGAATGGAGAGGTTACTTGAGGATTTGTGCTGGGATCACCATTACTCAACATTTTCAGCAGTGATCTGGAAGCTGGAGTGTCCAAGTCTCTAGCAGGCTACTCAGGTTTGCTAATGAACCTGTGCTAGCTAGGGTGGTGAACTATCTTGTGGATGGAGACCAAACTGTGAATAATCTGAACAAGCCGGGCAACTGATCAGACTCTTGGGGTCAGATATTGAAATATTGGCAAAAGTGGAGCGCAATTGAGCCAGCCTGGTGGCACTGCAGGTTGAGGTTCTGGACGCCACACCTTGCGTCTCATCGGCAACCCAGATTCAGGAACGAGCCTGGGCCACCGGGGGTTGGTGGGGGCGAGAGAGGATTGAGCATCTGTAGGACTGCTCTCCTGTATCGAGGAGGGAGGGACTGCCATGCTGCCTGCTGATCGCCCACTAGCGGCAGTTGGAGGGAGATGTGGGTCGGAGGCATGCAGCCGTGCATGATGTTGGAGGGGAGGGGTGTCGAGGAGAAAAAAGCGAGCAAAAATGGAACTGGCGGGCTCTGTGATAGCCCCAGCTACGCCTGCACTGAACCCCAGAATCTGGACGCTGGCTATCTGAGGGAAGAGGAGAAAGTCAGCGCTCCTCGCCTCTGGCCCTGTCACAGGGGAGGGAGGGGCAGTGGCAACCCATGGGGGAAGTTGAGTAGCGCTTCCCCATCATGGATCTGGACTGTATGCAGCCCATACAGAACTACAGGGAACTGTGCCCCAGTCCTGATAGTGCTTGGAGCCACAGCGTGATGTTCAACCCACTACATGCAGATGATCCCATTGGGCATGCAAGGCATTAAATGTCCATATGTGTGCCGATTATGGGCTCATTTCCATGGGAAGCGGTGGATGGTTTGTGCCTTTTATGTGGCTGGGCACCACATCAGGCATGGTGGTGAAGAGCCCCCTCCCCAGCCCAGTCATCTGTCCCCGCAGTTGTTGAGTTATACCCTGGTGTCTCATGGCACCCCCGCCTTCCGATCACTGGTCCCTGTAATGCGTAGATAGTCCCTAGTGTCTAATGGCACCCTCTGGCCCTGAGCATTTAACTCTGTAATGTGAAGAAATTCCTTAGTGTCTAGTGGTACTCCCCACCCTTCGATCACCAGTCAACGTACAAATAGTGATGTCACTGGTGTGCAGTTGCCCCTCCCCCCACCTTCTAAGTACCTGTCACCGCTGCATGCATGAAGCCCCAGGTGGCCAGTGGAGAACCCCCCACTATCCCCACCACCGTACCTGTAGTGGCAGGGTAGTGCACTCGTTGCGACGGCCCGGGGCTGATATCCAGGACTATGAGCTTTCTAGCAGGACAGGTGCTCTGGGCCAGAGCATGCCACTGAACACCAGGGACAACTGTCTGTGCGGCTGAGGTGGATCTAATGTGGTGACCAGCACAGCCCACCTTTCACCTCCTTGGCCGTCTGCAGTATGGCATTACAGGGAGCACAGGCAGGTGATCAAGGAGGTGAGAGGAGGGCTGTGCCAGTCACCGTATTGGATCCTCCATGTGCCACCGGCAACATAGGTACAGCAGGGTGGTGAGCTAGTTGCGGGCAGCGCGGGAGTGCTAGACACCAGGGACTATGAGCTCTCTACAGGAATGGGTGCTTGGGGCCCGGGCGTGCCTCTGAAGATGAGGGCCGACTGTCTGCATGTGGTGGCAGGCGAGCGGAGGGTTGGGGGTGCCATTAGACACCAGGGAGTATCTAGACATGACAGGGATGGGCGATTGGAGGGTGGGGGTGCCACTTGACACCAGGGCATCCAGTGTTTACACGAGCTGGAGTTTCTGGGGGTAGGGGGGTAATGGACGTCTGCAGTACCGCTTCCCGCCAGCCACCAGGGCCTTGTGCCCGTTAAGTCGGGGTTTGCAAAGTCTGCAACATGCGTCCATTCAGGTGGCATATACCACCTGTGCAAACCTCTGAATTTGCCGCTGCGCCCGTGTGCAGGGGACGACCCCCCTCATTTGCATGGGTGCAAAAACCGATTAGCACAGGCAAACATCCCTTAGTACACGGGCTAAGTTTTGAGTATCTGGCCCCTGGAGTGTTGAATTTAATGTAGCCCAATGCAAGGTGCTAAGTATAATATTGCACAAGGATAATGTGCATATTGCTCTTATTACAGAAACATGGTGGGATGATGGGGGGAAAGAAATTGAGGAGTATAAACTCTATTCCCACTGTAGAAAATATAGGAAAGGAGGTAGTTTGGCTATATATATATATATATATATATATATATACACATACATAAAGACATCATCTCGGAAGAAATAAAATGTGATATAGGACAAATTGAACTTTTATGGGTTCATTTGTTACCTATAAATAGACCCAAAATTATGTTAGGCCTTCTTTACAGGCCCCCATCTGTGTCCCGTGAAGATAAGTCTCTATTAGGTATCCTTAGTAAATTGGATACTTCAAAAAAGCTATTACTAACCGTCGATTTCAATTTACCCAATATTGATTGGATCAAGGGTATTGGTTCTTCACCCCTAGATAGACAGTATATAGATGTTGTGGACCATGGGGGACTTGAACAGATGGTCCTAGAGAATACTAGAGGTAATAATATCCTTGATTTGATCTTTACTAATATGGGGGAAACAATTAACTCAGTGGAAGTAAGCACCCCTTTAGGAAGCAGTGATCATAACACTGTATTGTTTAATATTAAGGAAACGCAATTTAGTAAACTTTTGGGTACCACTACTAAATTAAATTTCGGGAAAGCTGATTTCTATAAAATGAAAATAGAATTAGGTAATTGGGACTGGAGACGGGATTTTGCTAATAAACCTGTACAGTATGCATGGGATTCCCTTAGAACTAAAATAGATAAGTTAACAGTAGATTTCGTACCCACTATTATTAAATACTATAAAAACAGAACTATCAAGCTGGTTTGGTTTACTACATCAATTAAAAAATAAACAAAAAAAACAGGCTTTATAAGAAGTTGAAAGTTCTAAAGTCCGATAAACTAATTGTTGAATATAATGATATCCAAAAAAAAGTTAAAATAGCCATAAAAAAAGCAAAAGCCCTATATGAGATAAATCTTGCAAACAAGAGTTCAAGACAATAAAAAAGCATTTTTCTCTTATATTAATAATCAGAGAAGAACCTCTAATAGCATAGGTCCCTTTTTCACTGCAGAGGGGTTTACAGCGACCAACCAGCAGATGGCCAATATTCAGAATAAATTTTTCTGTTCAGTTTATAATCACAAAGATTTAGATGCCCATAGTACAAATAGACCCCTTGAACCTGGGACAATAATTTTGAACCCAGACAATATATATATATAAGAAAATAATCGGTTTAAATACCAATGTCACCTGGCCCTGACGGTATGCATCCCAGGATACTGAGGGAATTAGTAGATAAGTTGACAAATCTTTTAACACATATTTTTCAACTATCTATAAACTCTGGTTCTGTTCCCCAGGATTGGAAATTGGCAAATATAATACCCATCCTAAAAAAAAAAAAAAGGGCCCAGTACTGATCCAGGTAATTACAGGCCCATCAGCTTGACCTCAATTTTGGGGAAACTTTTGGAGGGCATAATTAAAGATATAATCATGGAACATATGGAACAACTAGATATAACAGAGCCACTCCAACATGGTTTTGTGCGGAACAGATCCTGTCAGACAAACTTGCTATCCTTTTATGATAGAGTGAGTAGGGAAATGGACCTTGGGAACCCTGTGGATGTGGTCTTTTTGGACTTTGCTAAGGCTTTTGACAAATTACCCCATAAAGAATTATTGTCAACACTGGATAAAATTAAACTGCCCAGTAATATTTGTAGATGGATCTCGGATTGGTTAAAGGATAGAAAGCAGAGGGTGGTTATACATGGGGATTATTGAGATTGGGCCCGGGTTTTAAGCGGTGTGCCCAGGGTTCGGTCTTAGGACCCAGTTTGTTTAATTTGTACATTGCCCTCACCTGCAAATTAACAATAAGAATGTATGGATGCATAAGTTTGCCGATGACTGTAGATTGGGTGCAGTTCCAAGTGATAATGAACAAATAGATGCACTACAACAGTCTTTAGATTTAATAAATAAATGGACAAACCTCAATAAACTCCAACTAAACATATCTAAGTGCAAGGTTATGCACTTGGGCAAGAAAAATAAGGATGTAACATACCAATTGGACAATACAAATTTGGGAGTTGTTACTGAGGAAAAAGATCTGGGTGTTTATAATCACAAATGACTTTAAATTTAGAGTACATTGTAGAAAACAGTTATAAAAAGCAACCCAGATCCTTAATTGTATTCTAAAATACATTGCAAATAGAAGGAGTGAGGTTTTGGTTCCTCTGTATGTTGCACTGGTCAGACCGCACTTGGAGTACTGCGCGAGAGTTTGGGCCCCATATAATAAGGAGGATATACATTCTTTGGAGGGAGTACAGAGAAGATTAACTAAACAAAGGGACAAAAAAGTAAAGATTATCATGAAAGATTAGAGAGTCTAAATCTATATTCACTGTGTTATAGAAGATTAAGGGGTGATCTCTGTATATTATATAAGAATATCAAAGACAACGATCTACTAATGAACTTGGGTATTATGCATAATTATGGGAGAATCAGCACTAGGAAACGCACGAAACAATTATATCAACAAACTTGGGTGCACAACTTCAGGAAAAATTGGTATAGCCTAAGAGTGGTTGGGGCATGGAACAACTTACCAACAAGAGATTATATCCAGTTCTACAATGAATGAATTTAAAAAAGTAGTTGATGTACATTTTGGAATTAACAAATTTAGGTGTCAATAATATTGGAAGGCGAGCCTAATTGGATAGTTGTATCTATCCCAGGCTTGAATATACCTATGATATGATACCTATGACTTGGGGAGGAGAAACAGTGGTAGGATGCACACTTACACTTGTGGATGAAAAGTACCTGGAGGGTCATAATAGAAAAGGGGCTATAAAACATAACATGCAGTGCGCTGCTGCTGTCGAGAAGGCTGGAAGCATGCTGGGGTGCATTAAAATGTGTGTGACCAGCAGAGCAGGAGAAGTAATCCTTCCACTCTTCAGGGCCTTGGTCAGTGCCCACCTGGAGCACTGTGTGCATTTGTGGGTTTCTCTGTGCAAAAAGGACAGAGACACAGTCCAGAGGGTGCAACGCAGGACCACCAACTCAATCAGTTCTGATGGATAAAATTTATAAGGAGAGACTGGAGGCCCTTACCAAGTTCTCATATAACACAAAGTACGAGTCACGAAGAGCGCAAAAACTTGGTGCACTACCAGAGTAGTAGCCAACATTGCAAATCGTGGGGAACTCCACTGGAAGGAGGCTGAAAAGGGGCATAATCTGTCTTTGCATACAGAAGGGTATCGACAAGATGGGATATGTGGACTTGTTTGATTTGGTGTGCTTCAGCAGGACGTAGGGACATGCTCAAAGTCTCATCAGTGGTAAGTTGGTGTGTATGTGTGGGGAAGGGGGGATCACTGAGCTGTGAACATGGAGAGCCAGTAGATCTTTGTGGTTCACCCATGCCATAGCGACATGCAACTCAGTGATGTAAAATACAATGCAAGCAATGCCGAAGACCGTACAGACCTTCAAAGTCAAGCCGGGACACATTTCTTACTGTGGCAATCACAAGATACTCTAGATAGTAGAGAGGGTGGGGAAAGCTATACAAAGTAATACATGTTTAACATACAAACATAGACAATGGCAGAAAAAGACTTGTCCATCTAGCATACTCCAGAACCTATTGTCTCTGGAGTCTACTCTATTTGTGGAGTCTACTCTATTACCGCTTTTGTTGCCTGTATTTTCACCTTCCTTGTCCTGCTAAGTACTTATGTATGTTTATTAAATCTCGGATTACAAAATACCTTTGAGTACTCAACTCCTTTACAAAGGTTCCACGTCTTAACGAGAACAACAGACTGAAACAGTAAAATACTGGAGAAACAGTACAGTTATCAAAGGGCAAGTCATACAACGGGTGCAGTACAGTCATACAGAGAACAGATTATGTTTACAGATATGCAATTAGAAAGTGCTTGGTAATAAAACAGAGGACACATTTTAAACAGTAGTACCAAGTTTGCAACATAATGGTCATTAAATATAGAAATAAGAAATGAGGAGGAGCAGGGGCAGCTGGATCCGGCCTTGTCAACATGTAGGAAAGGGGGTTAGTGATGAGTAGAGGGAAAGGGGGGGATAGATAAGAGATAGGAGTGTGGGGTGAAGGAAGGTTAGAGGTGGGTGGGTGGGGAGAGGAATGGGAGTGGCAGGTAAGTGCAGGCACTATATTATAGGACAAGTGCTGATGAGATTACAGAGAAGGAAGGGTAGCTTGTTGGGGGAAGCAGTCACAGCTGCTTTCTGCAGACAGGAGCTGCTGCAGTTTGTATTTGAAGGGGCTTAGCTTGTTTTCAGAGGAAATATTATAAAAGGCATTAGTCCATAGAGGCGCTCTGTAGGCAAATGGTCTTTGCCCCTCATCCCAGGGGCAGTGTAGAACCTGTAGTAGTTGATGCTCAGAACCATGCGTATGGTGTGTGTTGTGGGAAGGGCTTAGCAGTGTTTGCATTCCTGGTGGAAGGAGACCAAGGAAGAATTTCAAGTTCAGGTTTATTATAGGAAAACTCCGTTGAGCAAGCTCATTCACAAGGAGGTCCTTTTCATAGCCCTCAGGCAACTTTGATACTTTATGCGCCCTTTTAATTGCAAGCGGCCTGTTTGGGCGTAAAGGTCACATCTATGGGTGAGACGTGGTGCCCCTGATATAAGTTGACATGCTTTGTTGAGGGCGGTAGAAATGCACTGTAGAGCTGTATCTGTGGCTGAGCCATAAGTGACCAGTCCATAGTCAATAATGGAAATAATTGAGCTTTGCACTGCTAACCTCAAGGCTTCTGCATTAGGCAGTTCTTGTATCTGCATAGCATACCAGTGCATATGTTCACTGCTTTAGCAATGTTGTCGATGTGAACCCCATAAGATAAGGTGATGTTGATGGTAACCCCAGGGTATTTAAAGTGGGGTACCTGTTCAAGATCCGTTCCAGGATGTACTATACCCTTATCTCTGTCCCAGATGTGTTTGAAGCAGTTTATCACCTTTGCCAGCAGACCATTCTGTGTGGCTCAACTACTCTTTCTGTAAAATAATACTTGCACACATCCTTTTTACCCCCCAATTAACCTCTATTCATGACCCTTTGTCCTAGCTTCACTGTTCCTGGTAAATTGCTTCTTCATAGTTCACTTTGTTTATTCCTTTGAGGAACTTGAAGGTCTCCGTCTTATCCCCCTCCCTTGTCTGGTTTTAAGTGAATACATGTTCAGTGCCTTTAGCTGATCCTCATGGGTTCTGCCTTGCTGTCCCTGAATCATCTTGCTCACCCTGCTTTTTATTGTGTCTAGCCTGTCCCTGTCCTTTTTTAGGCAGGAACTCCAGAATTTGGGCACTATACTTCAGGTGTGGCTTTAACAGTGATCTATACAGAGATAACAGTACCTCCTGCTTCCTACGGTCAAACTGTATATTTGCACAACACACTTGTCGTTCTCCGCTTATGAAGTGGATAATTTGGCTAATAGCTAAACTTGCATACGGAAGACTGTCCTTAATTTAGATATGTAGTCAGAAAAATGCCTTTGATCCTATGGTTATAGAGGCATTGGGTTCAGTGAGTAATTTGTTAGAAGACCTAATGTCCTTTAAAGCATTTTTTTTTTTTGGTCCATAAACTATGAAAAGCAGTTGTACAGGGGAGCTCAGGCAGCCTGCAAACCGGAACAAAGTTTTCCATGGAGGATGGGGTCAGACGGCAATATAATCACTAGAGTACAGGAACCGAGCCAGGTAGTGGGAACCACTGGATACTAGGGAATGGATTCATTTGCTTGTGAGTGGGGTGGGGGGGGGGGGGGACACTGGACCACCTAGGAGGACCGTGCTGAATCTACAATAGCCGTCTGTCAGCTATGTACATGGCAAAAAGTATGGTGGTTCTACAATGTGCCTGTTTGTCCCATTTGGCTACACCACATGTTTTAGTGTATGGGGCTCCTGAACCCATTCCATCTCACTTGAAGGAATAGTACACCCTCATATCTTGTAAGCATTATTAGTTTCCTTGTCTACAGAAAACTCTTCATGTAGCTGTTGGGGATATGTTTTTTATTTATTTATTTATTTATTTATTTTTGTGTTTTTTTTTTTTTAGTTTTTCACTGTTCACCCCAGCCCCTGTAACTGGCCTTGAGGGGGGGTCTCCATTTTCTGGTTGTTGACATCTCATTGTGCCTAAGAGCTGCATTGGCATGTGAGAACATGTGTCGGCACCCTTTAGACTCCACAGTGTGCCTGTCTGCTTGCTCAGTATTCAGCAAAACAAGTTGCAGCAAGGTGTGAAATACTGCATTTATCTTCAGCAAGCTTTACAAACTGTGTTACATGTAATGCAAGGTTTTCCTTTAATCTGCATTCAATCTCTGTGTTTCTAGAGTTTTTTCCCCCCTCAGGTTACGTGTACTTTACAGCATACAGATACATGGTGTAAGTGGGTGCTGTGCCATCATATTCTAATACCGCTCTCAGGGAAAATGAGATTTCAACAACCAGAAACTGGAGACCTCCAGGCTAGTTAAACTGTAAGATTACATTGTGGGCTTCACAGCCCGCTACCCTGGGGCAGTGATAGCCCCTCTGTGCCCAAAGTAAAATTTTTAAAATGCTCTGTAAGGTTTGGGAAGGGATCGTAACTCTGGCTGAGGTGCCAGCCAGCTGATCCCTTCCCACTTCCTGTCTGCCTGCTCCAGCCCCTCGTATCTGAGTTTAGCCAGGAGGCGTGAGGACAGCATATACAAGTTGTAGGACTGATTTTCTGAATGATTTTACACGCTAGACTGTTTATTGGGAAATGAAAGCCACTGTCTCGACTAATAGAAACCTTATTAGTCAAGCAGTGGCTTTTCGTGGTTTTTAACAGGCAGTCTAAATTGTACAGAATCATTCAGAAAATTCAGCCCTATATACTTATATGCTGTGAGAACACGCTTAGCTAGGGAGAGCGTAGGGCGGAGCGGGTAGACTAGGGAAGTGGGATGGATTATTGGCTGGCAGCTCAGCCAGAGTTACTATCCCTTCCCAAACCTTATAGAGCATTTTAAAAGTTTTACTTTTGGCATAGAGGGGCTATCGCTGCCCCAGGGTAGCAGGCTGTGAAGCCCAAAGTCTTAGTAAAGGGAACTTGCACCCTTACATTAAAGGGGCTGGTGTGAAGAGTGAAAACAAAATAAAGCAAACACATATTGTCCCAACAGCTACATGAAAAATTATCTGTTGACAAGGAAACTAATAACATTCACAAGATAATGAGGATATACACTACTTCTTTAATCTCCCGTGGCTGATCCCTGACTCTGATGTTAGCTGCGAGAGACTGTTGGATGCCGGCGGTGTAAGTTTACCTAGTTGTTTTGGTAGGACCAACCAGATCAGTATATAGTATGCATTAAAAAGTGACTCTTCTCCCCCCCCCCCCAAAAAAAAAAATCAATCTGCACCTCCTACCCCATCTCCTAGGAACTACATGCTGTCCCACATTCTCAATAGTGGGGCTCCCCACAGCACAGGGAGAGACCCAGTCAGTAGCCTCTTTAATTGTGCTAATTGGCATGCTCCCATCAACTCATCTATTGCCAGCTTGACAGGCCAGTAGTCCACTGGAGTTCTGTGATGGACCTAGGGTGGAAGTGACAGTGCCCCCAACCTCTCTTTCTTCTTTAAATGAAAGAGCTTTGTCCCAAGCATTCGCTATCCCACTGCTGTTTTAGCCAGCATCAGTTTTTACATTGTCCATGTCCAGATGGTGGTGTGCACATATCCCAGCAGCTGTGCACTGCTGCACTTATCTTAGAAATGCCATAGTGGACGTGGCAAAGGAGCAGGATTAACTGATATTAAATTAAAGAAAAACGTGTAGCACAAGGATCGCTTACAAAAGTAAATGTAACAGATATGCTAATAATTTTGTTACTGTTGCTGACAAGTTATAGAAGTTGCACTATTGCTTTTAAGTAGCGATATTGAGTTAATCATATACTTACTGTTTTGTAGAAGTCTGGTTCACATGATAGAGAACTCACAGAAGGAGCTACAAAGATTAAGGTAGGATTCGTATTACAGCGATCCTCGGCCTTGTCTGTGGTATGGGGGTGGGGGATAAAAACTGCCATAGTAATCTAGTTCACTCTTTGTGGAAATGGTTGCTCCTAATTTTTATTTCATTTACTGTAATGTAGAAGTGTTTGTATGCAGGACTGCATTATTCCGTATTCGGGGGATATATGTATATATGTGTGTGTGTATATATTTGTGTGTATATATATATGTGTGTGTGTGTGTATGTGTGTGTGTATGTATGTGTATATATATATATATATTATATATGTATGTGTGTGTATGTATATATATATATATATATATATATATATATATATATATATGTGTGTATGTATGTGTATATATATATATATATATATATATATATATATATATATATATATATATATATATAGACTGTTTATGTGGGATACAGCTGAAAGTTGAAAATGGAAGTCTTTTGTTTTTTATATTTTGGCCAATGTTACAGGCATGTTTTAATAAGCTACTAATCCACAAGATTATTAGCAACATATTGTAAAGTATGCCTGTTTTGTGAACTGCAGCAAACTAGTTTGTCTCCTCTCTCCCCCCACCCCCCTGTAATAAAATATTATATAAAAGCCAGTGGTTGCATGTTTGGTGGGGTATTGATGTGCTGGTATAGACATTCTGTTGAAAGCAGTGGAGCGCCCCACACTATCCAGACCATTAAAGGGTAACAGTCGGCACAAACAGCCTTACACCCGTGTGTGGTGCTGGCTCCAATTTGCAGTTTGCATGCAATACTTTTTTTTTTTTGCTTACCATTTACTACAGTGCAATAGGTTGTATCAGACTTACTTTGACTTCTAAGCAGGCACAAATCCAAGAATCCCTGCAGCAGACAGAGGAGGGCTAAAGCAGTGGAGCCTGTGGTGCATTTTAGAGATTCTGTAAGCTCCGATCACATGTTTGCCAGTCTCGCTACTCTCCCAGGGCTAGGAACAGTCCTCTGTGACTGTACCTTGCTTCACGAGGACAGCAGGACCAGCAAACAAACAAAAAAAGGGCGTGTATAATTTTTATTTATTTAAAATTTGGTAACCGGGAAAGGTACACTGAGCCGAGGCTCATTTCCAGGTGTGACCAAGGGGAGAGGCTAAAGGAATTTACAGTGGTCTGAGTAGTACAACAATTAAGGCACTCATGGATGCAGTAAAACAATATACAGTAAACTCTTAAGCACGACAAGCTATTGAATCTCCCAGTGCTACAGCTCTCCTCTGATGTCAGGTGCTGGGGATTCTGGGATTTGTACTTACAGAAAATGTCAGCTTAGAAGTAAGCAAAATAAGCCTGATAACTATCTACTGTACTGCCAAAAAGAGTAAGTTAAAAAAAAAAAAAAAAAAAAATTTTGCACATAAAATGTAAAATGGACTAGCCCCACACTTAGTTGTGGGCTCTTGGTACTCACTGTTCCTCTTTAAATGGGACATGATCAACCCCTCTTAGACCTCAAATTGTTCTAGTGTAAGAGGAAAAACAAACTTTAGGATTGCTAACCTTCTGTAGAATTTGCTGGTGTACCAGTAGTTTTGTAGCGGTTTCCTTTTTCTGATTAAAAGTGAAAAATATTGTCCACCATATCAGTGTTATCATATGAAAGGTACAAACTTAAGAGGTACATTTGTTGGGTAAACTTCTGCCATTTGGTTCCTGTATGAGAGAAGGTTTTTCTTCACAGAGAGGGTGGTGGCCACATGGAATAGTCTGCCACAGGAGGTGGTGGGGGTGAGCATGGCATGCCTGGGACAGGCGTAAGGGAACCATAGAGGTGAAAGGCCAAGCGCAAACAAGGATAGGGTTTACAGGCAGACTAGATGGGCCTAGCGGTCCTTATCTGCTGACAATTTCTGTGTTTCTATGTATATCCATATAAAATGGGATGGAGAAAATCATGCACTTTGGAATATGATCACATGACCATGGTTTATCAGAACATAGGTAAATGTATTTTTGTAACCTTTATTTTTTTTTTTCTGATTAGAAGGTTTACAGTTAGTTTTAAATTCCAACCTGGCTATACTGTTTGACAATAATTTGAAGGCTGGGGTCAGCTCTGGCGTCTAGGAGCCCTGGCTGCTTGACGCTTGCTATTGAGAGCACGAGGTGCTCAAGCGCCAGTTCTTGGTGTGTTGATGTCACTGTGTAATATGTCATCACTCACTGATGCCTTGAGGCAGCAAGTTGCTTATAAGGAGTGGCTGGTCTGCTTGCCATCCAGACAAACCGGCTTTGCACCCCAAGTCTGGGATGTTGGGTGCCAACCTGTGAGGCAGGGCTTGGGCATCCATTAGATGCCTCCTTTTGTAGCACTACCACCCCCTGGTGACTTTGGGGGGGGTTCCTGCAGAAGGAATCCCCTGCAGCTGGGGTCTGGGGTGACCTCACATTGGCACGTACCCACTCGACTGGCAAGTGACGCTGAGGTATTACCCACCCAGAGTATGGGCCAGCAGGGGAGTACCTTTAAGGTGGGGCTTACCTACCCTTCCAACAGCCCTGATAAGCGATTTGCCAGGTCATCTGTCAGGATCACACTCTGGGGTGGGATAAGGGAAGGGCTTAGCAGGTGAGAAAATACCCCCAGCAGCACTGGGCAGATGAAGTTCCCCCATGCCACAGCAGAATGTCTTCAACTCCTCCTGCACCTGACTGGCTCCTTTTCATGGGTCCCAGTCATCAAATTAATCCTTTTCCCTGCTTGGAGAAATGGTGGTGGTAGTGGGGGGCTGGCAGTGAGGAATAAGCCGTGGGTTACGGTTTTGGTATCTGGGGAGGTTTTTGAGCAAAGGTTGGTGGCGGGCTGGACCTCCAAAGGATTCCTGCAGCAGATAGAAGAGCTTGGGTAGATGGAAGAAGGTTCCGGTAGCTGGCGAGGAAAATTGGGACAAAAATAGAAAAGGTGGGGAGCGACTGGTCAGCTCTTGAGCCAGCACACTTTTCTGGCACAGAGCTGGATTTTGGAGATTTTGAAGACCTCTGTGAGAGGCTGAGCATGATCTGAGACATGCTTCCTCTTGAAACCTATGAGTAAAACTCTCTTTAAATGGTGTGGGCATTTTGGGCTTTCATGTTCAATTGCCATATAATGAATTTTTGTGATTCATAACACATTGTTGGAGCTGTGTTTTAGGCGTAGTTCATGGCGTGTTGTGAAATCATAAATATGAAGATATTATACATATGTATCAAGTAGGTCTACTGTCCTTGAAAAAGCATAATTGATGTGCGAAATTTTGGAGTTCTAGGGTGGCCAGTTTACCTGAATGAAATGGAAATAAACTGAAGGAAGCTACTAGAAAATGTGTGCTTTTTGGAGTTTGAAAGTTTCTTTTGTTAGAACACAACCCACACCATGTAACTTTTTTCAGTGTTAAGTTTTTTTCCCCATAGTGAGCCAGCTTCATAAGTGCAATACCATACTCCAGGGTTTGTGAGCCAGTGTTTTAATCCACTCCCCTGAGGTTCACCTCGTACTTCACAATGCACCCGGAGTGAGAGTTACTACAACACAACTCTCAACCTGTCATTACTTCTTTAAAAAAAATAAAACTGTGTCATCTCCAAAGTAGCCAAGGGGTTTCCAGTAATCTTACAAACGCTCCTTGCTGCAGCATTCCTGAATGTCATGTTAAAGCGCTATCACTGGATGTGATGCAAGCCATTCCTGGTTCTTTCAGCATGCATTATGGATCAAGACTGGATAGTGCTGCAGACTGAATTTGATTTGCTGATGAAACTGTAAATGAATTGGTCTAGTAAAATTCCTTGTTTGTTTAATGTAGGAAACAGATACAAGATCTAAACTGGCAACGAAAGAACATACAGCTTACAGCTGGTGCAAAACTACGAGAAATGGAATCCACGTAAGTGTAATAGACCTGTAAAAAACATGATTGCTTATTTTGTTATGTCTGTGCTTTTCTTTAGTGTAGATGGTTGAAGGTTTTTCATTCTACATTTTCTTTGTTGCCACCAGATTGGTAGGCAAGCTGGGTGGCTTAGGAGTGGGTCTGAAGGTGGTAAACTGAGTAAGAAATTGGTTAGGGGATTGGCGACAGAGGGTGGTGGTAAACAGAGTTCATTCCAGGGAAGGGAGGGGTGACCAGCGGTGTGCCTCAGGGATCAGTGCTGGGACTGGTCCTCTTTATGGCATTGCAGAAGTACTGGAAGGAAAGGGAAGGTCCACCTCTGTGTGGATGACACCAGAATCTGCAGTAGGGTGGACACTGTGTGTGTAAAGGATGAGCAGGGACCTGAGCTCGAGAAGTGCTCAGGGGTATGGCTGCTGGGTTTCAATGTGAAAACGTGCAGGATAATTGATTTTTAAGGTACAGAAACCCAGGGGCAGAGTACAAAATGGTGGATTGGTATTGACGACCAACAAGCTTAGAGACTTTGGGTGGTGGGGGTAATCAAATCTGGTGACCCAAAGTTGACAAGGCAGTGGAGAGAGCTAGTAGGATACTGGGGTACATACGAAGGGGTATCACCAGCAGAAAAAAGAAGGTGGTGTTACCTCTGTATAGATTGTTGGTAAGACCCCACCCAGATGTACTTTGTTCAGCTCTGGAGACCACATCTACAGAAGGACATAGGCCGAGTGGAGGTGGTCCAAAAGAGGGCAACTAAAACAGTGCAGGGTCTGCAAAGCCCTATGAGAACAGATTAAACGATCTCAGTATGTACACCCAGGAAGAGAGGTGGGAGAGGCGGGATATAATAGAAAACTTTAAATACCTCACAGGGGTACATAAGGTACAGGAGGGAACTATTTTTTCAGAAAAGGTGCTCAAAAACAAGGGGACATGCAATGACGCTGGAAGGGGGAAGATTCAGGAGAGATGTGAGGAAGCACTTTACAGAAACAGTGGATTCCTGGAACACTTTCAGTGCAGGTGGTGGCGGTGAAAACTGGGGGGGGGTTCAAGAATGCATGGGATAGGCATAAGGGAATCTTAGTGGAGAGGAAGGGGGAGAAAGAAGGCTGGAGATAAGTAGAGTGAAGTACAGTTGAGGGAAGCAGTTGGCCTGCGTTTGGTTTTTTTTTTTTTTTTTTAGAGCGCAGGCTGTGAGTCAGATAATCCCCCAAAACCAAAAAGAATATTCAAGTAGTGGACATAAACTAGGCTAGGGAAATAAAGTTCAGCTGAAGGAAAGCACATGAAGAACAAATGGGTTGTAGTTTGAACAATAATGTATCTGGAGGCATTAAAGCTTAGAGGCGAGAGCACTGAGCTGTGAACCTGGGGACCTGTCGGAAATTAGTTTGAATCTCACAGCCACCACTTTTATACTGTGTGATCCTGAGCAAGTCACTAAACCTCCCTGTGCTCCTGGGGTGCACCAGAAATGAGCTCCAGTTTGGTATGCTTTCCCCCGTAAAAATTCTAAAATGAAATGTACTGCGATATGTTGCAAGTTTCAAACCCCGGGAATCCCTCGCTGTGCTTAACTTATGCACAAGCCCTCCAGGTCTTGCTGCCTCATATGTAAATTTTAGAATAGGGAGTTTTTTTCAAACTGTGACTGCGAGTTGGCAGGGTGCACTCGGCTGCTCAACAGCAGACCTGTTTCTCCGCTTGAGCAAGTAAGTCACTCCAAGAGCTCTCTCCTGCTTCGTTCTGGCCTTTAACTTTTATTTTCTGGAAAAATACATTTAGTATTCATTTTATTTTCTGTCTCTGCTGCTCTTTATTTAGTATAGTTAGTTTTGTGCTGTATTTCGGACTGTTCTCCAGCCCCTTACGGTTCCACGGCACCGAAGAAGTACTCCTTTAACTCAGCGGTTTGCTTAAACTGCTTTTTTTTTTTTTGCATTTTTCTCTCATTTATATAATTGTTTGTCTGACTGCTGCAAATTCGTTTGTACTAGCACCTCGGTTCCTGATTCAAGGATCCAAAGCGCTTTTAAACAGTTTCACTTTTATTTCTGTCAGCGGTCCTGCTGTTTGTAGAATCGGATCGCATTTTTCTGTTTCTCCATCTCGGATATGGAAACGATTGATATGGTATCTTTTTTTTTTTTATTATTATTAGTGGTCCTGCTAGTTGAAGCATCAGACTGCATTAGTACTCCCAATCCCTGGGAACTGTTTTTCAGGGTCTGTCTGAGGATTGGCAGACAGATTCAACAGAAAAATGGAAGGAACCTACTGGTTGAAAGTTAAGCTGTTGGCAATAGGTTCACTACCCTTTCTGTTTGATTTTAAGATTGTAACAGATTTTTTGCCAAAGCTGTAAATTAGGGCAGTTAAACTGGCATTATCATGGCTTCAGTCTGCCAATTTCTATAAAAAAAAAAAAACAAAAAAAAAAACGGTCTGCCCGAGTCACCAAAGCATACAGATAGGGGTCTTCCTCTCCATTATAAGCTGGGGGAGCCCCTCTAATGATGCTACTGATTTCAGGGTTCCTTAAGGAAAAAAAAAATGGGGAGTAGCACCCATTTTTGATCTGGGGGGTAGAGGGGGTTCTGAACAAACATTTTTTAAAAAAGAAGTTCAAAATGATCACCCTGTCTACAGCGCTACCATCCCTGCAACAGGGAGACTATATGGGTTCCTTGCACCTGAAGGATGCGTATTTCCACATTCTAATCAAGACCAGTCACAGAATGTATTTAAGGTTCTGGCTGCCTTTCTGGTCATTGCCAGTTTGCAGCCTTTCTTTTCATGTTTCTCATCTACTCCCAGGGTGTTCATGAAGTGCCTAGCCATAGTGGCCGCACACCTCAGGAGGCAAGGGGTGATGGTTTTTCCTTCTTGGACAACTGGTTAGTCACAAGGAAATCATATCAGCAAGTCAGGGACTCTACTCCAGCTAACCCAGAGCTAGTATTTCTCAAAAATAGCCAGACATCCAAACAGAACCAATCAGATGCCGGAGCTCATAGGAGCAGAGTTGTATGCTCTCCAGGGCAAGACATTCCTTCAATAAAAAAGAATGGAAAGGCTACTAAACCTGGCAAACACCTTCATCCTGGGTAGCCCAGGCCAGCAAGGCATTTCGTACAACTCCTGAGACATTTGGCTTCACCATGAAAGCAGTCTTCCTGTGGGCTGTAACCTCTGCAAGGAGTGTGTGCGAGCTGCAGGCTTTCTGCATAGACCATAGCTACATTATCTTCCACAGGTGCAAGATTCCTTAGGACTAACAGGAAATTACTTCCTAAAGTAGCGTTCAAGTTCCATGTTTACCAATCCTTCACTCCCCCAGTCTTTTTCACAGCAAAGTCCAGCTCTGCTGAACAGTGTCTCTCAGTCTAGACGTTGAGTACTCAGCCACTGTCTGGACTGCACTAAGGATCTCTGGTCCTCCCCACTCACAGTTGTTACTCGTATGTGGTGAAGTGGCAAAGGACAGGCTAGCCTGTAAAAGGACCATTGCCCACTGGATAGTCTCCTACATACAGTTGTGTTATGATAAAGCTGGCACCTCAAGGCCTCTGAGCACACTCCACTCGTGGCACTGCCACCTCCATGACCACTGCAAGGGATATTCCCTTGTTAGACATTCATGAAGCAGCTACCTGGAAAGCTGTTCACACCTTTACAAAATACTGTTTTCTGGATGTGCTGTCCAGAAGGGATGCCAGGTTTGGCACTGCTGTCTTGCAGAACCTTTTTGCTAAATAGGTTCTGTACCCAGCCTCCCAATGTACTGCTTTATAGTCTGCACAAGTTAAGCATAGTGAGGGATTCACAGGGTTTCCATGGTAATATTGTTTCTTCCAGAGGATCCCTCACTGTGCTTAAATCTCCCACCCTACCTCCCCTTCCAGAACCTGAAAAAGGTTCTACAGGAATCAGTGTTTTTCATTAATCTTTTCTGCTTGAGCATTTCTTGTTGTTCAACCTCTGTCAGTTTGCTGTAGTTTTGTTTGGTCTGCTATAGCTTGACCTGCAGGCCATTCGTTTGTTGTTTTTGTTGCAATTTGTTTATTTTAACTATATGGTATAGGATAGGAGATTCTTAGCTATTGCCTTCTAGGCCTTTGATATAGATCTGTTGAGCAGCAGGGTGCAGTGCCACATTTGTGGTCACAGTTTGACAAACGTTACATATTCTAAAATTTGCATATGGTCCACGTGCTCCTGGGCAGCAAGACCTGGTGGGCTTCTGCATAAGTTAAGCTAGTCCCCTGGAAGAAACAATATTACAATGATGATTAATGTTTTTCTTACTGTAGTGTGAATGTGCCTCTTTCATTCAGTTTGCGGTGGCCATTATGAATAAGGGGAAGCATAGGAAGTTTCCACTCACATATATGCTGCAGGAGAGAATGAGATTTAAAGAAATCTTTTTGAGGGTGCTCATATACTGACCTGCAGCCTGATACTACAGGATAGGAACACATGACAGTTTTACATGTGGGGCTATTTGTACATGGAAGAAAAGCCAAGATCTTTCCGTTTCCCCCTTGCTCGTTTGCAGTTCTGCTGTACTGTGGACATAGTAGAGGATAGGCAGTTATGCTGGAGCAGCCAGTTTATGTTGGGGCAAGCTGATTAAACTCCAGGGTATTTGGTCTCAGCTGATCTACATTATGTGGGGCAGATGTGAAAAAGAACCCATGTTATGGTATTTGGTTTTGTATACTATAAGCACTTTACAGTACAGAAGAGGTAGGGGAGACATTGTTTGGGCTGGTTACACTGCACAGGGAGATTAAAAGTCACAGAGATTGATAAGAGGGAAAAACAGAACAGCAGCAGCCAGCATGCTACTGAAATCTGAATGCAGAACAGACCAGGAAAAACAGTAACACTGCACAAAGGGAATAAAGTTCAGAACCTTGTTTTATTAAAGGAGACAGGAATTGATTACATATGTGCAGCTGTTTGAAATGTCTCTATTTTCATAAATTCATATGTCTAAAGGATCCCTATTTAACTGTGCTTGAATAAAAGCTGAAGCTGTCAGTTTTGTGTATTGTTTACTTTGTATGGACAACATGCTGTGCAGTTCCTTTCCTAGAACTAAGAATTTGGAGTTTTGACTGTCACATCATGGTTTCAGATCTCTGGGCACTGTGTGATAAGTCCATGCTCACATTTCTGAAACCATGAAGTGATGCAGTCAGAACTTCAAATTCTTGGTTCCATGAAAGGAACTGCACAGAATATTGTCCATCAAAGAAAACAATACAAAACGCAACTTGACAGCTTTAGCCTTTATTCAAGCACAGTTTAAATGGGGAACCTTTAGAGGTATAAATATAATTTAGGAAAATGGACATTACAAGCAGCTGCACATAAGTAAGCAATTCCTGTCTCCTTTAACTTGTTATAAAAGACAAACATCCCATAGCATACTAAGCAGTCAGTATCAGCCCTTCGGTGCGCACTTCGCCTTCCTTAGGAAGCTATGCATAGAAGAAGGAGCAGTGTGCACCGAAGCACTGAAGCTGGTTGCTTAGTATGCCATGGGACGTTCGTCTTGTATAACAAGTTAATAAACATCAATTACAGATGGGTGAAGAATAGGGAGGTTGTGACATGCTCAGGGTCACACAGTAAAAGGCTGTTGTGTGATTTTTTTTTTTTTTTTTAAACTCGCATCTACAGATTCACAGCTCTGTATACTCTTAAACCATTAGACCAAACTGCCTACAGCAGTATAGCTGACTCTTGGTGATTCATGTAGTATAGAAAATATTACAGAAGACAAGATGGGTTTATTTATTGGAAATTGATAACTGGAAAAGGCACAGGTGCTGGGAGGAGGGAGAACAGAATAAAAATCGGTACAGCAAACAATGAAACTGGCAGAAATGAAAAGTGCTGTAAATGCATTCATGATTGAAAGAGCAATGCAGGCTGTTTGACCAGTAATAAATAAATAAAAAAGGAAAGGTACAAGATCAAATACAGAAACAGAATAAATAGGGCGACATAGTGCAGTAACGTTGTTTAAAGCTGTCTGCAGAGGCCCGGTGGCGCCGAGGGTTGAGGTGCTGGATGCCACGCCGGCAAACCGGGTTTGGGAACGGACTGTGGCCGATGGTGGCAGCTGGGAAGGGAAAGGATCAAATGTCCAGAGGACTGCTTTCCTCTCCCAGGGTGAATAGTGGGCTTGCGCTCGCTCCACAGTGGCCCCCGGTGGAGATCGGGGCACTGTAGGGAGTGATGTGACAATGGGGAGGAGCGGTAGCAGACGTCGGCACATTTGTACGCAGACGTCATTGCTCGTCCGCGCTCCAGGAGGACCATGCAGCAGCAAAAAAAATCCCTGGTCTCGTGGATAGGCGAAGGCAACCTCCAGTGCCCGCCACCACACACCCAACTCTGAACTCATCTTGCCAGTTCTCTTGATCCCCCGCCTTGCCTTGGGTCTGGTTTGGGCGGGTTGCAGGATCGGGGTAGGGTGGGGAGTGTCTGTCCCTGATTTTCCGGTGAGGTGAGGATCAGGTGGGTGGTAGAGCGGTTGAGGCGAGTGGGGTCTGCCTGAGAGAGTTTTGTGGGGCAGTGAAGAAAGTGTCTAACAATAAAAGCTGTCTGCGGAAGAGGTAGGAAGAGGGCAGATAAAGCATTGGTGAAAGGTTGCTCCAGGTAGAGGGGGGAGAGAGATGGGAGTAGAAAGTGGTTTGCTTACAGGCAGATTTGGAGTGGGGAATAAACGGGGAGAGCAGATGTTTTTTGGGGGGCGAGTACCAATATTAAGAGGGAGAACTGGCCTACTGTGTGAAGCCGCCGAAGGCAAAAGGGAGGAAGGGTTACTGTAGAGTGAGCAGTGATGATGTGGGGAGGGGCATTGGAGGCAAAGCAACTGAAGGTGGAGAAAAGAGTGCCCACTCTGGCAAGAGAGGAATTGGGGGCTGCACCATAAACCACATCCCAATAGTCAAGCACCAGTAGGCTCTCTTGGGGAAGATTTCCCAGTAGACTGGGAGAGTTCAAGGTCAACTAAATCCCATGTTTTTATAAGAAGCTGTTAAAACTCCAGCTTCTTAGAGTGGTAAAGGAAAGGCTGCTGTTACATTGATGTTAAAATTGCATTTAAGTAATTAACGTAAATGCAGTTTCTAAGTAGCCAGACCTTTGAATAGCTTCTTGTAAAAATATGTGGTTTAGTTGTCCTCTAAAAAGTCTTGATGTGACAGAGGGCACCAGGATGTGGGCCGAGCCTTTGGTGGATGTTATCCTAGTGGGCTGAGAAGTAATCTTCTATCAAGCCACTCGTCAAGTATTTGAAGTGGGGAAGCAAGAGAGGTGCTGTCTGTTAGAGAAGACTGAAGATGAAGAGAGCCTTGCAACTTTTTTTTTTCTCCGAAGGTCATTGACACCGTTTTTTTAGGTATTGACCATAAGCTTGGGCGATTGGACCCAACATTGGATATAGTTGAGGTCACGCTGTAGTGGCATTTCCGAGGCAAACACCAGAGGTAATAGAAGTATGGTAATGTCTGCATGCATGTGAATGTGCGAGCTGTCGCAAGCAGATGGTAGGTCATTAAAGAAAACAAAGACTAGGATGGAGCCTTGGGAGACACCAGATAGAAGAGGGGGAGGGGGGAAGACTGGGCATTGCCAACTTGGACTGACTGGAGACAGCTGGAGAGGTAAGATCTGAACTACTCGACAGCAAGAGCACGAGTGGATAGATGTGCACCTCTCCGCATGTCCAGAAGAAGCGTGTGTACTACTGTGTGAAATGCTTAGGCAAGGTCACTGATGATGGCAGCAGTGATGCGCCCCCAGATCCATCCCCTTGAGGATGGAGTCAGTGACACGCTGCGATTTTCTGAAGCCAGGCTGGAAACAGGAGGGTTAACTTGTAATGTTTCTCCCATAAATATGAATGGGAGCAGGACTTACTATCGGAGTGATCATTTTCTTGTGGTATCATACCACCAGTAGGATAAGCTGATTCTCTGTGTGTGTGTGTGTGTGTGTGTGTGTGTGTGTGTGTGTGTGTGTGTATATGTATGTGTGTTTTGGGCGGGGGAAGCTTGTTAAAGGTGTCGGCGTGGCTCAGTTGGTAGCACATCCGCCTCTGGACCAGAAGGTCGTGGGTTCTCGTCCCACACCGGGATTGGACTTACACCTAAAAATCGCTGGCATCTGAGTGCAGTATTGGGGGGTGCTGTACTGCACGGGTGTGCCATCCTTCGGATGAGACGTTAAACCGAGGTCCCTTCTGCCCATCCTGGTGTTGTCCTGGTGGGTGTCCAGGTGGAAGTAAAAGAACCCAGGGCACTCTTCGCAAAGAGTAGGGAACATTCCCGGTGTCCTGGCCAACATTCCCCTTCCCATAAAACCGGTTCATGCAATTACCCAGGCTGTGTGTGGGTGATGATGTGCGATATGGCCGCCACCACACATTCAGTCACTTCACTACCAGTCTAGCATTGCTTGTAAAGCGCTTTGGATGTATGAAAAAGCGCTATATAAATACAGATTCTTCTTCTTCTTCAACAATACTGATACACTTCTTCAAACTACATTAGTCTTTCTTGCTACAGGGATTGAGATATGCAAAATGAGTCGTGTGTTTTTTGTAATATGAATACAAAAGATATAAACTGGTACCCTTGTGGAAGCAAGGTGTTCTATCAAAACTATCCATAGATCCAAATTTAGAATGAAGGAAAAAAACACATTGTCGGATCTGAGGGTGAAGTATGAGATTGTGTACACTGTTATGATAGAAGATGCATCTCTACAGTAAGGGCTTCATTGGTATATCCTGGCCTCATAACTGCGTATAACTGTGGCAAATGCGTTTTTATTAGTCAGATTGTGACTTATTTCTTATCCATGTCATAGTCAGCTGGCCTTTCTTTTGACCTTGAACTAAGCACTCTTGAGTTTCAGCCTTGCTTATGGCCAACATTCAGTAATTTGGAGAAATTGTTATAACAATTTAAGTATTTTCATAACTGTTGCTGTTCGAAGAATCTAATCTCTGTTTACTTTCCTCTGAATACAGCTGGGTATCCCTCGTCAGCAAGAACTATGAGATCGAGCGAGCAATTGTACAGCTAGAAAATGAGCTCTACCAAATGAAACAGCAACATGGAGAGGAGAACAAAGAAAACATTCGACAGAACTTCTGAACCTACACTGTTCTGCCATTCCTATATTGTTTTGTAAAAAACTATTCGAAAATAAACGTCTTTGAGAGATTATATAGTTCTTTTGTATTGTTTGATGGGTAAGGTATCAAGTTTCTAAAAATGTGTGTTGTGCTGTAGTGATGACAAGATTTTCTAGAACTGTGTTATCCTTTATCCAGTTTTATTTTCCCTGTAAACTATCACAGTACACACTATTTATGTTGCAGTTATATATAAACTGGATTTTCAGGTTTAGGAAACTAGTAGTAAATGTCTTAAGAAAGCTAATAACTACATTTCTTGTTGATAGCTGCTTTGCATACAAATCCCACCCTAACGTGTCTTTTTGAAGAAAGAAAAAGAAAAACATTTGCATGTCTTTTTATTACAGGAAAATAAGATTTGTAAAACAAATGTGTACTGGCTTATAACATTCAAATCATTACTAGTTGGCTGTAATGAACTGAATGTAAACACCTGTATCGAGAAGTTTGGTTCTGTTGAAGCCTGGCTTCTTCCCAGTGATGTGTATATTGCTACCCTTGGTGCAGTGCAGTGGTGACTTGTATCAGAACGGTTATGCGGTTACGTTTGCTCTTACTGTTGTCGTAATCTGATCAGAAAACTTTAACACAGCAGTATTTATTGGGGGGGGTAGTAATAGTTTTCTAATTTTTATTTTTGACAAACGCATAAATAATATTTTTTTATTTTCATAGTATTTCATTCCTAAACTGAGATCTGGGGTTTTGAAGTTTTCAAGTAATTGTCTGGTCATTCTGTGTGAATAAATTAAACATTTTGGCATAGTGCTGTGATGACAGTGTGTGTCATTGGACATGCGAGCTGGCGCCTTCCTAATACATCTACAGTATGAACCCAGTAGGTGAAGTAAAAAATCTTGAGTGAACAGAGTTATAAAAATCGCTTGTAGTGGCCATCTTTAATGACTGACTGTAATTTTAAATTTAATAAAAGCTGATTTTTAAATATCGCAAATGCATAGAAATAAAAATGTACTGATAAAAATAATTATATCAGAAATATAGTTTTGCTAACTAAACGAGAGGGGTGCTGTACTTCTGAGGTGCCGTCTTTCGGATGAGATGTTAAACCAAGGTCCCATCTGCTTGGATTGGTGGTAGTTCAGGTGGATGTTAAAGATCCCATGGCACTTGTCGAAAAGAGTAGGGGAATTTCCCCGATGTCCTGGCCACATTTCCCTCATTCACTAAAAAAAAGAAACACCACCAACAGCTTAATCTGGTTCAAGGTCAGTTGGCATTCATCTGTATCCCCCTCCCCCAGGTCATGCCTGAAAATAGGCAGGATTTGTCTAGTGCACTTACCCGGTCAACAAAAACTAAATAAAATAAGCAATACTGTTGCTTTAAAGGGAAGCAGTCATCACTAAGAACCCCACACCCAAGTGTGGGGCTGTTCCCCAGTTGCACTTTGTGTGCAAAAACATTTTTTTTTTTTTTTTCACTTAATGTTTACTGTGGTATAGTAGGTTGTATCTGACTAATTTTGATTATTTCCATGCTGACATTTTCTGTAACTAAAATCTCAGAATCCCATGCAGCTGACAGAGCAGGACTGCAGTAGTGGGAGATTCAGTAGCCTGCTGTGTAGGTTAGTTTCATAAGCTCCAGTCGGAGATCTTTGCCAGGCCTGGTGTTCTCCCTATGCCAAGTACAGTTCTTTGGGACTGTATTTAGCCTCAGGAGGACAACAGGACAGTTAACCAACAGATTAGTGCAGATAAAAACTCTAACCTGCACTAGCAGGCTGTTGAATCTCCCACTGCTGCAGTCCTTCTCTGACAGCTGCAGGGGATTCTGGTATTTAGTTACAGAAAATGTCAGCATGTAAATAATCAAAATTAGTCTAATACAACCTATTATACCACACTAAACAGTAAGTAAAGAAACATTTTGGTTTTTTTGTACCTAAATTGGGGACCAGCCCCACACTTGAGTGTGGAGCTCTGCGTCACCATTCCCTTAACAGTGTACAAAAACAGCCAAGTTTGGGGGCAACCTTAACAGATGTGATGGACCAGGTAAGATGGTATGGTCATTCATCTCAATGTGTGATATTTTCATAGGACTACAGAAGGTATTTGGAAGGGAGAAGCTTGGACTGTTCACCAAGGTTCACCTCTTCTGCTAATCCAGACCCAGTGTTCATTTTCTCTTTATGATATAGCAAAATGGCCAATCGTTCCCGCCAGTTCCTGGAAAAAAGATCATGTTACAACAGATTTAATTCATTTGCCAAATTACACAGTTGGTAGTTGGGCAGTAACACCCCATTCCACCCCCAAACCATTCTTAAACTCTGGGCCAAGTTATTGCCACTTGTAACATAGTGTGGTGAAGGCTGAAGGGAATTGGGGTCCATCTTATCCACCCCTCTTGCCACTGAACAATGGCTGTAACCAGTTTATGTATGGAAACACATCCAAGCTTACGAACTAGAATGTTGCCCCCACTCAAGCTGTGTAGCCCTTAATGCCATTCTTTGTGGGGAATGTGCCTAGTCTTGCTTTGAAAGTCTGAACAGTGCTAGTGTCCACAGTCTAACTGGATAGGCTGTTGCATGTTAATCGCCCATTGTGTGATACAGTGCTTTCTAACTGTTCCCCTTACTCCCCCTTCCAGTTCAGCTTGCTCTGACCAGCTCAAAGATCTATGTATACTCCACCCAGTCTTTCACCTTTAGTATTCTGAAAACCATGGTCATGTCCCCAGTTGGCTTTCTGTTTTCTATGCTAAATAATTTGAGTATGTCCAATCTCTCCTTGAATGTCTTGCTTCCGAAGCCACTAACCAGCTTGGTGGCCTTGTGATGATCATTATCAATCTCTTCAGTGGCCTTTTTGTACTATGGTGACCAGAACTGGACACGGTACTCTAGATGTCAGCAAACCAAGGCCTTACAGAGAGAGAATCACCTCCCTTGAACTGCGTCTTACCTTCCCATAATACAGTGCAGCATTGTGTTTGCTTTCTTGCTGCAGTAGCACACTGCTTCTCTGGTTTCAGCTTAGGGTCTACTATTATCCCTTGATCCTTCTCCTTGGTTTTGCTGTCAACTGTTCCTCTACACGGTGTATCTGTGACACTGATTCAAAAACAAGAGTACACAGTGCTACTGAGTTAATGATATGCTGCTGTTAGGTTAGTGAGCCACAAATGCTACAAAAACCATAACAGAGCTCACTCACCTTCGTGACATACATGCAGACACGCAAGTGTCCAGTTTCAAGTTCAGCTGTGCAGTGAATAGCAAAGTCTCAGCTACGATAATGAAACACCCAAAGGTCAAACTAATACCTCTGCTTCCTTGCCCCATTTTTAATAAATCATGGGAGGATGGTGTGGTACCAGAGGACTGGAGAAGGGCGAATGTGATTCCCCTTCACAAAAGTAGGAGCAAGACGGAGACAGGAAACTACAGACCTACCTGTCAGTTTGACCTCAGTGGTAGGGAAAATGATGGAATCACTTCTGAAGGAAAGAATTGTTGAGTACCAGGGAAGGTCATGTCGGACGAATCTAATTGATTTCTTTGACTGGGCGACCAAAGTAGAAGACCAGGGAAGGGCTGTGGACATGGCCTACCTAGACTTTAGCAAGTCATTTGACACAGTCCTGCACAAAAGATTAATAAACAAATTAGCCAGCCTGGGAGTGGGTCCCAGGGTGATAGCCTGGGTAAAACACTGGCTGGACAACAGGACACAGAGGGTAATAGTAAATGGAGTCCACAGTGAAGAAAGGGGGGTTACTAGTGGGGTACCGCAGGGTTCAGTACTGGGGCCGGTTCTTTTTAATGTCTTTATAAGTGACATTGCATTGCAGAGGGACTGGAAGGAAAAGTATGTCTCTGCAGATGACCCAAAGATCTGCAACAGGGTTGATACGCAAGGTGGGGTGGAAATGCTGAAAAGGGACTTGGCAAGGTTGGAGGAATGGTCAAATGTATGGCAGCTTAGATTCAATGCAAAGAAGTGCACCTGGGAAACAAAAACCCAGGGGAAGAGTATGCAATGGGGGGTGAGATACTGACACAAACAAAAATGGAAAGGGACCTGGGGGTAGTCCTGTCAGACAACCTAAAGGTGGGCCAGCAATGTGAGAAGGCAGCAAGGAGGCTGGGGGATACTGGGATGCATAGGGAGAGGCATCACCAGTAGAAAAAGGGACGTTGTTAGCCCTCTGTACAGACAATTGGTAAGACCACATCAGGAGTACTGTGTACAGTTTTGGAGACCCCATCTCCACAAAGACATAGGGTGGAGGCTGTCCAGAGGAGGGCAACCAAAATGGTGCAGGGTCTGCACCAGAAGACATATGAAGAAAGACTAAAGGAGCTTAAGATGTATATCCTTGAGTAAAGGGGGGACATGATAGGCACTTTCAAATACCTCAAGGGAATCAAAGTCCAAGAGGGTAGCATCTTTCAAAAAGAGATGTGCAAGAACAAGGGGCAAATTTGAAGATGGAGGGGGGACGACTCAGACGTAATGTGAGGAAGTATTTCTTCACAGAGAGGTTGTAGATGCATGGAACAGCCTTCCTGAGGAGGTCGTAGAGTCAAAAACAGTGGGGGAATTTAAGAATGCATGGGACACATAAGGCAATTCTAGTGGGGGGGGTAGGAGGAAGTAGGCTGTTGGTTAACTAAGATCTGCAGCTTATCCGTTAGGTAGGGAAATGGGCAGACTAGGTGGACCAAGTGGTCCTTATCTGCCATCAAATTCTATGTTTAGTACCTTGCACTTCCCCACATTAAGCCCGCATTTCTCTGCCCACTCTGTTGTGTGGAGGTTCTGCAGTACTGCATCCTCTTCCTCTGCTGAGTCCACTTTTCTCGCCAATTTTTGTCATCTGCAAACTTCAGCAGCCTGCTGCTGACCCCTCCTCCAGGTCATTGATAAATGTTAGTGACTGACCTAACACTGACCCTTAAGATACTACATTTGGCACATCTCTCTGCTCTGAATGGTAACCATTGCCACTATCTGCTTCCTACCTGTCAGTTAATTTCTTATCCACCTCCTGTATGATTTGTGGACTCTGTATTTTTTTTCTTTCTATATGAGGTTTCCATGCAGTGCAATGTCAGAAGTCTTGCTGGAGTCCAGGTTTGCTTTGCCAAGCACGAGTGAAGGCTCACAGGTCTGTAGTTAACTGGGTCTGACCTTATAGGGGATTAAATTGACTGTATTCCATTTCTCTGACACTGTCCCTGTCTGTAAGGAGTCCTGAAATATATCCGTTGGGGGGCCTAGCCAGAACCTGTTCGCTCACTATTACCTTTATGTTGACACCGTAAGGATTCTAGGATGTTCGTGGATATACACCCTCCAGATACTTACAAACTAGTTCTGGTGTGATCTGCACTGCCTTCAGTTTGGCCGGACACCTTTCACTTAACTTTCATCTCAGGCTGGTCATGCCCCCTGATTTCCTGGCTGAATACAGACACAGAGTACTAACATACTAAAATGCCAGCAGAATAGGCCTAACGGTCTTTCGAGTCTGCTCGATTGGTCAGCCCCCACCCTGAGTGCTGACCTTGCTACCCCCCTCGCCTTCTCTGGCTTCTCGCTTCCCAGTTCCGGATATTCTTGCTGCATTGGATTTTGCTTCCAGAACCCTTCCCCTGTACCTGTCCCACCCCTTCTTGAACCCCTCCACCAGCCCCCTAGGCAGTGCATTCCATGGCTCCACCACCCTCTCAGTGAAGTAACACCTCCTCCTTTCTCCCTGAATCTTCCCTCCAGCTTCCACCCATGCCCTCTAGTGGCCCTCCTCCTTCCTTCGAAGCACCCTGACTGTTCTTCCCCTATTTACCCAAAGACCTCTATCATGTCCCCCCCCGGTCCCTTCTCTCTTCGAGCCTCTCCTCATAGGTCCTGTCCCCCAAGCCCCAAATCATTTTGGTTGCCCTCCTCTGGACCCTCTCCAGGAGTTTAATGTCCCTCTTTAAGTGTGGCCTCCAAAACTGCACACAGTACTCAAGGTGTGGCCTCACCAAGCAGTTATACTGAGGGAGTATCACTTCCCTCCTTCTGGAGGTGATCCCTCTAGTGATGCATCCCAGCATCCTGTTGGCCTTGGCTGCTGCCCTCCTACAAGTCTCAGAGTTGTTCATCTTGACATCCACCACCACCCCCAGGTCCCTCTCAGCCATCGAGACTTGTAGCATTCCCCCAGGTGTACACTTGGCCTGGGTTTCTGGCCCCCAGGTGGAGTACCTTGCATTTCCCTGCATTGAACCTCAGCTTCCACTTTCTAGACCATCTTTCCAGAGCCTCCAGGTCCCCCTGTAGGGCCACCCTCCCCATCCACCACTGCCCCCAGTTTTGAGTCATCCACAAAGAGACTCATCTCACTCCTGATTCCTGTCCTTATGTCAGAGACGTAGGCGTTGAACAGGAGGGGCCCAAGGACTGATCCCTGTGGGACCCCACTAATGACCCTCCTTGAGGATGAGACTATCCCGCCAACTACGACCCGGGTCCTGGAGCCAATTGCCTATCCATCTGATCATCTGGTTGCCCACCCCCATTTCTCCCAGCTTATCCAACAGGTCCACGTGAGGAACAGAGTCAAATGCCTTGCTGAAGTCTAGAAAGAGGACATCCACTGGTCTACCCAGGTCCAAGGCACTTGTCACCCAGTCATAGAACTCCACAAGGTTTGTCTGACACGATTTCCCCGGGACGAATCCATGCTATCGTCCAGGCACCCTGACTTTTCCAGGTCCCCCCCAGCCTCTCCTTGACAATGCCCTCCATCACCTTGCCCACCACCGATGTCAGGCTGACAGGCCTGTAGTTCCCTGCCACCTCCCCTTGATCCCCCCTTGTGGATAGGCACTATATGCGCCCACCTTCCAGTCCTGGGGCACCCACCCTGTCTTCAGAGAGATGGTGAAAAGCTCCGCCAGGGGTTTCGCCAGGACATCCGCAAGTTCCTTCAGCACTCTGGGATGTAATTTATCCAGCCCCGGTGCTTTCTCCATCTTAAGGGAGCTGAGGGCTTCCCTCACTCTCTCTGCTGTGATTTCCACTTCCGGTACCTCTTCTCCCTGCTTAGCCCTCCCCCCTCCTGCCAGTGATGCCTCCCCCTCTCCCCAGACCTGCCAATCGGTAAGGTTCCCCCCCTCTGCAGTATCTCTGTCTCCTCCCATGTATGATGCAGCACCCCCGTTTTCCTTGTTGAAAACTGAGGTGAAGTACTCATTTAGTACCTCCGCCTGCTCCCCCGGGTCTTGTGCCCATCTCTCCCCTGAGTAGTTATAGTACCTCTCATCTTGCTTAACTTGGTCAACTAAATTGTTCCTTTGTAACTTTACTCCAAGCCAGAGTTCATGTATAATTCGGCCAACACAGCTGAGATTGACACTCGCATGAAGTGGTGCCAGTGAATGTCTTCAAGTTTTATCACGGTAGAATAAGTGGTTCTTGGTATATAGCCCGAAATATATCCCGCATGCATGAGCCAGAACTTGCACATAATGGTTGCTGATCTTAAGAATCACCACCACCACTAGTGAGTTATGGGTGTTCCCACTCACTATTCCACCACAACCCATTATGTATTTGATCTATACCACACTATTTGTAATGCTTTTAGTGTTTTAACATGTTGTAGCTTAAAACTGCCTTTGTTTCCATTGCAAACTCTCTGTGGAGGTGGGATAGGATAGATACAGAGAGCTTGTAGCATCAAAAGGGAAGGGGGTGAGGGAATAGAAAGTTGAGGGATCAACTGAGGATCAGATTTCTGAGTACAAACCCTGCAGCACATATGGCTCCCTGCTATGAGTTGACAGAGAGGGAGGTGCTACAACATAGCCGAGGGAGAGAGACAACCATAGCTGAGCACTTCCGGATTAGCCCCAACTCTTGACTGACAGAGATGGACGGCAGAGGGAGTCAGGCGCTGTTAACAGGGACAGCACTTTAAGTGCCCAGTGATGCTTTAGCAACTATCAGTAAGCTGCTACAAGGGACAGTTTTGTAAAATTAAAAATATGCCCAAAAAGGGCATCGGTGCTGACATCTTGCGACCCTTTAGCCCCACAAGATAGTGGAAAGGGTCTTGGGGAAATTGGGCCATTTGGAGGCCAGCAAAAGCCTCACGATTACCACAGCCAGTCATGGATTGTGAAGGTAGGTGATACCCAAGAGAAAACTTTTGGAAAGTGTGCTCAAAAAGAGTGTGATTCTGCCAGCCAGTTGGAGAATTCCTTTGCCCAGGAACCTTCCTTTTGTAAAGCTTCAACCCATAGACACTTGAACTGTCGTGTGCGAACTGCTGCAGTGCCTGAGAGTCATATGTGACATGATGTTAGAGACATACAAGTGCTTTTTTTCAGATCAGGCTCTGGGTTGAGTAAGGACATGAAGTGCTACTGCTTTTATAAAGCTCACTGGTGACGCCGCACCTGGAATATTGTACTACGTTCTGGAGTCCTCACCTAAGGAAGGACAGGGACAGGCTGGAGACAGTGTGGCAGAGAGTGATCCAAGACGATTCAGATCCAACAAGGCAGATCTTACGATGATTGACTGAAGTCGCTGAACATGTACTTACTGGTGACCAAATGAGAGGGATAAAAGCCTCTATGGACAATAGGTCCTAGGGCAGATAGGGAACTCTGGGCACACTAAATTACCTTTGGTCTTTTTCTGCCACCATTGTCTGTTTCTGTGAGTACCATCTAGGTCCTTGCCTGGAACAGCAGAACAGATTCTCATCCAGAAATCTGAAGTGCCTGCCCACAACTTCAGCCCCTGGAGCAGAGATTGGTTTACAGTACTGTATGTCCAATTCTGTGGAAGAGTCTGCCTGCCTTTCTAAGATTCTGCTGCAGGAATTCGTCCCTATAGAGGGTCCAGCCAAGGAGGATCAACAAAGATTTTCTGGAGTTTCATCACAGCCCGCACCTTTCATCACGTAGAGTTAAAAAAATGAGAGCATCTTGGTCTTGAATTTTAGATAATCGCCACCTACCCCCAACATTCTAAGAAATAATTTTTTTCTCACTACAATTTGTGAAGGTATAATTTTGAAAAGACTAGAATTAAAGGGGCATCCTTTTCTGATGCAAGGTATTTTTGAGTGCCACTTAGTCCTGACCTCAAAGTGCATCCAGACCCTCGGCCTCTCCCATTTTGCTTGATGTGTCACTCATATTGGTCTTCATGCAAGTGAAAATATGTGCCCTCTATGCTGCTTCACTCCCTAGTGGGTCCCCTCCATTGTTGTACCCTTACTCTGTTGTCCTTCCCTTGGTGGACCCTTGTGTCTGCCTACTGCCCTTGGTGAACACTTGCATCAGTCCCCTCACTCCTAATACTCCATTCTAAATCCCTGACTGATGTCCACACCATTCTTCTTGCCAGTAGCCCCAGGACTGGGAGGATCTTGGAAAAGATCACCCTTTTCACTTCAGAAACATCCCTTATTCCATGAATTATCATCACCTCATGTCATCAGGACTTGTGCACCCTATGTAATTGATGCCAAAGTGGGTGACAACGGTCTGCTCCTACTTTTAGCTGTGTTGCTTGGCTCTGGATAGCAATCACTCGAGCCACACTCCAGGCAGGAAATCCACCACCTCTCCAAGATACCATCAGAATCCAGCAGTGCCCCTTGTACTTCACCCACTGTCCTAGTAGCAATGGGCACTTTGTTTTTACTTCTTTTTTTATGGCTCTCCTACCTATAATGTTTACACTCCCTAAATAGTAAACCCATGTCAGAATAATTTGAATACTGCAAAGTTTTATGAACATTTGGTCGGTATAAGGCCATTTTTCTTCTAGTTTTTATCCTAGAACTGACAGGCCTGTTCATACTAATTTGACTTGATAGCTACACAAGGTTCATTAAGCATGTCATATCCCTCTGTAGGGTATATCTAAAGGGGAAATCAATCTACATTTGCTGTGCTAGTGAGAAAGAGCAGTATACAGCTTAGGATTATCTTGTTTTAATCGATTATTTGCATATACTGCACTCTCCATGATCAGTAGCTATTCTGAACACCCTGTCCCCTAACATTGCTGATGCAGCTGAACACATTGGCCCAGATATTCAAAGGGATTGTGCCTGGTGCAACTCCAGAAATGTGCCCTGGTGCAATATTCAAAAGAGTGACTTGGGCAGTGCAAGTCTCGATGAACCAGGGCGGAATGATAATCGTATGCGGTGCATCTCCATGCATATGCTGTGCATCCTGATATTCAGCCCGGGATGTGCAGCACATATGCTGGCACAACCCTGAGGTGCACCGCATACCTGGGCTCAAAGTTGAGCCCAAAATAAAAGGCTCAAGTTCCAGCCACCCACAGGCATGCTACTGTACTGCAATGCACAACACAGCAGCCACCAGCCGTGGGTGACAAACCCCCCCCAATAAGCACCCACAGATGTCCCTAGTAGGCTAGTGGTACCCCGCTCCCACCCAGTAGTCGCGATCGCCGAATATATATGTAATGTATATCTCTGGTAGTCTAGTGGTACCCCCCACCCACCCGTAACCCACGATCGCCGATAAACTCTACATAAACACATCCCTGGTGGTCCAGTGACACCTCCCCACCCACGACCCCCTGCCCACCCAGCACCCCCATCATCAGCGGGCAGCACAAACCCACCCACATACCACCCGGCTGCCTACCGAATGCCAGCTTGCAGTAGCAGCTGTAAGCCTATTGGTCCACACTGTGGACCAATGGGCTTGCAGTGCATACTGTCGTAGTCATTCACAAAACCACTCCAGTCTGGTTTTCGAAAGAGGCACAGTACTGAGACTGCGCTGGTCCGGGTGCTCAACAATCTCTTGATGGCAAGAGATCAAAAGAGCCATTCTATCTTGGTTCTTCTCAGTCTCTCATCAGCGTTTAACACTGTGAATGATGGGGTACTTCTCGAACATATGAGGTCCATCTGCGGCCTGTCTAGTACAGTCCTCAGGTGGTTTAGATCTTTCCTCACTGGCAGAACTCAGAGGGTGGTGTCAGGGATAAATTCCTCTGGCCCAGTCTCTCTGTCATGTGGGGTTCCTCAGGGTTCGGTGTTGTCCCCCATGTTGTTCGCAGTGTACATGCTGGCCATCAGAGACATTGTAAGAAGGTATGGGCTGTGATTTCACTGCTATGCTAATGATATCCAGCTCTACCTTTCTTTTGTGCCCAACCAGGATCGAGCTCTCTTGGTATTTAACAACTGCCTCACTGAAATCCAGAACTGAATGAATTTGAGCTGGCTGAGGTTGAACTACGAGAAGACAGGGGTGATGGTTGTGGACCTGGGCCACCAGATAGAGGGGAAGGATGGGAGCTGGTTTGCCTTCAGTACTATTTCTGAGTGACTCCCAGCTCCCAACCTCTGAACAGGTGTGGAACCTGGAGGTGATTTTTGATGATGGGCTGATGCTGCGATCGCAGGTGTCAGCAGTCGTCAAATCATCCTTTTACCATCTGAAGAACATCTCCAGGATTAAACATCTAGTTCTGTCCGATGATCTGCTTAAATTGGTCCACGCCTTTGTGATCTTGCGCCTTGACTATTGCAACTCCCTCTATCTAGGGCTACCTGGGGTTGATATCCGCTGCCTGCAGCTTGTGCAGAACGCTATGGCCCGGTTATTGACGGGTACTTCTGGTACCTGTCATATTTCTCCGGTGCTGCATGAACTGCGCTGGCTGCCAATACAGTGGTGAATCACCTTTAAAGTCGGTCTTCTGACTTATAAAGCCCTACATGGACTGGGCCCGAACTACTTGAAAGAACTTCTGGTACCCTACCACCCTAAGCGATCGCTCCGCTTGGCAGACAAGGGGTTGCTAGAGATTTCGAGGGTTTCTTTGAAATCTTTGGGGGCCCATACTTTTATGTACATAGCCCCAACCCTCTGGAATTCTCTACCACGTCCGCTTCGGGAGTGCGCATCTGTGGAGGAATTCAAACGGGCCCTAAAGACCCATTTGTGGTTGTCAGATACCCCCGATGATGATGTATTAATGTATTTTATGAGTTTAGTATTTATTGTATTTGTGTCTAATTTATTGTTTTATGAAGTATATTGTTAAGTCGCCTTGGTTTCAGAAAGTCGCGATATAAATAAAGATTAGTATTATTATTATCGGGGCCTCTGTCTCCAAAGCCAATAGCTAGCTGTAGCCCTCCAGTTGCAGTCAGTTTCAAGAGGAGGTACAATGCACAGCTGCCATCTTTTATCTCTTGAAAAGGCCACATCTGAGAACCACATCTTTGATATCTTTTTTATTTCACAATACAGGCACATAAAGGACTTCTGTGCCATCCATGTTCAATATACAACTGTGAAAACTAACAAAGCACATGCTGATACAGCACCAGCGAACTTACAAGTTCCTTGAGAAGAATATAGTTGGATTTCACTGTGGTTCCCATGTTTATTTCCAGCCATTGTTGATGCCCCAGCAGGACTGTGAAGAACTTTAAACATATATTTTGTACATTTCAATATAATCTGGGCAGCAAATGCACCGGTTAATATTATTTAGTCAGATGTCTGTAACCTAGAGAACTCTGCTGAAGATGTGTGCATCCATCTCTGTTTATGCATGTATGAACAAATTAGACCATAGTGCACAAGGGTTACTTTTGTAATACATTGTATGAATCCATTGTTTTTTTCCCCAGGGCCGGGTTTAGTGCCTCTTTCCATCATCATGCCCAAGTCACTCCTGCCTAAGACTCCCCATTGCTTTTAGTTCTAACCCCTTACTGGCTGCTCCGCCATAGACCATAGGTTAATTACTTAAAGGACAACTAAGCAAGCTGAATAGCAGAAATCAAGAATGCAAAATGCGAAAAGGTAGGGCTGTAGTCTAAGCCCTTACCTGTCATATGCCATACTTCGTTTTGTCCATAAAATCATTGTATTAGCATTTCATCATGGTTTAAAAATGTAAACAAATCGCCAACTCTTTTCAAAACGTCCAGTCCGGTAACAGCCTAAGATGGCCACAGCATGCTTTTGTGATGATGTAATTGGAGCCATGGCACTCTGGAGTGATAATAGGATCTGTATAGGTACCTGTTAAATATATATCGTTCAACATCTGTGGCCTGCATATATGGGTAAAATCCTTTATTGTGCATGTGTGATACCCTCTTCACACATGCACAGTAAAGAATTTTACCCATATTTGCAATCCACAGGTGTTAAAAGAAATATATTTAACAGGTCCCTATACAGATCCCGTTATCGCTCTGGAGTGCTGTGGCTCCAATTACATCACACAAGCACATCGCGGCCATCTTAGGGTGTTACTGAAGTGGGCGTTTTGAAAGAGTTGGCAATTTGTTTACATTTTTAAGACATGAAATGCTGGTATGATTTTATGGACAAAATAAAGTAAGCACATGACAGGTAAGAGCTTAGACTACAGCCTTGCGTTTTCAGATTTTGCTATCTTGATTTCTGTTATTCAGCCTGTTTAGTTATCTTTTAAAAGTAACAGTAGATCTTTGAGAGGATCTCCATAAAGCCATTACACATTGGACTGTGAGCAGTCAGTATCAGGACCTTATGGGAAACGTTTGCACGATGTGACCAGTCTCGTCAATGTACCTATGCAGACGTCATTGGCACACAGTGTCTACTGCATAACGTGGGTGGCCCTAACCACTTCAGTTTCTCACTGCCTATGAACAGAGTTCCAAAAATCCACCAACAGCGGGATTGGGGCCACCCCCACCAATCACACACAGAGGGGCAGGAGAAGTGAAAAAACAAAAAAAACACTGCCCACCACACAGGTAGTGAAGGCACTGATACAAACAGACTGAATGTGCAGGGCCTTGCCAAGCAGCTGAAAGCAAAAGTCCTCCACACCAGGGGGACAGCAGGTGGGAAATGGTATGGCGCTATGAAGATCCTCTCAGAAATCTACTGCTACTGGTAAGTAGTGAACCTATCTTTTTGAGGGTCTCTCTGTATAGCCATGATTTATTGGAGGGCAGTACCAACCCCAACTGGTCGGTCGATAAAAATAGGGGACTGACTTCTCAGGAAAGCAGGCTTTGCAAGACAGCCAGGTTCAGCCCAGCCCTCCTTTGGGAGATCAGATCCAGACTGTAATACTTTGGGCTGTTTCCCAGGGACTGGAGGGCAACAAATGTAGTTCCCCTGCACAAGAGTGGGAGCAGGGATGAACCAAGGAACAGAAGACCTACTAGCCTAACATCTTTTGTGGGTAATCTGCTAGAGACCATAACAAGGGGAAGAACAGAAATCTTTTTGGTAGCAAATTTACGCAGATGATGCTGTTGTCTTCATACATGGGAGAAACATCTCGGACATCAATGTAACACTCGAGCAAAACTTCCATGCTCTGCAACATTGGTTCCTAAATGAAAAGCTAGTCCTGATCATTCCCAAGACTAAGGCCATGCTCTTAGGCGCTGCCCACAAAATGAAACAAAACTCACAAGACCTCAGCGTATCCACCATAGACGGTACTCATCTCCAACCAGTAGCAGATTTCCAGTATCTGGGAGTAACCCTTGATCCTTGCCTCACATTGGAAACCCACCAGAAAAACACTGTCAAGCTCATTCATCAAAACCTAGGGCAGCTGTATTGTATCCAAAGGTTACTCACAGTGGAGACTAAAGCAGGATTGCACAAAGCAGCCTTCTTTCTTTGCATGATTATGGGGCTACTGTAATGAACATGGCTCCAAAGTCAGTTTGGGTAAAAAAACAAAAAAAACAGCCCTTTGTTACAAGACGACCAGGTTTGCCACCTCCCTCTGACCAAGGTCCCACCACTGCTCTAGTCTGAAGAAGATTAATTGACTGTTGCCAGAGCACAGGGCCCAACTCACGCTTGCCAGTTTGGTATATAAGACTCTGTATGGCAACATGCCACAGTGCCTAAAAGGGCTGCTCAGACCTGTCAACCTCCCTTATCCCTGTTCCACAGCCAGTAACTTCCTGCTGACTCTGCTGATTTGAACAGGCACCTTGATGGTCACTCTCCCATCATTAAAGTGACTGCCATTAACCACCACCCTCTGTCTCCTATCTGTTAGCCAGCTTCTAACCCAGTTGAACACTTTGGATCCCACCCCTAGGCTGCTTCTCTATCAGCCTCCTGTATGGCAGTGTCAAAGTTCTTGTTAAATTCCAGATAGGCCATGTCCATGACCCTCACCTGGTCTATTTTCCTGGTCACCCAGTCAACTCTATCAGCTTCATTTGGCATGACCCCCCACCCCCCACCCCGTGAATCCATGCTACCTGTGGTCTTGCAGCCCACTGGATTCAGGATACTCTACCAGTCTCTATTTCAGTGGAGTTTCCGTTCATTTCCCCACCACTGAAGACTGACTGGCCGAGCTCTTCTCCAGTCCTCCAGAACCACGCCTGTTTTCAGTGAGCTGTTAAACATCCATGAGTTCTTTTAGTACCCTTGGCCGGTCCCATAGACCTGTCCACCTAAAGAGCGGCAAGCCCCTTCAGGACTCCGTTTTACTGAAATGGGCTTATATCCACACCCACACACCCCAGTTCCTGCTACTCCCTGGTAGTTCATTGCTCCATCCCTCCATTTTGAAGATTTGAGCAGAAGTACCTGTTCAGAATGTAAGCTTTCTCATGGTCTTCTTCTACGCAGTCTCCTCCTCCTTCCACCCTTCTAATCCTCATTATCCTTCCCCTTGCTTTCCTCTTATGTATCTGAAGAAAATCTTATTCCACTTAATGATACCTTTGGTTGTCCGTTCCTCTGTCTATGCCTTTGTTCCTCTCACCTCCTTTCCTGCTTCTCTCTGTTTTGCTTGGTTTACCCCCTGTCCTCCTTCCTGTGTGTGTTTCCTTAAGCCTTCTAGTTGCTAGAAAAGCAAGCTAGGCTCCAGGATTGTAATGCAGATTGCAATCATCCCTTGATGGGTTCAGTTTGATTCATAATGGTCCTCCTACCCTATCCATTGAGGGACCATTAAATGGAGAACAGAGGTATTACCCTGGATAGTCTGCTTTGTCCTTCAGTGAGAAACTCATTAAAATCAATTTTTACGCTGGCCCAGTGGTGCAGAGGGTTGAGGCGCTGGCACCTTACCTCATCCAACGCCGGCGACCCAGGTTCGGGAACGGACTCAGGTCGTCGGGGTCTGGCAGGGGCGGGAGAGGATTGAGCATACGTAGGACTGCTCTCCTCTCCTGGGGTGGGTTGTGGGGTCTTGTCGCGCTGCAGTGGCCTCTGGTGGAGACCAGGAGCACTGCTGACGCATACAAGAAAGAAGAGGGAATAACCAGAAAAGCGGAAATATCGCTTCACAGCAGCCGGATGATGGCTGCCCGGTGCTCTGAGGCCATCAAAGGTCCTACTGAGCTCCCCACCTCAGCAGCATCCCTGGGGCTAAAAAATAGGAGCACTGGTCTGCCCCCTTGGCTGGTGCCTTACCCCTCGGAGGAGGGGGACCCATCCGGCGAAAGGGTTGTGCCGGGTCACCCTGGGGATCGGCTGCGATCAGAGGACAGATGGATCAGGGGACTGCCTTGGCAAGCCTGAAGGAGTGGCTGCCGAGGAGCACTTAGGGGGATGAGAAAAAAGATCACTCAAAAAAAAAAATCAATTTTTACAATTTCAGGCTGCTTCGCTATCTACTTCCCAGGCCTCGCCCCAATATGCAGCAGATAAAAAAGAAAGATAAGAATTTCACTCACAATCTAAACCAACTGTATACAGTAATCGGAGCACATGGCAAAGATTGCTACCCATACCTCGTGTGTTTTTACCCTGTTCATATTTAAGAATGTCACAACACCCTTTTTCATCAGCCAGTGTGTCCCATGATAACCACTATTTTCCATCATGCACCCTAATTTTGCTAGGTGAACATAACTTCACTAGAGGTCATTATGAAATGCTGCTCACCTCATTAGAATGTTAGGCATATTTGCATAATTCTAAGCACAGTATATCAGACTGATAAGCTGTACCAGTTGAATTTGTTTGTCTAACTGAATGACCTTAATACCATTCTTGTTTTTTGGGATAGCAGTATAGCCTAGAGGTTAGAGTGACGAGCTGTGAATAAGCTTGGTGTACATCCAGCAGACCTGGGTTTGATTCACTCAACCTCTACTTGTATACTGTGTGACTCTGAGCAAGTCACTTAACCACCCCAGTGCTCCCGGGTTGCCCCTGAAAATAGGCACTTGTACTTAGCAGGCCATATCTGGTTACCAAAAGAACAATAAAAAAAAATAAGTTATGTTGTTGTAATATGTAGAAATGTTCACATATACATATTAAGTAAATCAGCCCATCAGACATTCACCATTTAAATACTGTAAAAAAATAAATAGAAAGAATTCTTTAGCTGTTGTACCTAATATGGTAACCTGATATGAACCATTTGTGTTTATGGCCCTTGGGAGTTATTAATTCACAGTGTGACCTAGATTTGATAGGACTCACACTCCATTGTGTCTTTTGGCATATTATACTGTCAACACAGTATTATTATTATAATTCTTTGACATATACTTAAAAGTAGAGATGCTAATTGTTTACCAGGTTAATTATTTTAGGTTAAAAAAAAAAATGCTTTGCTTTGTTTCATATTTGATGACTCCCTCTTTGTAGTACCCTATCCTTCCGCAAGGCAAAACCTATTTTTAACAGTTCACATGTAGCCAGAGGCCTTTTAAGAGCCAACAGAAGTATTTGAGTTGAATGAACCTATAAATCACACCAGATAACACAGATTTAGTACATTGGAACAAATGTTGCAGATAGTCTAGCCCCATTACTTCCAGGGGAATTGTCTGCACAGTTGACATTAATGTATTCATACAGTACTTCAGAAGAAATATACTACAGTACAGTGAGCAGTATATGTTGCTGCAAATACTCGTCAGACTCCACTGGCCCCAAACCAGTCTCTGGGTATGAAAACCTGATCATACAAATTAGAAACCTTTTTTTTCCTATGTAATTTATTTCCTCTCTTAAACGTGTTCCTTTAATTTTGTTCAAAGTGGGAAAACTTAGTAAGGAACTGAAACCCCAACTGTCCATATACATTGTACATGCAAACATGCAGCTATGACTCGCTGACATGACAAAAATGATAAGCAGCATGCAATCAAAACATTGCATCAGTAGTGCCCCACATATTGGAGCCCGTCAGCTACCTTGAATTTCTTTTTGAGTACTGATGCGTTAGGACATGGTGCTCGTGGACAGGAAACCTCGTCTTCTAAAGGCTGATCTTCTTGGGCCCTTATCCAGCTGACCCAGAATCCAGTGAATCTTATTTCACTGTTGCTCTTTTCCTGTATTGCCTCCAGGGGAATTGTCTGTGCAGTTTAACAAAGGAATAAAATATCTCTCCTGGATTGCTGTTCTTCATCCATATCTCGATGTACCCTCGGGAGTCTGACGAACTTGAATTTGAGTCCTTGGAGGAAAACTTGGGAGTTCCTGTCCAACAACATACATAGATGCAGGATCATTGTGTCTGCTTTCTCATTGTGTTGAGGTCAAATCGTGTTCCACATTGGGGCTTCCAATTCTAGCAACTTGGTTTTAGTTGACTGTACGGTTGCCAGTCCTGCTGGAGCCTTGATGAGGGGATTAGGTAACCAGCAAAAATGGCCAATTATTATCAGCAGAACACAACTGCATGATTCTCCAAAAGCCACGCTATTCTTTTTTCTGTGTTGGCGTCCGGCTCCAAATCATACATCCACTAAAGTACTGGAATCCATAAGCATGCAGTGACACCACAAATCATAGTTTATAGCCAAGGCATAATGCCTGGTGTCAAAACAGTATGTAGCCAGTGAAAAGTAAAAGGAAAAAAGATTTATTACAACACCATCGGTAATAAATTTTCCTTGATACATAAGGTAGTAATAATGGATTGCAGAGGAATAACACATTTATCTCCACTAGCATGAGTGCTGAGATCCATAACTCATGAGTGGCAAATAAGTTATAAAGGTCTTACCACTCGTGCAGAGATAAATGTGTTATTCTACTGCAGTCCATTATATATCTGATATATACCACACCATTTGTAGTATTTATACTAGTGTTTTACCTTGTTTTCTTGCCTTGCGTTCCATTGTAAACTTTCTGTTTAACCCGCTGTTGTGTTCTGTTTCCAGATTCTAAGTTAAAAGAACATGTTCTAAGTGAAATAAATAGTGTTCTGAGTGAAATATATTGTGCTCTTTGTGAAAATAGTTATCCAAAACTAATATGATTTATCCAGTGTATCCACCACTTGTGTGGTATACTTTTATAACACAATCTATCCTCCAGATAAACATTTATTTAGAGGTTAGACATGTCACAATCACTTTCTTTGACCTTTACATAGAACAGAACCAATCAGAGGGCAGCTATCGCAATACCGATGAGTCATAATAGGGCTGTGCAGCACTTAATCCAGCAGTGCAAATAATAGAAAAATGGTAACATTGCCACACAAAAACCTGATATAAAAAGTTAAGATTGTTAAATTGATGTATAAAAATCAAATACACAATGGCTTGACTCAAAATACACAATGTATCCCCTCTCGTGAGGGGACAAAGATTTTTATAACTCCCTTGTGGCTTCACCACTCCTGCGTTATGGTCTTGCCCCCTCATAGTTGGAGATCAATTGCATGTTTGAAGACAGGCCGTTGTGTATCCTTTATTTATTTATGGGTACAGCTTTTCAGACTGATAAACAGTTCTTCTCCATGTACAAAGATACCTAAACAGGCAGAGAGATAGATAGGCAGTGTAAGGGCTATTAACGATGAGAACAGAAAGGTCAGAAAGAGAAGGGGGGGTGTAGGTCAGAGGAAATTCAGTGCATATTAAACTTTTGAGAGTCTCTTAGGTCCCTTGTTATTCTAAAATCTTCATTCACTTGGGGTGTAACGTGTGAGGTTGATGTATCCAATGCCTTTTGCGTTAAAAAGTTCAGCTGAGTCTTTGATATTCTGAATGGCTGTGAGAAGGACATCCTCCAGTTTATGATGGACAGGATGTTTAAAATGCTTGGCTATAGCTGTGTCCAGCGTGTGAGTACTTGCATTACTTATGGCCGTTGAATCTTGTTTTGAGACTTTTTGTTTGCCCCACATATCTTATGCTTTGTTGCTATGTTAACGTATATGGAACACGCAGGGACTTTTCTCCGTACAGGCCATCTACAGCTGAGGCTTATTTAGGAACTGAACTCATAATACCTTGCAGCTTTTGACATTGTAGTCATTATATCATGTCACTGTACAAGGCTCATGTGAAGCTGCAGTTTGATTTTTCAGCAAAGTTTTGGTTGCCACACTTAAAAAAAGACATCCCTAAACAGGAGAGGATACAGGGGAGGGCTATAAAACTGGTGAGAAAGATTGCAGACCGATCTTATAATTTAAGGATTAAATCATTGGGGACTGCATAGCCTGTAGAGAAAACATCTTAAGGGGACCTGTTGCTTTTTTTCCAAATTCTATTTTCCCTACCGTCACTGACCACTGGAACTCCCTCAGTCGACACCCTCAGCTCCTCCCACCCAACCTGAGATCCTCCCTACCTGGGACCCCTGGACCTCCAACCCACCCATGACACACCCACAGGAAACCCCCCGGCTTTCATCCCCCAAGGTGGGGGCCACCTTCAGGTCCTCAGTGCTTCCTTATACACATCTAATTTACCTGCATATGGCGGTGAAGATCGGAGGCCTTTAGGACCCAGGAGGACAGGATCAGGCAGTTTACACCGGTGGTAAACTGCCAGTCTGACCATTTCATTGGAGGCCTTTAGGACCCAGGAGGGGTCTGTGATGCGACATCATCTAGCCAGGCATCGGGGATTTCTGTGTTCTAGTACTTGGTCCCCCCCCCCAATGGTGAGCACAGACATGCAGTGACATTCAGGGGGCACGCACACTCCTGTGTGCGCCACACCGATATCTACCACATCCCACCACCCGCATGTGCAGAGGGCTGTTGGTGCAATACCATCTGGCTGCTGCCAGGAGGTATACTGTTGCTGGAGCCCTTAACCCTCCCTCCCCGGAGAAGGTGAGCTGTGTCAAATGCTGAAACCCTCTCCCTCCAGCCGACCCCTGGCACCTCAGGCTCGCTCCTGAACCCGGGTCGCCAGCATGACACAAGGTGTGGCTTCAAGTGCCTCAACCCTCAGTGCCACCAGGACCTGGATCTGTTGCTTTTTTATAGGATAGCCGGAGATCCAGTATTAATGAAAGATTTAAGCTTAACCTTTAAAATTAACACACAGGGACATTTCTACCAACTCCAGTATACACTCTTTAACACCAAAGTCAGAGGACTCCTTTATACTCTAAGAGCAGTGAAGGAGTTGGACAGGTGCTAGCCACCTTGGCAGAATCTTCTACAAGCACTTCTGGGGTCTTCACTGCTGAGAAAGCAAGTGGACATTCTTGATGGGAAGCTATAAATATATGCACACTGGAGAACAGGAGAATAAGGAGTGACATGATTGAAATGTTCAGATACCTCCAGAAATAATACAAACCAAAAGGCCGCTCAATAGTGAAATGAGTGGATCCATAACATAAACTTGAAATGATACCATGGACATAAGTGAACAGCCAATGAAATGGTCAGACTGGCAGTTTACCACCGGTGTAAATCCTCTGATAACCAATGGCTGTTGAGCTAATGGTAATGGTGGTACAAAAGGTCATCTACATCCTAATCCTCTGCAGCCCAGGAATAAATACAATAAAAATAAAACAACACAGCGACCTCTTTAATATTTGTATTTTATTATAGTAAAAAAAAATTACCTTGGTATAATCGCAATAAACCACTCAGAGGATGTGGGTTATCGGGGGATTTACCATGGCTGGTGAGGATTTACCCACTCGGCTGTACCTTGAGGGCAAACCACTCCAGCCATGGTAATTCCCCAATGACCCACACCCCCCTCATGGCTTATTGCATAAATACTCACACAGGCAGCTGGTCTCAACTCTCTACTCCATGGAGTTACAAGGAAGCCACATGATATTCCATTGTTCCAACTTTATTCATTTATAGATACAAAAACACATGTACACCCATGTACTGCCTCCAGTGTTTCAAGCCACCCTGGCTCTTTCTCAAGATGGACAGCAACAAGCCATTCACAGGGGTAACGTGGGTACCAGAGGTAACTTCTTGAAATTGGTGGGGGGAGGTTCAAGAAGGTTTTTATACTGAAAAAGTGGTGGCAGACTAGAACAAGCCTCAGGAGGTCATTAAGGCTGAATCAGTAGGAGGCTCCAAAAGGAGATGACACAGGCACATGGGAATAATGCGTATGGGGGGGGGTAGGAAGGACTGATAGGGGCACAGTCCCAACATTAGACTGGCTCAGGCAGTCTAAACAAGCCAGTAAACATTTTTGTGCTGTCATTTTTTATGTTTCTATGTTTCTGATGGCTGCTTATGTACATAACACTGCATGTATGAACCTTAGTAGTAATATGTAATTAGCAATAAAGCACAGAATAGCTTGACGTGCTAAGTCTCTTTATGAGTGGGGAGTGAGGGAGTGCTCTAGAATTGAGTTCTGCTGATGCCAGGTTGGATTTTCTGCTGGCAACCAGCGCCTTTCTTTAAGGTTCAGTTTTATTGCGGGAATCTCATGATCAAGGATTCTGTTTCCATTCAGACTGGCCCCTTAAATACTGGGCCCAGATAATAGGTCCTAGACTGAAACAGGGTGGACCTTGAAGAATCCCACGCCTAATTCCCTGTTTCTTTGATCTAGCTTTGATCTTGGCTGTTGAGTGGAGCTATGAAATAGAATGTTGCCCTCATCCATGTGACACTAAAATGTTCCTGCTGAAGGGAAAAATTAAAAGATGACTAAGACATTTTTACAAAAAGAGCAGGTAGGACGCTAAGACCAAACTGAGATGACAGCGCAGCATCTTTTCAGTTGGGGCTGTCATTAACTATAAATGTTCAGTATCCAAAGATCAGATCCTGGAGATATATACAAGTGCATCTAATATTACCATGCAGGACAGCGTGAATATTAATGAGATGGTTTAACTGTTTAAAGGGGTAATCATTTCCAGGAGATCCTTGGAAACCAAGGCAGCCTCCAAGAGAAGGACAAGTGGGAGCAGTTTATAAATAGCATTTAGTGAAATCTAACACCTGCTAAGACACTTTCTTTTCATGTCTGCCAGTTGTGGGGTATGGACTGCAGGTATAATATGCTGTTAACCTTGCCAAGAAAAGCTTCTCAATAGATCTAGGTTCATACCAAAGAGTTCCCTCACTACTTTGATATTAACAATGCCCCAGTGGTGGATTTCTCAGATCTTACCAACTCTAACTTATCTGGGCCGTAGTACAGAGTAGCTCTTAAGATTTCTAATTTTTATGAAATACTGTGTTTCTCCAATACAGGATTTGTGATATAACTCACTGACAGTCTTTTCTACTCTAGGATCCCAGAATAGGTAGCACTAAAACGAATATTTGTCATGATCAACCAGAACCCCAATGCTGGGTCTGCTCAGTGGTTATCTTCTTCATCCTTTTGCCCTATCATCCATTGTAAGCATCTAGGAAGGGCCAGCATGTATTGTGACAGTTTTGATGGTGGGGTAAATTTAACCCTTCTTTACCTAAAATTCTGGAACGCCACTTCTTATCCACCCCCTTTGAGCTGTTTGTTTTACACTGCTTCGGACATTGACTATCTGTTCTGCCATTTGTCTTTTGGCATGAGGTCCATTTACTGTGGTAAGCCATCCGACTCAGCTCTCAAGTTAAACGAGTTGCTGATGTGAATGTCAATCCCAGAGTGTTCTGCTAGCTTTCGTCTTAAAGTGTATTCTGTCTTGTGGGCAGTCTCTTTTGTTAATACAAGCACAAATCAGGACACGCTCATGGAAAAGGAACCTGTGCAACTGCATAGGCAGAGAGACACAAAAGTGGCTCAGAAAACAAATTACATGAAACAAACCAGGTCTATCTGCAGATATCCAGTTTTACTAAACTGCTTAAAGGGCCTCTGAAGAAGATCTTGTGTGGATCAGAACATTAGGATGGTTGGCATGACAGGAGATTTTGCAGCTTTCTTTGAGCACTTTAATAAAACTGGATATTTGCACATGGACTCAGTTTGTGCACTACCATGTGTTGTCTCAGTTGTGAGCAATGAAATGTTGTCTGGCCTGGTCACAAAAACGTCTTAATTTTACTGTCTAGATTCCAGTCCTCTGACTTTTTATGTACATAATGAGAGGCAGTGCAGTCTAATAATTAAAATGCAGAGCTATAAACCTGGAGACCCAATTCTGTTTCTCATTAGAGCCACAAGTACATTGTGAACAAGTTGTGTCTCTGCGCTTAACTTCACCTCTCTCTCTCTCTCTCTCTCTCTCTCTCAATTTAGTTTTTATCTGTCTACTGCTGACATGCCCCCCGTCTGGCTGGCCCACCCAGCCCCACCACCCACATTCCCTAGGTAGTTGATTGACCTTCTCATCCCCCAGGGTTGCCTCCCATGACAGGGTTCTCTGGGAGCACAATTTCTCTGACAAGGTCTTGGTCCGTTTTGGGGGAGAGTGCCTACTCTGTGATGTCGAGACTATAGTGGGTTGGTTGACATCCTACCAGCTGGGGGGAGGGGTCCACCACATTTTCTTCCCCCTTGAGGTCCTCCTATGTGCAGTGATGCATATGTGTGTGCTAATAGCCCATATGAACATACAAATATAGCCAGCAGCAGAAGAGCCATTTACCTAGCTAGACTGCTCGAATTGTGAAGCCCCTTTACTCATCAACTACTGTAGCTCCACACCTCAGCCCATTGAACCCTGTTCCCCCTTTGCACCTTTCTTGCCCCCCCCAAGTGAACCTTACCCTCCCTTTCACCCTGTTCCACCCCTGTTGGGTCCATCCACTGTCTCCAGTGAGACAACCTCGTCTGGGATTTCATTCCACCCTGATGTCACTCTTTCCATGAAGAAGTTTCTCCTGACCTCCTTTCTGAAACTTCCTCCTTTCAGCCAATAAGACTAAAGAGCCCTTCCCCCCCATATTCACCTTGTTGATACCTTTAGGTACTTGAAGGTTTCAATCATGTCCCCACTCTCCCTCCTCTCCTCTAGCAAGTACATGTTGAGGTCATTTAGCCTGTCCTCATATGCCTTGCCCTGCTGTTCCTGGTCCACTTTCATTGCCCTGCATTGCACTGCCTCAAGCAGGTTTATTTTTTATTATGTATTTATTCGCCTTGCTGCGGCACACTCTGGCTTGGGGCATCCAGCCGCCGACTCCGCCTGCCCGGAGAGCTGGGTAGCTCGAACTGCACCCAGAAGGATCCAGGACAGCCGTCTTGCCATCCTGCTGGAGGGCTCCCCTCTGCCTCTGCCAGCCAGGACAGCCCCGGACCCTCCCTAACAGGACTCCGCTAAAGTCCTCCGGGTGGCTCGGAGCATGGCCATCAAGCTGCACGGTTGCGCCCAGCAATTTTCCTCTTTACTTGGCCCCTTGGAGCGCAGACGTGCAATGACGTCCAGGCACAATGTACTGACGTCCACTGCATTCCCCCTCTACTGCCTCCAATGCCTGCAGTGCCCCAGGTGTCCCCAGGAGCCACTACAGTGCAGCGAAGATCCCCCAGCCCACTCCAGGACTAGTAGAGCAGTCTGCAAATGCTCAATCCCAGTCCTCCCCTGCTGACCCCTGACAGCCCAGGCTCATTTCCGAACCCAGGTCGCCCGCGTGGCGCGAGGTGTGGTGTCCAGCACCTCAACCCTCAGCGCCACTGGGCCAGCTCTCAAGCAGGTTTTTATCCTTTCTTAGGCAAAGTCCCCAATATTGCTTGCATACTCTAGATGCAGCCACACCGAGGGTATATAAAGCAGCGGCAATATATCCTCCTCTCACCTGCTTGTGATCCCCCTTATAACACAGCCAAACATTTTTTTTGCTTTGGCTGTTGCCTTCCTGCATTGTGTCGATTGCTTTAAATCTCTAGTCATGGCTACCCCCAAGTCTTTTTCCTCTTCTGTTTTGGTGACCTGGACTCCACCCCCCCCCCCACCAGGCTGTAGTCCATCCTCAGGTTCCTAGTTCCCGTGTGTGTGACTTTGTACTTCTTTGCACTAAACCCATGTTGCCATATGCCTGAGCACCTTTCTAGCTTAGCTAGATCTTCCTTAAAGTCCCGTATCCCCTCAACATTGTCTACTCTCCCACAAAGCTTAGTGTTGCCTGCAGAGAGGCAGATCTTACCCTTCATGCTGTGCCCAGTGTCACTCATAAACATGCTAAAAAACACTGGGCCAAGCACTGAGCCCTATGGTACCCCACTGGTGCCCTCCCTTGAACCAGAGAACGCACCCCCCATTACCACCCTCTGGGTTCTACCGCATGCTTCACAGCATGTTATCAGTGTCTGCATCAGTGCCCTCTCGCCAACATGAACCCCATCTGCTCTACCACCCAGCCTCTGCTAAGTGGCGAGCGTGCAGTGGTATACACTGCCTCCCCTCCCAGAAGGAGGAGAGCTACCCTGGGATGCACAATCTGCAAGCCTCCTTCCCCAGCTGTCCCCACAGTGACTTGAGTGCATTCCAAAGCCCATGTGCTGGTGTAGGGATTAGAAGCACTACCGCTGCACTTCTTGGTCAGCACTCTCTTTCTTTCTCTCTATCTCACTGAGCCTCCCAGCGCTCACTATGACAGCAGCTCTTGTTCACGGTTTGGAAAGCGCTTTGTGATGCAGTATGCATGAAATTTGCCATATAAAACTTAATCCCTTCCCTTTCTGCATTGTTTCACTGTCCTTTGATTACTGAAGGCCCAGTTTTCTAAACTCTACAGCTATGGAGTTGCTTGCCATGGAATGGGCACAACGCAGCCCCAGTCACATGTGGTGCATGAATATGACTGTGGTAACAGTTTCCACATTGTGAGGTGTGATATGTAAACGTCCACTTGCTCTTGAATGCAAAAGGGGTGTGTTGAGGGTGGGTGCTGTTCCAGGAGTAAATGACCAGATGTGGCACTTTTTTGAGGCACCATGGGCAACATTAGAACTGGGGGCAGCAAAGGTTACTACTGCCTAGGAACAAATGTAACTGCCCCCCCCCCCCCACCACCTCCAAAACAAAATACACATATCAGCTCCAGCTTAACATTTTTAAAGGTCTATAATAATAATCCCCTTTTGAGTTCGGTGTGTTCCTGCCTTAGGCTGCTGATAGAATTAGAATGTATGGGGATTCTGGAAATGATATATTAATCCACAGCACAGCAAGGGTTAAAATAATCACTGTTTTAACAGTTTTAAAACATTTTTACAGCTATATGGTGATTATGCTGCCATCCCTCACAATCCAGTGTGACACCAGGGGAGCTTTGGAAACCTGGCACAAAAGTATCCATTGTAGGTTTTCTGATTAGGAACCCCCCCCCCATCACCACCTCTGTAGCTCTTCATGCTTTTGCCTGTCCCCAGCCAAGGACCCCCCCATCACCACCTTTCTAGCTATTCATGCTTTTGCCTCTCCCCAGTCAAGGACCCCCCCATCACCACCTCTGTAGCTCTTCATGCTTTTGCCTCTCCCCAGCCACACAGTAAATAAGAACGCTGTACAAAATGCAGCCGAAGACTAAGGCAATCCACATGGTAATCTCTGCAAAGGGACTGTATCTCCGTAGCGATCTCCCTCTGTCACTCCCCGAGCAGCTGTTATCCAAACCTGACGAAACACTTGGTTCTTTTCTCTGGGAAGGACACCCACCCTGTTACAGTTGTACTAAATTGAAGGTTCACTTGTCTGCAGGGGGGTGGGACCTACCCTGCTTCAGGGGTTACCATTTGGCATTTCTAGGGGCTTGAGGACTTCACTGAGCATTCCCTCCTCTGGGTCAGTATGGAACGCTTGCTTCTCTCAAAGCACTGTCGAAGTTTTCTATTATACAACTCTTTCAGGCCTGGCTAAGGAACTCCCAACAGTGACAGGCCTCATATCAGGCATGGTGCTCCTTGGGCAGGCACCTAAAATCAGAGCTCTGCCCCCCTGAACTTATGCTTCTATGAAATAACCTATGACTCCAGATAGGCAACAAGCCCATTTCGTGGGAATCCTGGAAACTCCTGAGCATCCTCCATGTTGGGGACCTCTTGCATCCACATACCACTCGACTTTAATCCTTTGAACTTCTAGCTGGCTCGGTGGCACTGAGGATTGAGGCGCTGGATGCCACACCTTGCGCCATGCCAGGGACCCAGGTTCAGAAATGAGCCCGGACCGCCGGGGCTAGGCACGGGGGAGAGAGAGGATTGAGCATCCGGAGGACTGTTCTCCTCTCTTGTGAAGGAAGGATAGCTGTCCTGCCTGTTGAGTGCCCTCTAGCAACGGCTGGGGTGAGATACGGGTTGGGAAGCTCAAGCCGATGTACGAGTCGGCGGGGAGGGATAAAACCAGGAAAATGGAGCTTGCAGGCTCCATCATGGCCCCGCCAGCACATGTCCAACACCCAGAATCTGGATTTGTGTTCCGAGGTACGGGGGAAAGCTGTCTTTCCTCACCCTGGCCCTGTCATGGGAGGGTAACCTATGGGGGATCACTGGGAGAGTCTGGGTGGGAAAGATGGGGCCTGAGACAGAGTTCTTTCTGAGGGAGGGACTGGAGCCACCTGCCAGGCTCCCAGGAGGGATAAAAATCAATAATTAAAAAAAAAAAAATCCTTTGAACTTCTGTACTTCTATAAAGGGCTCCCTAAATGTGACCTTTGGAAGTTCCTCTAACTCTGCAGTGTCCTTCTACATCTGCTGAGGTAGGTCCCCTCTAGGCACCCAACCAGTGGCTTACCCCTCTCATCGTCCTGGCTCCACCTTTCAAGAGTCAAGGCTAGTGTGACATACCACACTCCCATACCAGACCCTAGTGGCTAAGTGGCACTGGGAACATGACCTATCCAAATGTTATTATTTTTTTTTAACCAGGAGAGACACACTAAGCTGAAGCTTGTTTACAGGTGCAACCTGGGAGCACAAGGAAGTTAAGTGACTTGCTCAGGGTCACACAGTATGCAAGTTCAAACCCAGGTTTCCAGGGTTGCAGCTCAGAGCCTTAAGCCACTGTGCTATTTATTTTACAGGAGGACTGGTCTTGGTGCTGGACCATGGCTCATAGGGACTCCAGGAGCCCCCCGATACAGAATAAAGTACTCCATCACTGGTATAGAACCCTACAAATTTTACATAAACTTGGTGCCCTTCCCTCTGCCCAATGCTGGTTGTGTTTGACTGGTGATGGGTCCCTTCTTCACATTCTTTGGGCATACCCTGAGATGCAGAACTTGTGGAAAGGGGTGTATGGCACCTGCCAGAGAGTTCTGAAGGTTCCTTTGCCTTCTCACCTTGGTTGTACATCCTGACACAGGCTTCGTCGACCCCTGCCCCCCCCCCATCTCACCCAAACTCAGCTTAGGTAGGTAACAGCTGCAGCCACAGAGATCAAATGCCTTCTTCAAAGATGGAGGACTACAGACACCCCCTCATGGAAACTGGCATGGGGGGACCCTTGCCAACAATGAACACTTCAGTCACTTGGCTCTATCTAAATAGCATGACTATCATCGAATCTGGAGTCCCTTTCTAACTTGCCTAGCTGAGACTGTCACTCGAGCCCCTACACATTTAGCACTGTACAAGGTTACCCCCTTTACTCCATGGAGACAAATAGGATGTATTCTGTCCCTAGGTCTGCTGTTGGGTTTCTCTCTTTATGTAACAGTTGTCAATGGATGTTAGCGCCAAGAAGATCCAACTGTTCCACACCATTGCCATAGGAATTCCTTTACCGCGTTTCTTGTTTTTGGTTTCCAGGTTGAGTAGTCAGTCACTTATGCTAGTCAGATTATTGTTGTGTTTGTGACTCTCATGGCATGTACTCGTAATTAATACACACATGGACAGCACTTAGATTCCTGCTACATAATGATGCATGTGTCTGTTGTTACAAGAAGCTGTTGGTTGGTGTTCCTCTGTCACCTCCTTCCTGTGATGTATCAGTTCTGACTATATAAGTCCAAACATTTTAATAAATTTTATAACTGCAAAAAAAGAATGCAGCATATGATCAGGCATGTAGGAGTATGAATAAAACTTCAGGCTGTTCCAGACCAATGGACCCATAGAATGACCCAATGGCAAAATACTGTATGGCCCTTAGGGCAAAACATACAAAGCTGTGCAACCACTGTGTCTGCTATACCATATATAGGACACTAGTGGTGAGTCACTTTTTGAGTGCAACTTCTGTCACCAGGACGCCTGATGTTATCAAGGAACATTTAAATTGGCAGGGTTCACTGTTTCATGTTGGAGAAAAGCAGTCCATTTCTATCTAAATTCATTGGGAAGCGATGGTTGCTGCATAATCATTTCCCTTTTTCTTATTCACTCTTTTTCCTCTTTCACTACTAACTCTAGACACCACGTGTCAAAAATACATTGGTTTGTGATCCACTGTATTAGGGGAATATTGCCTGGATGAGATTACTGTATGACAAGTAGATTTTATAACATAACGTTATTAAAGATTTTATATAGTCACTGTAGAATAGATTTTGGTTGATCTGGAAATGTTAAATATTTTGTTCTGCTTTTTTGATGCATGTTACTATTTTGCTTTCAATAAAAATGTTATTCTAAAAACAAAACAAAACTGGAAATCATGATATCCCTCCCTGTTCCAGTGTCAGCACTGTCATTTGTTCATGTGGTCACATGACATTTCCACCTTGAGGAAGTTGATTGCCTTCCCAGTTCTTTAGATCTCTGAGTTGTAAAACTGAACAATCAGTGCTATGACTTCCCATGTAAATAAGCTGTTCCAGGTCAAGCAGGCTATAAATCTGAGCACTACTGTAGCTCCCCTATTAAAGAGCTAGTGGAGCCAAAACAGGCGGACAGGAAAATAATACATTTTAAGAAGTAGTCAGTTGTAACTTTTTATTTCTGAAGTATTTTTTTCTTTCCTTTTGCTTGTTAGAAAGTCTTCTGTGTGGTAATATTTTGCTGGATGTGTGGAACAGCTCCTAAAGGGACACAGTCAACCCTCTTAGGCCTCAAATTGTCCCTTGTTTAAAAAACACATTTTATGACTGCTAACATTCTGCAAAGACTGCTGATGTAGCTAGTAATTTGATTCTCAGTCTTGTTTTCTTTTAAAAAGTGAAAAACATGCCTGGCCTGGTGGCGCTGAGGGTTGAGGTGCTGGACACCACATCTCGCGCCACGCCAGCGACCTGGGTTTGAGAATGAGCCGGGAGTCACCAGGGGTTGGCGGAGGGGGGGGAGAGATTGAGCATCCGGAGGACTGCTCTCTCTTTCGAGGGGTGGGAGAGTGGGATTGCTCGCTGCGGAGGCGGCTCTCTAGCGGTAGCTGGGGTTGCCGACTGAGCACACCGCGGTACATGCCGGGGGAGGGCGGAGCTACGGCGTTACGTTGCCTTGCTGAGCCGAGCGGGGTGGGAAAAAGCAAGGGGAATAAAGCCTTCTACTCACCGGTGAGATGACGGTGGCCCTGGTGGCCCCTCCCACATCCCAAATACCGGCCCAGATGCGCCCAAGAACCTCTCTGGAGGACCCGATGAACTCACGGTAAGACCCTTCACACTTAGGAGCAGCAGCCAAGGGGAGGGCGGAATCAGCCCCGGAGATGGTACTGGGGGTCGGATCTACTGGTGGTCGTTTGGGGGAGGGAGTTAGGGAGATGTGAAGGGTTCAGGTTGGGAGTAGGGTGGAGATCCTTGAGGGCACTCCTGAAAGATGCCCAGGGTGTAGGATTAAAAAAACAAAAAAGTGAAAAACAGACTGCCCATCATACTGGTGTTATCACACCAAAACAGGTTTGTTTACATTGCTTGATCAGCTCCCACTGCATCTTTCCTGGACTTAGGAACACCCACAACACAGTTGAGCCACTCATGATGCAATGGGAGTTTAGGTGGCTACTGCCTCATGAGTAACTGCACTGTTTGGGGGTGCTTCTAATGTTTAAGGAGTATTCAAGAAGGCAGTATAGTGCAGTGGCTTAAGGCTCTGAGCTGCAAATTTGGTGACATCCAACATACCAGACTGGGGTTTGAATCCCACAGCTTCCACTTGCATACTGTGTGACCCTGAGCAAGTCACTTAACTTCCCTGTGCTCCCAGGTCGCTCCTGTGAAAAAGATTTCAGCTTAGTGTGCAACTCCTGGTTAAACAACTAAATAAAAAAAAAAAAGAAGAATAGATGCAGGATTTGAATAAAATCAAAGTTGTTTATAAATATACATTACCGTGCATTTTAGTTCTACTAAATAAGGAGACAGACAAAACAACCAGTAACACCAATGCATTTTAGAGAAGGTAAGCAATCAAAAAATGTGGGGTTTTAACTAGAAATAATATGATGCAAAACAGGTTGACAGTGTCCCTTTAACGTGGCAGCAACATATCTATCTCTGCCCCCGCCCCTCCACTCACATACATACATACACGCTACAACATCAGCATTGTGATCCCATTGACAGTGACATCACAGGTGGCTGACCTGGCAGTCACTAAGTGGCTGTTCCTAAGCAGTTGTGATGTCACAGTCAGTAAGGTCACAATGCTGAATATGTAATGGGAGGAACAGAGCTAGATATGTCAGCTGCCAGCTAGAGTGCTGTCCCACACATCACACCTAGCAACATCAGGTAAATAATCTTCTAATTAACCAAAGAGAAAAAAAAAAAAAGTACTTCATATATACAAAGTAACGTCTGACTGCTTTTAAAAACTAGTATTAGTTTTAGGCAGTACACTAGCTCTTTAAAATATTTTCCAGTTTCGCTTATTTAATCGAAACACTAGCAGAAAGCAAACTATTTTGAGATCAAGTAAAAGAGAATCAAAATAATTCATTTTTTGCTTTAAAGATAAAAAGAGAAGGGCACTTCTTATGAAACATTCTATATACAAAAAAATCACATTCATGACAACATATTTGAAATATATAGATATGAAAGGTACATTTAAATGTTCCCAAGCTGAAGCTAGATATGTTTATTAACCCAAGATATTGTGATGGCGGTGAATGCAAACACTCTGCCCTAAGGCTTCATGCAGTGCCTGGAGTTCCTCCACCATTCTGTCCATGGACTGCCCTCTGTTGACCATCTGCTGATTGGGTATGCCCCCGGGTGCTCATAAATAATGCCCAAGCTGTTTGCCATCTGGTACTGTAGCTGCAAACTTTTCAAGAGTTGCAGTTGACAGCTGTGATTGTTACATGTGAGGATCCAGCAAATGTCTGTTTGACCAAGCTGCTTATAAAGATTGAGGGGGCAGTGGATTTTTTTGTAGAGCAGTTTACAATGGAGAGAACAAGGCACACACAGAGGATGGAGTATCTCAGTGCTGCTGAGCAATTCCATGTGGCTGTACGAGGCATCACACTGACATGGCAGTGCTAAACGGGCGATCACTGTAATGGTATGGCCCTATCATATGTCACAATAGCATAAGCCTGACTGCCACTCTGGGCAGCCCTGTCACAGTTAGTGTAACTCAGGGCAGCAAGAACAGATCAGTGGGTTGAGGGGACAAAACCTTTTACAGGTACGTAAGTGAAAAAAGAAAGACAAAGGGAGGGATAGTGAGACTGAAGGGGGAGGATGGGGGCTGCGTGGAGGATGACAACAGTAAAGCTGACATACTGAACAGGTATTTCTGCTCAGTTTTTACAGAGGAAGAGGAGGGTAATGGGTCTGAAGGGAGTACAAGGGGTGAGAATGGTGCAGAAATGGACACAAGTCCCTTTACACGAGTAAGGGTCCTGAAGGAACTGGAAGTAATAAGAGTTGATAAAGCAATGGGGCCAGATGGGGTGCACCCCAGGGTCCTTAAAGAACTAAGAGAGGTGGTGGCTGAACCTCTGGCTATCCTGTTTAGCCGATCACTGGAAACAGGGGAGGTACCCAAAGACTGGAGGACAGCAGATGTAGTCCCCTTACAGAAAAGTGGGAACAAAGAGGAAGCGGGGAACTACAGACCAGTCAGCCTCACCTTGGTAGTGGGGAAGATCATGGAAGCACTACTGAAGGAGAGATTGGTGGAACATCTGGTTGTCAATGGACTACAGGACCCAAGGCAGCATGGTTTCACCAGGGAGAGGTCATGTCAGACCAACCTCATTGAATTTTTGACTGGGTGACTAGGGAGGTGGATCAGGGAGGGCAGTGGACATGGCCTATCTGGACTTCAGCAAGGCCTTTGACACTGTGCCACATAGAAGACTACTACATAAACTAGGGAATATGGGTGTGGGCAGGACAGTAGTGTGGTGGGTAGGTAACTGGCTGGGTGGCAGGACACAGAGGGTGGTGGTAAATGGCTGTCACTCCATAGAGGGAAGAGTGACCAGTGGGGTACCACAGGGATCAGTGCTGGGACCGGTCCTATTCAACATCTTCATCAGTGACATTGCTTGGGACCTAGAAGGCAGAATTTCACTGTTTGCTGATGACACAAAGCTCTGTAACAGTAGACACACCAGAGGGTATAGACAGAATGAGAAGGGACCTGCAGAAACTTGAAGAATGGTCAGGGGTTCGGCAGTTGAAATTCAATGCAAAGAAGTGCAAGATAATGCATATGGGGCACAAAAACCCTGGCACAATATATCAGTTGGGGGGTGAGGATATAGCATGCACCAAGCAGGAAAGGGATCTTGGGGTTATCATCTCTGATGACCTCAAGGTAGGGAAACAGTGTGACAGAGCAGCAGGTAAAGCAAATAGGATGCTGGGATGTATAGGCAGTGGCATCACCAGCAGGAAAAGGGAGGTCATAATTCCGCTATACAAGACACTAGTGAGGCCCCACCTGGAGTTCAGTGTACAGTTCTGGAGACCTTACCTACGTAAGGACATAGACAGGGTAGAGAAGGTTCAGAGGAGGGCAACAAAGATGATGCATGGATTGCATAAGTCCTATGAAGACAGGTTGAAGGAACTGAACATGTACTCCCTGGAGGAGAGGAGGGAGAGAGGGGATATGATAGAGACATACAAGTATCTCACAGGGAGGAACAGGGTGCAGGAATACACTATTTTTAAGCGAAAAAGATGTACCAGGACTAGAGGGCATGGGATGAAGTTGGAGGGAGGACGATTCAGAGGAAACATGAGGAAGAATTTCTTCACAGAACGGGTGGTGGACAAGCGGAACACCCTGCCAGAGGAAGTGGTGGGGGCTGAAACAATCACGGGATTTAAGAATGCATGGGATAGACATAAAGGAATTCTAGAGGTCAGGGGTTAGGGGCAACAGACTTCTAGGAAAACAAACTGAACTTACAAGCTCAAATGGGCAGACTGGGTGGGCCATAGACCCTTATCTGCCGACACTGTCTATGTATCTATGTAGCCCTGCTACAGTGAGTGTCAAATGCATGCACTACAGACAGTGTCACTAAGTTCAGTCCTATCACAGCATGTGGCACGTAGTGCAGCCCTGCCACAACGAGTGCCACACAGTGTAGCCCTGCCATAGTGAGCATCACAGAGTGTAGCCCTGCCGTACTATCACACAGTGTAGCCCTGCCACAGTGAGTGCCACACAGTGCAGCCATGCTACAGCAAGTGCCACATAGTGCAGCCCTGCCCCAGTGAGTATCACACAGTGCAGCCCTGCCACAGTGAGTGTCATGTAGTGAAGCCCTGGCATAGTGCATGCCATGTAGTGCAGCCCTGCCTCAGTGAGTGCCATACAACGTAGCTATCCCACAGTGACTGTCATACAGTGCAGTCCTGCTACAGTGAGTGCCACATAATGAAGCCCTGTCATAGTGCATGCCACGTAGTGCAGTTGTGCCACAGTGAGTGTCACACAATGTAGCCATCCCACAGTAACTGTCACATAGTGCAGCCCTGTCACAGTGAGTGTCACACAGTGCAGCCCTGCCACACTGTGTCACACAGCACAATTCTGTCGTACTGAGTGTCACACAGCACAGCCCTGTCACAGTGAATGTCACACAGTGCAGCCCTGTCACAGTGAGTGTCACACAATGCAGTCCTGCCTCTGTGAGTGCCACACCATGTAGCCATCCCACAGTGGCTGTCACACAGTACAACCCCGTCACAATAAGCTTCACACAATGTAGCCCTGCCACAGTGAGTGTCACACAATGTAGCCCTGCCACAGTGAGGGTCACACAATGTAGCCCTGCCACAGTACGTGTCACACAATGTAGCCCTGCCACAGTACGTGTCACACAATGTAGCCCTGCCACAGTGAGTGTCACACAATGGAGTCCTGCCACAGTACGTGTCACACAATGTAGCCCTGCCACAGTGAGTGTCACACAATGTAGCTGTGCCACAGTAAGTGACACACAGTGTAGCCCTGCCTCAATGAGTGTCACACAATGTAGCCCTGCCACAGTACGTGTCACACAATGTAGCCCTGCCTCAGTGAGTGTCACACAATGCAGCCGTGCCACAGTGAGTGTCACACAATGTAGCCCTGCCACAGTGAGTGTAAAATGTGTGCAGTGCAGTGCAGACAGTGTCACTCAGCTTAGCAGTACAACAGCCAAGTACCTTATAGTTAAGCCCTGCCAGAGTGAATGTCACATAGTGCAGTTCTGCCACAGAGTGTCATGTAGTGCAGCCCTGCCACAGAGTGCCACGTAGTGCAGCCCTGCCACAGTGAGTGCCACGTAGTGCAGACCTGCCACAGTAAGCGTCTGAGCTGAATGGAGTAATAAGGTTAGAAAGATGCTGTAAGGGGTCCCGACTGAGGCAGGCCTGTGGACAGAAAGATGAAAACGTGCAGATAAAAACAACAAACCAGCTGGCCTGTCAGTGCAGCAGTAGTGCTACAGCTTCAGACACAGGCAGCCTGGGTCTGTGAACAAGCCCGGGACATTGGAGGGCCAGGGACAGAGGATTGCTGCCTCCACTATAGTGCTGCCCCCAGGTGACCAAAGGTGGAAGTGCAGCGGCAGACAAAGTGAGTGGGAGTATGCCAACTGGGCTTGCGGTCAGCCTACCATCATATGCACTGCTGCTTGAGCCCCAGAGGTGCCAATGTCATGGCACAGGCAGAGAAACAAGAATATGGGCCCAGCATGGTAGACAATGGACCCCAGTATGTCTGGGTCCCACAAACTACTAGACAGCAAAACCCTGACGAAGTTTGATGTTTTGGGGGTACATCCCCTCCTGAGAGTAATAGCCAGGGTTCTGTAGAGTAACTGGGCTACCACTGCAGTGGTGTGCCAGGACACAGATGTTTGCCATGGGAGCTCCTGAGGGCAGTCTGCACTGGAGTAGAAAGGGGCGCATTGTAAGAGTAAGTAAAAAAAGATTTCCAGCTGAACTGGTGGTGCCTTGAAATGATAATTAAATAAAATCGGTGGTGCCAAGAGTTGCCTCATGACTCCTCACTACAATGTACACTCATGCTAAGTGCCGAGCTCCTGCTGTAAAGGTTTGTCTTAATGGGCAACTACGTACTTCTGTTGAGGCCACTATCACGGTTTATTGATCTGAGAACAAAATGTAATCACCAGATGGGCAATCAATTCTTAATACTGACAAAACAAAAGTTAATCAATTTATTATATACAAGTTATAATTTTTTTGTAATAAAAAGTAATCCCATCATTGGAAAGTAATGCCTGTTTAATAGTGTGCGGGGTAAGTGCAGAAGCAGAATTATGAATGTATTTATTTATTTATTTATTTTGTTAGTTTCTGGTAAAGAGGTAAGTACACTAGGCAAGTAAAATAACAACAGCTGAAGCCGCAGTGCATGTTACGGTGAAAATATTGACCTACACTTTTTTTTATTCTATTGTAGATTGCCCCATACCTCTTGACTTGTACGATGCCCTTCTTTATATGTTTATACTGCCACTGAGACCACTTTTACGGTTTTAAGAGTGGTCTTGCACACATCCTTAGCATATGAGAGTCCCAAACCAAAGGTGAGACATGATTCAAGTCACAGAGGGTGAGAGGGACCTGGGAGTAGTGGTAGATGTCAAAATGAACAACTCAGAGACCTGTAGGAGGGCAGCGGCAAGGGCAAATAGGATGCTGGGATGCATAGCCAGGGGGATTACCTCCAGAAAGGCGGAAGTGATCCTTTCACTTCACAACTGCTTGGTTAGGCCACACCTCGAGTATTGTGTACGGTTTTGGAGACCACATTTAAAGAGGGACATTACACTCCTAGAGAGGGTCCAAAGGAGGGCAACCAAAAATGGTCTGGGGCCTGGGGGAAAGGACCTATAAGGAGAGGCTCAAGGAGCTCGACATGTACACCCTGGAGTAGAGGAGGGACAGGGGGGACATGATAGAGCTCTTTAAGTACATGAAAGGGATGAATAAAGGAGGCCCAGTCAGGGTGCTCCAAAGTTAGGAGGGTGGGGCAACAAGAGGTCATGGGTGTAAGCTGGAAGGGGGCAGGCTCAGAGGGGAGAGGAGGAGATGTTATTTCACTGAAAGGGTGGTGGAGCCATGGAATGCACTGCCCAGGGAGCTGGTAGAGGTGGAGACTGTGGACGGGTTTAAATGGAGATAGGACAGGTACAGGGGGAGAGTAAATCTGACCAGGCCCAGTACAGGTGGAATATCTGGGACTGGGGACAGTATAACCCAAGGGGGGGGACACCAAAATCGACCCTCAGTGCAGGTGCTGAAAATCGACCAGACTCGAGAGACCATTAGGACTATTCTGCTGGGATTTTAGTATGTTAGTTCTAATACCATAAGAATAAGTGAGATCATTCTTACAACCTTAAGAGTGGTATCTGCGGCGGTATTAATAAGCTCGATCAATAGTATATGCATTTTTTAAAAGCCTTACCCTAACATGCCCATTTTCAGGGTAGCTGTGTGTGAGACACTCTTCACAGAATAAGAGTTTCTGACACAAAGAGGAAAGGATTGCTCCGACCGGTTGGGAGTGCTCCCGCTATGTATAAACCCCATTTTGAGTCTGCTTTAGCACTTCTTTTTACATTTGAAATCATTAGAGGGCCACTCTGCTTACTATGGCTCAGACCAGGGTTTTATCATTATCCTCGGCTGTTTTAGTACATCTCTTGTCCCATAAGGTCAGGGAACACTCCCTGCTGCCTGCTAGTACATTTTAGTCACAAGAAAAGTGATGTTAAACAGTGGGTGATCAAATATAGCTGAGACTAGTGATGAAATTCTGGTCCGAGCCTTATTAACAGTGCTCCCAAATTGATCTGGCCTTTTCCCTGTAACCTTACAGCAATTTCCCTGTGTTTTCCTGTAGATTACATTATTTGCTATGGAAGCCCAAATGGCTCTGTTTTCCCATGTAACCAGTACATTTTTTTCTGTAAGTGGCTTTGTTTCCCTGTAAAATATAGGAATCCATATAGATCTGGGAGCCCTGTATTAAAAGGAGTGCTTCCTAAAAAAGTACGGAAGCAGACTTAAAATGGGAAAACAATGGAATCATGCAAGACAAGAGATAAGGGGCCATAAAATAGAATAAAAAAAGTATTGCTCAGATTTGTCATTGCATGGCTACTTTAACTGGAATTTAGTTCAATCCAAACTTTAATTAGAACCAGAGCTGGCCTGATAGTGTAGCAGCTGGGGAGTCATTTGCCTCCCCCCCTCCCCATACACACACCATAGCCTGGACTGCATGTGCAGGTTGGCAAGAGGCTGAGATTGCAGCCACTTGGATGGGCTCAGCTTGAAGGGGAGAGGGGTGAGCTACTGTGATGCATTACTGTTACTGCTCCCAGGTGGCCCAGGGTGAAGAGCAGTTATACAACTTAGCAGTTGGATAAACATATACTGGCTGGTCCCTCAGGTGCAGTATTATATGAGTGCACTTGGGGCATTCGGCATCAACCTCTGAAGGTGAACATACAAAAATAAAGCTGTCTAAATTACTGGATGTCAGGAAGATGGGCAATATTTGTAGGCTCATGGTCTGCCTTGGCCATGCTGGGTAGCTTGCTCCAGATGACTCTCTCATTGCCCTGAAGGCCATCTGGTGGGGATCCATAGACATTTAGTCAGTCAGAAGTATTAGAGCTGGGCTAGTGCCAGTCACCGAAAGAGGAGATCCTTGGAGGGAAAAGATGTAGGGGTGAAATAAAAAAAAAAAAAATAATACAGAACAATCTGAAGGTAATATAAGAGTTGTTTTGATGCTGTTTAACACCTGTCATTACTCAAGGGGGGTATCAAGAGTTCTTTCATCCTCAAGTGACTGGTTTTAACCAATGAGGAAGCGGGAACCCACACAAACTAGAATAACATAGCTGCAATCTCTGAAATATGCTGACATCCCAGAACAATTACACACACACACACATATACACACACACTACAGACTGAATTTGATATATTTTACATTATCATAATGCTTTTCCAAATCATGAAATAAGAGTTATATTGAAGCTGTTCATCATTACCTCCTGTCGGTACTTTTCTTTAGATACTAGTTCCAGTTTTGTTATTGCTGTAGCTGTATTGGCCTTTTAGTAAACTCAGTGGCTGTTTCTGGTGTACACACCGCTGTGATTAATACCATTTTAGAAGTGTATCTGCTTATTTATATCCCTTTGTAACATGGCAGAAATATGAGGACTCCAGGGAAGAAAGGTGATAGGTCTAACAGGGTCAGGTGTCCCAAGAGCAACACGGCATTATAGCACGATAATGCCATGTTGGTTTAGAATGCTCAGACTAATAATCCCCTGTTCAGAGCGTGAACGCACTCACCGAAGTAGGGAAGCAGTGAATCTGTTAGAAATTTGTCCACCAATAGGTGGCGCGAGTAAGACAGCAGTAAAGGGAATTGGTAAGGGAATACAGGACCAGCAGAAATGACTGTGTCAGTGCGGGCACCATAGAAAATGGGACAGAGCAGAGAATGGGGAAGTGTGCAATTTTGGAGACAGTCAGCGAGTGAGGGCATATTATAGAAGTCGCCGATGGATGGAAAAGAGCACAGGGCAGCAGAGCTGAGTAACAGATCCACGCGACGGAGATGCAAAGCTGTCAACATTTGAGAAAGCGCCACCTGTAGGTCGGACTCACGAAGGAGAGGTGAGGCAAAAGTCGCTGTGTGGGCAAGTCTGTGAATTGGGAAGTACTGGAGAGAGGAAAAGGTAGGACAGACGAAGCGTAGAAGGGCAAACCGGTCCAGTAGAATGGCATGAGGCACAGAATGGTAGTGGCAGCAGGTGTGATCGCTAACAGAATGCGTGTGGAATAATGCAGGAAGAGGAAAATGGAGCAGAACTGCCGTGCTGCTGTGAAAGCGCCAACTATTGGTGGTAATCGTGAGGTGTACAGGGAGCGGACAAGACAAGTCTCAGTTTTGGGAGACTATCAAGGTATGCACAGACATGTTGCCCAGCATGCAGTAGACCAGTGACGAGAAAAACAAACGCGGGTAGAGAAACGCAGTAGGCAGCAGAAGTACCAAAGTAGCAGGTAGAAACATAGCTGCATGGGAATAGTGATGCATACAGCAGAGTGCAAACACTAAAAAAAGCAGTCGCCACTATAGTACTCGACATTGGGCGATCAACGTGCACGCGCACGGATCGAGGAGCAGAGAGGCAGGCAAAGTAACAAGAGATGTACCCTAATTGTAAACGCTACATAAGTGGTTTTGGTGATTACTCTTCAACAGCACAGAAAACAGCATCTGACAACTAGTACAGTCACACTTGTCATGTTACAAACGCATTAATCTCCTCTGAAGGTGGCATCTAATGGGGAGTTAATGCATGGTTGGACCGTTGTACACACTCGGCCTCCGGCCTTGTGCCACAATGGTCCCAACCATGCATTAACTCCCCATTAGATATCACCTTCATCGGTGATTAATGCTTACTTATAAAATGGCAAAAAGAAATGCAGACGATTTACATGCCCACGCAGTGATTTTGCACATCGCTTAGTCATCCTGGTATTTAGCATGTTCATAAGTCCGTGCGCCAGCACAGAACCTACCAAAAATATTCGGCACCCTCCTCTGCCCACCTGCTCGCCCGGCTAGTCTGTTACGCCCTAGGTACCTTGCAAACACTCCAAACTGTGACCCGACATGATCTTGTTTAGTCTGTCAAAACTGTATTTCGTTTTTTTGTTGTTTGAAAGATGCAAGTGTAATTCGCACGCTTGCACTTTCATTTTCACTGGCGCTGTGATTTTCAATGCGCTGCTCTCGTGAATAACAGCCTGTGGCCTTGTGCCACACAAAGCTGCTGGGCTGTGCAAAGATCTACCATGATGCACACCCTGTTGTGTGTTATTGCTAGCTTCAAACACATAGTTCTATAGCAGAACATGGATGCATTGTGTTATTACATAAATGTCTCTACATTTTACAATGTAATTATTTTCAGTACGTCTGTTAACTTGAATGAATTCAATATCTAGACAGCCGTCATCATGTCGGCCTGCTTTTTTATTTGTCTAATTTTGTCATATACGTCCTTCATTCTCCCTGGAAAGACCATAGATCTTCTATGCTTGCCCATCCATCTGAAGATTATAATTAATATGCAGCCAGAACCTTCGCAATCATAGAGTGTCAATAAGAACACTGACACCGCAGTTACCATCACCCTTATTTCAAGGAGCTGGCCCTTGTGTCACAATTCATTCTTCCTCCCGCTCTTGCATATTTAAAAAGGACAGGACATCATTTCTAAATTGCAGCTGTTTATAAAGTTCTTATTTTCAGAAATTATATTTATTCCCTTGAATTATCCATATTTAACTATACCAGAATAACAAGTGATAATGAAAAACTGCATTTTGCATTGTCTTGTTTTTATGGGCAGCATTCTGTTACAGTTCTCTTCATGGACCCTATGATCTGAAGTTTTAACTATGTCAAGGTTTGTGCACAGAACACTGATCAAGGTTCTGATAGGTCAACAGTGCATAATTAGCATTCTTTTCACAAACCATGACACAGTAAAAACTCCGAACTACTGGTTCCATGAAAAGAACTGAGCAGCATATTGACTATAAAAAGAAAACCATTGAAACCACACTTTTTCACAACAGTGTTTATTTAGGTACTGTTAAACATGGTTTATCTGCAGGTGTGAATTTCATTGCTGCAAACAGGAACATTATTAACTGTTGTCACACAGCAAAAATGTTCTGTCCTCTGTAAAGCATATAAGCAAGGAAGTTTTGTGATCATTCCAGAGAGGATGGAGAATGCATGTGATGTAAACAGATGTAAAAGAATGGAAATTGAAAATCTGATGTAACCCCTACCCGGTTTGTCGTTGCCATCTGACAGCAATACCAGGTAGGCTGGGTTCAGGGAGGAATAGGTCACTCGGCACAAAGGCTAGGTTTGGCTGCTCTACACAGGGGCACCCAAGCAACTCCGAACATAGGAAGCAATAACTGTAATGTCCAATACCAGAAGTGGGATTCTAAAATGTGGCTTTTATTCACATCCAAACAGAATAAACAAAGCATAGATGGACCCCCACAGGGCTACACTCCTGGTAATGCAGATTAAAGGAGACCAGAACACATCCTCATCACTTTAGCCCTCAGGCTCTGAACACACTGGACACGCTGCCTGGACTTGTACCTCGGCTCTGGGTTACACAGCCCGAACTTGTACATGGCTCTGGGTTTTCCCAGGCTCGGCTCCCTTGCCAGCCACTTGGACACCTTCCATACTTCATGGAAACATTTTCTGGTGGCTCCCTAAACCACCTAAGAGCACCTTGGCTCCATCAGGGAATCTTCCTCTTTAATCCCATGTCTGGGTGCTTTCCTCAGGCACTGGCCAAGTACCTGAGAGAAAGCAACAGGTGTCTCAGAGCAAATCCGTAGAGGTGAATTTGGTTACTACTGATGGGGAGTCTCCCACCTCTCACTCCCACAATTCATACCCGGCCATTTCTCTGGACTGTAAACACCTCATCCTTTAACACTTTGCTGTGTAGATTCTTGCTAAATGTATTTCACATTCAATCTACTTGTCTTGCTTCCCATTTGTGCTGGACTTGAACATACTTAAAAATAAGTGGCATTGTCCATTACTCTAGACCCCCCACAGAGTTAAGCAGTCCAATCCCTACATTCTTTCTTTCCATTTGTGCTGGACTTGAACATACTTATTAGTGGCTTTGTCCATTACTCTAAACCCCCCCACAGAGTTAAGCAGTCCAATCTCCACATCTTCCAACTGTACTTGGCTGTCTTTTCCTGACCCCACAGTAACAGTCCCTTTGGCTTCCTTCTGTTTCAGGTGAAAAACACTTGGCCCCTTTTTCAGAGCGAACTCACCCTTTGGTTGCAGGTGCCCCACAGGCGTTTCCTCCTCAAGGAATCTTCCTTTCAGAGCTTCTGGTGCCTCAGCACAACTCAAACAGGCAGCTTCTTTTCCTTAGCGGGACCCAGAGGGGTTGCCCCTGGAAGACAGGCTGACCCCTTCCCCCCATCCCCGCAGGGATGGGGCTCTGAACCATTGAGAGCAGTCTCCACCACTTCAATTGCAGTTCCTGTGTTCCTCTTCAGGTGGAAACACACACCTTAAACAAAAAGTAGCTCTTTACCAGAGCTTAAAGCTCTGAGAGCCTGCACACACTCTGCTGCACTACAGTCTCTCATTCAGACTGCACACAGACTGGCTTCAAAATCCCCAACGTTCTACTCTAACCTCCAACTGCAACATTCCAGTGTGGCTTATGCAGCTGTGACAGTTCTAAAATGATGTCATCCCTCAGTCTCAGCTGAGACTGAGAACAGAGTGAGACAGTGTGAAATCCATTTAACTGGAGTTTCACAAGCTGCCTTCCCTGCCTACCACTAGGTCTTACTGGGATTCTAGTAACTCCGGGTAACGGGGGTTACACTGAAAATTGCCAAGATACTTTTAAGTTCCTAGATGAACCAAATATTACTACATTGTTTAAAAGTGGGGAAAATGTTTTCTAGTGGAAACTGATAGTCTTTTTATTTGCAACTGCAGCACTGTGACATCACAACAGGAGGCATTTAGGTCACTGTGGCATCTCTGATGACATCACAGTATGAGGGAACTGTTTCTTTAAAGGAGATAGGAAATTATTTTACATAGTTAACTGCCCTTCCATCTTCCTTTCCATGCCAGGTATGTATTCTGATAAGCTTTGATGAATAAATGATCTCGCTTTGGGGTGCCCTCAGATCTACATAAGAGTTCCACTCTCCTCGCCAGCTACTGCTCTTGATTTTCATATTTCTAAGACATACTATTCATATGCATGGCCTGGAATGGCGTTATTGATATCATACAATGTCCAGGCAGTATGAAAAGAGAGAGCAGCAACTGCTGAGGAGAGAGGGATTCGGGGTAGTTACAAAGGCAACAAAATGAGATTATTAATTTAACAAAAAAGGTCAAAAACATAACATTAGATTATAGTATATAATAGAGCATGGTTCTGTATAGAAATCCATCATTTTCAAAATGCTGTTGTACCACACTTGAAAGTACATGGAATGTGATTGTAGCCTTCTGTGGTAGAACAGCATTCTAGAATCTCTAGAGACTGCACAGGTCAGTTTCATGGTAAAAGAGAAAAAAACCCACAATGCACACATTTCACATAATACTATACACCATAAAATAATACAGGATGAGCAACTTGATGCATAACCAGTGTGTTCTGTCACCTTGGGGTTTTGATTTCCACTGACCTCTCGAGCTTTGCTCTCGAGGTCAGAGGGAATCAGAACCCCTCTGTGGCAGAACACACACTGGTTGTGCACAGTTGCCCATCCAGTATTCTCCATATTAATTTAACAAAAAAGGTCAAAAACATATCAGAATACTGGGTAGACAATAAAAGAAAAATTAGAGGGCATCTAGAGGTGTAAAGGCTGTTTCCTGTCACCTTTAAAGTAATTTCGTGTGACATAGTTGGTTCTTGAAAAGGAACAAGGAAAATGTTTGCTTTCATACAGCAGCTTTCAAACATTCTGTATTTATCATAAAGGATTTTACAATCCAGAAGACAGAAGGGGGAGACTATTTCTGCCATTTCAGGTGCAGAGGCAGACTCAAACAACACAGAGACACATTAGAGAAAAATGAGGGCGGTTAAATGAATTGCTCAGGGTCACAAAGGGAGTCACTGATGTTTGTGGTATTCACAACTGAGTTGTAAAATTCCAGCTCTGAGACATAACCATGCAACCAAACTGTCTCCTGAAGTAAAGAAAGGGGCTCAGTCTCAAGAACATGAGTAGTCCGATCTGTCAAGTGTACTGTTAAATAAACATTAAAAAAAACCATAAATGGCAACGTCAGGTGGCTCTAAAGGATATGGTTAGCTAGCCCTCTATGTCAGATCACAAGCTTCAGGGAGGCTTTGGCAATATGATCCCTGATAAGGAAAACACAGACAGAAAAGAAAAAAGTGAAAAAGAGAATGGCCTCTTGAAGAACTGAGTTGTGGTAGCTGAAACTGGATGGGGGGGGGCGAAATGCCGCAGCTTCCCCACAGACAACATGCTACGCTGGTTCCACAGCATGAAGCACGTTCTGACACCCACAATAGCCAAGTATGATCTATGATAAGATAGGGGTCAGCCAGCTGTGTCCTGGGAGCTTGGGGATGAGGTGGTAGGTGGGTGGAGTCCACGCTACTTCTCATTTATTGAGGCAGAATCTACATTAAAGGAGTCTGGTTTGGTAGGTCAAGCGGAGACGGCCTGTGGGTGATGGGGCTGGGATCGCCAGTAATGGGGCACTGCTCACCATTGCCATCCAGAACAATAAAAAATAATGACTCGAATCATTGCGATTCTGTGCAGCAGATATATGTCCTTGATTGTGGTTGGAAGGAGGGGAAGCAATAGGTCTTGCTGCTCTGTGCCTGGGCCCTCCTTCTCAATAATGCTGGGGGGGGAGGGCGGATAGGACATACGAGACAGTATAAAGAAAACAAAGCAGTTTGGGTCCCACGGGGAAGTTAATTCTAACCGAACTGTCAGGAAGGTTCATGAAGGAGGACAACTCAAAAGGCGCCAGTTGAGCACATGGCCTAGCAGTCAGAGGCCACGCCCTATAATCTAGCGTACATCCGAAGGAATTCCAGTGTTCTCAAATGCCTGTTTAAAGCTGTTGGCTCCAGTTGGAGTAGTTCTTCGTGTTGTTTGGTTAAACAGCGCTTGATCTTTTCTCCGTAAATATGGTCGAAACAACCTCCGGCTTAGTGTCCCTTTCCTGGTTAAACAATTCCCCCTTTCCCTGTCCTTAAAGGGAGAATGGGTGTGGGGGTGACATGAGGGAGGTGAAGCCTGCTCTTACAGAGGTAATGCCTAACAACGATATTGACATCTGCGCCATTATGATTATGATTATAGCTTACGATGGATGGTAGATTGATAACCTATAATGTTAGGGGCCTTAACATCTCCATAAAATGATCTAGGGTTCTGAATGAACTTAAAAGGTTGAAAACTTCAATTGCTTTTTTAAAAGAAACCCACCTGAACCAGATAGAACATACTAAATTAAAAAGGCCATGGCGGGAGCAGTGTATTTCTCCTCCTACCTCATTCAACCACATAAAAGGGGAGTGCCAACCCTATTGCACAAAGACGGCCCCTTCAAGGTTGACTTGGTGAACCAGGACTCAGAGGGAAGATTTATCTGCACAAGGGGTAGATATAAAACAGTGCCCTGCACCTTGCTCAATCTCCATGCCCCAAACCAAGATTTGGAAAATGCAGACTTCCTGAAAAAGACCATTTTGGGGCTGATTCCAGGCCTGGAGGAAATATTTTTAGTTGAAGGCAACTTCAATGCAGCCTTGAAGCCATCTCTGGATAAACTGGGCCCCAAGTCAAATAAATGTATTCAGGCAGCATCTTGTTTGAAAAGTGTTTCAAAAGAAATGGGGTTAATAGATGTGTGGCACTGTATGAACACCAGAGTTAGAGACTATACATGTGGGTCAGCGCCACATAGAGTATACTCTAGACTAGATTATTTTTTCCTTTCCACGGACTGGGTACATGCAGTGGACAGCTGTAAAATTCAAATGCGTACCATCTCTGACCATGCCCCAGTTCCACTGGGCTTGTCCATTAACCGAGAGGTTAAATCTTCAACTTGGAGACTAAATGTCTGACTCTTAAATAATACAGATTATAAGGATTTGGTAGAACATACCTTGGCAGAATATGTGCTATGAACCCTAAGGCAGATACGTACCCTGCTATGTGGTGGGGTGGTCTCAAAGCAGTGATTGTCGGCAAAACGAGAAATTTTGCCTCCAACTTAAAGACAGAAAGACTGAAAGAGCAACAAGCCCTAGAAGCTCATAGCTTTGCTTTGGAGGTGGAATATAAAATTGCCCTCAATGCGGGAGTAAAAAAGAGGTTGGAAGAAAAACAATCTAAATTGAATAAACTGCTGGACACTAAAATAGAGGGGGCAGTAAGATATTCTTGCCAGAAATGTTATGAAGCAGGGAATACTGCAGGGTGCCTTTCAGCTTGGCAGCTCCAGAAGGAAGTTGCAAACGGAGTTGTGCCCAAACTGCATAAATCCACCCTAGCAACAATTTGAGACAGACCCTCAAAACATAACGCAACAGATTTGTATCCTTTTACAAGGTTCTCTACAGGCAGGAGAGTGTTATTAATTACAAAAGAAAAATTGAATGCATTTTTAGTAGAGTGAAAATCCAGAAAATCTCCCAGGAAGAACAAGAACTGCTGGAGGCTCCCTTCACAATGGAAGAAGTGCATACATACAACACTGGGCAATTTAAAGTAAATTTACACAGATGATGAATCTAAAGAGGTCAGAAATATATTTTTGCTAAAAAGCTGTATAATGAAAATGTTTACCATGTATCAAACACTGCTGCTTTAGGTATTGGAAAAAAAACTCTTTACGTATGTGCTTTTACAGATTGGTACCTCCAGATGCCACCACCTTTAACCTCCTGCTGCCCACCTAATAACTCATGCAGCTGCTCATGATTTATAAACACAATTTGAAATATAATGGGTGTGAAACTTGCAATAGTCTTATTCATTATTATACAATAGCAAGAAAATTTCCTAAACTCTGATTAGTCAGTGTGTGCTTGTTGCAGTGAGGTTATCTGAGCACAACCTCACAACATTTAATCCAAACACAGAGATGACTGCACGCCAGACTGGATAACCAGCCACAGTCTCGCCTACAAAGAGAACTTGATGACTACAATTGAAGCACAAATGCAAAAGCTTAGTTTCATATAAAAACCTTATTTACTTGTATTGTGGGGGACCAACATTTTTGTCATGGCTAAAACATTTCATAGTTAGGCAAAGAACAAGTGTCAGAACATCTCCTTTATAGTGCGGCAACATCTCTTTTATAGTATCAGTTTTACAGTTTTATTTGTTTTGAGGAAACACACCACATACGGATGCACTGCCTCATGGGTATACAAATACCTAATTGTCTGGTATTGCATAACACACTACAGTGATACCAGAAAATTGATTATTTGCATATACATGATGCAGTGCTTTCACATGGGGAGTGTTTCCTCAAAAAAAAAAAATTCAATTAAATAAAAGTGTACAACTGATACTATAAAATAGATGTCCCTAAACATAAAAGGGATGTTCCACCACTTGTTCTCTGTCTAAAAACCATCTACATGTGCTCATTTATGTCCTCACAATATCAATAAATAAGAGCCATTGTATAATAGCAATAATGCACTCCAGAGTGTGGGTTGTTCTGGGATAATCTCACTTCTGGGTGTTGGATGCACTCGGTTTCCAGCTTTGTGCCCAACCACCCCAGGCGTGAGGTTATCCCAGTACAACCCATACCCTGCTGTGCTTAACTGATGAATTATAAGTTTCCTGATAGGACTGTTTTAAGATGTATAGTTCTGTTACAACTCTCTACACATATATTTGTATCTGTGCTTGGCTGTTTTAATTTGTAATGTTTCTTTATTTTATTGTAATGTTTTACCTGAAAATTTTAATAAACTTTTAAAGCAAAAAGAAACATGATATATATATATATATAAAACTAAATTTTTTTCTTCCATTCCTAGTATAACTGAACTGCCATCTTTCTCAAATGGAAGGCTGTGGAATGAAAATCAAGGATAATCAAATCTTCAAAGAAAATGGTAAAAGCAGAATTTCAGTCCTTTCCTGCTGAATTCTGGAAACTAGGTGACACTGAGGGACCAACTAGAACAGCTATCCTACTGTAATATTCATTGCTTGGTATTATCTGGGACATTTTGTTTATGTACGCTGTCTTTTGCCTTTCATTTCCTGTTTATTGTATTACGTTCCCGACAACCTTTTGTATTTCTGTTTGTATCACCACCATTGACCTTGCTTTCAAGTACAGTATGTAGATGCTATTGTTACTGAATTGTCATGCCAGCTGTCACCTCACAGGTCATCATGCCAGAAAACAGGCTACTGATTGACTACTGCACTTAGCTGGTAACTAAAAACTAGATAGATCAAACTTGTATGGTGAAGCAAGAAATGGCATGACAGCTGAGCCTTATGGAATGCCAGCTGCAGTGCTGCATTCAGATACAAAGTGGAAGGGACTCGGGAAAACATAATAATAGTACTTTCCTGAAAATCCCCTGCAGCCAGAAGACAAATCATGTATTATGAGCCACACTCGGCCACCTGACACCCTTCTGTCTCCTGTGGAACAATAGCTGATTCATACAGAGCGACAGCCTCATAAAATAGTGTGTGCACTCCTAAAACTGGGGTGCAGAGTTACAGCTCTTTTCTGCAGATCCCCAGAGCTCAGAGGTAGACATTGTGTCAACTACCCACCCTGGGTCACCTGCCACCCCATTCTAGTAGAATGGCAGCTTTCTTTTATAGACAGAAACCTCTCTAACTGAAAAAAAGATGATGAGATATGAGGAACTTGAAAGCTAAGGCATATTCTTATTTTTGTCCCCATTATCTTTTTTTAAGTGGATTTGGCATTTTTAGACTGTTGTGCCATGGAAGACGAATACCTGTCAATCTGCATCATTCCACCTGTCAAGAGTGGCAGGTGACCCGTGGGTAGCTCACTATTATGTTCCTCTGTCTCAGTTCTGGACTTTTCCAGGACAGGCCACTCATTATGCACCCCTATCAATTTACGATTGGATGTGATGTCGGAAGCTGTCATTCAGTAGGAAACAGCTGTGCTGTTTACCATCAAAAACATGTGGCATTACCATCCTAATAAATCCACAGTATGAATCTAGTGTGTACGTTCAACGAGGAACCTAAAGGAAAGAGATTCCTAAAACATGCAAGAGGTGCAATCTTTAACAAATTTTGTTAATAATTACAAAATTAGCTATGTTAGCTGCTTTAAAAATATCTGAGCAAATTAAAATACACAAGGATGAATCAAGGATGTCAAAAAATACATTTTTGCTAAAAAAAAAAAATACATGGTGAAAATGTTTACCATAAAAAAAATACTGCTGCTTTAAATGCGGAAAATGTCTTAGCTTTTGCACGTTTGCAGATTGGGACCTCCTGGTGCCAGTATATTGAGTGGGGATTAGTTTCTGTCTCCTTGACCCTCCATCTATCTCTCTTAGCCTCCTGCTGCCCGTCTAATGACTCATGCAACTGCTTATGACGTGTAACAGCAATTTGAAATACAGTGAGTATGAAAGACACTGTATAAGACTAAATTCTTTTCCTTCCATTCCTAGAATAACTGCCACCCTTCTCAAGTGGAAGGATGTGGAATGAAAATCAAGGAAATTTACTTCTTCAGTGAAAATGGTAAGGGGGCAGAATTTCAGTCTTTTCCTACTGAACTCTGGAAACCAGGGAACACTGCTGGACCCTGAAGGAGTAACTTGTATGGCGAAGCATGAAATAGCATAACAGCTGGGCCTTATGGAATGCCAGCTGCAGCACTGCATTCAGATACAAAGTGGAAGGGACTCGGGAGCAGAAAATAATAGTACTTTCCTGAAAATCCCCTGCAGCCAGACGACAAATCATGTATTATGATCCACACTCGGCCACCTGACACCCTTCTGTCTCCTGTGGAACAATAGCTGATTCATACAAAATGACAGCCTCATAAAATAGTGTGTGCATTCATAAGACTGGGGTGCAGAGTTACAGCTCTTTTCTGCAGATCCCCAGAGCTCAGAGGTAGACAATGTAGCAACAACCCACCTTGGGTTACCGTGAGTCACCTGGGTCACCTGCCACCCCATTCAGGTAGAATGGCAGCTTTCTTTCATAGAGAGGAACCTCTCTAACTGGAAAAAAGATGATGAGATATTAGGAACTTGAATGATAAGGCATATTCTCATTTTTGTTTCCATTATGTTTCTAAGTGGATTTGGCATTTTTAGACTGTTGTGCCATGGAAGATGGATACCTGTCAATCTGCATCATTCCACCTGTCCAGAGCGGCAGGTGGCCCGTGGGTAGCTCTATCTCGGTCCTGGAATTTTCCAGGACAGGCCACTCATTATGCAGCCCTATCAATTTGTGAGTGGATGTGGTGTCTGAAGCTGTCATTCAATAGCAAACAGCTGTCACTTGATAGGGCACAGCTGTCATTCTGTGACATTCCATCTTTGTATAGTGACAGGTAGCAGGGTGATTCATGGTAATAGATCCTTCCTGTGGGTCGCGTTTTTGTTCCTCAGTAAAAGGACGCTCATTTTGAGCTTCCCATTACTTTACTTCCAGATGCAGTATTTTGAGACTAGCATTCGTTAGGTCACCATTATGATCCCACAGATGACAGCTGTCATTCTGCAGATATTTCATTTGCACCTGGTGCCAAGGGACTTAGATAGTTCCTCGTGAAATATCCTTTCTCTGATTCCCTAAGATTTACTGAAGAGGGCTGTTTTTCTGTATATCTTATGGTTTTACATGTGGATGTTGTACCCTGAGGCTAGCATTCTATGAGGAAATAGCTGTCATGTAATAGAATACAGTTGTCATTCTATCAGCATAGAGTGGCAGGTGACCTAGGGCAGTTTATTGTAAGCACTCCACCACCACCACCGCTCACAGGTTATAACTATGGGAGGCCACAACAGCTAGAAATGCTAACTATGGGAATGGGGAGCTGGTGCCACAGCAGAAAAGATGAGATGTATCGGGGCTCAAACCCCCCAAAAACTGAAAGAGTAATTTCTATGACTCCCAGGGAATAATCTAACATTCTGCAGCTATAGAACTGTCATCAGACCATATAGATTTGTTTGTGCACAGTTGTTTCTCAGCCCACTAAGCATGTGCTGAGTTTGATACTCCTGGTGATGTTATTAGCAGGTGCTCACATCATAAAAGACTGGTTCATGTGCCAAAGTCTGAGAATGTGTTGGGAATGATCAAGTGATAGGCTGTCAAAGAGAAAGAGAGACCAGCATGGTGTATACACACACATATATATATAACATTAGTACATTGCCTGTCGATTTGCCACATCTATTTTTATTAGCTTTTCCAGAGGAAATTAACATGGCAGCAAAAGTCACTACTTGTGTATTGCATCACCTAGAACTCTTGTTTGTATCAGGGCCTTGTCTCCCTCCATACTCCAAGAAGTATTTTGTGGAGGTGCTGCATAGAGTATCTCAGTTAAGGCTCCCCATTCCAGCCGCTCTTACGGCACAGTAGCAGCACGTCATGCTGCCGGGCAGGATACCTGAGTTTGGGAGCAAGGCCTGGTTGCCACATTGCAGGCCTGGTTGCTGCAGCTGACGCGCGGCACTGCATTGTCATTAGGGTGGGAAGGCATTGGGCATTGGTGCTGCAGTGACTGCTGTGATTTGCCAAGGGAGCCTGCTCCTTCTACTGGACATTGCTGCATACAGTTGAGGGTGATAGGGGTTACACCCATGCCTGGGGTGGTGGTAGGAGACAAGAAGAAAAACACGGTTTTAATCCCATAGCCATCTATATGACAGCCTTGGCTCTGTAGGACTCCTCTGCATCATAGTGCCAGTTGGCACTAGATCTTAGTTCACATGGCAGACTCCCTCGGGGGGAGGATGGCCTCCTCCGAGGCCGCCACCATGGGGGCAGACCCCTGGTAGATGTCAGGCTGAGCTGTCCCAAGGAAGACAAGGGGGCTAACAGGCCTGCCCAGGGTACAGCCCTACAAACAGAGTATATCCATGGGACATGACCAGGGGCTGGAAGAAAAAGCTCGATAAAAAGGGTATACCATTAGAACAATGACCCCCAGCGAATCCATTACTTGACAACAGCCCGTTCGACATCCACAGTGTTGAGCAGGTTTATTCTGTGATAATATAAATACAGCGACTCGTTGTAGCCACTCTCCCCATAATCTGCCCCCCTCCCGGAGCTGACAATTATTAATTCGGAAAAATCCCATCATGCTGTGGGTCATTGATGCATTTGTCGGGTGATGTGATCGCCGTCAGCAAAATACTGTCGATGTAAAGTCCGTCCACATCTCTGTTGTCGATGCAACTTGGTGGAACCATAAAAAAGGCACCCATTCCACTGAACAAAGAGAAACAAGTTAACATTTGTGTTCCAGGTCTTGAGGGTTTTCCAGGAAAGAACTGTTTCTCCAGACCGCTTATTTTCGTTGAAACTTTTTATGGCTCATATGAAAGCAGTTGCATCATCATAAAGGATTTTTATTTATTTGCAATTTTTGACCAGATAAGGCACACTAAGCTGCAATAGCTGTTTCCAAGTACATCATGTGTGGGGGGAGGGGTTACATGGACCTGTTTCATCAGCAGAGGAATGTTGGCTATGTACCCAGGGAAACTCCCCTACTGTTCTTCAACAAGTGCCATGGGATCTTTCACTTCCATCTAGACAGTGACCAGAGATGGGCAGAAGGGACCTCAGCTTAATGTCTTATCTGAAGGATGGCACCTCAACACTGCATCATCCACTTTTGTACTGCACTACAGTATTAGTTGTGGCTCAGTGGGTGTACACAACCTAGTGAGGAGTTATGCTTGTGCTCCTGGTTGATAGTCTGAAGATATTTGAAAAAATTTGTTGTTGACTGTCATGCATGGATACTTTGGCAGTTCACACTCTCTGTCCCATGGGGCACTACCACTTTGTCAGGGTACCGTGAAGGCAAATGAACCCTCTTGAGGGGAGTTCCACCCCAGAGGTGCCATGGGAACATAATTCCTTTAGGCTAAAGATACCTTAGGAAGGAGCCCAAAAGTACTACGCAGCAGGTGGTGAACACAGAGTCTGACTGAGGACAGATTGACAGCAACTAGTGACGACTGATGACAGAGACTGAACTGAGCAACACCTGACAGTAATTAGTAACTGACAGCAGACAGACAGGGAATGGCAAGATGAAAAGAGGGCTGCTATCCAACCCCAACTCACTGTGGAAACCTACTAGGGTAAATGCTATACTAAGTGGACCACCTCCTGTGGACACTACCTAAATTGTATGACCTTCAGCATGGAGGAAAGGAATAAAAACCCTATGAGGAGGAAACCTCTGGAGATTCAAGGCCTTGGTCACCTTCTCTCCAGGTTTGGGATAAGATCAGTGATGGCTCAACTACTGCAATTTAGAGGCCCAGTTCAAGAGGGGAAAATTTTAGAGGAAGGGATCTCACTCTATCCCTCTAACAGGAATGCTGTGGGAGTGCCACAAGCCGATCTTTGCAGCTAAAGGAGGTTCCCCACGAAGGAGGCCCATACCCCAAGATTAGAGGGGGAGAGCAAAAACCACTGAAATGCACTCACCCTACCCCCATCGAGGGGAGGCCTAGAGGGGAAGCTGAACCCTTGAGGAATTAGGCATAGGAGTTGGGCCATTGAGTGGCCGGGACCCCGCGAGGGGTAGAAGAAGGGAAGTAGGTAGAGACCAGGTGAACCTTAGGTGACTGTAGGGAGGAATAGCTATAGAAGGTGCTGGCAACGTGATCTGCACAGCTAACAGAGCCCCTGAGGACTTAGTGGCCCCACCCTTTGGCAGGTGAAGTCTTAAATGCTACATCAAGAGGTGCCACCAAGTCAAACTGCACATTCAAAGCTTCCCCTGGAGCACAGGACATTCTCACCCAAAGGACAAAAAAAAGAGAAGGACCCCATCTGAGTTGAGGGACCCACCCTCAAGATGCAAACTTCAAGGCAGCAGAGCGAGACCATCGGCATAAAGGGCAGGGAGACCTGGAAGCCATGCTATGGTTTTGATTGGCATACATCCAAGTGCAGGAGTACTGGGAGGCTAATGACAAAGCTGGATGGCCATGAGCATGTGGTAGAAACAAAATCTAGGCATGGCTTAATGACTGATTGAGACATCAAATGACAACTAGGACACTTTATGTGACTGAATGATATGTGGTTGGACTGAGTAGTGAACGCATGCCAGCCAGTTCCATAAGGGAGGGCAGTGTAAGTTGCTGATGCACTGCAGGCCAGGTGGGCTGAGGCAGTAGAAAACAACAAATGCAACTGCTAGGGAAAAACAGGAGCACAAGAGAACCGAAAACTAGGAAGCAGCATGTTGCTGAACTGAGCAACTAATTAAAGATATCCACCAAGTTTTGCCCTTGCACCCCATGTATGAGTGCCTTACCTCCACAGCAGTTCTATAATTCCCAACTGCACCCCCAAAAGTAATCCATAGAAAAGTAATTACACTCGTAAAAACCAGTAACCCGGGTCCCAAGGACTTCCGGTTTTTTTTTCTTCACCCGCTCCGCCCCCCACACTCACTAGGCGTGATGGCGGGGATGCTAGGAAGGCGGCGGGGGCACTCCATTACAGTCAATGGAAACAGCTTTTGGCTTCACTTTTAATCTTATAATGGCCACTGTGTAATAAAGCGAGGCAGCGGTCGACTAACAAGGGCTTTGTTGTGGGCCAGTCTCGTTTTGTCCCAGTCCGATGGGGTGAAATGAAGCCAAGAAGCTGGCGCCGTGACTGTAATAGTGCGCACGCTCCTATCGTCATCATATCACCAGCAGGCGGGAAACAAGGACACTATGAGCGTCTGCTGATTGCACGAAGCGCAACTGACAATTATGAAACACTGTGACAAGCACCATCATGGGGTGCAAACTACTACCAGGCCATATTGGTGGATCTCTTTAAACTACTAGAACACAAGTGGGAGTGGTTGCCTTGCTAGGAGCCAGATGTAAACATTTGAGGATTGCAGTTAAACTGGGAGATTACAAATGGCCTAGAACAAACAGCAACATGTAAAGCTTGAAACAGCACAAGCAAAGCAGAGAACGACACAGGCATCACACTGTAAAAACTAATAAGCACACAAGAGCCAAAACAGCAAGAGACAGGAGTTACAAGAGAACAGGAATGCAGCAGAAGTAGTTGCCTGAGAGGAAAAGAAAGCACAAACTCCAGTCAGGATCAGGAAAGTAGAAAAAACAAAATACCGACCTAGAAAGCTGCTAGAGACACAAACTAAACACCCCAAAAGCATAAAGGGAAAGCAGGAGACAAACACAGGGGAGAAGCGGGGGCAGAACCCAAGCAGAGACTTCGACTGGCTGCAGCAAAGAAACAGTGCTTCTGAGTGAGGCTGGAGGAAGCTGGCTTATATTGCTCAGGCAGGAGGCATGGCTGGTTGCTCCCCAGCCACTGAACTGAAGGCATAGCCTTTGAAGTATTACCCTAAATACCTGGTGTGAGGATTCCGATCTTCCAGACACAGAAGTGAGTGTGCTATCTATTGAGCCACTGACACTGGCCAAAAGTAAGTAAAAAGTAAATAAGGAACCATATGTTGCAAGTCTACCTTTGGTCAATGAGAGTGGCTGAGGTCAAGAAGCTCCTGCTGTTCATTACTCCAGATAAAAATTCTGGGTATGATGGCCTTGGTCCAAAAATGCTGATGCTAGCAGTCCCCTATATAGCATGCCCCATCACTAGAGTTCTGAATTTTTCCCTTTCATCTTGCATTGTTCCTGATGGCTGGAAGGTTGCTAGGGTTACCCCTGTTTTCAAAGCCGGTGACCCTGAGCTTATAGAAAATTATCACCCCAGAGCCATCCTCTGAGTCCTCTTGAAGATCCCTGAGAGGACTGTAGCATCCCAGCTCTCTGACTGCATCTCCCAAGTACAATCTGCTGTCCCCTGTACATCACAAGTTTAGGAAAAATCCTGGCACCTCTGTGGCCTTAACCAAACTAAAAAGTGACATCAGCCTAGCCATGGATTCTGGCCTTGTAACTGGAGCTGTGTTCATTGATCTAACAAAGGTGTTTGACGTAGTAAATCACTCCACTGTAACAAACTGGTCTCCCTTGGCATCACCCCATCTGCCATTTCCTGGTTCATCAACTATTTAACCGGTAGACAAGAAGAAGTCAGGTTTCCCTCAGCTACCTCCAACCTTGCAGACATCACTATTGGTGTAGCACAAAGATCTATTCTGGGCTCTTTTCTCCATCTATATAAATAGCCTAAGTCACAGATGTTACCTCCTGTTGCAGCTCTCTACTGTATGCAGATAACCTTGTCCTCTACTGCAGTGCAGCAACTGTCCCTGATATCTGCAAATCCTTCCCTAATTCCTTTATTCAAGTTCAGTTTTGGTTAACGACAAACAAGTTGATCCTAAATGGAAACAAGATAAAAGTCATGCTCTTCAGCTCAAAACCAAAACTCAGTGCAACCCCCTCCAGTCTCTCCCTTACCTGTCCTAATGGGTTCCCACTGCAGGAGGTGAGCAGTTTTAAGTACCTGGGAGTCCTTCTACACAACTTCCGTGACTTCACCCCACGTTACTTCAATCTGTAAATCGGTGAATACTAAACTGGGCATGGCTTTATGGATCAGACACTGCATATCCACTGCTGCCTGCCTGGCCATAGCTCAGGAGGTTCTCCTTCCTGGACTCACTCATGGCCTCTTGACTTTCCTAGTTATCCTGTCAAAATGGGACGTAACATACAACAGTGTATGTTGCTTTGCCTTGGCCACCCCTAGACATATGCAGCACAGCCACCTTTACTGTGACCTGGGCTGGCCCTCACCTACTGGCCAATTTTCTTTTGCATTAGGCTATTTCATTGACAAACTCCTGAGGAGTGGCTCCCTGTCTTCCCTTGCCATCTATCTGGAGCACCCTCTTCACTCCTACTCACTGAGGTCAGCTGATTCAGATCCACCATGCCACAGCGACAACATAGTTGTCGACATCCGGCACTGTGACAGGCACAATGCCAACAGCTGGCATTGTACTGTCAGGATTAAAAAAATTTTTTGTGGAGAACTTCGCCCCGGCACCCTCTGCACGGGGGGCTGTGCCCCTCACACACCCCTTCTTTAAATAACAAACTCCAAGTCAGAGTTGTTTCGGGGTGGGGGGAAAACCCCGGGAGAAACAGTGCTGGTGTACAGTGGGACCATTACAGCGATATGGTGATATTTGTCACTGTAATGGTCTTCGCTGTGATAGTTTCATTGTGTTGACAGTATACAATTTGTGATGCCCTTTCTCCTAATGCATGCTGCTGCCTTAGTCACTCACTGTTCTGCAAGGCTCCGAAGGTCTCTCTATGCCCCATTATCCCTTGCCCCTAATTCCATGCAAACTACTGGACTAACTCATCCTAGCACTTAGCACTTTACTTCCCATTGCTGGACAATCTTAAGTTGCTGAAAAGGTGCAAATTATACCAGTATGGTCTTCTGTTTTTGTTATTTATACTGTGAATTGTATTAGTCTATTGTCATTTTGATATTGTGCTGCTCTCATTGCGCTACTCGATTCTAAATGTTGGTGTAAGTTCTGCTCAACTGTAAAGCCTTGTTGTCTGTTCTCGCTTGTTATTATCTTGTCGTTTGATAATGTTTTCTGTAGTTCTTTTGCTTGTAACTCTACCAGTTCATGCCTGAAAGTAGGCATATTGACGCCTAGTGTATCTTACCTGGTTATCATAAACAGATAAATAAACTCACGCAGCCACAGGGAAAGCCCATCAGAGAGGTGAAGAGATCCAAGAGTTGAAAAGTCAAGTTGCTAAAGACTTGAGAATGTAACATGTTACATATAGAATAAATACATTTTTCTGAGTCAGCGGCTTTTATGTACAGACTGCCCTCGCTCTGGAATACCCTCCCCTTCCAAATCAGACCCTCCCCATCTGTCGGTCTCCAAAAACATGCGCTGTCCCAGCCATCAGTGTTCCCAGACTCCTGCCCCTGTAATGGCTGACTCTGCCCCTAACACTCACCCCTCTTCAAGCTAACAGGTTTCTCCTGTGCACGCTTTCTACCTACCCTACTCTCTACTTTTTCCACTTGGCATTATCTCTGCTCCCTCCACACTCCTGCTCCCCCTGTCTCTATAGTTACCATATTTTAAATTATATGTGAATTCCATGCTTGTATCTTGTTTTAATTAATTTTAGTACCGAACATTGCATACCTGTTTCAACAGATGCTCCTACCAATGTACTGTATGAATTGTATGTTTCAGCCAATGTATGGTGTACCTTCAAAGTTTGTAAACCTTCCAGTCTCCCTTTCCTCGGGTTGCACCTGGAAACAAGCCTTGGCTCAGTGTGCTTCTTCTGGTTAACAACTTTAAATAAATAAATAAATAAAAATGATGGCCAACTGGCAATTACAAGGCTGTAAATCCATCAAAAGGATCTAGTGACATCATAAACTATGAAATCGGGGAGGTGCTGTGGAGCCCGAGCAAGATGGACGCTTGGTGTTAGAGCGCTGCAACTCTAACAGAGAAAATTGCATTAAAGTTCTAAATCTATTCATCGGAATTACATTTTGAACAGTGATATATGGAGACAACTGTTCACTGGGCACTATGAAGCATTCTAGGAAGGAGAAAACATCGGACACTGGAGCTAAGTTTAAAACTCCTGCTGAAGCACTGACCACGCGCTCAACACAAGGTCTAAATGCTGAACCAGATGATCAACAACCTGAGGAGACCCCTCAGACTTTGGGTCTCAACATGAATAAACTGATCACCTCAGCATCTGGCTTGGCAGACAAATTTGATGCATTAACAAACCGGGTCACTGGGATCGAAGTAACAGTAGAGACGATCCAGACTGCATCGGTAGAGGCAACAAAGCGAGCCGATGCTGCGATAGGAGCAGTGACGACTATGGTGAAAGAAAACTCCCAATTGAGATCCTGACTGGAAAGCCTGGAAAACTGGGCAAGAGCCACCAATATTTGTGCTCTGGGCTTACCGGAGGGTTGCGAGGGGCATAATCTCCTCTTATTTATCCAAGAGTGGTTGGTGCAACAGCCCAGAGAAAGCGTCTCTGATCAAACTCATCGTATACAGAAGGTGTACCAAGTGACACTCTGGGGTAGACCAGATAATCTCGAAGCACCAAGGGCAGTGGTAATAGTGACAGATGGGATTGGGTCCCAAGATTACATCTTAGACCAGGCAAAGCGAAAACATACACTTCTTCAGGATGGGGAACAGGTACGGCTGTTCCTAGACATTGGGTACACTACCCGTCAGAGGAGGTAAAAATCTGATGGAGCGAGAGCTATTTTGAGGGAGGCTCAAATTTCCCACGGCCTGGTTTTCCTGGCATGTCTCTGCATTGCCCGCCAGGGCAAGGTTTTCTTGTTCTCTGATCCAGTGAAGGCCTTAAAGTGGGTGCAGAGACACTCGTCATCTAGATCCAGAGAGAGGGAAAGAGAAGTTTCATCATCGGAAGATGAAGAAGCTCCATGAAGGCTGTTAGAATGGGAGTGTTCTGAAAAAACTGTCTGCCAGGCTGATTGCTACTTTGGGGTCTATTGGACATTTAGTTTAAGGTGAGAATAATTCCCCCCCCCCCCGTTCTATTTCACTACTACTCATATAATAGCAGCTCTGAAGTGGGTGCATTTAATTCATGGAGACTCTGGTTATAGAAATTAATGCTGTAATGTTTTAAAGTTTAAGATAGCTATTACAGGAGTTTTTACTAGTTATAATAGCAAGTGGGGCGATCCCTGTTCTGGATAGATGATTAAGGAAGTTTGAGAATGTTAACTACTACTCAGAGACGTATTTTTGCTTGGGTCATTTATTTACAGATATAGTGTATGATTCAAAGTACTTTTCATCTTAAGTTCTAAAATGTTGCTGAGAAGCTTACTTAGAAACACTGTACTTATATGGTAGTTGCACAATAAGTGCATTAACTAAAGGTTGAAGTGTGGTGAATCCCTCCCTCCCTCCCTGGTGGAGGAGGAGGACTTTGGGGACTTTGGTTTTTAAATTGAACTACGGTTTACAGTACATACCACACAGCTCTTGGACTCATATTGCAGCTAATCTTGGGACTCTATGGATGTAAGTTAATTCTTTCTTTCCCCCTCAATGATATATCTCTAAGCATAAGACAAATTTTAAACACGTGTGTCAAATGGAATAGCGTCCTCATAACTTCTCTCAGAGTATGTTGTGGTATCTATGCTTGTATTCAAACTGTATGTTTGTTATATGTATGTTTGGATCATGTTGTGAGCCTTTATTTTAGGCTCTTAGATAAAGAAATTAAGATATTGACTGTCACCTATAGCAATGTTTGTCATTTTGTTTTAGATTCTTCCTATCATCTTCATCCTTGTTGTTTACATGCTAATTTGGGATGGCTGTCTCCATATTCTAAAATTATGTACTTCTTTGGCTACCGGGTGTTTAAATCTATTTTTTGAATACTATTTATCTGCTTAAGGATTTGGTCAATATTAAAACTTCTAATAGTTCCTTATGCTTGTCAAATGCTGTTCTTCTTCAAACTATTTCACATCACTCCAGAACTGGTTCTCGATCGTTTTCAGTTGCTGCCCCCATATTTTGGAATTCATTACTGGTCGATCTTCGCTCCTCTAGTTCATTGAATCAATTCAAGAAAAACTTTAAGCTGTATTTATTATCATTAAATGATTGTAATTGCTATGTTTAAAATTGTTCTAATATTGTTCATACACCATTGTAATTGTCTTGTTACTTGTTTGTCTTTATTGTTGGGTTGAGCCTGAAAATGGACTGGTTCCAGTGTTCTTGCCCAGTTAACAACATTTTAAATAATAATAATAAAAAAAAGAATGACAATAAACATAAAATATAAAAAAAAATAAACCATGAAATTAAAGTTCCAGTGGTTAGTCATCATCACCAGATCCCCAAGATAGAATTACAACCCTTATAATTTATAGTTCAACTGTTTTCTTTTTTCTTTTTTGTATATACAGTGTCAAACACTTTTAATACGGTTTAAAGCTGACATATACTGTATGAATGAAGTAGTTTCCTTGTCAGTAGAATGAGAATCAAGCAGGAATGGTTTACCTCAAAATGTTCTGCAATAAGTGGAACATTTCAGACTGTTTATAGCCATAGAGGACCTGGGTTCAATTCTCACAACCTTCACTTCATACTGTGTGACCCTGAGAAAGTCATTTCACTGTCCTGTACTCCCAGGACTCACCTAAAAATGATCCACTGGAAACCATTGTAAATGAGTCCCCGACTCAATGGTGTATCCATTCCTCATGCATAAAAAATACATTATAATAATTATAATTATTAGTTTAAAAAGCCATATTTTACAGTTCTGACATCACAACTGTAAGTAAGATGTAGAGTAAGATGGCCGCCAGGCTGGATGACATATCTGCTGAGCTGTAACTTAGCTTAGACAATTTATTGATTTACCTAGCTAAACGGTGCTAACTTTGAATCATGTTAAGCCTTGGATTGTAGGTTTAGCTGACAGTTATGTTTTTTAGCTTACAAAGAATTTAAGCGAGGAAAGCAGATTTTAGATAGGTTTTATTGTTTTTAAAATGGGTATTAGCAGCTGCGCTCCATTATCCATTATCCGTATTTTGGCGTTCTGGAGCTTTGCGCAGGTCGAACCGCCATACTGCATTTCCCTGCACTTTATTCCATTTTTTGAATTTCTGTTATAGTTTCTGCATCACCTGGATTATTTGTGACTGTCTCTAGCAGTTTTTACCTCTCCCATATGAACTGAGTGGTGATAGCAGCTTCATTTGTACTGCAGACTCCACTATCTTCTCCTCTGCTTTGCCTCCTCACCCACAGCTCTCCCCCACTTTTTTCAATTCAGTTCAATTCAATTCAATGTTTATTTTACCATGATAACACCATTGAGACAACTCATTTGCGAGGAGGTCCTGGGGGACATAAATACAATACAAAATACAGAACAGTTACAGTGGTACAATACAAATACAGCTGAGATACCATATACAAGAAAAGCAGACAAAAGGAAGTTAACTAGGTGCAATACTGAATAGCAAAATGTTTTCAAGTCTAATACAGGTGCCTATACAGGTAAAGCTAGTTGAGTACAACAATTATGAAAAATGATAAGTGCAACAAAGTAAATTGGAACAACAGAAGAGGACATAGAGTGCAAGGTCAAGGGATTTTATAGCAATAGAAGATGGTCAAAGGTGGAAAAAGTAATACAGGTTACAGAAATATAACAGGAGGGGGAGAGGAAAGCAGGTGTGGGGGAGGGGAGGGGATGAAGAATGCAGAAAACTAAGAAGCATCGGGGTGGGGAGACACGGGGGATGATGTACAAGTGCTTAGTACTAGTGCTTGATGAGGGGAATAGAGGGGTTGGAAGCAAATTGGGCCAGAGGGGAAGTGAGGAAGCAGGGGGAGGATTAAGTGCCAGGAGTCAGAGAGAATATACATGATTGCAGTAAGCAGGTTCAAGCATAGCAGTTACATTCATCCTTCAACATACGCCCAATCAAGGACCTGAATGTACACAAGCTACCGGTAAGGTTAAGTTAAAAGTTTTTTTTGTATAGTGTTCCATGAGGTCGGCAGTACAAATTGAGTTTTGGGTGTGCAGGAGGGGAGTTTATGATAACACCTCATTTGTAGTGGATCTGCTGCCATTCAGAAGAGTGGACTGCCATTGAAGTTCTGAGGACTTGATCAATGGACCATTTTGTTTCCCTGGCTTTATACGGTGGTGCTTAAAATTCCTGGACAGTGAAACTGGACTGTTGCATTTGTAGAGAGGATTCATTACTGGTACTAGCTGGGTTTAGGTTAAGTCAGGCGGAGATTTTGCCTGAGGGGGTCCAATTGATTTGGGCGGTGTTCTGGTCGGCAGCCCTTGCAGGGTTGAGCTGTGTCTGTGGTCTTGTGGTTACAGAGCACTTGGCCTGAGTTCAAGTCCCCTGTCAGTCACATGTCCTGTTCATTGTTGGGCCCTTGTCAGGCATTTACTGCCAGTCTTTCACTGAAGCCCTTTTCTGTAGCTGGAGACTCTCAGTGAGAGAGTGAGCTTCCTTGATTAAGATCTACCAGTTCTCCTTAGCTCCTGGTGAAAGGAGGAGTGGGGGAAGCAGGTGTTGAGTTGCTGAACATGGCCTCCTAAGAACATTATTTTCCTGTCTACCGTATCTTGAACCCTGTAAGACAGGTCAAGATTTCAGTTTTAAACTTCCATCTTTTGTGAGTAAACTGCTTCCTTAAACCCCGTGAGAGAGGTAAAGAAACAATTTTTGTCTCAGTGCAGTTTTTTGGACTATGTCACTTGACTTAATTTGCTTTAAGACTATTGATGGAGTTCCTGGACTTTTTGTGACTGTTAAACTCAAGGCTATTCCATCAACTGCTTTTATTTATAATAATATTTATATACTTATTGGGGATCCCTTTTGCTGATTAGTTATGATTATTTTATCAATGTATAGTTTAATTATGGAGTGCCTGGGGTGTGTGATTGTTTAGGCTTAGTTATTTGTGTGTTATGTCTAACTGGGTGAACGATTACGTGATTGTGTAGGTATGAGTGATTTTATTGGGAAGTAGTGTGAGGAGCGGGGAGGTCTAATTTATGTAGTGGGAGGGAAATTTATTTTATTTTAGGGTGATTATGGAATGTCTGTTGTTGTTCAGGGTTTAGGTGTTGGATATTCCTGTGTTTTATGCTTGTGCTGGGGGTGTAGTACATATAAAGGGTTGGGAGAAGATAAGCTCATCTACTCCAGTGACCACCACAGACAGTTCTGTCCTTTTGGAGGAACCCCATTAGTCCTCTCTGCAGAGGTTCTCAGCCTCTGCAGGGGACTGGTGATCCTTCCAGGGTGGGGCAACACCTGTAGTGGAGGTCCTGGGTATGATGACTGGGGGGGTATTGGGGTGGTGAGATTCAGGAGACACCCGGGGAGGATATGGAATCTAGATTGCAGTCCACCCTGCCTGGTTCCCCTCCCCAGGGCCCTGCCAAATGTCATTGAGCATGAAGTAGTCTGTCCAGCCAGCTCTACTCCTCCCCTTCAGGTCACTTTGTAATGTAAGGTCACTGAGGAATAAAACAGTGGCAATGGAGGGTTTCATCACAGATTCCTCAGATGATCTTCTTTTCATCACAGAGACCTGGATGGATGATCATTCCAGACTGTTCTGGAGGCATCAGTCCTGCCAGATTATTCTGTGGTGCATTGCCAGAGGAGGGATCACAGAGGGGAAGGGGTGGTCACTTATTTTAAATCCACTTTGGGACTCATTGCATTTGCCATGGGAACCTTCAGGTCCTTTGAATATGTGGCAGTTAGATGTCCTCCAAGTGTTAGTGCTAAGATCATTCTCATATACCGTCCTCCAGGGTATGGGAATGATTTCTTGCAAGAGTTGACGGACTTCATGATCGAGCAGGTGGTGGATGCCTCCAGGTTGTTAGTGCTGGTGGACTTCAGTGCTTGGGTTGATGAAGAATCCTTGCATTTTGGACAACAATTCCTCCAGTTGATGTCCTCAGTGGGACTAGCACAGGCAGTTGCCTCTGGACCACGTCAATATGGCCATACTCTGGGCCTGGTCTTTTCATTGGGACTTGACATTAATGCGGTCAAGGTTGATCGGGTCAGCTGGTTGATCATCATGCGGCATTGTTCCTTTGTAGGATCCTGTTTCAATACCCCTTCCATGGGGATTATTGATGTCCGCTATCATCTGAAACAATCATTTGGAACTTTGCAAGCTCCAGGAGGTACTAGACATCTTGGGTATGATGCTTGCTTCCTTTGCCCAGGGCGGCTGAGAAGGCCATGGAGCACTATAATATGGCTCTCACGGCTACCTTAGACTCCCTGGCATCTTACTGCATTCATTCCTTGACATCCAATTGCAGTTCACTGTGATACTATGATGAGCTGTGTCAGTTGAAGACTAAGGAACAGAAGCTGGAGCATTTTTAGAGAAGGTTATGGTCTGAGGGGGAGAGGTAGGCACTGAAAACTCATTATGGTGAGTACCAATAGGCAATCAACATGAAAAAGACAGAGTTCCTACAAACATGAAATTGCCAGCCGAAACAGGCCTCACGGTCTGTCAAATCTGCCTGAGTGCACAGCTAGCACCTCATCTTGCAGCTGCCCCTCCTGTCCCCCTCTTCCCAGTATCCCTTCCCCTTCCCCTGTCCCAACCTCTCTTGAAACTACCCACTGTCTGTTAAGGTCAATTGCTGCAGGGAAGAATTGGCCAGCTCATCTCTTCACACCATAGACAGATTGTTAAATCCTCCCTGTCTGTGATCAGTTAGAGCCTTTTCAGCAGATAAGTGCAAATAGTTTGGTAAATTCTTCTCTGACAAGGTGTTCTCTATTAGATCTGTTATCTCTTCAACTGGCCTGTCATGGGCCAGCTGTGGTTCATCTTCTGGTAATGTAGATCTGCCTACCTGGAGTGAGTTTCAGGCAGTTTCTCAGGATGAGGTGCTTTGGGTGATCTCTAGTCTGTGTCCAACCTACTGTATACTGGACCTGGGACCAACCAGGCTGCTATGGGGCTGCAGAGAATCCCTGGGTCTGGTGATTGCTGAGATCGTCAGTGGTTCCTTGAGGGAGTGTATTTTTCCATCTGCCCTGAAAAAGGCAGTAGTTGGACCTCTCCTAAAAAATTTTTCCTTGGATCCTAATGTTCTGGTGAATTACAGACCTGTTTCAAACCATGCCTTTTTGAGGAAGGTCATCAAGAGGGTGATGGTTGACCAACCTGTGGATCGCCTGAAGAATTATAACATCTATGAACATCTCCAGCCAGGTTTTCAGCTCTACAATTGCACTCAGACTGCACTTGTCCAGGGGACTCATGTTCTCCTCCTGGTGAGGGATTGAAGACTGTGTTCCATCTTGGTCCTTCTTAATATCTTGTTGGAATTTGACAGAGTGTACTAGGGGGAGCTGTTATTTTGCATGAGGATCTAGGTGGGACTCATTGGCACTGTTTTGCATTGGTTTGAGTCCTACATAACCAAGAGAATGCAGCAGGTTGCACTAGTTAATTCTATCTCAAGGGCTTTTGCACCCTCCTAGGGGGTTTTCCAAGGTTGATCCTTGCTCCTGTGTTGTTTTCTTTGTACATTTTGCCCTTGGGGGAGATCATTAGATGCTACAGGGTTGAGTTTCACTGCTATGCAGATGATGCTTAGTTGTATCTGTCTTGCTCTCCCAGCTGGGATCATGTGGCTTTGGCGCTGGGGCAATATCTTGCTGAAATAAATGATTAGATGGCCTCAAACTGGTTATGTCTCAACCCAGGGAATATAGCAGTCATGTTGATCAAGCCAAGTCGACAGGGTGCAGCAGTGATGGGAGGTGCAGAAGCCCTTACTGTGTTGGGTAGCCAGCCTCTTGTTGCTGTTGACGTGGATAAGAATATTGGGGTCATTTTGGACCACAGGCTGACATTAGACCAGCAGGTGTCAGCACTGGCCCAATCTGGCTTTTATCATATTCGAAACATTGCCAGAATCAAACCACATTTGGCTGCTGCTGATCTGGCGATGATCATTCATGCTTCTGTCATTTCTAGGTTGGACTACTGTAATGCTCTATACTTAGGGCTATCTGGAAGTTTAATGTGATGCCTAGAACTGGTCCAGAATGCTGTAGCTTGACTGGTGGTGGGAAACTCTTGGAAGGACCACAGAAAGCCAATTCTGAATATGCTGCACTGGTTGCCTTTGCAGTAGACCTTTAAGACATGATTGTTAACATACAAGACCTTTTGTGGTCTGGGACCAGACTTCTTGAAACATCTACTGGTTTCTTACCTCCCAACCTGATCCCTCTGCTTGCCAGTGCTGACCTGCTAGCCGCTCCCTCCTCCCAATTGAAACAATCTGGGGACAGAGCTTTTGCAGTCGCAGCTCCAGTGTTATGGAACTCCCTTCCATGGAGTATCTACTTGGCTGGAACGGTGGAGGCCTTTGAAAGATCACTTACAACATACTTATTCGAGCAGGTCTTCCCTAGGTAGCAAGTACTGAGATGAATAGCAGTTTTGGTATTTTAAATGGTTGTGATGTATTTATTTCTTATTATGTTTATCTTTTATGGGATATGTTTGTTTTAAACATTTTTAAGTCATGTACAGCGCCCTGAGCCCTCAAGAAAGGGTGCTTTATAAATAAAATTGCCTTGTCTTTCTGATGCCGCAGTAATAAATTATGACTGAAAAAGTGTATGGGCTACCTGTAAATTACACTGACTGACCATGTATTACAATTTTTTTATTTAATTTTTATTTGCCAGATAGGTGCACTACACAAACAGCTGCCTATTTTCAGGCACGACCTGGGCGGTAACTACAACAGTACAGGTACAATAAGTGAAAAAGCAATGAACAACAGAATACAAAATGAATGACAGGCAACTGTGAATTACAAAAGTGTGACTGAATCGAGGGGTTCTGGTGATGTTATAGACCTTAGTTGAATTAAATCTTGTAATTCAGAAATGGTCTATTTTTTTTATTTTATAATAAAATGAGGTTAATCCAGCTTTCTGCATGTTTTACAGTAGCAGTGCTGTGCTGACGCTGCTTACTCTCCCAAACAGAAAGTGCTGGGTTTTACTGAAAGCCATAGCATAGCACTTACCTGCAGTTCTTCTTTCTGTATGGTAGTGTAGTTGTCCAATTCCTTCATGCAGGCAGTGCGGGTTTGTGGTGAAAGTTGTGGCACTGTTCTTGCTTTTCCGAGAATGTGAGACAAAGTGAGGATGGGAAAAGGGTCGATTTTTTCTGAACGCATGCAGGCACAGTGGTGCTACGAACCATAATTCACAGTTTAAAATGCTGTGGAACTGCAGTGTTCTGAAGTGTGAAAATAAAGAATACTGGATGGGCAACTATGCACTACCAGTGTGTTTTACCACAGAGGGGTTCTGATTCCCTCAGACCTTGACAGCGAAGCTTGAGATGTCCATGGGAATCAGAACCCCGAGATGGCAGAACACACTGGTTGTGCATAAATTGCTCATCCTGTATTTTAATAGTGTATAGTATTATGTGAAATGTGCATGCAGTGGTTCTTTCACTTTCAGAATGAAACTGACTTGTGCAGTCTATAGAGGTTTTAGAATGCTGTTGTACCACAGAAGGGTACAGTTACATTGCATGACCTTTGAACTGCAGTGCAACAGCATTTTGAAAGGGATGGAATTCTATACAGAACAATGCTGTACTATACACTATTATGAATTTTGAAGCTATTATATACTTGTGAATTATTACCATTGACCAACTATTACACTGGTATAATATATGGCCAGTACATGCACCCATTAAATGTTTGATTTAACCTGATGTAGAAAATAATGTCCAACACGTTTACCTAATTACTCGACAAATTACGAAGGAGCATTTAGGCCATCTATTGCCTCTTATCACTTTCACTGCACATGCACTAGTCTTGAGTTGTCAAGCCATGAAACACAATATAACTGTTATTCCCTGGGAGACAGCTGCCATTCTGTTGCTCTGCATCCTTCTACCTGCAGAGGATGGACCTGGGGCTGTGCACAATAAAAGTTCCTCTCAGGGACTCCTGGGATTTCCAGGCAAATGCCTGTCATTTTGTGTTCCACTGTAAACTACTGCAGAGGGGAAATGTGGGACTCTGAGACTCGAGATGTGGGACACCAGCACTCATAATGTAGGACACTGAAACTCAAAATGTGGGACACTGACACTCGAAATGTAGGACAGCAGCACTTGAAATGTGGGGCATGTAGGACACTGGCTCTCATAATGTGGGACACATCAACAAACATGGAGATACAAACTCAGAACATTATGGAACCAGTATCTTAAATTTCGCAAAGCTGAATTATGATTTAGCAAATCAGAACACAATGGAGTTCTACTTTAAAAGTCTGAGTTACGGCACCCACTCTGTGGAGGGAGAACCTTTTCCATGTGGGACAGATGTGGGATTGAACAATTTTGAGGGGGACAATGAGGGATGTCCATCACAATGAGGGATAGTTAAGTGGTATGGGTGCTTCTGATAAGACAGCGCTCTTATAAATGAATGATTGCCAGCTCGGCATTCCATAGCCAGGCTGGGGCAGCACAGAGGGCACTTTTGTAAATGTCATGCTGGGGGACACCAGTTATTTTGTTAAGAAAGGTGTAATCAGCTAGCTGCATGGTGTCAAGTGATGGGGGGTTGCTCTGGCATGCTGGTGATGTGGGTTTGCGCCCCGAGCCAGGGACGTCTGGATCAGGGAGGATCCAGAGTGTCTGATGGATGCTCTCCTTCTTGGGGGAGGGTGGATGCTGCATTGTTCTGCAGCAGCTCCTGATGGAGGCATGTAGTGGTGCTGATGACGGTGCGGGTGAACTCATGCCATCAGGCACCCCCTCTCCAGGTCTGCCACAGTGTGCATGTCCATGCAGGTGGTGGGAGAGGTGGAAAAAGGAGGAAAACTGTTGCACCAATGACATGCCAGATGACAGCTGTATAGTCCCCTCCTATGCCAGCCGATCCCCAGGACATCAGTACCTCCTCACCACTCATCCACTGCCCAGCTTGTTTGCTCTACCTCTAGTTGGCGGGGAGGCCCCTGGCAGGGACAAGCCAGCCAACTGGAGGAAGGCAGGAGGCTCCAGGTGTTTTCCCTCTCCCTGACTGTCAGAACAAGCCCCCAGCAGAGACAAGCCAGCCTAGAGGACAGAAGGCTGCAGGAGGAGTTCAGTGGTGGCTGAAGATGTGAGGGTGAGGCTGGTGGATAAAGCGGGAGGCTTTGATGGCCCAAGGGAGAGGAGAGGGGTGTTGGTGGGCATGAAGATGGAAAAAAAAAGGTGTAATGAAACAAGTATAGATGGTAGTTTTGACTTATACTTGGAAATTTATTTCCCTGAGGTCAATAAAGTGACCCTCAATTTTATTTGTCAGTCACCGTCTTCACATTCCACTATAAAAATCATTTTTTTGTGCATATTTGTATTTTATTGACATTTTTGTAAAAAAAAAAAAAAAAAGTTACCCTACCTTTTCTAATATTTATTAATAGGATTTTCAGTTTACAGTATAATAAGACCAACATTCATACATAGCATATTGAATCTTGAATATTCAAAATTACTTTTACAGAAATTATTACATGGAGAAATAGACTGTAAAGTTTTTTAAAGATAAAGTCCACAATTAGAGAGATCCAGGATTAAATAAATAATGGTCCTGTTATTAAAATATATATATATATATTGTAATTAAATCATGTTTGTTGTAGTAGTAATTACTTAATGTTCCAGGCTGAGGTACAGGCACAAGCTTAAAGCTAACATCACTTTCTATATAATTACGTAATTTGGTTGTCTATTAGCAACTAGACGTAGTTGTTAGTTATGAAACACAATCAGTCAAATATACAGTATTAAGGAAAAAATGTTTCTTCTGTTTTTCAGTAGCTGTTAATAATGTCAATTTATATTTAAGTTCTTTTACTCCATGTCTTTCAGCTCTGGCATGTCAGTTTCTTGTTCTTTTTCTTGTCTTCTCTTCCATTCTTCCTTCTGTATTTTCTTTTCCATAATAAACGACCCTACCTTTTCTGTTGCCGTCCTACGAGGCACACCCTCTGAACCTTCGATGTGAAGGATGGGATACTGGTAAAAATGTTTGTTGTGACTCCTCGGCTCTTGTTCAGCTGCTCTGTCACCAGCCATCTATTTCAGCAGGTTGGCGAGCAGCAGGGTGGGACAGTCATGTAAACACTGGGCATCATACCAGCATATTTTTATTTATTTATTTATTTTATTACAACTAGGATTACAAGTACCTGTGTGCGCTGTTTGTTCCCAGACCACCACCTGTGTCTGACTTTCAGGCCTTAATGCCAGCAATCTCCCAATCCTGTCTGCCATCGCCCCTACCCCACTGTCCAGGCAAGTGGGGATCTACACAGTGTGGGTCCTCAGAGTACCAGCAGCTGTCATATGACAACCTGGAGGACACAGGGGCTTTTGGTTTTGTCTCTGGTACCCCCTGTAATCTCTCCACCCTCCCTGAAACTGGGCAGTGCCCTGTCAGGCCTTGAATGCACACAGCGACACCCTGCACAGGAGGCAAGCTCTCTGGCTCACTGCAGGGTGCACTGTGTCAGTGGAACTACAGTCATATGGCAGCATTACCCCAGCCCTCTCAGTCACATGCCCAGCTCGTACGTTCACTCCTGAACCTGGGTTGCCAGTATGGGAGCACCATGCTCTATCTGTTGGGCCACTGAGTGACCCATACCACTGTACTTAGAGAAAACCTACATTAATTGTCAAAGTAACTTCTTCCAGTGGCTCTGATGAGAGCCAAATCTGAGCGTTCCCTGATCACAGTTCTTTGTTGTACCCACTGTACTGAAATCAGTATACAGTATTATGGTTACACCATGCTGAACATAGATTTCCATTCCAACTAAAAAGCTGTTGTACTATAGTTCAAAGGTCAAAGAATGCTGTTGTACCCTTCTTTGGTAAAATAGATCTTCTAATTACAATAGAAACTCATGCCACCTGCCATTTTACTTGCATTCCTCCTCCACCTCCACCAGACACAGAGCCCACATCCTCCCCTAACACAACATCTTCTGTTGTTTTATCTTTTAGAAAACAGAAACCCACCCCCTCACTCAGGTGGGTTTCCAGCAGCTGTGTACAGGTGGGTTTCTTTTTTTTTTAATAATAATAAAAATTAAAGCAAGCATTTCTAGTGAAGCAACAAAAAAGCATCATTTTTTATTTTCTTTCAGATCTTATTTAATTTTAACGTTAAGTTATTTTTTTTACTGTGATTTTATTCTGTTACATGTTGTAACAGTAAATGTGTATAAAGGGACTTCACTGAAAATGAGCCTTGCTCAACTGAGTTGTTATCCCTCTATTCGTATTTTATGAATAAAGTTATACTACTACTTCAGACCATACACTGTACAAAATAACACACGGACAATCACACACAGCTCAGCTGTGTTCCTATCTTAGGATTCTGATGACATCATGGACCTCTTGAACTTTGCTCTCTCGGTCTCTATGATGTCATCAGAACCCCTCGATGGAAACACAGCCTTATTGTGCATGAGTGTCCATTTGTTTTTCTCTAGATAAGACTCTGCTCAGCACCATCAATTCAAAGGAGAACTGTGCTGAATCTGTAAGTCATCTTTTTCCGATAGAATTATAATGTATGGTAGAACGTTGTTATGACTGGAAATCCATACCAGCTAAAATGTTGTTATGCTGCAGTAGCTTGCTGTTATGCTGCACCAGGTACGTAGCTACTGCAGCATAACAGATTAGAATCTTGAAAGAAATGCTGTCAGCGCGAGCTGCACACTAAACAGTGTACGGTTAATCGAGGTTACGTCTTCAGTTCCGGAGGTCATGTCAACGCATCCACGTGGATCATCCACACCAATAGACTGATAGTTAAAACAGCTAAATTAAAAAAGTGTAACGTTCCTGTATGTCTGTTTTTTTTTTTTGTAATGTGCCACTATCGATGTTGGCTTCTGATGTACACATCAAATGTGAGTAAATATTTCTCTCAACAACTGTACTGAATGATCGTTTCTGTGACAGCAGCTGACTGACTGTGATTTTTTATTTGAACTGCAACAGATAGGTGACCATACACTATAAAAGATAATATATGGTCCTCTATCCGTAACAAGTTTGAAAACTCTTCTCGAGATCGCCATGGCGACTGAACCTCTCGAGCTACACTCTCGAGGTTCCAAACGTCGCCATGACAACCTCTTGAAGAGTTTACAAACTTGTTACGGATAGAGGACCATACATTATCCTCTATGTTAAATATGGGTTCCCTGTTCTGTTATTGTCCCATGTTTACTGGCCTTTTAGTAAACTCCCTGGGTGACTGATGTGCACACACTAATGGTACGGACCATGTTAGAACCATATGATGCAGTTTATGTCCTTTCAATCACAGATTTCTAAAGCAGTACACAGATGCATTGTGATGTAAAAGATGAACAAGGACATAAGCGATATCGTACAGTTCTAAAAGGGTCCTTACCAGTTCAAAAAGCATGGCAATCCAAGGTTGGTCCATGTGTCCCATTCAGGCTCCTTTCTAAACCTTTACTAGGAACTTCCTGCCTTCAGTGAGCTTCTCTTAAAAATAAATGGCAACACATAAGCTAATTAATTTTCTTTTCCCTTTCAAGATACATAAGATATATCTGTAGCAAAATACTTCATGGATGTAACTACACTGAGACCTGACAAGGCTTAGTCTTATCTTTTTTTGATGCTAATCCAGTTATTTTTTCTGCCTGCCATGCTCATGTTACAGAGAAACACAAAAAGGGAACGCGTTACAGGTGCAGCAGTGTAGTGCACTGACCAGAGCAGTTAGCTCAAAGCACAATCAAAAAACAGATGTTATGTGCATGCGAGGAGAGAAAAGACACAAAAGGCAACAAAATGCTAAGTGTCAAAACACTTATCGTTAAATTGCAAAAATGTGTCTCAAACATAGCTCCCTAACAAAGGAGTATAGCTCCTCAAAGTGCTGTGGCATTAGGCAGAAACAGCTCTGCATCTGTGGACGCTATGTTTGAGTTTAACACACATTTTTGTAATTCAGCAGTATGCAGTATGTTTTGACATTTACCATTTTGGAGCCCTTAGTGTCTTTTCTCTCCTCAAGTGCAGTTACAGAACATAACGAGTTACCATATGAGGTGATCTCCTTGAAAACAGTGGCTAGTTTCAAGACAGGATGGGACAGAATGAAGGGGAAAGTTGCTGGTGAAAGAGGGAGTAAGGGTGGAGGGGACTTGGGGGTCAGGGGGGATTTGGGGAGGGGGCAAGTCCCTCTGTAGACACAGCGGAGACCTGCACGCCTGACCAGACTGGATAGCTTGTAAGGCCTTTATCTGGTAGCATATTCATAGCTTTAATTTAACCCTGCTCATTTTACAGCATGTGCTGTCCATAAGTTTGGGGTTAGAACTATCTGTCAGTAATACCTTCCCCCAAGCCCTGCCCATCTACTCCTGTTTACCTAATGTCAGTGTCACACATATCATGAGTATGAAACAAAGGGTGGGGGAAGGACTGGGTGTGTATCTGTGATTTCTAGTTTCCCTTGTCACAGCCATTGGTTGCCACCAGCCTCGCTCAGTAGAAATAATTTACTGGGTCATGGGTCACCTCAGTGGTTCCAGGGGGATGCTGTTGTAGCCTCTCACACACAGAGGCACTTTTTAAAACCCTGGCTCCAACACTGACCCTCAACATTTAAGTTTCTGGCAATGGTGCCAGCGTGGCTCAGTTGGTAGCTCATCCACCTCTGGGCCAGAAGACTGTAGGTTCTAGTCCCACACTGGAACTGGGCTCATATCTAAATGCTTGCACCTGAGTGCAGTACTAAGGGGGTGCTGCACTGTCGGGGTGTGCTGTCCTTTGGATAAGATGTTTAATCGAGGTACTTCTACCCATCTCTGGTGCTATCCTGATGGATGTCCAGGTGGAAGTAAAAGAACTCAAGGCACTTTTCACAAGAGTAGGTGACTTTCCCTTCTATCCTGGCCAACATTACCCTTCACATAAAACTGGTTCATGCAATTGTCCAAAGCTGTGCATGGACGATGATGTGGAAAATGACTGCCATTACACATTAAGTCACTTCACTACCAGTCCAGCTTTGATTGTAAAGCACTTTGGGATACAATGTGCACGAAAAGCTCTGTATAAATGCTGATTCTTTTACTTTTTTTTCTTTTCTTCTGCTTCTTCCTCTTCCTCTCCTCCTCCTCCTTCTTCTTCTTCTGACATACTGTAGGCCATATGTAATTCTTCATGGAACTAAAATAACTCTAATAAGGGACTAGCTAAAAGAAAATGTGACTCCTTAAAAGAAAAACAGAAGTGATTCAGGAAACCGCAGGCCAGTGAGCCTGACCTTGGTTGTGGGAACAGTCATGGAGACAATTACCAAAGTATGGGTTAGGAGGCAGTGTAGAGCAGCGGTTATAGGCTTTAAGCTGCAAACCTGGAGAGCTGGGTTTGAATCCCACAGCCACCACTTGCATACTGTGTGACCCTGAGCAAATCACTTAACTTCCTTGTGCACCCAGGTCGCACCTGTAAACAAGCTTCAACTTACTGCATCTCTCCTGGTTAAAAAACCAACAAAAAACATCTGGACAGGTTCCAGCTGTTAAAGGAGAATCAGTCTGGGTTCACTAAGGGGAGATCATGCCATTGTAACTTATTGCTCAGTTTTGAGGATGTTACGAAGGAACTACATGGGAAAATTAGCTAATATGTTATACTTAGATTTCAGGAAACCATTAGGTAAAGTTCTTCTTAAGAATCTTGTTCTGAAGTTAAGGAAACTTAGAATTACAGGAAATAAAATACAAAACAATGGATAGAGAGGTGGTTAAGAAACAGGACTTAGCAGATAAGTGTAAATGGGACAGCATCAGACTGAGGGGAGATTATCAGTAGGATTCCCCAGGAGTCATTACTGGGACCCCACAGTTCAGTATTTTTACTGATGACCTGAAGTCAGGGGTCCCAAATAAGGTACTTAAAGGAGTACAACAGTCAGCATTTGCAAAAACATATATTGTGCAGAGTGTTTTTTTAACTCAGTTTTTATTGAGAGCAAAAATGAGTCATGTTAGGAATCAAGTACAACAGATGATATCCATAGAGTTTACATATGAGGTAAAAACATAAAATTCATAAGGCTAATGAAAATGAAAATAAATGTTAAAATGTTCTATAATGAGTCCTTTAGACTAAGTTCAAATCAGTTTATTAACCAAAAATGTTGCGTTTTATGCTTCTGTTTGTTGTCCCAAGTGAAAATCAAGATGAACCTTTCAGAATAGACTCAGAGAATCTTCACTCTGGAAAACTCGGTCATACCTTAACCAAGATCAATGGTTCCATTAAAAGGTCGAGATATAAATAAAAATTTTAAGATGTCTCTCTTTGTAATAAATACTCTGTGCAAAATTCTCTAATTTCCATTATATGTTCTCAAGCAATAAATACAGAAAGTAAAAAGGCATAAAAGCCTGTTATCTCAAAACTAGCAACTAACAAACTGTGCCTCACTAACTAAACAGAATAAATACGAAAATGCTCGCTGTCTGCTTCATTTCTTGTCTCTATTTCATAGAACAGATGACCCATTTGAGTAACTAATATTTCCTTCGCAGGGTGGCTCTGTGGACTGGGTAAGTGGTTCTCGGGGGTGCGAATGACTGGCGAAAAGGGAGTGGCCATCCCCCCTCCTTGGTTTTGGGAGCTATCGCAATGCAGAGTGTTTTGATTTGTGTGTGTAGTCCTGGTGTGTCCTTGCCTTTGTCTGCTATTAAGAGTTTTTCCTAAATTATTCTGCTCATTACATGGCAGTTTTATGGACCCTGGGGATCTCCATCTTAGCGAGATTTCAAATCAAATCAAATCAAAATGTATTTGTAATGCACTTTTCAAAATGTCAAAGTGCAGATACATAACAAAAAATGTCCACCACAATAAATACAAATATAAAACCAATTAAAACGCAGTAGAATAATTTATTGAAAAGCTAGTTCAAATAAACAGCCTTTCAAAGAGGCCTTGAAAGACTCTGTGGACAGGCACTCTCTGATCTGACAAGGTACAGAATTCCACAGGGTTGGGGGGCCATAAAAGAAAAAGCTCTGGCCCCAGATGACTGAAGATGAACAGTGGGAATCTCTAGCAATCCCTCATTGGCATAATGGAGTGGGTGGAGAGGGCGGTGGGGTCGAAGGAGATCTTGCAAGTAGCCCGGTCCCTGACCATGTAGGGTCTTATAGGTCAGCAATGCGACCTTGAAGGTGATTCTCCATCACACCAGCAGCCAGTGCAGTTCGCACAGCACAGGTGTCATATGGCAAGTTCTTGATAACCCAGTCAACAACCTGGCTGCAGCGTTCTGCACCAGCTGCAGACGACGGAGATCCACCCCCGGCAACCCTAGATATAGAGCATTACAGTAATCAAGATGCGAAGAAACAAAGGCATGAACCAACACAGGAAGGTCATCATGTGGAACAAGGTGTTTTATCTGGGCAATATTCCTCAGATGGTAAAAAGAGGACTTAACAATGTCTGACACCTGCATCTTCAACGTCAGCTCGCTGTCAAGAATTACGCCCAGATTCCTCACCTGTTCAGAAGGTCTCAACTGGTTACCCCCAAGTGCACAAGGCCAGAGAGACCCAGGAGTCAACTTCTCTGCACGGTGACCCGGGTCCACTACCAACACCTCAGTCTTGTCTGGATTCAGCCTTAACCAGTTAGCATTCATCCAGTCCTGTATCTCAGCGAGGTGGTTGTTAAAGACCAATAAAGCGTCATTCTGTTCGGGTACAAAGGACATATAGAGCTGCATATCATCTACATAGCAGTGAAAACTCAGCCCATAACACCTTATAATGTCTCACAATGGTAGCAGGTACACAGTGAACAACATGGGGGAAAGCACAGAACCCTGCAGCACCTCACAGGGCAAAGCAAAGGGAGCAGAGGAAAACATTCCTGATACTACCCTCTAGGTTCTGCCCATGAAGAAAGAATGGAACCATCTTAGGACTGTCCCCAACAGTCCACAGAGCAGCCGCAGGTGCTCTAGCAACATCCCATGGTCCACGGTGTCACATGCTGCAGAGAGATCAAGGAGAACCAAGATCGAATGGTTCCTCCGATCTCTCGCTATTAGGAGATCATTAAGTACTCAAACCAACGCCGTCTCAGTACTATGCCTCTTCCTGAAACCAGACTGGAGAGGATCATAGACCTCATGGGTGGTAAGAAAGTCATCGAGCTGCAACGCGACTACTTTCTCAATAACCTTGCCCAAAAAGGGCAGGTTAGAGATCAGTCTGTAGTTAGTGAGGCAGTCAGGGTCAAGGGAAGGTTTCTTCAAAAGGGGAATCACGATAGCCTCTTTTAGAGACTCTGGAAACACCCCTTGATCCAAAGAGCACCAGACTATTTCAGCAAGGACTGGTCCAATCTATTTATTTGCACTTCTTTTTTCCTACAGTGCTTCCTGTCCCACATGACAGTGATGTGTCCAGGACCACAGATTCAGCAAGTAAAACAGATAGGAGCCTGATGTTCTCACCTTCACTAAATAGCTCTAATTCAGTATTTTTGTTTTCTATGTGTGTGTCAGGCCTAGCCAGCAGGAGTAAATGTTTGCTTTTAAAACTTTTCATTTTATCAAATTATAATCTGCCATAAAAAGCATATAAATTATCCCAGATCATCAGCGTTATAATTAGTAAGGACTCTGTCTGTTTTCTTACAGAATAACCCACTCAATTAGCCCTCAAGTATTTACTAAATTGTAAATGTAGACATTAGTGCTCATTGGATAAGGAACGTTACTTAATATCACAGCACTGCTGTTGTAAAATTGACTCTAAACCAGTGCTTGCTGAATCTGTGGTCCTGGATACCTCACTGTTACATGGGACAGGGGGCATTGAAGGAACAAGAAGTACAATAAATCTTGCTGAGATGGAGATTCCCAGGGGCCATAGCACTACCACAGAAACTAGCAAGCTAATTTAGAAATAACTCCTAATAACAAAGAGAAGGACACACAAGGACTACACACACAAAACAAAACATTCTGCGTAACATGTTTTTGCAAATTTGGACGATAGTACTCCTTTAAATTTGCAGCTGGCACAAAGATAATGAGGGTGGTAGATTCTGGGATACAGGAAGACAACCTACAGAGTGACTTAAATATACTGGGAGAATGGGCTTAAAAAGGAAAATGAAAATTAGTGGGGATGTGTGTTAGGTACTTTACCAAGGCTCTCAAAATTCAGGTTAGAGGTATTGTTTTTAAAAGAGCTATTAGAACCACAAATAGCAGACAGGAAAGTGTTACAGATACTAAACAATAGTCAGTTGTGACTTTTTATTTCTGAAGAATTTTTCTTTTTCCTTTTGCTCATTAGAAAGTTTTCTATGTGATAGTATTTGCTGGTTGTGTGGAGTAGCACTCTGCCTGGCAGCTGACATATCTAATTCTGTTCCTTCCACTACATCATCACTATCACCTCACAGACAGTGATATCACATGTGACTGACCTGGCAGCTACTAAGTGGCTCTTCCTGAGCATGTGTGATGTCACAGTCAGTGAGGTCACAGTGCTGATGATGTAGTGGGGGGAAGAGAATTAGATATGTCAGCGGCCAGGCAGAATGCTGCTCCACACATCACACCTATTAATACAGTGGTCCCTCATTATAACAAACGACTCTGGAGCTATCAGTTTTGTTCGTTATAGTGAGGGTTCCTTATAGCCAAAATACACAAAAATACAATGAAGTAAAGCTCTCAAAATGCTATTTTAATGTAGTACATAATGTATTTTATTTAAAACAATCAGTGTAAAACTGCTAAAATTGTATTTTTTACACACAACGATTAAACAAGATCAAAAAGGACTTCACCAGGTCTTAGTTTTTAAAATAAGTGTCCATAGTGCACTGAATCTTATGTTCTCATGTCTGCTCAGCCGTGCTTGTGAGATGATTATTTTTACTTGTAAAGGCTGCAGCAATGGTATATTCGGCTGTCGTTCTAGGAATCTCAAACTGGTCTCACGTCCTGCCAGCCTATCCTCAGCTGAGATCTCTGTCTCTACTACATCCTTGTCTTGCCATTCATGGTCACATTCCTCAACAACTCACCTGTCATTTTTTTTTATCTCTGCAGTAATGTCACCCTCCGTAAGTGGCTCAGTTATGGGGCAACTGTCATCAAGATGCAGCCACTCAGCTAGTTGCTTGCTGTCGTTGATGTGCTGCGGATCGCATGCCAGCTGGAGAGTTTCACTTTCCTCTGACAGCTCTATGTTTGTTTTTGCAGTATCATCTAACTCAGACTGTCCAAAAAGAGAACCCAGAGCATCCTTCCAGCAGTTGTTTATTTTTTGTGGCGTGACCTCATCCCATGCTTGGGTGGTGACATAAAACAGCTCTTTAACATTGTATCTCCATATAAAGCTAACCAGTTCTTATCTGGTGTCTCGGGGTATGGTCTCCCGTAGCAGCTGTCTACAGTACAGGTTTTTAAGAGTCGAAATCACACCTTTGTCCATCAACTGCATATGGGTTGTAGTGCTGGCTGGCAGATAAAGCTCGGTGATCTTCCCATCTTGTGAATGCAGCTCCTCATTACTAGGGCAGGCTGGACATTGGTCTAGCAATAACAATGCATTGGGTACCTTTCCTTTGCTCCTCAGATACCGGCGGACTGCATGCACAAAATCATTGTAAAACTACAATTAAAAAATGGCCCATGTCATCCACGCATTGCTAGAGTGGGTATACAGTAGTGGAAGGGCTTCTCTGCTGCCGTGGCGCAAGCAATGCAGACTGCCATACTTACCAATGCACGGTAGCTTGAGCTTGTGTTCTTCACTGGCATTGGTGCATGCTGTGGTGTTCAATGGCCTTTCAATCAAACCAATCAATCAATACTTTATTTAACCAGGCAATACACCATTGAGCAAGCTCTTTTTCAAAGTGGTCCTGGACAAGGACAAACAAAATACAGGAAAATCAATAACAAACACAGCAACAAGCATGAAAACAACATACACAAAGTAATGGGTCTTATGGATTACCAGCTACATCAACCCAGGGACAATATTGCTAAGTTTGCATACCAGGGTAAAGAGATAAACAGGCCTCAGGGTGCACCCAGGGAGAGAAAAAGCAGTCGTAAAGAGTAGCAGGAAGGGAGGGGGAGGGGGAAGGCTACTGCAGCTGGAAAAATTAGCAGCAGACAGCAAGTGCTGGCTTTGAAAGGGCAAGGTTGCGGTTGAAAAGTCGCAGGAGCAACGGAAATTTACAATGGTCACTTATAACATTTGCAGGATTTCTTCGGATAACCAGCTATCAAGAGTTTGAAGGTGAAGGGACCCAGGATAGAGGTAAACTTTAAAGATCTTTGCATAGTATTCCATAGGGAAGGGAGAGAGAAATTAATAGCAGCTGAACCATGCCTCGTCTTAGGTACATTAAAAGTGATTAGTGAGAATCATCTCAAACCATACGACCCTTTGGCACGCTCATATAGACTAGCAATATAGGCTGGCAGTTTGTCAGTTAGTGCCCTGTAAAACCAGAGCAGGGCATTTCTTCATCTCCCCAGCATGAGAGAAGGCCAACCCATCTTCTCATACAGAAGGCAGTGATGGGTGCGTGGGGGTGAGTTCAGGATAAATCTCAAGGCATGATAGAGGGTGTCCAGTTTACTAAGCTCTGAGTTAGGACAGTGGCTGTAGAGAAAGTTGGCATAGTCAAGTAGTGGCAAAAAGGTTGTCTGGACTAGTCTCTTCCTAGCTACAAAGGTAAGGAGGTGCCTAATACGAAAGAATACACCTAGTCGCTGTCTTAACTTTTTTGTTAATTCATTAAGTTGAAACAAAAAATTGAGCCTATTGTCTAGCCAGAATCTCAGGTACTTGAAATTATCCACAATTTCCAGTGAGTCACCAAGTAAGGTATGGCTCTGATGGCTGACTGACGATCCTAGGTCCTGGGAAGCATGTGGTGACATGATCATAACTTTACCCTTTTTGGCATTGAGAAGAAGCTTGTGCTTTAGGAGGTTTTGCTGCAGAATGACAAAATCATGCTGTAGTTCATTGTGAGCTACATCCAAGGAAGAATTAGTGGTGTAAAGGACTATATCATCTGTGAATAAATGTACGTTAGCTGTACGTAGGTGTAAGTCAATATTGTTAATGTATATTGCAAAGAGTATAGGGCCCAGGATGGAGCCTTGAGGTACACCTCGCGGTAGGGTTTTTAAATGGGACAAGTCTCCAAAGGCTTTAATTTGCAGCATTCTATTAGTGAGATGACATGTAAACCATTGTAAGGCAGTGCTATCTAGACCAAGGTTGCTCAATGCATCCAGCAGAAGGCCATGGTCCACTGTATCAAAGGCCTTGCTGAGGTATAGGAAGAGCGCAAATACATGTTTTTTTGCATCCTAGGCATTTTGCCAGTCCATAGATACTTTAGCTAGGGCAGAAACCATGCTGTGTTTGGGTCTAAAACTGGACTGGGCTAGGTTTAGAAGATTTTCAGATTCAAGCTACTCTCTGAGCTGGGAATTAATATTTTTTTCCAGAAGTTTTGAAAGAGTCGAAAGTAGAGAAATAGGCCAATAGTTGTTCAGGTTGCTGGGGTCACCAGACTTGAAGAGAGGAATAACGTGCAACTTTTCTGAGTGGAGGTATCCCGCCTTGTCCCATAGAGGTATTAAATAAATGGGTAATAGGGGCAGTTAGGTAATAACAACCAGTTTTCAGAAAGAATGGCTCTAGATGGTAAGCGCAGGCACTCTTCTTAGTATCCATTGACAGTAAGAGGTTCACCACTTGCTTAAAGGTTACTGGACGAAAACTGAAGGAAGGAGATCTCTGATTTGAGTCAAAGCTGGACTTTAAGCCATCTCTAACATCACCGTGAGTGCTTAGCTTGCTGGCAGGAAAGACATCGAATGCAAGTCCTGCTGTAGCAAAATGATTGTTAAGTTGTTCCAGGATGTCTGCCCTATCAGTATATGAGGCGTCTCCGGACACTATCTTGGCTGGCATGGAAGAGGCAGGTGAATGACCCTTGACCTCTCTGAGGATGTTCCAAAACTTGGCAGAACTATTCGTATTCTCTTCATGGGTTGCTTGGAAATAGCAGGCTTTTTCTATCCTAACTAGTTTAGTGCAAGCATTTCTTGCTACATTGGAAGGCAAGCCAGTCGGCTTCTAATTTAGACTTCCTTGCCCTTTTCCACAAAAGGTCTCTGTCCCTGAGAGCTTTCTTTAAGGAAAGAGAGAACCAGCCTGGAGATCTTTTCCTAGTCTTGATACTCCTGATCGGGGCATGTTTATCTATCAACCCCAATATTAGGTTATGAAATACATTGAACACCTCAGTGAAGAAGGGGGCCAGATAGAAGTCTTGCCATATAATATTGCCAAGGTCAGGCAGAAAGGCAGTATGGCTGAATTTTTTCATGTATCTTTTTAGCCTGAAAATAGAGGATGAAGTTAGATGAGGAGTGCAACTAATGCAAGCCGTAGCACAATGGTCACTTAGGTTATTATGAAAGACCCCTACATGGGAGACATTGTGCAGCTTGTTAACAGTCATAAGGTCCAATAGAGAACTACGGTCCAAATTTTTCCTGTTAAGTCTGATGACTTCAGGAGTAATCTGTGTTAGCTCATGCATGTCACAGAACTCTGAGTTTATTGGAACTCACATCCTTCCAGTTAAGGTTGAAATCTCCCATTATTATACATTCGGAGTTCACCTTTTCTAGTAAGTCATGAAGGTGAGTTAAAATGCTGAGCCCAGCAGAGGGCGGTCTGTAGCATACAGATATTATGAATGCCACGTCAGGTGATAGTGATAATTTTAGGGCAAGGCATTCAAGTCCTTTTGGAATAGAGGTATGATCAAAGACTATAACTATAAATTTACACTTAATGTAAATTGCACCCACCCCCACCCCTGGTAGATCTGTCATAATAAAATACATTATATCCTGTGATAGTAATCGCTTTATCCAGAGTCATGTGCATAAGCCAGGTCTCTGAGATCATAAAGATGTCTGGCGACACATGTAGAGCCCATGTTTGGATCATATTGAGTTTCCTGAGTAAGCTGCATACGTTCAGGTACAGGAAGCTGATGCCCTTGTGATGTGAGAGATTGGAAGGGGCATTTAGGGCAGAGGGTGGACCAGGGTTTAGTTCAACGTTCCCTCAGCAAAGTAAGAGGAGAACTAATAGTTTCCTAAGACAACTTATAATCATTTTGAGTATGCATGTTTTTTGACATTTGGTATGTGAACTTTTTTCAGAAGTGAAATTTGGGACATCGAGGTGACTAGTGAAAAACAGCGCATAAATGGCTATTTTTGCTGGCAAGGGGGGAGGTGTTCTATTATATATTGGTGGCATAGGCTGAGGAAAGGGCATTCAAAGTGAGTTTGGAACTGCGCCCACTGTATGATGCAAGGTGCTATTTAGACTAAGCACCGGCGTGGATGTCTCGATGTGGTTGCACTGACAGTGGTGCCGGTGAACAATTGCTACTTTTGTGGAAGCGTTGAATAACAGAAAGATGCAGCTGAAACAAAAGGACTGCTGCCGTAAGCGCCATTGGACTTCAAGCAACTTACGGAACAGGCAAGAAAGTCCAGGGTAGATATAATGTTGTATATCAGGGAGGAGCAGCTATACATGGGCTAAGAGTGGTAGAAGAGATTGATTTATTTAAAGCAGGCTTCCCGAAGGTTGGCCAATAGCTGAAGGAGGGGATCTTTAGGAGGGGGGTCTTTAAACATCTTGTAGCCCTTCAAGGCATCTGTTTCTGAGCAGGCTGCCAAAGTACGGTCTGGGAAGAACTGATAAAATAGACCAGACTTGTCCACTTTGTGAAGCATGTCCATGTCGTAGCCTTCCGCTTCTATAATCCTTGCCAACTGCGGCATGAAGGCTGTCACAGCAGCAGAGTCTGAGGATCTCTGTTTCCTGGCTATCTTAAGTTGCCTGATGCCATTCCACTTTTGAAATCACAACCATCTGTGACTGGATTTGAAGTTGTGTTCACCATAAAGTGCCTTTTCAAATTTTATTTATTTATTTAAAAGTTGGTAGCCGGGAGAGGCACACTGAGCCGAGATTCATTTCCAGGTGCAACCCGGAGAAGGGGAATTGGAGTATTCAGTTCAGTTCAGTTTATTGTGAAGGAATGAAATCGGTTGAACAAAGCTCATTTGTAAGGAGGTCCCTTTACAACATACTCAATAAAATAAAACAATATACAAAAAAGGCAAGGACCAATACAACAACATCAATTAGTCGAAGCTAGTAGGGCTAAATACATTTTCCAGTTAAGGAGGCAGATACACTTGGGATACATGAAATACAATCAAAAGGAGGGAGTAAGAACAACAACGTCAGTTAATAGGAGCTAACAGAACTAAAATACATCATCCAGATAAGGAGACAGTAACACTTGGGATACATAATAACAATAAAACAGATTCTGTGAAAGTAGTTCCTAAGAGACAGGGTAGGAGTGATAGTGAAACAGGAGCTTGGAAGTCACAAGGGAAGGAAAAGGAAGTCAAAAGTGATGAAGCAGGAAACAAGCAATAGAGTACAGGTACAGCATCCCAAAGTCCAAAAACAGGTGTGGGATGAAAAGGGAGAGGAAGAGGAAGAAGAAGAGAGAAAATTACAATCTGCTTGGAGGGGGATTTAGGTACAGTGGCAGAATTCAGTAGTGAGTCTGTAAATAAGCCTTTTGAAGACGTTTAATGAGATTAGAGTCTGGAGTATATACAGGGAATAATACAATTTTACAACCATATTGCAATATACAAATTTACAACCAGTCAAAAGTACAGAAGAGTTAAAAATACAGATGGCATAAGTAAGTAAATAAACAAAAGAACAGGGTACAAAAGTTGAGTGAGAGAAGTAAAATTTAAGGTAATCAACAGACAGTATTTATTTATTTTATTTATTTATTCAATCTTGGATTACAAAATATTTCTTGAGCGCAGGGCAGCTCATTTACAAAGGTTTCATGTCAGTTTGGGAGGGGGGTAACAATAACGGACAAGGGGAAAACAGTTTGAGTTACAGTATACAGCAATAAAATCACAATACTTAGTAACTAACAGTCCGATACAGTTGTAAAAAACATGAGAGGAAACTCTGACTAACAGATAGAAAGGTGAGGTAAAATAAGGAGTATGTCAGAAAAAGGGGAAAGGCAGCAGCCAAGTGGCATTGTCAAGATGCGAAGAGAGGTAGGTAGAGATAGGGAGGGTTAAGAGGGAAACGGGAAGACAGACAGCAGTAGGGGATGAGGTGTGCAAGAGGGGTGGGTTGGTTGGGGAGGGATAGAGTGGAGGGAGGCATAGTAGGTGGGAAAAGGAGGCAGCCAGAAGCCTTGTCCATGCAACAGAGGTTAACTGAGAGGCAATAATGGGCATATAAGAAGATTATTTGTGGCATTCACAAGTGCTTTCATTTATAATGTGCTGGTGAAGCAAATGCTTAAACTGGGTAAGATGAGGCAGGTTAGTCAGTTCACAGCCCAGACCATTTAACCAGTGTGGAGCTCTGTAGAGGAAGGATCGCTGGTACTGGGTAGTAGTAAACAACTGAAACAGTCTTAACGCGCATATAGAGTGATGAAACGGTGCACTGTGTGTAGGTGGGGCAGTTCCAGGAAAAGAATACTAAAGATGAGATCAAATCAAGCACGAGCAGCAGTCTGAGAACAGGGAATATTGGGATAGGGCTTTCTTTAGCTGTGAATGCTGTTATCTACCTTCTATTGTAATGTATATGCCTGGTGTTCTTGTATGTGCCTTGTAATCTCCTGGGTCGCACCTGAAAATAGGCACTTGGCTGTCTAGTGTGCTTACCTGGTAAACAAAAGCAAATAAATAAATAAATGGAAAGTGAGTGTCTAATGGAGAAAGGGAAAGTGTTCCAGAGAGAGTGAAGTCTGTAAGAAAAGGCAGCAGAGCCAGAGCAAGATAAGTGGTGACGGAGGGAGAAAGTGCGGGCATCTCTAGATCGGAGAGGATGGGGGCCTCGGATGCAGGAGAGAAGAGAGGTAGGAGGGGAGGGATCCAAACCAGAGTTTGGAAATGAGAAGAGAAGAATGCAGCATACGGCAACAGTGAAGAGAGGAGAGGGAAAGGGATGAGTGGGAGCAATGATGCAGCGGGAGGCATTCAGGTGAAGCGGCAAGGCATTGAAGAGGGGTTGAGCCTATGGCTAGAGGGAGGCAGAGGCACTGCAGATAACATCAACATAGTCAAAAAAGGGTAGAATCATTTTGGTAAGGAGTTGACGATGAGCAGGCAGGGGGAGAGAGTCCTTATTTCTACACAGGGCTCCCAGTTTGGGGCAAAGCTGAGTGTGAATATGCTCAATGTATTTTGTGTAGTCAAGTCGGCTGTCAAGTCAGACGCCTAGGTATTAGTAGTAGGGGACACGTTCCAGTATAGAACCATCCAGGGTGCAGAAGGAGAGAGGGGAGGAGAGATTGGCCTGTTTCTGAGGGGTACCAAATGTCATAGACACTGTTTCCTTGACATTGACTGTGAGGTGATTGTCCTGAAACCAGTGGAGGACTGAGTGGAAATTAGCTTGAAGCTGGGATTCAGCAACAGGTGCAGAAGGACCAGAGGCATAAAGAACTGTATCATCAGCATACATCTGTATGCTGGCTACAGAGCAGGCTGATGGGAGGCCAGTTAGGAAAACAGAGAAGAGTATTAGGCCCAAGGTGGAGCCTTGAGGACTCCAGCTTGGATGGGGAGGAGAAGGGACAGGGCACCACATAAAATGACTCGTTGAGAGTGGCAGGAGAGATAGGATTTAAACCAGTTAACAGATGAGGCAGAGTCCAGCAGAACTGAGCTTGTTAAGTAAGAGAGGATGAGAGACACAATCAAAAGCCTTGGCTAGATCTATGAAAATGGCCATGGTTATGCGCCCTTGGTCCATGCTAGAGAGAATAGAGTTGGTGACTCAGAGGAAATAGGTGACTGTTGAGTGGTTGGCTCTAAAACCAGGTTGGAAAGGGAGAAGAAAGTCAGTGGAGTTTAGAAAATCAGTAAGGTGAGAGAAGACAAGGGATTCCTGCAGTTTGGCAAAAGAGGGAAGAAGGGATATGGAATGAAAGTTACCTGGTGTATAGGGGTCCCCACCTTTGTGCAGGGATATGACATTTACAACCTTCCAGGCCTGAGGGACCGAGCAAAGGTTAAAAGAGTGGTTCAGGAGATGGGTAAAAGGGAGTGATATGGCTGGGGTGGAGAAGCATAGAAGAAGGTGGCCAAGGCTGTCAGAACTGGTCTTATTGGGGTTGAGAGAAATAAGGGCTTGATAGACTTCAAGGTCGGCTTTTTCTTGAAGGATCGCTCCAGACAGGGGAATCCCTGCCTCCCTCTGGTTTTCGAACCACAAGTGCACAGCAGCGCTGACCTTGGAGCTCGAACCGATCTGCATCTTTTTTTCTCTGCAGTCCTTTTTTTTTTTCTGCACTTGAAACCAAAGCTTTGCAGCTTGTCCTCCTGCTTTCTCAAGACACACACCATTGATTTCGGGAGCCCAGTTTCTGCGGCAAGCATTGATTTTGATTCACCATTCTTCATTCTGCCCAAGATCTCTATTTTCTGTCCCAAAACTAGCGCCTTTCTTTTTTTTTTTTTCTTGATATATTTTAATTTTTTTTTTCCATTAGTGTTAAACCATGCTGCAAGGCCAACGACCAACACACAGAGGGAGACACAGGCTCAAGCACTGGCCACCCACAGTCGGGCGGCTGTAGTGCAAGGCACAACACAACAGCGGCCAGCCTTGGGTGGCCACCTGACCCCCTGGTAGTCTAGTGGCTCTCCCACTCAGTACGTCTGATTGCAGGTATTTGTATATATATTACAGTAACACCTGGTGGTCTAGTGGTCCCCCCCATATGTCTGATCATGGGCTGTTGTACATATTAAGGATATGTGAATGAACACATTCATTCACATATCTGGTCCTGTGTAGTACAGTATGGTCTGCAAGCCCATTGGTCCACATCCTGGACCAATAGGCATACAGATTATACTGTACACTGTCATTCAGCAGGCGGCCGGGCGGTATACGGGTGGGGTGCTGCCGCCCGCTGATGACGGGGTGCTGGGTGGCCGGGGGACCTCTGTGGGTGGGTGGGGAGGGGCTACCACTGGGCCACCAGGTAATTCTTTATTTCCACAACAGCCTGTGATTGGACATATGGGGGGGTTACCGCTAGACCACCAGGTATATTCATAACATTTACAACAGCCTGCAGTCAGGCGTACGTGGGGGATACCGCTAGACCACCAGGTAAATCCTTAATATGTACAACAGCCTGCGATCGGGCATACGGGGGGACCACTAGACCACCAGGTATTATTGTAATGTATACAGATGCCCACGATTGGGCATACGGGAGTGGGGGGGCTGTAATAGCCCACCAGGGTGTCGACCCCCGATGGCAGCAGCTTGGTAGGGCGCCAGGCGCAACTCACTGGGACCCAGCGCATCGCATGCAAATGGGGCCATAATGACATGCAAATGGCCCCATTTTGCCTTGCATATATTATGGCCTCATTGGCATGCCCCTGGCTGAATATCATGGGTGATGCACCTAGCATGACTGCACTTGCGCTGGCACATCCCTGTGCTCCCTTTCTGTGTCTTGCGCTGGCGCAGTGCCACTGTGTGTGCCCTCCGTGCCATATTCAATGGTGCTGAGCCATGGCACATCACCGTTAAATATTGCCTGGTCCTGGCCCTGACGCAGCCCAGTTGCACTGCGCCCAGGCTTGCGCCACTACCCGGCGCAGTCTGAATAACCAGCCCTAAGTTTTCATGCTGTACTTTGTATTTTAATTGTGCAGCGCCTTGGTTTTGAAAGGCGCTATATAAATAAAGTTTGATTGATTGATTGATTGATCATTTGATTTTCTTCTCCATGTTGTTTCTGCTTTCCTTGTCCCGCTGAATAGCTACTATACCCTAAGCTCTATCCCAGCCATGTCTGAAGCTGTTTATGGTTCTAACACTCACCACCTCTGCCAGCAGACCTTTCTGTGGCTCAACCACTCTTTCTGTAAAATAATACTTCTTCACATCCTTTTTAAACCTTCCCCCCATTAACCTCCACTCATCACCTCTGGTCCTAGCATCTCTATTCCTCATAAATAGCGTTTCACATTTTACGTTGCTTATTCCTTTCCAAACTTGAAGGTCTCTATCATATCCCCCCCATCTGGTTTTGCATGAATACATGTTGGCACCTTTAGCCAATCCTCATAGGATCTGCCTTCCTGACCTTGAATCATCTTGGTTACCGTGGCACTGTACCATCTCTAGCCTGGTCCTTTTAATAATAATATAATAATAAAACTCTATTTATTAAGCACCTTTCAAGCACCAAGGCACTGTACAAATGAACAATAAAATCAAAAATACACATATAAAATCAGAATAAGGTGGGGGCTGCAGAACTGAGTACAGTACTCTAAGTGTGGCATTAACAGTGACCTATACAGGGGTAATAGTACCTCCTGCTTCCTACAGTCAAACACTATCCTAATGTCCCCTAGCATCCTGTTAGCTTTGCTGAGGGCCTTGTTACTTGGGCTGGTTTCTTTAAGGGAGTCACTAATAATGGCTCGGAGGTCCCTTTACTCTGATGGTGTGTCCAGCTGAACCCCTCCCATCCAATACTCTGTTCTGGAGTTTTTGTTCCCTAAGTACATTGCTTTACACTTCTTGGCATTAAATTTCAGTTGCCAGACCTTGGACCAGGTTTTTCAGCCTTTGCAGGTCTCTCTGCAATGCCCTTATCCCTTCCATGTTGTCAGCTCTACCACAGAGTTTAGTGTCATCTGCGAACAGACACAACCTGACCTTGATTCCCTCACCAGTATTGCTGCAGAACTTACTGAAGAGGACTGGGCCCAGGACAGATCCCTGTAGTACTATGACCTCTCTTTCCACTGATCTGACCCCATTCACCACAACTCTGTTCTGCCTCCCCTCCAACCAACTCCCTACCCACTTTACTATTTCCTTAACTGAACCCAGATACCCCATCTTCTTCAGCAGCCTTTAGTGTGGTACCAAGTCGAATGCCTTACTAAAGTCGAAGTATAGTAAGTCTTCTGCATGCCCCTTGTCAACTCCCTGGTTACTCAGTCAAAGAATACTATTAGGTTTGTCTCACAAAGCTCTCCGCCATGAACCCATGCTGCTTACTGTTCTGAAGCCTATTGTTCTTCAGGGATTCCACTAGGTCCTCTTTGACTAGTGTCTCCATCAGTTTCCCTACCACAGAGGAATAGCTGACGGGTCTATAGTTTCCTGACTACTCCTTGCCTCTTCTCTTGTGTAGTGAAATTATATCCATCATCCACCAGTCTTGGTAACTAACCCTTGCTGCAAAAAGCTCTTGAATAACCCTGCCAGGTGTTCAGCTAACACTACTGCCAGTTCCCTTAATACCCTTGGATGCATCCCATCTGACCCTGGGGCCTTGTTTGCCTTCAGGGCTGCTATCATTTTTTCTGACTCCCTAGCATACTTCTGCATCATCATCATTTCCACGACCACTCTATCAGTTGCCTTGATACCATTCTCTGGCAGAGGCCAGCTACGTTCCCTAGTGAATACTGGGCAGACGTAGTCATTGAGCATGGTTACTTTCTGCCCATCTTCTTCTATTACCCTGCCTTTTATTACCACCCATAGTCTGAAAATCCACCCTCCTATCTCTTTTTTTCCCTTTTCAATCTAAAAAACTGTTTTCCCCCTTCCTTGACCCCATCCACAATATGCAGTTCTGCCTCTGCTTTTGGGATCTTGACTGCCCTCTTGGCCTCTCTAGTTTTTTTCCCTGGTACTCACCCTATTCCTCGTCTCCCTGCTTTTTTTTTTTGTAGCTTATAATGGCATTCTTTTTGGTCCTCACTGCCTCCATGACCTTTTCAAAGAATCAAATTTGTCTCTTATACTTGTTTCTCTTGACCACTGTTCTTGTGTATGTTTTCATTACCTTGAAAATAGTCCCTTTAATGGTCCCATCTTTCTTCTACTCCCCAGATGCTGTCTACAGCAGCTAACCAGCCTAGGACTAGTTCTCTTATTTGGTTGGAATCCATCTTTCTGAAGTCTAGCATTTCAGCCTTAGACAAGGGCTTACTGGTACCCAGGACCAACTTGAACCATATAGTATTGTGGTCGCTGGACCCCAGTGGTTCCCCAACCTCTACTACATCTACTGTTTCTGAGCTGGTGAGTGCCACATCAAGAGGTCTGTACTTAACCCTGGGAGAACAGCAGGACTGGCAAACATCTGATCGGAGAATAAAGAGCTCTAACATGCACTTTTGAATCTCTCATTATTGCAACCCTCCTTTGGTGTCAGCTGCAGGGGATTCTGGGATTTGTAGTTACAGGAAATGTCAGCTCGCAGATCAGTAGAATACGTCTGCTAAATCTACTATTCTGCAGAAAACAGTAAGCAAAAAAAAATTTTATACACAAGGTGCAAATTGGGATCAGCCCCATACTTAGGTGTGGGGCTCTTAGTGCTGACTGTTCCCCTTTAAAAAAGACTGGTTGTATAGCCAGCCACAAATGATGTAGATCCCCAAGCCCACAGTTAGCTCCTCCTCCTCACTGTAGGCTGTTGTAAGCTCTTTATGACTCTCTAATGATATCCATAAGTACACAGATTAATCATTTATACCCACGCTGCTATTGTGAAGCAAGCTCTCAAACTGAGTAAACTAGCATTTCCTGCCAGACTCATCAATCTTTGAAGATATCATCCAAGGTACACAATAGACTTTCTGGCAAAAGCATTAAAGGAGAAGCCTGCAATCTAAAGGGGGGGGTTACTAAGAATTTATTATAAAGTGGGACTCTCAGACTAGGATCTGCCTATAAGCCCATAAACCCAAACATATTCACTGTTCCAGTACTTTCTTTCTGGCATTGTAAACTACTGCAATACAAGTGTTGAAACAAGAGCTGCCTCTTTCATAACACATTAATTCTGATTTAGGTATGCAGTGACATAATCCTGTATATCCCAATATGTTGCCATACAAATGAATGTGATGTCAATAACACAGAATTGGGACTTCATTGTGAGCCCAAGCACTACGTAAGTGAACTGTGAAAGAAACAAGAGCAGTCAAGTTCTGTTAGTTAACACTTCATCAATAGTTCCCTATGACTTGCAATAGCATTTAAAATCATTTTAATGTTTCATTCAAGCAAACTTATGTTCCATCCTTGCAAAAAACTAAGACAACATATCAGCAGGTAGATGCCTCAGAATTAATTCTGAAGACAACACTCTGCTGAAGCATTCTCTTAATGCTTTTGACTGATTTCAGGTTGCCTGAATGATTAATTCTTGAATTATGCTGGAGTGCAGTGGAGATCATTAATGTAGGTCATTTATTTGAATCCACTGCAGAAAGTGTGACAGCCAGAGTGCGATCGATCTTAGTTTGAGTCATGGGCGCTGCTATCAAGATACTCTTAAAGTAGATTGGAAACATTACAGTGTTCGCAGTTCAGATTTGCATGCACTCTGTTCTCTTTCTATATACAGTATGTCTCTATCTGTTTTCTGTCTCCCTTGATACCCAAACACTGTGCCAATGTAAGTGTTTCAACTAGTGACATCATCTGTTGTAATTAGTCAGCAGTTAGCAGGGAGGAGACTGGCAGCTATAGGTCAGTCATTGGAAAACAAAAAAAGCACACAGATCATGCAGGTCATATCGCAAACTTCATTTATTAAAAAATCTTCTCCAGCACTTGACACCCCCTATGAATCACTAAACAGCTTCATCGGGGTGGTGCCAAGAGTGCTATTCATGCAGTTTTACGCTCTCATAAATATTTATAAATCTGTTCTATAAATACACCAATCCAAACAGAGCCTTTAAAAACCATTCTTGTGCATACATGATTATGATAGACTATTCATAAATCTGTGCTATAAACACACCAATCCAAGCAGAGCATTACAAAAGCAAGCCAGCAAATCTTTATTTGTTAAATGCTTTTCCAAAAGAGATCACAGCATTGTACACAAAATTTAAGATAGTAGTCCAATAAAAAATAGCAACAAGATAATCCAATCAGTCTGGGAATGCTAAAGTAAATAGACGTGTTTTTAGGGCAGATCTAAAGCATTTGATAGTCAGGCACTCTCTAATCTCACGAGTTAGAGAGTTCCACAGGGTCAGTGCTATAAACGCAAAAGAATGAGCACCCGAGGTCTTCAAATGGACCCTGGAAACTTCTAGCAATCCTTCATCGGAGGACCGGAGTGAGCGGAGGGGGTGGTAGGGACAAAGAAGATCTTGCAGGTAGCACGGTCCTTGCCCATGTAGGGCTTTATAGGTCAGTAACTCGACCTTGAAGACGATCCGCCAATGTACCAGCAGCCAGTGCAGTTCACAGAGCATAGGAGTGACATGGCTAGATCTTGATAAACCAGTCAACAATGGTTTGGATTGATGTATTTATAGCACAGATTTATGTGTATTCATGAGGGTATATATTTAACTGCACAAATCCCACTCCTGGCACTGCCCTGATGAAGCCAGTTGATGATACTTAGGGGTGTCTGAAATGCTGGAGAAGATTTCTTAACACATGAAGTTTGCCTTCTAACCTGTGTGGTGTGTGCACCCTTTTTTGTTTTTCAATATGTGTAGGTCCGGTTTCCCAGTTATGGGTAGCACATTTAACTGTGCCTGGTGTATGCAGTGTTATGTTTTACTTAACTATAGACCAGTCAGCCTGACATCAGTGGTGGGGAAGTTAATGGAGACACTGCTAAAGAAAAGGACCATGGATTATCTTGGATCCAGAGCCAGCATGGATTCATGGGGGGAGGTCAAAGCCTTTGATCTGCTCATGCTCCAACTGACCCTCCCCTTCTCTCTCTCCCTATTTATGTTGCAGATGTATACTGCTGCCCTGGAACTCCTGCCGCGACAGTCACTGACCTTCTAAGCCTCATAGCCTCCCTAGCCCATCTGGAAAACTTTATATTTTGGGTGATTTTAATCACACCTGGCCTTCACCCACCTTTAACAAAGCCCACTCTGAGATTACAGCTCTCAATCTAACCCGGGTCATCTCAGAATAAACTCACTCAAACCACAAGACAGGCAACCACTCCATGATTGACTGGGCCCTCACCCCCCCACCCCCAATGAGTCTTCAAAGCCGGCCTGCTTCCTGACTCTATAAGCAACTACCATATCACTTGCATAGTCCGCAAAATCCATCACCTTAAATCCCCTCCTAAATTTCTTGTTCAAAGGTCTTACAAATCTCTAAACATTGCCCCCCTTCTGGATGAATTAGCCCACACAAACTGGGGTTCCAACTGTAGTAACTACACCATAGATGATGCCCTGCTACATTTCCGGAATACCTTCCTGAGCGTCTGGGATAAGCATGCTCCCATGCGTCGGATCAGGGCCTGAGGGACACACCTTCCCTGGAATTCCCCTGAACTAATAGCCTGCCAAAATGCTCAGGACAAAGTGTGGAAAAACAACAAGTCTATACTCCTCCCAAGTGATTACATCATTTACTGTATCCTCCGTAACAGGTGCACCAAGGCCACACGCTTAGCCAAAGCTGAATACTTTAACTCCACCCTCAATGCCAACCTGCTTAATCCATCTAAATTTTGGAAAGTTATCCACTCCCTTCCCCCAACGTCAAATCCTACCCCCTTCTATTCTCAAATGGCACTCCTCTCTCAGACCCACTCACAGTCACCTCCGAGTTCAATTCTTACTTCTCCACATGTGCTACATCACTTATTGCTTCCCTACCAATGGTAGCTCCACCTACCTACCATGCTGATGCCTCAAATCCCCCCGGATCTAACACTACTTCGGGATCATCTCCCCGTCGGAAACTCTTGCTGCACTATTCTCCTTAAACCCTACCAAGGCAAAGTCCACTGATGGGCTAGACTCCAAACTCCTCTACCTCTCTGCCCCTGCCATTGCAGCTCCACTAGCTGCCCTAATAAACCTGTCGTTTGCCTCTGAATCAGTTCCTGCAAAGTGGAAACACGCCATAGTCCTTCCACCTCCCAAAGGAGGGGACCCCATCTCTGCGGCCAACTACCTCCCCAAATCCCTCCTCCCTGCCCTACCAAAACTCCAGGAGCACCTCGTGCTCTCTCAACTCTCCAACTTCCTCTCTGAATCTAACTTCTTCACCCCCTGCCAGTCTGGTTTTAGAAAGAACCACTCTACTGCCACCTCCCTCCTATGACTCTCCGACACAGTCCTCTCGGGGATGGACAAGGGTCTCATTACTGCAGCTATCTTTGTCGACCTAGCAAAAGCATTTGACACTGTTTCCCATCCTCTGCTATTCTGTCTCTCTGAAGCCGGCCTATCCATGCCTGCCTCCAGCTGGTTCAGAGCCTACCTGGAAGGGCGAACCCAATCCGTCAAAATTGCTGGTTCCACCTCTCCCCCACTCCCTATAACTACTGGTGTCCCCCAAGACTCAGTACTCGGCCCCATCCTCTTTTCCATCCTCCTAAACAACCTGCCTCTCGCCTGCTCAACTACCTCAATTTACATGCATGCAGATGACACCGTCCTCTTTTACTCAGGCCGTACCCCCGAGGAAGTTACTAGCAGTCTCCAGGTGGATTTCAACAAAGTTCAGCACTGATTTAGCTCCCATCAACTGTCCCTTAATGCCAAAAAGATAGTCTCCATGACCTTCAGCACTAGGCAGAGACTATCCAGGCTTACCGCACACCTGAACTTCCCACCCTTGATGGGACCGTCCTTGAGGACGTGCCAGCTTTCAGGTACCTTGGTGTCTGGCTTGACCGACATCTATCCTTCTCGGCTCATGTGGATGCTATCCTGAAAAAACTGCGCCCTAAGCTTGGCACTCTCTACAGAAACCACAGTTGCCTCCCCCTACCGGTGAGACGTGAAATTGTGCAGAAAATGATATTACCTACGTTCGACTATTGTGATGTATTCTACAGTGCTGCTCCTAAGTCAACGCTATCCAGACTGGAGGCCACCTTCAATGCTTTCTGCCACTTTGCCCTCAATGCCCCCCCCCCCACACACCACTGTAAGCTTTACCACGCACTGGCCTTCCCCTCCCTTGACAGCCGGTGCCTACTCCACTGTGCTAAATTTGCCTCAAACCTCTAGCTCGGGTCCCTTCCACCCTACCTCACCTCCTCCCTATCCCCAACCCCAACCCCCGCTCAAGCCCTTAGATCTACTGACTCTCGCCTGTTAGTAATCCCTCACTGCTGGACCAATGCTGGCCAATCGGCCTTCCCCTACCACCTCTTGAGGCTCTGGAATGCCTTGCTGGCACAAATCCGGTACTCCTCCTCTAGGTAGTCATCTCCTCTGCCCTGACAAACTACTGCCATAAACTGCAAGAATAACTGACCCCCCCACTGTCTTACCTTCCCCCTTCCTCCCCCCTCTGCCCTATTGGAGACCCTATGTGTCCTGACCAGCAGCCTTAGCTATGGCTACAAATGCTGACATATATTCCCAACCTCTGCACTTCCTCCCTACTGCACTCCTAACCTTGACTCTCTGTCCTCCGCATTACCATGGCTAGTAGCCGACATGTATGGAGACATATTATACACCCTTTGTCATTATAATCCTTGTACAATCTCTCCCCCACTCCATCTAACAATGTGGATACCTCCCTGTGGCAATGTTTCCTGTGTTCCTCCTACCTCGTGCTCCTGGGGTGTTATACCTATGTACCGTCATGTCATTTCACTTGTGTAATTTAGTTTCCTGTACAAATGTATACAGTTGCTCTCCTCTGTAAACCCCCCCCCCCCCCAGGTTTTGCACCATGAGATGAGCATCTTCTTGCTCAGCGTGCCTTTCCTGGTGAAACATTTCAATAAATAAATAAATAAGACTGGGATACCAGGGAAATAGTGCACGATGGAGTGGTAGACATGCTCTACCTAGATTTCAGAAAGGCTTTGAACAGCATTCCACATAGGAGACATAAGAAAGTTAGCCAGCTTAGGGATGGGTCCAAAGGTGGTAAACTGGGTAAGGAATTGGCTAAGGGATAGGCAACAGACAGTGGTGGTAAACAAAGTTGGCTCTAGAGAAGGGAGAGTGACCAGTGGGATGCTTCAGGGCTCAGTACTGGGACCGGTCCTCTTTAATGTCTTTATAAGCTGAGGAAAAGGTCTTGTCTGTTTGATGATGACACTGAACTCTGCAATAGGGTGGACACTCCGGGGTGTGTGTGGAAAGAATGCGTAGAAACCTGAACAAACTTGAGGAGTGGTCAAGGGTATGGCAGCTGGGTTTCAATGTGAAAAAGTGCAAAATCATGAACGTAGGGCACAGAAACCCAGAAGCAAAGCACACAATGGGAGAAGAGGTAGTGATGACCTCCAGACATGAAAGAGACCTGGGGTAATCATACTGATGATCTAAAGGTGGCCAGGGCAGTGTGACAAGGCAGCTCGGAGGGCCAGTGGGATGCTGGGGTGCATAGGGAGGGGTATCACCAGCAGAGGGAGGGAGCTGTTGTTGCCCCTGTATAGATTGCTGGTGAGACCCCACCTTGAGTAGTGTTTCCAGCTCTGGAGACCACATCTCCATAAGGGCATAGACAGAGTGGAAGCAGTCCAGAGGAGGGCAACTAAAATGGTGCAGGGTCTGAATCAGAAGCCCTACGAGGAGAGACTAAAGGACCTCAGTATGTACACCCTGGAAGAGAGGAGAGAGGGAGGAGGGATATGATAGAGACCTTTAAATACCTCACTGGAATAAATAAAGTACAGGAGGGAAGTATTTTTTAGAAAAAAAGATGCTCAAGAACAAGGGAACGTGTTATGAGGCTGGAGGGGGCACATTCAGGAGAGATGTGAGGAAGTACTTTTTCACAGAAAGAGTGGTGGATGCCTTGAACAGTCTTCTGGTGGAGGTAGTTGAGGTGAAAACAGTGGTGGGGTTCAAGAATGCACAGGATAGGCATAAGAAAATCTTAGAAAATGGAGAGGAGAGACAGAGATAGGGTTTGCTGAGACACTGTAGGAACAGAAAAATGGGCAGACTGAGCGAGCCAAGCGGTCCTTATTTGCCATCGAATGCTATGTTTCTATGTCAGTGGTTTCTGATGAGTTATGTGGGCAGCTACTGGGATAAAAACGGAGCAGCTCCTCAGTGTGTTCAATTTTCATCAAAGTAATAAAATATGCAAGTAGCGGCATCAGCAGCAGTGTCTCCCTTCTGTTTTAAAGGGCTAGGAACAGTCATAGTCATACTAACACTATCAATAACAGAGGTGCTGGCCCTTTAAAGATGACAGGAAAATGTTTTAAATATAAACACCTTAAAGCACCTTAAAGGGAATCCATACAATTATCTATGTGATTATTTCAACAGTTACTGTAGTTGTGCAGAAATTGATTGAAAAGGATACATTTAGAAAAGGATTTTTTTTGCTTACAATGCTTTTTGAGTCTCCGTCAGCCAACTGCATCAGCTCCTCTATCTATGGGTGGACCCCGGGAACACCCTCTCACAGTGCCCCCTAGATTACCCCCCAGGGCGGAGCCCCCGGTGACCCCACCTAACACCGGAGGTGCCCAAATATGGATGTATGGATGCAGCGGGTCCCAGATCCACTACAGAGCAGGAGCATCATTGGGCTTACCGGGGCATGAATTTTTGCATGGTGGTTTTCTGGTAGGGGGTGTGTCAAGCGGACGATGTGACGCAACCACTTCATGCCTCTGACACGTCCTTTAGGAGCAACGCTCACTGGTGCTCCAGTAACAGTGCATCCTATGGTCACCCGGGAGCACTGGAACAGAGTCACTCTACCCCCCCCCCGTGGGTGGACAGCATGCTATGGTCGCTCAATCCACTTTCACCCCCGACCGGGCCCTTGAGCATCCTGAGTCCATTTCCGAACTCAGGTCACCCGCCCAGGTGGTGGGCCAGCCCAAAAAGGACTTTAATAAAACATTGAAAAATACTTTTTAAATAGGGATGTGGAGACATCCTTTTTGTGAACGGCTGTTGTGATGATGTCACCACCTCACCAGTGTTATCATTGTATAGTGCAGCAGGTGAGAACAGTTAGGCTGTGCTGTTAGGGATCATATTATATTCTGAAGAACACCCTGGATTTTATGTTTGGCAGAGTGTAACAAAAGAATCAAAGTGCTTTTCTTCATGATTCAACAGGATCCTTGTCTGTAGGAGCAGTTTGTTTTAACCTGCTTCATTGCACACTGTTAGAGCTGCTGAGGCAGTGACATCATCACAGCACCCTTCTTGTCCACAAAATGGATTCTTCCACTTCACAATTTTAAACATATTTTTCTGACTTACTGAAGACATTTTCTAAATATAACCCAGCAGTTTATATACAGGATCCTCATAGTAACTTTTACAATAATTACATAGGGAATGGTACGGATTCCCTTTAAAATATTCTCTTGTGCTGGCCTGTCAGCACAGCAGTGGTGCTACTGCTCATGATGCCAGAGACCCAAGTTCAGGAACAAGCTCAGATCATCGGGGGCCAGCCGGGATGAGGAGGACTGAGCATCCCAGAAGGATACAAACTGGGGAATATGGGTGTGGGCAGGACAGTAGTGTGGTGGGTAGGTAACTGGCTGGGTGGCAGGACACAGAGGGTGGTGGTAAATGGCTGTCACTCCACAGAGGGAAGAGTGACCAGTGGGGTACCACAGGGATCAGTGCTGGGACCGGTCCTATTCAACATCTTCATCAGTGACATTGCACATGATATAGAAGGCAGAATTTCACTGTTCGCTGATGACACAAAGCTCTGTAACAGAGACACACCAGAGGTGTAGATAGAATGAGAAGGGACCTGCAGAAACTTGAAGAATGGTCAAGGGTTTGGCAGTTGAAATTCAATGCAAAGAAGTGCAAGATAATGCATATGGGGCACAAAAACCCAAGACAATATATCAGTTGGGGGGTGAGGATATAGCATGCACCAAGCAGGAAAGGGATCTTGGGGTTGTCATCTCTGATGACCTCTAAGGTAGGAAACAGTGTGACAAGGCATCAGGTAAAGCAAATAGATTCTGGGATGGCAGGTACAGGGCATCACCAGCAGGAAAAGGGGAGGTCATAATTCCAGCTTATACAAGACACTAGTGAGGCCCCACCCGAGTACAGTGTACAGTTCTGGAGACCATACTTACTAAGGACATAGACAGGGTAGAGAAGGTTCAGAGGAGGGCAACAAAGATGGTGCATGGCTTGCATCACAAATCCTATGAAGACAGGTTGAAGGAACTGAACATGTACTCCCTGGAGGAGAGGAGAGAGAGGGGATATGATAGAGACATACAAGTATCTCACAGGGAGGAACAGGGTGCAGGAAAACACTATTTTTAAGCGAAAAAGATGTTTCAGGACTAGAGGGCATGGGATGAAGTTGGAGGGAGGGACGATTCAGAGGAAACATGAGAAAGAAATTTCTTCACTGAGCGGGTGGTGGACAAGTGGAACACCCTGCCAGAGGAAGTGGTGGGGGCTGAAACAATCACGGGATTTAAGAATGCATGGGATAGACATAAAGGAATTCTAGAGGTCAGGGTTAAGGGGAAATAGACTTCTAGGAAAACAAACTGAACTTACAAGCTCAAATGGGCAGACTAGGTGGGCCATAGGCCTTTATCTGCCGACACTGTCTATGTATCTATGTATGATACTGTCCTCCTCCGGGGAGGAAGGGTTCCATCCTCTGCCACAATACTGCCACCTGGGTGACTACAGGTGGCAGCGTGGCTGGAGGGCTGAGGGGAGGGTGGGGACATTGCTGACATCAACAGGCAGACACATGTATAGCGTGTGTTGGCTTATCTTGCTGTCTACGTAGGCGACATCCTCAGGGGATGGGAGAATAAGGAAAATGGCCCCAGCATCTCTGCGATGATGGCCACAGTACATCCTGGGTCTCCACCTCCCCAGCACATGGCACCACCTGATGAAACTCAGAAGTTCGGGGGTAAATCCTCCTCCACCCCAACCCCCACCTGGAGCTACATGTAAGGCTCCATGGAGGCAGGTAACTGTGGCTGGGGAGGCCAGGGGATCAGATGGTGGCTGGCAGGTCCTGAGAACACAAGAGGGGCTGGAGAGAAAGGATCATAAATAAAAAAAAAATCCTTTGTTTTCTCTTTGTACTGGTATCATCCATCTGCTCTGACATGCTTTGTCTGTTTTATTTAATGCAACTATTTTACTTTCTTTCTACCGCTCTGCTTTTGCCCTTTTTCTTCAGCAATTACTATGGACTGTTTCTGTTTCCTGACTATTCTTTGATGTCCCACCACTCCACAGTTTGTAGCAATGAATGGTGGAACTGGCATCATAGAATGCCCAGCAATGTAGGAATGGACAGCAAGATACAGTAAGGAGGAAGAATATAAGACAGTCTCAGAGTCAGTAAAAAATATTTATTTATTTGTAATTCAGTGACCAGGAAAGGCAGACTGAGCTGGGCCTCATTTCCAAGTGCGACCTGGGAAGGGGGCACAACAGGGAGTGAAATGGGAATAACAAAGGGACAGCAGTAGGTGCATGAACATGTACAATAAAATCACAGTACAAGTAACGAATTTCAGAGGCAGACAAAAACAATGTAAAAAGTATATGTGTATGTTGTTTATGGGGTAGCCAGGCTGAGAACTAAAGGACCATGCCACCAATATAAGGCAAAATATTTGTACAGAAAAAATGAGACCTAAAAATTCAGATTACAGAACACACTGAGTTATAAGCTATGACTAGGAAAAAATGGGTAAAACAGGTAAAATAGTTGGGGGGGGGGGGATAGAACATGGATCATTGTAATGTGGATAACGATTCCCTCAACAAAAATATCTTCCAAAGCATATGACAAGAGCACATTGTATTATAAGGAAGGAAGTGAGCTGCCTGATAGCCCAACTGCTAGGGGACTCACTTGTCATGTCGGAGTTGAGAGATGTAGGATGTGCAGCCTAAGGCTTGTCTTCCAGTGGGAGAGACTCATGGTCTTGCAGATGGCTTAAGGAAACCTTGCCTCCCATTTAGTAACAAAATAAAGGAAGATGGAAGAAACAAAAGTGTGTTTTAAGTTTTTTTAATACTTTCTAATCATCTTTAAACATGGTGTCCTTGGATACCCTCAATACCCGCTGCTGCTGTTGGCTCCTTATGACAGGGGACCCAGGCTAGATCTAAAGCTGACAGCAGTCTTTGAAACATAAATGGTTCTTATTGTCATTCATTCATTCATTCATTCATTCATTCATTCATTCATTCAGTCAGTCATACTTTCATTGCATCCTTTTTGAACAGCACAGAAGGGGCATTACTTGGAAAGGCAGAAATGTTCAAAATGGTCTCTTTCTTCCAGGACGTTACTCATTAGTACAGCCCAGACAAGAGATAGAGGGGCAGAATGGTTAGAAGGCTCTCAAGAAATAACCTTGCTGTCCCCCTTCCCAACAAAAAACAGATGGCCATCACCATCACTACCTTTAGAAGTGTCTTCATGGCAGCATGTGGAAATCATGCTAAGCTCGATAGTTTGTAAGCTGCCAGTATTTCTTGAGGGAATTCAAATAAACAGCAAACATTATAAAAATAATGAATATATTGTAACAAAAAAAACTTATTATGCCTAGGCAGCAAAGGGCAGAAAAATACTAATCTCTCTCTTCAAACATTATATCAACTATCACATTTTTCAAGCCAACAATTAATCAAAAGTCTTTAGGCTGCACATCCTACATCTCTCAACTCCAACGTGACAAGTGAGTCCCCTAGTAGTTGGCTTGGGCTATCAGGGGCTGGAGCAGCTGTAGTAATATGAAACTAAGAGCTGCACAATCGGGCAGACTTGATAGACCTGTGGGACTTTCTCTGCCGGCAATTTCGTATGTTCGTATGCAAAATTGATGAACAGTTCCAGAAAAACAGCTTGCACTCAAAAACTCAATATGGATTCTGTAAAGGTAAATCATGCCAGACAAACATGATCATATTTTATCAGAACAAGACAAAAGAAATGGACATCACAAGACCTATGGATGTTGGGTACCTGCACTTCATCAAGGCATGTGGCGGTGTCTCAAACAGGAGGCGTGTTCACAGATTAGAAATACTATGAAGAGCTGGTTGAGTAATACAGTGGGTTAGCAACTGGCTGCAGGATGGGAAATGGATCATTATAATCAATGGTGATCTGTCAACATGTAATACCAAACCAAGAAGTTAGTTCCAGGATGCACAATGACAAACAAAGCACAGATCTGGAGGATCCTTTTTAATGCAGCATCCAGCAAAAAGAGAAAAGCACAGAAAAGGATGAAGGCTCAATAAATCTCTGACAATCAATGAATTTGCTCTTCTCCACTTGTGATGTAACTCAGTCGATGTTTCATGGCCACTGCTGACATTTTGTCAGGGCTAACACAGTGGTATCTTCAGACTTTAAGTATTCCTGTTATTTGAATTCCATGCCCGTGCTTCCATTTTCATTACTGAAACCTAAGCTTTACTGGGGTCCCGTGTGTTCTTTCACGTTTACTAATTTTTTTCCCCCCAGTCTCTCAACTTTGTTTTTCCCATTGAGTTTTTTTCTCCCTGGCCACCAACGTCCTCTGGGGATATACTCTGATCCCAGAGATATACCCCATCAGATCCTTAACCCTAGCTCCACCCAATCCTGGTAACCCGCAGGTTAACCACATGGTTTTACCCTCCATGATGCGGGGGCCCCAGGGGAGGGCCATGTCTCCCTAAGGCAGTCGACTATGTGGATCAGAACCAAGTGCTGCAGGTACTAGGACCCAGTGGAGCTGCTGAAGTCCAGACCGTCATATAGACCAGAAGTAGATTTTTCTTCCTTTTCCCATCCCCTCCCTCCTCTCCTGACGTGAGCGCAGCCCAAGACCTCGCACACTCACAGCAGATCCTGTGGGAGGAGCAAGTTTCCAGGCCCAGCTGCAGAGGGACAAAACCTTATAACAAATACAGTAGCTAACACAGGCTAATCACTTAAACATGTTACACACGGGGAAGTAGTCCCACAGGGAAGTTACATAGAAAGGGAACAGTTAGGGGCATTGTTTGCTGAAGAAGGTGTATCAATACAGTTTCCAGTGTACAACAACAGTACTTGCATGTCAGCAATTACATTTGACAACATTGAGGAGCTCCTCCTTGAAGGTTAATTGCAGGGAGCCAGGTGTTTGACATAGTTTAATAATAGGGGTAGGGTTTCCATACTGATGTGCTAGGTAGGCAAAGGATCTTTGTCCTGTATTGGTTTTCATATGGGAAATTGAGAGAGACTCAAGAGACGTAGGACCGGACTTATAAATGAAATGGGACAAAATCCCAGTCTGCAACTCCAGTCAGTTGCAGACCGAAATCACAGCAGTTGTGGAGATTTGTAGTCACAGTCCCCTGCAGCAGTAGAGATGTTACACCTGGTCCCGTCGGCGTAACATTTTTCCACAGTTGCTGGAAAAAAACACCCGCAAGCTGCCATAAATCATGCAGCCAGTCGTAAAGTGGCTCCACCTCTGTGAATACCGCAGCTGTGGGAAAAACTGCAGCTCTGCAAGTGGCAACCCACTTGCACCATTTTTTTCCAACAGCTGCGGGATTTTCAGAGGCTTTGTGAATCCGGCCCATAGACTGCGAGTTCTGGGAGGAAGTCAGCGTGGTCAGAGCTGAGACAAAACTTGGAGGGAGAACTTGGCTTAAGAAGCTTAAAAGTCAGACTTTGAAGTGCATATTGTAAGTGACCTTGAAGGGTGGGCCATTTTAATTTTGCCAGGACTCAACAGTGATGATCTCTGGAAAACAAAAACCTCCCAGCTGCCCACACACCCAAAAGGAAAACCTAACGCTAGGGTATGTTAAGAAATAAAGTTTATTGGGTGTGGCATGCACATAAAAGCACCCCCCTGTATACACTACAGGCCATCAGGACAGCATGTAATGTATACAGGGGGTGCTTTTATGTGCGTGCTGCAACTAATAAATTTTATTTCTTCACGTACCCTAGTGCTGTTTTTTGGGGGGTTTTTTTGGGTGTGTGGGGAGCCGGGAGGTTTTTGTTTTCTAGATTCCTTTATCGTGTCCTGGCTCCACTAATGGACTTTGAGACGTCCGTTGTATGTTCTTTCTAGTAACAATCTCTGTTATGAGTGCCAACAGGAATGTATCTGATTCTACTGTATAATACTCTTAGCCCTAGCCATTTCAGTTTACTTTGATGACATCAGTGTAGTTGCTCCATAGGTGAGGGAGGGGAGAGGAATACTGTTTGCAATAGCTAGGTGGGAATCATTTGTTAAGTAAACACCAAACCTGTAAAGTACTTCAAATTTTTTCTTATTTAGTTTTTGTTGACCGGGAAATGGCTTAGGGCTTGGTTAGGGCTCTTGCAACATCATCATCTATGGGTATTGTACTTTGTAGTGAGACAAGGGTTCAAGTTCAGACCTAGGTGCTGTATTTCAAGTTAACAACCTTAAAGCAACAGTGCAACAAAACTGGGCAAAAAATGTGACCCTACCTTTTTTTTCAAAATAAAAGATTCCAAGCATCTTCCAGTTTAATTTGGTAGTACAATTTTCTAATTCCACTAACATTTGAGTTTTTTATAATTGAGTTTTTTTCTCAAGAAAAAAAGATTGTCGCCACATTTTTCATGGAAATAGCATGGTAGACCTGGCAAGGGTTAGGACAGAAAAAATTAAAAATAACTCATGGTGCACAGCAAAGGAGGTACCTGGACAAGTGCGTTTGACAGGTATGCTAATATTTTTAACTGTAGCTGAAACTAGCTTTTTTTTGAAAAAATTGTTTTTGTTGCACTGCTGCTTTAAGGGGGGAAACTAGCAGAAGTATCAACAATGAAGAGGTCAGGGTTACTATCTAAATGGTTTAAGATGGGTCTAAAGACCTACCTTTTCTGGCAAGCTTTTGATCTGAATCAAGACTACTATTGCAATTGTAATTATTTGTTGACCAATTTGCACATGTTGAGCTGTACGTATTAATTGATATGTTTTAATTTTATGATGTGCATTGCTCAGAGCCCTCAGGATTAGTACGACTAGATATTACCAAAAGTCAACAGGATAAAGACCCAGGGCGGCAATCAGTAGCACAATTAAATGGGACCAAAAGTGTAGGGTGGCAACTAACAAGGGAAACGGAATGATGGCATGGATCAACAGGAACTTCATAAGCACATCAAGAGATATTAGTTTGCCCTTCTGCTGATCCTTGGTCATGCAGCTGCCCCATCTCTGATATAGTATTCAGATTTGATATTCATATCTGAGAAAGGATATTGGCATGATGGAAAAAATCCAAAGGGAACCGACAAAGGTGGTCAAGGGTTTGGAGAACAAGAGCTATGAGGACCAACTGGCAGAACTAAGGAGTCATCTCACTGGAAAAGAGGAGTCTTGGGGGAAACATATTCATGGTATTCAAATACCTGAAAAGGACAGCACCATCCAATTTAACACAGCTCTTCAGAATATCCAAGGATGAGAGAACAAGAGGGCACACAGTGTTAGAACAGGAGGTATCAGCTGATACTGTATCTACAGCTAAACTTGAACTTGATCAGTACTTAGAAGTAAATGAGGTGACAGGGTATTCCCCCTGGTGGAGGAAAGAATGTGATGGATCAATGGTCTTTTTTTTTTCCTTCCTAAACTCATATGTTCGTCAAAAGGACATACAGAAATGTTTTTGCTTACAGTCCTTGGTCTAAGTCTGCTGCTTCTCTCCTGAACCTTGGGACCGCTCCAGCCCCAGACCATGGCCAGGAGGCAGTGTGTTCAGGTGGTTAGGACATTGGCTTGGGAACCAGGAGATCACCGTTCAAACCCTGCTAGAGTCTTGTACCCATTGTGCGACAGTGGACAAGTCACAGCCTCCCAGTGCTCTAGTCCACCCAACTGTGGAAATGGGTAGAAGCAGAACGCCACTGGAAATCTGGTGCTGCATCTCAGCTGGGCTTATCCTGGATAATAAATTGTTGCTGTTAAAAATAGGACTGTCTCCCTTTAATATTTAAGATACCCCTGCATTTATGGGACTGTTTCCCTTACTATTTATGATACCCCTGCATTTATGAGACAGTCTCCCTTTAATATTTAAAATACTCCTGCATTTCTTAATTTCATGCTTCTCCACATTGGGTTTCTGTGGTACAGCAGATGAGGTCAGACAAGCAATGTGTTGGCCAGTTGCTTTACATAATCTGTATGTTTTCCTGACATAGCCCTTCTGATCAGATATATGTTTTGCAGTAGTAATCATCATTTTCTCATGGTTTGTATACTTATGGTATATGTATACTAGATACATATAAAAGATTTGTCCCCACCACCTGGTGAAACCTTAGAGCAAGGTGCTATGCAGGGGAGCCAGCCTCTGCCATGCTGGTTTGCTCATAAGTTTGGTATTTTGTGGCACTTTGAAGCACTAGCAAGGCACTTTAACAGTACTACTGGTATGTGCCATTTTTATTTAACTTTGGGTTTTATTTCTGTGTAGTAGGCAAGCGGGTGCACCCCATAAGCATCCAGTGCGCATGTGGGTTTTTTTCATTTTGTAATAGCACTGAAGAAGAAGATTTTGAAAGATCCTCGACCCTTGATGACATATTAATTTAAACCCACAATATTGTAGTGACTGGCTCAGAAAATGCATCTCAGACATAAATCTGGCACAGTGAACAGCAAATGCTTTCTGTTTCAAGTCTGTCGTGTTCAAAACAAAAACTGCTTGAATTTGGATGACGGTTGTATATCCTTGCAGGTATGGGTGGCAAAGATGCAAAACAAAATGATGCTGGAAAAATGTTCTCTAGTTTTCAAACTGCCCCATCTGTACTAGCCTAAGTATCAAGATTTAATGAGCAGGTCATCTGAAGTCCTCTAATCTGACCTCTGAACCAGAAGCATCTCATTAGCTAACTCCTAGAAATGCACAGTCATTAACCTGTTGTTGTGCCAGGCCTTCCATTTGAGTAATACGTACAGTGATCACTGGCTGCAGCTGTATTCTCAGTGGAGTTTGAAGGATTACAGACGATAACCTGAATTGCAAAGGACATGTGCACAAAGATTCAGTCATAATGGATTTTGGCTGTCCAGATCATTTGCTAACTGTTGGATTAAAACCTCCGTAATTTGAACTCTGGTTAGACTTGCTCCAAATGGTCAGACAAGGTGGATCATCCGATCAACTGGAAGTGGAATGTGGTACTCAGTCCTGATGCATAGCAGTAAGCCTCTCCCTGGAGAACACACGTCAGCTGGGTTTCTTTACAAGCTTGGAGCTGACAGAGCAGACATTGCTCTGGTTTTCCCTGTTGCATACTAAAACAAGCATTTGTCAATGCTGAATGTTTGCTTGCTGGCATTGGCATTGGTAGTGTAGGAGTTAGAGAGCTGCGTAATAGGAATGGCAGTAAAGTATTGAACTGAAGCCAATCCCACCACCACTCTGCAGAGACTGACAGGCATTGGGGTGTGCCTTTGGGTTGTCAGGCATAACGGCCACGCCTTTTCACCACACCCTATCCTGCAGACACCGACAAGTGTCACGTTCTGTCTTGGGGTCTTTGGCCCTTATGCTCACCCCATTCCATCAGAAAATACAGTGAGATGGGTGCAATATAGGAGAATGGGGTGAACTTTGGGGCCGAAGAATCCAAGGCACACCTTGATGCCTCTCACTGGCTGCAGGGTGTGGGTGGGGGTGGAATGGTATGAGCATTACAGGCGACAATCCCAAGTCACACCCCTGATGCCTGTCAGTCTCTACAGGGTGGGGCATTACGGTTGGAAACCCTAATTCCTCAGGCGTTCATTGGTATTTTCACTCCAAATTTTCAACATGGGTTTTTTGTGACCCCCACCTTATGAAAAGTGGCAATATCAGTTCATTAGCCGAAAGCTGATTTTGCACAGTGACTACGCCATTTGGCACCACAGGTGCAAAACACATTTTGAACAGGATGTGAAAAATTACAGCTGTACTGCTCATGGGAAGGTGTAAAATGGCAATGTTGAAAATCTGCACGGTGCAAAATATTTAAAAACTGATGAAGTCAATGCGTAGAAACATGTGAGCACACCATCAGTAATGTAATTAGTTTGGGGATTTTTTACAGCAGATTGCCAACACAGGCATTTTGGGACCTCCACTCATGAACAGTGTCACTGTGATTTTCTTAATCTGTCCCGAACAGTGATTTCCCACAGCGACCACGCATTTCTGCACTGGAAGTGTGAAAACACATTTCAGCCATGGTGTGAAAAATGGCAGCTGTACTGTTCATAAGAAAGTGTTGAAAAATACCAGTGGTGAAAATCTGGACTGAAAATATTACAAATTCATGAACTTACGAGGGTGCGTGGAAACTGCTCAATGCTCGCTCGTAACAAAGTCATTGTATGGACTTTTGTCACCAAATTTTTAACATAGCCATTTTAAGACCTCTGCTCATGACCAGTGTCACTGTGATTTTCTCTATCTGTCCCAAACATTGATTTTGCACACCGACTGCGCCATTGTGTGCTACGTGCATGGAAACACATTTTGGGCGAGATGCGAAAAATTACAGCTGTATTGCTCATAAGGAGTTGTGGTAAAATGGCAATGTTGAAAATCTGGAGTGAAAATATTAAAATTAAGTGAACTTCTGCGATGCTGTAGGAACTCGCGCAACGCAAAGACATCAGAAACAGTCATTTTGGGATTCTTCTACCAAATTTTCAACATAGGGTTTTTGGGGTCTACCCTTATGAACAGTGACACTGTCATTTCAGAAATCAGTCCCAAAAGGTGGTTCTGCACAGTGACCACGAAATCACCTTTCGGGACTGAATAACAAAATGACAGTGTCAGAATTCATAAGTTGGGGTCCCAAGAACCCCATGTTGAAAATTTGGTGAACAAATTCCCAAAAATGCCTGAGATATGCATCAAAGTTGAAAAAACCCTATTTATTCCATTATATAGCTTACCGGCATTTCCTCAGTTCGGTCAGCTTTGAAGAGTGCAGCGTGTTCCCCGTCCACAAAGTCGTCCCGCCAGACTCAGAGGGAGGTAAGTATGGGGTGAGGTGGGGGTGTGGGGAGGCAGTGCGCAGAGGGTGGGTGTGGGTCAGGCGGGGGGTCAAGACAGTCAGCGAGGGACCTTTTTTAAAGATGATGCAGGACTTTTGCCACGCTGGGGTGGGCTCCCAGCATGGCAACTGGAAGGCTGTTTGGAGGCAGTGGAGCCAACGGGGCATTGGGCACCCCCATCGGCCATACGGACTGATGCCATGCTGGGGAGGGATCCCAGTGTGTCACCTGGAAGTCTGAAGGGGGGGAATACAGTGGAGCCGATGGGGATTGGGCACCCGCATTGGACTTATGGACTGTTGCCATGCTGGGGTGGGCTCCCAGCGTGCTACTTGTTGCAATGGGATGGAGCTGTCTATGACAGCTGTTTCAGTGCAGTGCCTACACGTTACTGCCGCTGGTTGCAGTGGTTTTTTGCTTTTAACTGTACGCCACTGCATCTGAATGGCTGTCATAGACAGCTTCTACATTCATTGGCACAGTGCAGCCGTGCCTGCAAAAGGCAGCAGGGCATTGGAAGTGGGGAAGGCACACCTACTAATTCTCGTATGGTGGCACTATGTTTCTTGCACATGTGTGCAGGCAAACATAAAAAAGGACTTTTCCTGTTCTACTTTTCAGCTTTTCTCTGATTAGTAGTACAACTGTGTATGCTTTTTTTGATTTTACCGAGTCTAATTTTAAATTACTGCAGGAAGGAGTTTGTGCCTAGTGTTTAGTCTGGTACTAGACCTTCAGTAGCAGTTCTGTCTTCTTAAATTGTGGGTGTGAGAGTGCACTAGACAACACTGGTACTATATTACAAGACTCAGTGACAATTGCATAGATATGACATAGAAATATAGATAAATGCATAGCTACATAGACGGAAATGGCATAAACAGACTCTTGGCCCATCCAGACTGCCCACCATACCTAAATATTCTACCTTGCCTAGTGGCAGCCTTCCCCTTTGTTATTGTGCCCCTTTTTCTAACTAAACCCACATTCCTATCTCATCCCTGCTTGAAGCTGCTGATTGAGTTGGCACGTGCGACTTCCTCTGGGAGCTCATTCCACTTGCCCACCACCCTTTCTGTGAAGAAGTGTTTACGGACATCCTTTTAGAATCTCCACTTTGCCAGCTTTAGTGGGATTCCCTCTTGGCCCTGTGTTTGAACTAAAGGAAAAGAGTTCCATGTCATCTACTCAGTGTATCCCGTGATGGCTCTTGTATGTCTCAGTGATGTCACTCCTTTCCCTCCTCCTCTCAAGGCTATATGTGTTTAAGCCCCGAAGCCTCTCCGCATGCATCATTTCCAAACAGCCATGGATCATCTCAGTCACCTTGTGCTGTACTGCCTTCACCTTGTTACAGTATTTCCTCAGGTGTGGGCTCCAGTACCTTGTGCAGCATTCTAGGTGTGGGCGCACTACTGACCTGTACTGTGGGAGGATCACCCCCCAATAATTTCTACTGCTTATCCCCCTCCCTATGCATCCCAACATTCTGTTTGCTTTGTTCACCGCCATGCTGCAGTGTGCAGATGTTTCAGTGCCTCCGATATCATCACCCCTACATCCTTTTCTTCTGTAGTGCTATCCAGTAACATCCCACCCATTTCATATTGCACCCTTGGGTTTCTATTCCTAATGTGCATTACTTTACATTACAACTTTTATAATTAGCAACCAATGCAGCTTACGTTTAGCTCCTTGACTTATCTTGCTTCATGTAAACCACAAGAGAAACATTTTATTATTATTTTGTATTTCCTAGGAATAGCTTGGCTTTATGGGCACTTTTTTGCCAGAATTCCAGTCTTTATTAATAACAGCCTGTGGGACTTGGGGAATTTTTTTGTGTACATGCCATCTGTTTAGGTAATAGTTGAACTATTTTAATCTGGGGATTTTATTGAGCATTCCATCTCCTTAAATAATAAAGAACTTGCTTGACTCGGATGGACTTTTGTGCCTGATTTCTTGTCCAGATTAATAATAATTAAAATCAGAATTATTTGTCATTTGTTTTTTTCATCTTGTTTTCTATTGGTCCAATAAGACCTATCTAATGAATTAACAGATGTAATCCCATGCACTGTGTGTTTATACACTGTCCTCTAACACAGTTTACACATCACCTGCAGTACAGCACTACACATGCATTAGCAATACCACTCCAAAACATGTCTTAAAGCAACAGAAAAGGAAAGCAAAATAGGCAGCCAGCATAGAATGGAAAGTGCAAAAGTTTGAAATTCTCAAGAATCTCATTATGAACAGAATTAAAGGGTCCATCTTCTCAATTAGCAGAGGCAGAAATGTCAGGCAAATGCTGTAGGTCTGAAAGCAAGCTAGCAGCTCCAAGTAAGGAGAAATGTGCTAGGACAGGGGTATTCAAATAATTCAATTATATTTCTGGTGGGCCACATAAGGCCATGTCCAAACCTTCATGGGCCAGATTTTTACTCTTGTTCAGCCGTCTGTGTTTTCACACTGGGAAAGTACCAGAAGACTACCACGAAGCATGCATTCAGGTTAACTAGTGCTATGCTATCATGTTTATTACTGACCCCTTTATGTTGCAGCCGTAAGCATCTGATGAGGCACCTGATTAAAAGTGTATTCATGTACTTACCACGGAATGTATCCTCTGACTTCTTGAAAGGATAATGGTCCTTGAAAGTTGACTGGTTCATCTGAAAGTGGCATTTACATTCTTCTTAAAGATCTGTTTTTGGTTCGGTTCGCATGTTTAACAGTGCGATGAACAGCTGAACTCTATAAAGTGTTTAAAAAAATAATAACTTCAAAACCGTTTTAATGATGTGCCATGATGGGGGTAAACTAAGGGAAAAACGGAAGTGCATCCCGATACATGTCCCCTGTCTGGATTGTGCCTCTGCATAGCTTGTCAATCCCTGGTGGTTAGTGGGAGTAGTGGCACTTTCTCTATGCTATTTGCTGCCCCGCAGTAAGTCTACTCCACACAGAATGTGCCCCACAGTGAGTCAGTTAAAATTAGCTGCATCAATTCCTCTGTCAGGCAAAAATGTAAAACTGATACAGAAAACAGATCTTTTAAAAGAGAATGGATGCATGAATACTTGTTTATTCTACCATATGTAGCCAAAGTGCCTGTTGTGCAATGAGTATGTGTCTGTCATCAAGGAATATAACCTGAGATGGCACTTTCAGACTAACCACCAAACTTTCAATGTCAATTATCAATTGAATTCTGAGGCAAGGTGATTGAAGGTCAGCTCCCTGATTGCATCTTACAATTAGAGCAGTAACATTCTCACTAGGTGTGCATCACGGCAAGAGAAGGCTATGGCTGCTTCCCTATGCATGGTCTGGATTCTGGCACAAAAGAAGAAGCCCTTTACTGAGTCAGAAACTGTCAAGGAATGTATGCTGGCAGTTCTTGAGGAAGTGGTACTTGATGAGAAAATGAAGACAGCCATCATGAATGCTGTCAAACAAGTTTCCTCGTCAGACACCACCAAACTGCGCTGTGTTCGGGTATTGAATGATGAAGTTCTCCATTACTGGTGGACAGACTGACAGGTCCTGAGTTTGTATCCCTGGCTGTCAGTGAGGCAATGGACATAGCGCAGCTGTGTTTGTATATCAGATACTTTGATGGCCAAATATTCAGAGAGGATCTCTTGGGTTTGATCCATCTGGAAGCACATGTCACAGGAGACATCATATTTTACAAAATCAGTGAGTGTTTCACAAACAGGGATTCCCCATAAGCAAGATTACCTTTCTGGTGATGGATGGAGCCCCTTCAGGGCTGGGCAAGCAGAGAGGTCTTGTGGCATGAATGGCTGAAGTAGCACAGCAAATGAGAGCCCTGCACTACGTGGTCCACGAAAGTGTGCTGTGTACCACGTCGAGCGGGGAACTGAAAGATGTCATGGAGACAGTGATGAAAATAATACATCTCATCCGATCCTCCTCAAGTCTGCAGCGCAGACTGTTTTGGAAGGTGGTCACTGAGTCCTCTGCAACTCATGACGATCTTCTTATCCACAATGACATCTGCTGGCTGAGTAAGGATACATCGCTGGCACACTTCTGTGAGCTGAAAGAACTAGTGGAGCCAGAACAGGCAGACAGGAAAATAATAGAAATTTTAAGTTGTAGTCAGTTGTAACTTTTTATTTCTGAAGTATTTTTCTTTTTCCTTTTACTCACCAGAAAGTCTTCTATGTGATAATATTGTGCTGGATGTGTGGAACAGCTCTTAGCCTGGCAGCTGACATATCTAACTCTACTGACCCACACTACATCATCAGCATTGTGATCTCACTGACAGTGACATCACGGGTGAATGACCTGGCAGTCACTCACTTGCTGTTCCTAACTAGCAGTGATGTCACAGTCAGTGAGGTCACAATCCTGATGATGTAGTGTGGGGCAGCAGAGCAAGGTATGTCAGCTGCCAGGATAAGAGCTGTTCCACACATCACACCTACTAACAACAGGTAGACAATCTTCTAATTAAACAAAGGGAAAAGAAAATGTACCTCAGATATGAAAGGTAATGGTTGGCTGCTTTTAAAATCTAATATTAGTTTTAGGCCGTACACTAGCTCTTGAAGGCTCAAGTTGTTGAGTTCATTTCAGCATGGCACCCACAGAAAGGCAGCTGAATATCTGGCTTTTCTTGAAGATGATGATTTCAAGACCAAAGTAGCTTTTCCATTTCTGACATATTTGGGCACCTGAACACCCTGAAGCTACAGCTGCAGGGCCAGGACAAGACAATCAGCGACCATGTAGAAAAGCTGGACATATTTATTATGGATTTGAGCTCTGGGAAGCTGTTGCACTTCACTCAACGCTGCAACCACCAATTAGCACTGGAGGTAAATAATGTCATCAGTCCCCTCATGACAAGCTTCCTTTAACAGTTAAAGGACAACTCCAGCACCCAATTTGGAGATTTTGGCATGCCAGAGAATGGGTCATTGGCATTGTGTGTGGCCCTTTCACAATACCAGCTGAGGGTGACTTTGCATCTCATGCCCACAAGTTCCTCCCTATCATAGACGAAGGTGTGCTGCAGCTACAACTAGTCAATCTGCAGACATCAGATGTGCTGAAAACTGAATTCAAGAAAACTGACATCACGAGCTTCTGGACACGTTATCTAGACACAGAAAAATGTCCAGTCCTCAAGAAACTCTCCTTCCTGGTGCTGTCAATGTTCAGATCAACGTATACTTGTGAATCCAGCTTTTCCCTCATGAATGTCATTAAGACTGACACACGAAACAGGCTCACAAATGAATCTCTGGAGAGCTGTCTTCATATAGCAGTCACTGCACTGAGGCCAGATTTTAACAAGCTGGCACAGAGCAAGACGTGCCACTTTGCTCACTAGTGATAGCAGCTGCAGAGTATTGCTGCATAATATTAGGGTGGTTCAGTTTCATTAACTACAATTACTGTTGCCTAGCAATGTGTGCTTTATGCACCAAAAGTTGATGTGTTCAGCTACGTTCACTGACAGCTGCATACTATTGCTGCAGAATATCGGAGTGGTTCACTTGCATGATGAAAATTACAGTTGCTGTTGCCTAACAGTGTTTTGTTTAAGCACCGCAGGTTGCTTTGTTCGGCTAAGTTCAATCACGGCTGCATAATATTGCTGAAAAATGGAGTGATTCAGTTTCATTGAAAGTACAATTACCGCTGCCTAGCAATGTGTTGTGCATACCCTGAATAAAAGTTGCTCTGCTCCCCTAATTTCCTTAGGTGTGACATTTTTCTTACTCTGTCTCACTCTCTCTGTCCCCCATCACTTCTTTTCTCTCTCAGTTTCTTATTTTACTGTATTTTACCTGCATTGCATTGCAATGCATTAGGGAACAGCTGACCACTTGGCAGGGCAAAGGGAAGGCCGTTGTGGTCCAGATCTGACCCACAGGTCGCCAACTGAAGAACGCCGTGCTAGGAAATCAGTCACTGAAATGTGATTCAAGACAACAATTACGAGTTATAAAACCAGACAAAATACTTGGGAAAATAAAACACGCAGCATCTGTGAGTTGTTTTTCTGTGGTGAGGGTTTGTATATAAGCAAGTGCAGCCTAAGTGCAGCAGGCCACGCTACGGAGCGGCAGGAGGTATGGAGAAGGAGGTGGAGGAAGTAGACATGGAGGAAGAGTCTGTGCAGAAGCAAACGTTTCCAGATTATGATACACTGCAGCTACTGGCCATTAGCAGCAATTCAGTAGACAAGCATTCTGGCCCAGTAGCGCAGCTGTTGGAGAATCACTTGCCATGCAGCCTATGCAGGCAACTTGAGTTTATGCCCCATGACTGTGTTGTTGCTGCAGGCTAGTACAAAGCTGGCAAGGCTTCCACATGGACATCTCCAGCCTTCAGGAGGGAGGGAAGGCGGTGCTGCCCCCTTCATTACTGCCCCCTGGTGGCCAAAGGAGGTAGCGCAAGCAGGGTGCAACAAACTGAGCAAATACCATCACTCCTATGTTGGGTCACTGTTGTCTTGGGGAGAGAATAAATCGGGGAAAATGTGGCTGCCATGATGAAAGTTCCAGCATGCTTGAGTTCCCATGGCTGCAGTCCCACCCCCACACCAGACTGTGCTCTGGCTGAGAGGGGCAGATGCTAACATCTTTGTGTGCCCTGCCATGAGGGGAAGCCATGGAGAGCCTTTGGATTAAGGTGGGTGACAGGGCTAGTGGTTGTTAGTCTAAGCCAGAGTAGGGGCATCCATTCTAAAGGTGGAAAAACTGAGTATGGAAAAATATGGGAGCCCGAAATAGTCCTGAAACCTAAATTCTCACCAAACAGCTGGTGATATGATAGCTGCTGATTAAACAATGACTCTTAAATGTGTGGCGACTGAAGGCTTTAAGCCACTAGAAGTGGCTATACCCAGGTACAAGTTCCCCGGTAGAACATAGTTCTGGATGGGACACCATCCCAGATTTATATGAAGCAATACTGCAGTCTATATCATAGTCTTTCAGAGGAGCCAAGGGAATAATAGCACTACTGCGTGGACTAGAGGGACAGGAGGTGATTATATGACAATAGCTGATCACTGAGTGTTTTTCACATCCTCCTCCTCTTCCTCTCCTCTCCTCCTCTCCTGACATTAGTAATGGCTATTTTTCACATCCTCCTCTTCTTCCTCTTTCTCTTCCCCTGACATTAGTCATGGCCAGACAACTAGCAGTAGCAGGAACAACAGCAGATACAGCAGTAGGCCAGGAATGCCCAGTACGGTGTCCTATGCAGACAGCATTATGTATCTAGATGCAGACCACAAAAGTGAAAATCTTCTTGAAATGCAAAATTTGATGAGTGCCTGCTATCCCTTTCAGTGACAACAAGGGTTATAGTCTCTGTCGATACCTTGAACAACCTAAAGGTAATAAGGCTGGGTGTTTTTTCACATGTGCCTTGCTTTGCAGACTGCAAACATTTTTGGGTTCAGGAATTTCTGCAGGAGAACTGCAATGTGAACAACCCTGTGCCTGGGGCCTGGAAGTCTGCTGCCAATATACTGTACAACTAAAATATTTCACTTTCATTTTATTTTCACTATAGTTGCTGAGCGATATATAGCCGCGAAAATAAAGCGCTAGTGAAATATTTTTTAAGTAAATTATTACTGCAGCGCAATTGCCATGGCACAAGAATGACAATACAAGTCAGTTATGGTTTTTTTATATGTATTACAATAGGTTTATTCCATTTAAAAAATAAAGGCAGTGCCTAAAAATCATTTAAATACAGTACATCAATAAATACAGCATTAATCCATTACATTTGTACATTACTGCACTTTATCTGTAATTTCATTTAGACAATTTTGGTGCGCTTCTTCAATACCAGCCTCTTGAAAGCCCCTTACGCAGTCATCTGTTCGTCTTGAGACCTCCTTAAAACTTGACACTAACCATTGGGCTCTCTTTAAGTGTCAGCATTTTCAGATCTATCATAATGTCTTTAGCTGCACTACCGTGATGAAGCTGGCCCATGATACAGTCGGCATACCAACTAGTGAAATTCTGTTTCAATGCATCTTTAAATAGTTTATTAACTGAAATGTGCAGAGGTTGTAAACAGTCTGTGCATGAAGCAGGGACAAAGACTGGAATTATATTATGCGACTCAAGTTTTAATAGAACATCTTCCTTTGTATGTGCTCGGAAACAAATCCAAAATAAGCTATGCTCTCTGATCACTGTGCAGTCCCAGTCTCAGTTTAGTGAACTCTATGTAGGGCAGTAACAGCTTGTCAATGTACTCACAAAAAGTCGCTGCATTGGCCCAATGGTTTTCAGACTGGGGTAACATTCCACCCAGCTGGGAAGGAGAAACGAGGGTGGCATGCTACTGTGCGTCCTTTGTAAATAACCTGAGGGGAGATGTAGTCACCAGACAGTGTAATACCCAACACCAAGGAGACCTGGCATTTGTCTCCTAGCCCTGTCACCTCCACTTGCTTAGAACCTGTTATTTCCATTGTCCATTCAGATACAGGTATCATATGCACACCCGTCTCATCAATATTAATCACAAGTTGGGGGGGATCAATTCTTGCTGAGTGGCAGTTCGAATTCTGTTTAGAAATGTTTCTTTAAGGTATTGGAAATCACTAGGTGTTTTTCCTCCCTGCTTTAGTACCGTTCTGTTTTGAGTAGCCCATGTGGCTAAGAAATGTCCAAGCCCACTGTCGAGAAATTGACACACTGCTTCCCATTTCAGTTAGAAGTTGGGGATTATTTGCTTTAATTACACCTATGGCTACAGTTTGTGCCACTTTTGCATTCACCACAGCCCCTTCTGCTCTCAAGCTTTTTATTATGTACTTTAATTCATTTTCTATTTCAATCATTAACATGGGTGGTCTCCCCCGTGGTCTTTTAGGTAACTCTGGTGCTAGCTGTGATACATCGGGGGTGAGTTGAACTTCAGACAGGTAGTCCTTTTTAAATTTGCGAACTGAACTTTCATTTACTGTCAGGTTATGCTTTGAAGAGACATACCTGACAGCATTCACTACCCCGTTCTCCGCTGAATAGCGGCCCGATTTCAAATCTCAGTGCTGGAGAGTAAATTGCATATTCTTCACAAAGCTTCTTGGCTGGTAGGGTACTTTGTAGCTCACGTACCATGGACTCGGCAACCCGATATGTAATCCCGGTGGTCTCAACCAGCTGATCTGCTGCAACATTTTCCCCACTTCACGGACTTGGGACAGTTTAACCAGCCATAGAGAGACATGCTTGATGTAGGCTCGTACAAAGCAGTGTGGTCTGTGGTGGCATTTTTAGATTGGAGTGAGTCAAGCTATTTAAAAACATAGACTTGTATCAAATAACATGCAGGAATCCATCAATTGCAGGAAAGTGTTTATTGTAGTAGATTAATGCAGTGTGTGATTACAATGCAAGGAAAGGCTTAATTAATTATAAATCTATGCTTAATCAGTGATTTCTGTTCAGAGGGGAGCATAATGATTAGTGAGGCCAACTGTGAGCAAGCTGTCAATTAGGGGTAGATGATAATCTAATGCACTAATGCTTAACCAATGAAATGGCTAAGCAGTCATTTTGATGTTTGTGTAACTGGTGATCTTTATAGCAGTAGACCGCAAATTAGTACTGTGTTTGTTAAAGGCATAGCGTGAATATCTCTGTGCACTATCATTCACTGCTCAAAGCCACAAAAATTTTGCCACACTAAATATATCAGTTCTACAGTAATTCAGTCACTTGATGCATTTTCACATTCTAAATGTTGATGGAACAGAAGGACATCCATATATACTGTATACAGTAAAACATGGGACTGGGAAGGGACAGGTCAACATCATCCATAGTCAGTAGCATCAAATGGAAATTAAGTGCTGCATTTTGCAGTCATATGAAGGATCAAGCATAAGTGGTTCGTGTGGATGTTACAGGCCAAAGCCATGAACTGCTTCTAATTACCAAAATAGACAAGACAGTGCTCCAGCTTGTGAGAGACTTTGAAGCCAAGGCACATGGAAATGTGAAGTGAAGGATCCGAGAAACACCTTCAGTTTAGTCCTTCATATTGCTAATATGATAGAGCACTACATCTTGGACACCTTCTTAGATCCTTGCTTCAATGACAACATTAAACCCTTTTTTCCCGTATGACTTAAAATGGCATGATGTATTATAGAAGCCATTTGACTGCCAGGGTATGCACACGAATGACAAAATAAACACCACTGCAGCCACCTGAAAAAATAAAGTCCCACTTATGTCCTGCAGAAAAGTAAGAAACCCATGGGGACGCTTCTGCTGACATGACACCACCTCCGAACAACCATACCTTTATATTTATTGTACAGTTTAATTATTCAGGATAGCCAAGGGGAGATGCAACATCTCGTTCTGTGGGGTCCCACTTCTAGCCATTTCAGCAGATGGGTGTACTGGAGCACTGGGCAGTTAAGTGGCTTTCCCAAGGTCTTAGAGTAAGCATTTGTGTCTATTGAGGTTTGAACTTGTGATGTTCTGGTTCCCAAGACAGTGCTCTAACCAGCAGACCACAATGCTTGCATTGTGTTTTAATGTTAGCAGGGTATACTAGATGGATGAAAGTCCTTATCCATCCTAAGCCATCTATGCATCTGTTACAGTGTTGGTGAGTTCATCATCAGACAAATCATCACAGTGCTCATTGGTTCATATGAAGAAACCACTGTGGGCTATGCTTTCATAATTTGCCCAGATTAAAACAGCTGGCCTTGCATATGAATCATTTAGACCAGAAATACTAACCAACATAATCATTAAAAGTGATATTGATCCTCTCATAAACATGGCAGGGGAAGGATGAGTTATTTCTTTGCCAGCAATAAGAGAAAGAATGATGGCCTTCCTTAACCACAGAGGCCATCAAATACTTTGACTGCCCATCTTCAGACACTTACTCAAAGTGGATCTTTAGTGCTGCGGGTATCATACTGAGTCATGGTCTCATGGGTTAGCATGTGCCAGAGGCTGGGGTGGTATAGGGAACATAAGCATACAAAAGCAAGATGGAAGAAGGCTTCTGGCCCAAAAAGACCACCTCCCACTTAATCAGTGGTAGTATCTCTATTTTTCTTCCTTGTGTATTTATCCAGCCCCTTCATGAACTCTTTAATTTTTTGGCATTAATGATATAACTTTGTAAGGCATTCCAACCCCCCTCACTCATGAGAAAATTAATTTCCTCCTATCTTCTTTGAATTGCTCCCCTTGCAGCTGTCTGCCATGGTCTGTTGTGGTCAACCCCAGCCCCCTTGGATTTACTAACATACTAACATACTAAAATGCCAGCAGAATAGGCCTAACGGTCTTTTGTGTCTGCTCGTTTGGTCAGCCCCCACCCTGGGTGCTGACCTTGCTGTCCCCCTTGCCTTCTCTGGCTTCTCCCTTCCCAGTTCCGGATATTCTTGCTGCATTGGATTTTGCTTCCAGAACCCTTCCCCTGTACCTGTCCCACCCCCTCTTGAACCCCTCCACTGTCTCTGCCTCCACCAGCCCCCTAGGCAGCGCATTCCATGGCTCCACCACCCTCTCAGTGAAGTAGCACCTCCTCCTTTCTCCCCTGAATCTTCCCCCCTCCAGCTTCCACCCATGCCCTCTAGTGGCCCCTCCCTCCTTCCTTCGAAGCACCCTGACTGTTCCTCCCCTATTTACCCTCTTCATGTACCTGAAGACCTCTATCATGTCCCCCTGGTCCCTTCTCTCTTCCAATGTGTACATATTTAGCTCTTCGAGCCTCTCCTCATAGGTCCTGTCCCCCAAGCCCCAAATCATTTTAGTTTGCCCTCCTCTGGACCCTCTCCAGGAGGTTAATGTCCCTCTTTAAGTGTGGCCTCCAAAACTGCACGCAGTACTCAAGGTGCGACCTCACCAAGCAGTTATACAGAGGGAGTATCACTTCCCTCCTTCTGGAGGTGATCCCCCTAGCTATGCATCCCAGCATCCTGTTGGCCTTGGCTGCTGCCCTCCTACAAGTCTCAGAGTTGTTCATCTTGACATCCACCACCACTCCCAGGTCCCTCTCAGCCATCGAGACTTGTAGCATTTAGACCCAGTCTTAAACACAACTCTCAATCCTTCATAAACCCACCTCTTATTCTTTTTTGTTCCAAACTGAACATCCCCATGCATGCTAACCTGTCATCACATGTCATGCCCCCGCCTACCCATCGCCATCAGTTTAGTTGCTCCTTTGTACCCTTTCCAGCCTTTACGCATATTTCCTGTGATACAGCACCCAAAGCTGGCAGCAGTTTTCCACTTGTGGCCTCACAAATGCTTTGTGTAAGGGGGTCATAATCTTTGTGCTCTACTAACAAAGTTTTGTCTAATACACCGCAGTATCTGTGCTGATGTCTTTTGCTGTTACCTCACACTGTCTCCTTGTTTCAGGTCCTTTGTTGCAAATCATTTGTATTTAGAACATATTTTACTGGGTAGGCAAGCAGAGCCCTGAGGTTCATTTCCATTTGTGACCTGGGGGAGGGGTAGTCAGGGAAGGAATGCGTATATATACAAGTGCAAGGCTACATTTGTGAGGCAAATACATACATGCAATTCAACTGTTACAGGTTATTTATTTATTAGGTTTTATTGACCTGGAAGTACACTAGACAAAGATTATGTCTATTTTCAGGTACAAACTGGAAGGTTACAAGACAGGCAAATACAATACAAAAATGTCAGGGAGAAGTTACAGGACAAGCAGTGCAATAAAAATACAAGAAAAGTACATGTGCAAGTAACATGGATTAACATAAAATAATGTACAAAGAAAAATACAGAGTAAAATGCAGTTGAGCTTGTCTGCAGAGAGTGCAGCATTAGAGTTGGACTGGTCTCTACCAGTTGACAAGGAGGGGTTGAGAAAGTTATAGATTGCCCTCCTGAATTTGGATGGCTTCGAGACCAAGGTTAAGAGCTTGTTTGGAAGTAGTCCACTTTGGCCTGCCTTATGAGTATGATGCACCGATTTTGGAGTGTGGTGTAGGCTTGTCTGTCTCAGGGAGATCATGTACCTTTGTGTTTGGTCCATGCCTCATCCCTTTGTTGGAACCAGTTTATATGTCTGTGGTAATCCATGGCTGGTGGTGGCCCTGGATCTTTGAAGGGGGCAAGTTTGTCACAAATGCCTGTGAAGGTAGCAGCAAATTGTGGTGTCTTCCTCTGGGTCCTGGGCTGCTAGGATGGGTGCCCAGTTAGTCAAGGTGAAGTAATGGGTAAACTCTTCTGGGTTGAAGGTTCTAAATGATCTTGAATGGATTATCTTAGGAGGGGCTTTTGTTATTTTGATTTTGTGGATGCAAAAGGTCATGCAGTGATCGCTGCATATGTCAGGCATAGTGTTCACTACAAGGATCCTCTGTGGCTGCAACACCAGTATCCAATCAATCAAGCTGTGGTTAGCAGTCTTGTTGCTTATTTGTGTGTGTGATGCTATCAGCTGGCTGAGGTTGAGTGCCTTGAATTTGGAGTGAAAGTTGTGGTGGGAAGGAGAACCTGGGTCTGTTCCCCAGTTGATATTAAAGTCTCCAATTGTATATTTTTCATTTGGAGTGGGATCCATAGCCTCCTGGAGCACTTTTGAGATGCTGAGGATTTCCCTGGCACACAGTGTACCCCAGTGACGATTATGGGTATAGAATGGAGGAAGGAGAGGACCAATGATGTGAGTTCATGTGACCTGGGGGCTGCTTCCTGGAAGGTGATTTTGAAATTAAGATGGGAAGCTGCATAGAAAAGAACCCTCCCCCTGCTAGGAATGGTCTTGTTGATGGGGGGTGTATCCAGGGATGTCTATCACTAAGGAGCCAGTGTGTGTGGGGAGAGACATGTCTCTATGAGGATGAGGAAGTACAGTTCAGGGTGACCCAGGTTAGAATGAGGTCCAGTTTATGGAGGCGGCTCCTGATGTTGCTGTGGTATATTTTGAGGCCCTTTAGTGTGGGTTGGGGTGCTGGTCAGGGGTGGGGGTTGGCATTTTTGAGAAAGGTTCCAGGGGGAACAGAGCAACTCTAACTTACCCCATACCAAGTTTCTCATCCACTACTTTTAGTTTGGCCCTATTCGTTAACACTCCCTTCCGTTTTTCTACCAGATGCAGAACTAAGCATTTCTTTTCACTGAATCTCATGTCCTCTTTTTCTGCCCAGCTAGCCACTCTGTCTAGATCCCTCTGCATACTTTCTGGTCCCTCCTGACAGTCCACTACCCATCCAATTTAGTATCATCTGCAAACATTATTACCCAGTTCTCCATTTTGTCATTCAGTTCCTTTATATAGATGTTGAACAACAGTGGCCCCAGCACTGATTCCTGTGGCATGCCTTTCACGTGATACAAACCCATTTATTCTTACTCTTTGCTTACAATTTCTCAGCCAGCTGGCAATCCATTTAACCACTGTATTACTAATCCTAACCAGTTCTAATTGTTGACTTAGCTTAGCAGTCAGTAACATGTTAAAAGCTTTGCTAAAGTCCAGAAACATAACAGGTTTTTGTAAGCCAACTTGTAAAACCTTAGTAGGCTGGCCAGGTGTGACCTCCCCCTGGTGAACCCATGCTGCACTGAATTCATGTAATACAGATCCTCTCATTTATCTTCTATGCTCGCTCTCTTTCCTATGAAAGATTTCATCATTCTACACAACACAGATGTTAAACCAGTCCATAGTTCACCATGTCACCCATCCCCTTCTTAAATAAAGGTATCATGAATGCTTCCCTCCAGTCTTTTGGTATGTCTCCATTTCTCTGAGATAATTTGAATAGTACAGTAAGTGTCTTCCCTATTTCTGCTGCCACTTCCTTTAGCAGTCTAGGATGTATACTGTCTGGCCAAGCTGATCTGTCTACAACTTCTCCAATGCCCTCTCCCTTGTGAATATTATTTTGCATATATCCTCATTTACTTGCTTACATAGAAACATAAAATTTGATAGCAGAAATGGACCGCTGGGGCCATCCAGTCTGCCCATTTTTCCCCTACCTACATTATTACCGGAGACCATACTTGATCTACAGCTCTTCATCCCTTCCCTTCCCTTTCCTTTCCATTATGACTCCGGTGTGGTCCCAGAGGAGTGGTTCCAAAGGACTGGAGAAGGGCTGACATGGTCCCTTTTCACAAAAGTGGTAGCAAGGAGGAGGTGGGAAATTACACACCTGTCAGCCTGACATCTGTAGTAGAGAAACTAATGGAAACACTACTAAAGGAAAGAATGGTGGAACACTTGGAATCCAGTGGACTGCAGGACTCGAGGCAGCATGGCTTTATGGAGGGGAGGTCATGCCAAGCAAATCTGATAGATTATTTTGACTGGGTAACCAGGGTGTTGGATCGGGGAAGGGATGTGGCCTACTTGGACTTCAGCAAGGCCTTTGATACCGTTCCACATAGGAGGCTGGTAAACAAGTTGAGTAGCATCGGGGTGGACAATAAGGTGGTAATGTGGGTAAGAAACTGGTTAGGAGATGGGAGGCAGAGGGTGGTGATAAATGGAGTTCATTCTGAGGAGGGGAGAGTGACTAGCGGGGTACCACAGGGGTCAGTAAGAACTGGGGCCAGTCCTCTTGAATGTCTTTTTTAGTGACATAGCAGAGGAACTGAGAGGGAAGGTCTGCCTCTTTGTGGATGATATCAGATCTGCAACAGGGTGGACACTCTGGAGGGGTGCAAAGGATGGACAGAGACTTGAAACAACTGAAGAAGTGGTCAAAAGCTGGGCAGCTTCATTTTAATGTAAAAAAGTGCAAAATAATGCACTTGGGTCACAGAAACCTGGAGTGAAGTGCAAAATGGGGGGAGGGATAATAGCAGTGACCAGGCAGGAAAGAGACCTCAAGGTAATCATATCAAATGACCTGAAAGTGGCTGGACAATGCAACAAAGTGATCATAAGGGCTAGTGGAATGCTGGGATGTATAGGTAGGGGTATTACCAGCAGAAAGAGGGAATTGGTGTTCCCACTATATAGGTTTTTAGTAAGACCCCACCTGGAGTACTGTGTCCAGTTTTGGAGGCTACATCTCAGGAAGGACATAGACAGGATGAAGGTTGTCTGAAGGAGGATGGTACACTGTCTACATCAAATGCCCTATGAGCAGAGGCTAAAGGAATTAAACATGTACACCCTGGAGGAGAAGAGGGAAAGGGGAGATATGATAGAGACCTTTAAATACCTCACAGGGGTGACTAAGGTACAAGTGGGATGTATTTTTCAGGGGAAAGGGTGCTCCAGAACAAGGGGCCACAACATGAAGCTGGAGGGGGGTAGGCTTAGGAGAGATATGAGGAAATACTTCTTCACAGAAAGGGTGGTGGATGTCTGGAACGGTCTTAAAGTGGAGGTTGTGGGTGCGAAAACAGTGGTGGGATTCAAAAAAGCCTGGGATAAGCACAAGGGAGTCATAAGGGACAGGTAAGGGGGTGGCAGAGAAAGAGCTATAGACCTGGAGGGGTCTATAGTGTAAGCAATGCAACAAAGAAGGGCAGACTGGATGGGCCATGCGGCCCTAACCCGCCATCAGCTTCTATGTTTCTATGTTTGTATTCCCTCATGCCTATCCCATGCATTCTCGAATCCCACCACTGTTTTTGCCCCACCACCTGTGCTGGAAGAATGTTCCAGGAATCCACCACTCTTTCTGTGAAGAAGTACTTCCTCACATCTCTCCTGAATTTTCCCCCTCCAGCCTCATTGCATGTCCCCTTGTTCTTGAACATATTTTTTCTGAAAAATACTTTCCTCCTGTACCTTATTTACTCCTGTGAGGTATTTAAAAATCTCTGTAATATTCTTCCTCTCTTCCAGGGTGTACATACTGAGGTCCTTTAGTCTCTCCTCATAGATCTCCTGGGGCAGACTCTGCACCATTTTGATTGCCCCAGGTCTCTTTCATGCTTGGTAGCCATCATTAACACTCCACCCGTTTTGTGCTCTGCCCCGGGATTTCTATGTCCTAAGTGCATTATTCTGCACTTTTTCACATTGAAACTAGCTGCCACACCCTTGACCACTCCTCTAGTTTTCTCATGTTTCTGCTCATCCTTACTACCACCACCAACACCACCAACCTGGAGTGTCTACCCTATTGCAGATTTTGGTGTCATCTGCAAATAGGCAGACCTTCTCTTCCCTTCCAGCTCCTCTGCAATGTCACTTGTAAAGACATTAAAGAGGACTGATCCCAGCACTGATCTCTGAGGTACCCCCCTCAGTCACCCCCTCCCATCAGCGTTAACTCCATTTACCACCACCTTCTCTTGCCTATCTCTGAACCAATTTCTTATTCAGTTCACCACCTTTGGACCCACTCTAAGCTACCCAGCTTGCTTACTAGTCTTCTGCATGGAATGGTGTTGCAGGCCTTACTGAACTCTAGGTAGGCCGTGTCCACTGCTCCACCCTGATTGAAATCTTTTGTCACCCAGTCAAAGAAATCTATCATACTCGTTTGACATGACCTCCCCCCGTGAACCTATGTTGCCTTGAGTCTTGTAACCCACTGAATATAAGATATTACACAATCCTGTTCTTCTGCAGTGATTCCATTAACTTTCTCACCACTGATGTCAGGCTGACTGGCCTATAATTGCTAGCCTCTTCCCTGCTATCTCTTTTGTGTAGTGGGACTACACCCACCCTCCTGTAATCCTCCAGAACCACTCCTGTTTCCAGTCAGCTGTTAAATAGGACTGTCAAATGTGCAGCTAGTATCTCCCTGAGCTCCTTCGATATCTTTGGATGCACGCCCTCTGGCTCCATTGCTTTGTCCACCATCAAATTAGTGACTAGTGTCTACCTCCCTCCCTCCAAAGCTTCTGTTACTTTTTTGTGACCCCCTCCCAGTCTCCTTCCTCCATGAACACTGAACAAAAGTATTTTTCAGGCTATCTGGCTTTTTCTGGTCCCTCTCTGCATAGCCACCACTTCCCTTTTTAACCTTACAGTCCCACCCCTGGACTTCCTCTTTTCACTTACATATCTAAAAATGTCTTGTCCCCCTTTGTTACTTCCTGGGTTATTCTCAGTTCAGTTTGTGCACCTTACTGCTTTCCCTGCTTCCCTCTGTTTGCCCTGCTACACCTCCCTATCCTCCTCTCTCTGCGCCTCCTTATACCATCTGAATGCTATTCTTTTAGCCTTTACCTTTTCAGCCACCTCCTTCAAGAACCATAGCAGTCTCTTTTCTCTGTTGCTTTTGTGCTCTTGTTTGACACTGAGGTTTGTTGCCTTTACTATGCTCCCTTTTTGCTTCACCCACTGTCCCTCCACCTCACCTAGGTCATCCCTGAGGCATTCACCCAACTTTATAAAATCTGCCCTCCTGAAGTCCAGGGCCTCGTCCTTGTGTGATTCAATTTTGCAGACATCCTTATACTGAACCACACCGTACGGTGATCACTGTTTCCTAGGTGGCCTACCAACTGGACGTCTACAATACTGTCCCTGTTAGTGAGTACCAGGTCCAGTATTTCTCCATCATGAGTGGGTTCAATGACTAATTGCCTGAGGAATGCCTCCTGCAGAGAGTCCAGAATGTCCCTGCTTCTAGCTGAAGTTGCTGCTGGGAGGCTCCAATCTACATCTAGAAGGTTGAAGTCCCCCAGCAGCAGCACCTCTCCCTTTTCTGCCATCTTACCAATGGCTTCTACCAGTACCTTATCTAATTCCTCCCCCTGTGCTGGAGGTCTGTAGATCCCTCCAGTCCAAAAAGTGGCTCTATTCCCCATCTCACTGGTGACCCACAGTACCTCTGCCTCTCCCTGTATCACCATTGCTTTTGCACTTTTCCTCACATAAAGCACCATACTCCTCCCTTTCCTTCCCACCCGGTCCTTGCTGAATGAAGTATAGCCTGGTATGACCATGTCCCATTCATGGTTTTCAGTGCACCATGACTCAGTAATGGCCACAGTATCCAGGTTGGACTCTGCCATGACGGACTCAGGTTTGGAATCTTATTTTCTAGACTTCTAGCATTTTCACACATGGCCTTCCAGATTTTGTTTCCACTCTGTTTGTTGCCCCCCTTTTTTCCTTCTTGCCCTCCCTCCTTCCCCCTTTCTTTATAATGCTACTGTTCTCTTCTCCCTTTCTCTCTACCACCCTACCACCTTTATTAATTTGCACAGTGGGGGATTCCTCATCCTTTTGGGTTGCCCTTACTCACTACTTCAGCCTGTGTGTGTGTATGTGGTGGGGGGGGGAGTTTCTGCCTCACCGATTCCTTCCACCATCACCACCCTCAGCTAGTTTAAATGTTCAGTGAAGTAACATTTAAATCATCCACTGAGGACTGCAGTTTCTCTCCCAGATGAATGCAGGCCATCACTCCTGTATAGGTCCATATCTTCCCAGGATGGTCCCCAGTCCCCAAAATAGCTGAACCCTTCATCTCTGCACCATTCCTTCAGCCATAAGTTGAAGATCCTGGTGCAGAGATCCCTCTCCTGTCCCCTGTCATAGACAGGCAGTACCTCAGCAAAAGCCACTGAGTGAGCTACCTAAGACCCCATCCCAGCTCCCTAAACTCCCCCTGCACTATCACAGCCCCGCCCCTAGCCAGTTCATTAGTCCTCAGATGAGCAATGACATCCAGCTCTCTTTCCCATCCTGCTGGCCCAGCAAGTCTCAGGATCCACTTCCTATCTCTCCAGGCCATGGGGCCATGTAAGCACCTAACCTGCCTCTTCCCCTGCTTTCCTGTTCCCAAAACTATAGACCTCACAGTTGAGTCCCCCACCAGAAGTTGCTTCCTCATCCTCTGGGGTCCTCCAGCTCCCTCCTTGGGATCTCCATTATGAAGGGTCCCCACATCCATCATGATCACTATCATGGGTACCTCCTCCCGACAGTCCCACCCCATCAGAGCGACATAGGAATTACATAGTGGTACAAGTTGATGAATGTGCCTCTGTCCCACTACCCCCACCCTTCTGGAGCTCACCATAGTCCAGCTGTTCCTTGTCCCTGGCATCCTGTGAGGTAACAGTGGCAGACTTGGTGGCCCCTGGGTGAGAGAAGAGGTCCCCCGAATCCTAGCCAACTCAACCTGGAGTCTAGTGACCTGCTCCCTCAACCCAGAGAGGTGTGTGCAGATGGGTAGCATCATAGTCTCCAGAAAGTCTCTCTGGAAACTGTCGCCCCACAGCCACTGCATTGCACAACTCACAGCATTTTCAACTTTTATTCTCCCTATGTTTCCTGGAAATACTTTTGTACCCTTACCCCTGATACGGCGTTTCTAGTTTTACCCTTTTTTTTTGTGGTTGTTTCTAATAGTTGTTTAACTCTCTTTATGCTCTTATCCTAGATGGGGTGTTGGTCCTATACCCAGTTTTGGCATACCTTTTACTTTCTACCCTTCCCAGCAGTGACTGTTGTACTGTAGTGAACAGATGCCTTAGTCGACTGGCAGAGTCCCCCACTTACCTGATTCCTTCTGCAACACCTGCCAATGCCTAGGATGACAGTCACCTATTCCACTCACTCTCTGGGACCCAAACGTGCTGGACATGTTAGAGTAGAAGTGCTTTTATAGTACTCTTGTAAGAAGGCACTACACCTCTGTCAGCTTCATCCTGAGTTAGTTTCCCCCACACCACCTGTTACAATTTTAGAGACAAGTTAAGTTGCCCCAAACACTGCCTTCAAATCTCATTTTTTTCCCCCACTTACCATGCTACCTTCAGTATAAAAAGAATACAAATAAATATCAATATAACTTTAAGGTAAAGCTAGGTGCTTTCACTGCTCTCTGTCAGCAAAGTCTGTTCTTCCAGCCTTTTCTGTTATACAATCACTCGCATGTCCATTCTTGCTGAATGCACTATAGAAGTAATTACTGTTCTGCCTCTCTCAAAGGTTTTTTTTCCCTCATATTTCCATTTTCACTTAGCATACCTACTGTATTATGCGTTTTCCTTATCCTGTTAACATATCTATAGCACTCCTAAAAGTTTCCCTTCTTCTGATTTGCAAATCGCTTTCCTAGTCTTCCTTTCTCTTGACTGATCAGGGTTATTGTTTGTACCTGCTTGCCTTCTTCCTGTATCTATCCCTGGCCTCCCTGGTTCTACGTGCTCTCCTTTCTGGTTCCACATGCTCCCGACTGTTTATACACTCTCTGCTTAGCACCTATGTCCAATCCTATTTTCCTCGCTAACTTTCTATGGTGTTGTTCTTGTTTCAGGATATATTTTTCAGTTCCATTTGCTTTCCTTTCAGCCGATGCCACTGCTCACTCACACCTTTTCCCCACAACAGCTCCCTGCCCCAATTTTACCCCCTTATATCCTTACACATTTTATTGTGTCTATCAGCTTTACAGTTCAAAATAGACTCTCTTATGTGGTTACAGTCTCTTTAAATAGTCTTTTTACATGAAGCAGGTTACCAGTGAATAACATAAACTGGTTTGTCATCACTAAGAGTACCACTCCCAAGTGTGGGGCTGGTCCCAATTTGCACTTTATGTGCAAAACCATTTATTTTCTTTTTGTTTTTGTGCTGCTTACTCTAGTATAGTAGACTGTATCAGACGATTCTGTTGACTTCCATGCTTACATTTGCTGCAGCCAGAAATTATGGAATCCCCTGCAGCTGACATCAGAGCTGGGTTGCCATGCATGCTTGAGATTTTATAAACTCAGATTAGATGTTTGCTAGTCCCACTCTTCTCTACAGTTCTCTGTGAATGTACATAGCCCCTGGAGGACAGCCAGAGCAGCAAACAAACTATCAGAGCATATAAAAGCTCTAACATGCACTGTAGGCTATTGAATCTTCCACTGCTGCAGCCCTGCTCTGATGTGAGCTGCAGGGGATTCTGGGATTGCTGGTTACAGCAAATGTCAGCTCAGAAGTCAGCAGAATCAATCTGGTACACTCTTCTGTACTGCAGTAAACAGTAAGTAAAACAAAAATGTTTTTGCATGCAAAATGCAAACTGGGACTAGCCCTACACTTGGGTGTGGGGCTCTAAGTGCAGGGAGTAGTACTCATAGTTGCACTTCTTCCAGTAAATAAAAGACAAAAATGGCAAAAGCTGCAAAACTCATGGTTTTATTCTGGCAGTACACATCAGAGAGTGTGGGAGCAAAAACTCAGCCATTTCAGGTTAAACACATGACCCTTCGCCAGGGGCTCTTAGTGCAGACTGTTCCCCTTTAAAGAACATTAAGGTGGTGTACATCATTTCTACTAGCTCAACCTTTTGTTTCTCAGTCTGCCATTTCTCAGGTCAGCAGCCTTTTCCAAACTCATGGCTAACTGAGAGTTCAACTTCTTCCTCTGTTGGTGCAGATTTCTATTTATTTTTTTATTTGAAATTTTGCACATTAGGTTAATGCCATCTATGTGCTCTTTATGCCTTAATGTGCTCATGAGGATTTGAGGGACACTACAGAAGCAGAGTTATTACAGATAAGTTACATACAAACATGTGTATTAATACACATACATTTAAATCACTATATACAGATATAATACATAGTTAGGCCTGCCCCCCCAACAAAAACTGCATGTTTGTCAACCTGTAACATCTTACAAATTAATCAATGCACTTATAAATTATGGCATCACCACCTGATAACTTTTAAAAAAACTCTCTTTTCAACCTCAGAATGAGCCTTTTATAAAAAATGTTTAACAGGTTGACCCCCCCAAAAATACACAAGTTAAAAGTTAAAATGACTTTCGAAACAATCTGAAGCACATTTTGAAATAAACTTTTATGAAAAATGATTTTTCAAACACTGTGTGCTGACTGCACAAAAAGTGCATTTTTTGAAACAGACAAACTTTCATGACATATGGCTTTATAAACACTTTGGGTTCACTGCACAAGAAGCTCATTTTGAAACAAACTTCATAAAAAATGGCTTTTCAAACATTGTAGGTTCATTGCATAAGAAGCACATTTTGAAACAAACTTTCATAAAAAATAGCTTTTTAAACATTGTAGATTCACTGCCCAAGAAGCACATTTTCTTTTCCTCTTTTTTTGTTAATATAATATTTATTGAACCTTTTCCAGGTAAAACATTGGTCATTCATCCAGTTGAATTCACAGTACATAAATAACACCTACAGTCAGTTATAAATTACAGCATTGACCTACTTATCAGTTTTACTGTAAAGCAGTCTCCCCCTTTATTGTAGGTTCAGTGTGTGTGTGTGGGGGGGAGAGTGTAATTACCAAACAACAAGACAATAATCTTATAAACTGTCTTATTGCTCAGCCAGATTTAAATATTCAATCTATTGTTCCTTCCTCCAGGAGTGGTTCAGGTACACAGTGATGAGCGGGAATACACACAGAAGGCAGAGAAGAAGCACATTTCAAACAAACTTCCTTGAAAATGGCAGTTCAAACACTATGGGGTTCACTGCACATGAATCACATTTTGAAACAAACATTCATGAAACATGGCTTTTCAGTCATTGTTAGTTCAGTGCACAGGAAACACATTTTGAAACAAACAAGTGCAAGAAAATTGCTTTTCAAACACTGGATTCACTCCATACATAAGAAGCTGTAACAACTAGCCATACTGTTTTGTACTGTAGTTGTTTATTTTCATGTATTTAGTTCTAGCTGTATTGATAATCTTGAAAGGATCTGTGAGGAGAAAATAAGATTAAGATGACTGCCAGAGGCATGCAGTTGCCTCAGAAGAGTGAGTACAATCTCTTTTTCCTGTACTAGAAGGATCCTCTGGCCAGTTAATGGGAGAACATGAAATCCAAAACAGTCCTTTTCCTGTTATGGGAAGAGCTCTGGCTAACAATTGGAGCAGTTACTCATGCTGTGTGAGACAGAAGGTAGGACAATTGAGGTGCCCTTTGGAATACACAACCTCCTGAAGTCCAGATCAGACCAGTTTCCCAAGAGAATTTGGCCCTAAAGACACAACGGACTGGCCTGGAAGTGATGTCATAGGACAAGTGTGCTGAGGGTGGGTACAGACTGGTTTTGGGAACCAAGTAAAGCAAGAGTTTTGTGAGAGAGACTGGGTAGTCAGGTTGGGACTCTGAGCAGTTACCATCTAAGGTTCAAGTCTGCCCAGATTCATCAAGGTGTCCTACTGTATGTTCTAAACTGTTCTACTTTGCTTGACCCTTGATGTGCTGCCGACATGTATACATGTCCTAAAAACCTGTATGTTCTAAATCTTCTGGCAGCCTAAGGGTTAATAGAGAGAAAAGAGTGAGACAATTTTTTCTGTTTGTTTTCTACTGTACAAAACATTTTCTTTTTATCTCTGTACAATTACTATTCCCTATAGTTTTGTGTAGTATCCTATATTGTATGCGTAAATATTTTGAAGTATTAAATATTATTTGTTATATACTTAATGTTTCTGTGACTACGTCCTTGAAGGTACATATAACTGGGTTATACTGACAGAAACTCTGTTCCATCTCTGAAGAGAAGGCTACAGCTAACATATTGTGTTTCTGAAGTGAGGTGTTCTCAGCTGTGACAAAGAGGATTGGGTCATTTGCCCTTTGGTCAGGAGTGTTGCACTGTGTGGGCAGTGGCTCTGGTGGGATTCAGACCTAGATATACCCTGTAGAAGTGTCTATGCTGAGTGGTGGCAGCTACTCTGGGACCTTTGCAGGCATCTGAAGGGTTTGAGAAAGCTGGTAACAATTGCAGGCTGAGTCTGGGATAGACCAGTTTGCCACAGAAGCATATTTTAAAACAAATGTCTTTCATGAAAAATGGATTTTCATATACAGTAGGTTTACGGCACAAGAAACACATTTTAAGACAAGCTTTCATAAGAAGATGTTTTTTCCAGCACTTTGGGTTCACTGCACAAGAAGCAAATCAGCATTCAACTTACCTTACAACTACTGAATATTTCAAACTATTTCCAGACACACCGTAAAGGGCCAATGCTGAGAAATGGAGCTGCAGCATTCCCACATGCCAAAAGCTGTTGGCAGCCATGTTGCCCACACTCACAATCACATGATCTACAAATCATGCAACTAACAACTAACATCCTGGCTGTCAGTCAGCTATAACCATTACCAGGCTTGCTAAAGTTTAGCAAGCTGGTTAAAGGAAACATAAACCCTGTTGTTTACATATTTTAATGAATACAGTTGTTCATTTGGAAATGTGTTAAATATGTTTAATAACCCTGGTGTATTCTTTTATATGTTTGTTTTGAAATAGTTTTATAATTTTTTTTTATTTATGGTCTCTTTTTGATGCTTGAATCCAATAATCAAGTGCAGCTGATAGCACAGCAAGCCAAAACACAGAAAAACAGCACTCAATCAGCAAAAAATGACAGCAGTAAGCAAAGTTGCTATTATTGTAGAAAAGTGCAAAACACGAGAGAGCAGCTAAAACCCTGGCACTTCGGGACAACGATGGGTGCCTTCATCAGGGGGCATGAGTATATACCAATTTTGCTTACTATTGTCATGTTGTGCTGATCGAGTGCTGTTTTTTTGTGTTTTGGCCTGCTGTTTGGTTCCATACAGCACTGGCTGTTCTTTTCCAGTGTGGGTGGTTTTGCATATTTTTTTGACATCAGAGCATGGTACAACAGTGGGAGTTTCAATAACCTGCAGTGCTTCTTAAAGATTTTATAAGCTCAGATCCAATGTTTACCAGTTCCACTGTTCTCCTAGGGCTAAGAACAGTTATCTGTGAATGTACTTAGCCCATGGAGGGCAGCAGGACCAGCAAACAAAAGAGTATAGCTTATAAAAAACTCTAACATGCACTGCAGGCTCTTGAATCTCCCACTGCTGTAGCCCTTCTCTGATGTCAGCTGCAGGGGATTCTGGGATTTCTAGTTACAGCAAATGCCACTAGGTAGCTGGCAGACTCTACTATATACTGTGGTAAACAGCAAGTAAAGAAAAATGTTTTGCATGCAAAGTGCAAACTGGGACAAGCCCCATACTTGGGTGTGGAGCTCGTAGTGCAGACTGTTCCCCTTTAAAGAACATTAAGATGGCTTACATCATCTCTACTTGCTCAGCCTTTTGTTTCTCAGTCTGTCATTTCTCAGGTCAGCAGCCTTTTCCAAACTCATGGCTAACAGAGAGTTCGACAACTTCTCCCTCTGTTTGTGCAGATCCCTCTTTATTTTATTTTTTATTTAGAATTTTGCACACAAGGTTAGTCTCATTTATGTGCAGCACCTACTTATAAAGAGGATCTGAGGGACAGTACAAAAGCAGAATTATTACAGAGAAGTTACATAAAAAAGTTGCATTGATACACATAAATTTGAATCACTATATACAGATATAATACATAGTTTGACCTTTTCTTTATAGGAAAACAGCAAGTTTGTCAATCTATAGTACCTTACAAATTAATATATGATGGCATAATAAATGCAGTAATAAATTATGACATCACCAGCTGATAACTTTTTTAAACTTCTCAACCTCAGAATGAGCCTTTCATAAAAAAGGTTCTCTTTCCAACCGTTTGACATGCATGAACATACACATTTTAATAGCAAAATGGGCTTTCCAAACAATGTGGTCCTACGGCACAAAAAGTACATTTTGAAATGAACAAACTTTTTGGAAAAATTATTTTTCACACAGCGTGAGTTGAATGCACAAAAAGCACATTGTTTTAAAACAGGCAAACCTTCATGAGATGCAGCTTTGCAAACACTTTGGGTTCACTGCACAGGAAGCTCATTTTGAAACAAATGTTCATGAAAAATGCATGTCAAACACTGTAGGTTCACTGCACATAAAGCACATTTTGAAACAAACAAACTTTCACGAAACACAGCTTTTCAGTCGTTGTTGGTTCAGTCCACAAGAAACACTTTTTGAAACAAGCAAACTCAGGAAAATGGCTTTAGGAGCACTATGGATTCACTCCATAAGAAGCATATTTTGAAACAAACATCTTCCATGAACAAAGGATTTTCGAATACTCTGGGTTTACTGCACAAGAAACACATTTTCAAACGTATATGAAAAATGGCTTTTCCAGCACTTTGGGTTCACTGCACAAGAAGCAAAATCAGCATTCAACTTGCCTTGCAACTACTGTGGATTTCAGACTATTTCCAGACACACTGTAAAGTGGCACCACTGAGGAATGAAGTTGTAGCATTCCCACCCACCACAAGCTGTTGTCAGCCATGTTGCCCAAACTCACAGTCCCATGATCTTCAAATCAGATAACTAACATCCTGACTGTCGGTCAGCTGCAATCATTGCCAAGCTTGCTAAGGTTTGGCAAGCTGGTTTAAGGGAAAATGAATCCTGTTATTTACATGTTTTAATTCAATTATTCATGTGGGCATGTATAATTAGATATGTTTAATAACCCTGTTATTTTGTTTTGTGTGTTTATTTTGATAAAGTGTTTTTTTTATTTAGGGTCCATTCTTGATCCTGCCTTTTTCCCACCCAATATTCATTCAAATAACTGTTGTATTCTAGAACCCAGTAAGATCAGTTGATCTGAAGCCCAAAATAAAGCTTTCAATGTAGAGCTTCCACTCAAATGATGTCACTGGGTTCTGGAACTGCTAAGCAATTAAAAAAATAATACTGAACAGGAAAAAAAACTGCATTAAAAAGGGATCCTAAATAAGGAAAATAGGATTATTTCAAAACAAACACACAACACAATATGGTGGAATTGTCATGTAGACTTTGCATGTGCCCAAATTTACCATTACATGAATAGAATATACAACAGGGTTTATGTTCTCTTTAATAATTAATTATAAGTTTAGGTGTGTGTTGCTACTTTGTCTACTTAAGGGGTACATCCTGCCCTGCTGTAATGTTTTGAAAATCTTTAAAAAAAGTTCAAATAAAACAGGGTTTCAACTAACCAAATGTATTGTAGAAAGCAAACATTTAAAATGTGCTGTGGACTCATGAACTAATGGCTTCTTGGGAGGGCTAAGAATCTCACAAATCCACTTGCCATTCAGACATAGGGTTTGTGAGCTCATTAGCCCCATGGCATTATTTCCTTATACACTACAATGCTCTAGTATTTATTATACATACTGTATGCTAGGTTGCAGTAACAGAGTAGTGTCTATGTAATATTGCAACACTTGGGAGTCACATTACACAAATGTTGGAGGACTGTAAGTAGTTATGGGTAGGAATGCAAGAGAAAGGGAGTGTGCGAGAGCAGTGAGTGATAGTGTCACCTAACATAAGGCCAGTAGTTCACAATTACACGGACTGTTTGAGGGAATAATAAGACTTGCTTGAAGATAGAAACATAGAATTTGATGGCAGATAAGGACCACTTGGCCCACCTAGTCTGCCCATTTCCCTACCTGATGGATAAGCTGCAGATTCCAGTTAATCAACAGCTTACTTCCTCCTACCCCCACTAGAATTGTCTGTCCCATGCATTCTTGAATTCTCCCACTGTTCCTGACTCCACAACCTCCTCAGAAAGGCTGTTTCATGCATCCACAACCCTCTCTGTGAAAAAATACTTTCCAACATTACCTCTGAGCCATCCCCCTCTATCTTCAAATTGTGCCCCCTTGTTCTTGCACATCTTGTCTTCTGAAAGATGCTACCCTCTTGTACTTTGTTAATTCCCTTGAGATACTTGAAAGTTTCTATCATGTCCCCCCTCTCCCTCATTTTCTCAGGAGTATACATATTAAGCTGCTTTAGTCTCTCCTCGTATGTCTTCTGGTGCAGACCCTGTACCATTTTGTTTGTCCTCCTCTGAACAGCCTCCACTCTGTCCATGTCTTTGTGGAGATGGGGTCTCCAGAATTGCACGCAGTACTCCAGATGGGGTCTTACCAACTGTCTGTACAGAGAGATAACAACTTCCTGTTTTCTACTGTTGATGCCTCTCCCTATGCATCCCAGTATCCCCCAGCCCTCCCTATTGCCTTCTCACATTGCTTGCCCACCTTTAGGTCATCTGATATAATTACTCCTAAGTCTCTTTTGATTTTTGTTGTTGTTATTAACTCATCCCCCATTGTGTACTCTTCCCCTATGTTTTTGTTTCCCAGATGCATTACCTTGCACTTCTTTGCATTGAATCTGAGCTGCCATATATTTGACCATTCCTCCAACCTTGCCAAGTCCCTTTTCATCCTTTCCACCCCCACCTTGTATATCAACCCTGTTGCAGATCTTTGTGTCATCTGCAAAGAGACATACTTTTCCTTCCAGGTGCTCTCCAATGTCACTTATAAAGACATTAGAGAGGACCGGTCCCAGTACCGACCCCTGCGGTACCCCGCTAGTTACCCTCCTTTCTTCACTGTGGACTCCATTTACTATTACCCTTTATATCCTGTTGTCCAGCCATTTTTTTATCCAGGCTACCACCTTGGGACCCACTCCAAGGCTGACTAGCTTGTATATTAATCTTTTGTGTGAGACTGTGTCAAATGCCTTGCTAAAATCTAGGTAGGCCATATTCACAGCCCCTCCCTGGTCTACTACTTTGGTCACCCAGTCACAGAAATCTACTAGGCTCATCTGACATGACCTTCCTGCTGTGAAACCATGCTGCCTTGGGTTCTGTGCCCCACTGGCCTCTAGGTACTCAACAATTCTTTCTTTCAGAAGTGATTCCATCATTTTTCCTACCACTGAGGTCAAACTAACTGGTCTGTAGTTTCCTGCCTCTGCCCTGCTCCCACTTTTGTGAAGTGGAATCACATTTGCCCTCCTCCAGTCCTCAGGTACCACCCCATCCTCCCATGATTTGTTAAAGAGAGTAGTCATTGGTGTTACTAGTTCTACCCTTAGTTCTTTTAGTATTCTTGGGTGAATCCCATCAGGCCTCATTGCTTTGTCACCCTCAGTTTCAAGAGTTCTTTCAAAACCCTTTCTTCTGTGAATGGACTGGTATCGACCCCCTATTCAGAGTGTTTCTCTTGTTTGGTTTAGGTACCTCCTCCTCCTCTTCCATTGTGAATACTGAGCAGAAATATTCGTTCAGTATTCCTGCTTTTTCACTGTCACCCTCTGCCCACATTCCCTCCCCTTTATTAAGTCTCTGTAACCCTCCCTTGGTCTTTCTTTGCTCCCTAATGTACCTATAAAAGGTTTTATCCCCCTTCTTAACAGAGTTGGCTATCTTTTCTTCAGTTTGTGCCTTTGCTATTCTGACTGCCTTCCCTGCCTCCTTCTGCTTTACTGATAAAGTTCTCTGTCCTGCTCCTTCTGTGTTTCCTTGTATTTCCTGAATGCTATCCTTTTCTCCTTAACCTTCCCTTCCACCTCTTTTGAGAACCATAGTGTTTTTTTTCCCTTGTTTTGTTTTGTTGATTTGCTTCACACAAAGGCTTGTTGCCTCTGTGATGGCTGTTTTGATTATTCCCTATTGTTCCTCCACCCCCCTTCTTGCCCATTTGCCAGTGCTTTTCTGAGGCACTCTCTCATTTTTCCAAAGTCAGCCTTCCTAAAGTCCAATACGCTTGTTTTTGTATGGCTTGATTCTATAGATGTGTTTATTGTGAACCACACTGTTTGGTGGTCACTTGTTCCCAGATGGCTACCCACTTCTAAATCTGAGATCCTTTCTCCTTCCCCATTTGAGAGTACCAGGTCTAAGATTGCTTCCTCCTGAGTGGTTTCCAACACTAGCTATCTGAGGCATGCCCACTGTAGGGCATCAAGAATGACCCTGCTCTTGGATGTGCCTGCAGCAAAGATACTCAAGTTAACATCTGGCATAATCAGGTCCCCCGTCAAGAATATCTCCCCTTTTTCTGCCATTTTAAGGATGCCTTCTATCATTTCCTTGTCCATTTCCTCCCCCTGAGATGGGGGTCTGCACACAACCCCCATGCGGATTGTGGTGCCATTTTCTGTCTCCAGGGTGACCCACAGTGACTCATCAACTTCCTGTTTACTCTTTAGTTCTGTTAATCCCTTTCTTTATATAGAGAGCTACTCCTCCTCCTCTTTTACCCTCCCTGTCCCTCCTGTAGATTGTGTATCCTGGTATGTTGACATCCCAGTCATGGTTCTCTGTGTACCATGTTTCAGTAACTGCCACAATATCCAGGCATCCCTCTGCCATCAAGGCCACTAGTTCAGGGAGCTTGTTACACAGACTGAGGGCACTGGTACTCATCACCTTCATTTTTTTATGGCCTCACCCCTTTTAGCCCCATCCCTGTCCTTACTGCCTTTCTCTGCATTTACCCCAGTCCTGCTTCCTACTGACTTCTCTACCTTGGTGTTTACCTCACTAACTACTGTTTTGTGGGGGGCGGCTGGGATTTCCCTGCTCCTTTTCAGTGCCTCCCCCCTTGGCTAGATTAAATGCTTGCCAATGAAGCATTTAAACCTATCACCTAGGATCCTGGTTCCCCCCAGATAGATGCAGACCATTGCGCCAGTATAGGCCTGCATCCCTCCAGGTGGCTCCCCAGTCCCCAGTGAAGCCAAAACCCTGAGCTCCACACCAGTTTTTCAACCATTCATTGAATCCCATGGTGCAGAATACCCCAGCATCATCCTTACTATAGACAGGCAGCACCTCCAAGAAGGTTACCATACATGCTACTTGTCTAAGGCCCCTCCCCAACTCTACAAACTCCTCTTGCACCGCTCTGATCCCATTCACAGCCAGGTCATTTGTCCCTAGGTGGACAATGACACTGAGCTCCCTCCCTCGTGCAGCTGCTCCCGTGATCCTGAGGATTCGCTTCCTGTACCTCCAAGCCATGGTGCCAAGTAGTCACCTTTCCTCCCTATCCCCTTCCTCCCCCACTTCTACCCCTCTAATGATCAAGTCCCCCACCAAGAGTTGTTTTCCTTCCCCTGTGGGGTCTCATGCCACCCTCCTGTGGAACTCCTTTGTGGAGGTTCCCAGCATCCTCCTTGGTCTCCACTGCAGGTGTGTCCATAGAGGAACCCCTCTTCGCCAGAACAGCATATGAATTGTGGAGAGGTACAACTGGAGGGATGCACCTCTGTTCCACCACCCTCTCCCTCCCTGAGCCCACCTTGGTTCAACTGCTCCTCTTTCTTGGCAACCTCTGAGGTAGCGGTGGTGGCTCTGGTGGTCCCTGGGTGGGGGAAAAGGTTTCATGAATCTTAGCCAGGTCAGCCTGGAGATGGGCAACCTCTTCTCTCAGACCAGAGAGGTGCCTGCAAACAGGGCAGCATTGCAACCTCCAGACTGTCTCCTGGAACACTGCTGCCACACAGCCATTGCACTACACCACTCCCATCTTGACTTATTTTGTGTTCCCTCTCCTGTTGCTTTGTATGCTTACTATCTTCTCCTTCCATGTATTTTTACACTTACTTTCCTACTGCTTATGTGCCCTTACAATTCTCGCCCTTCCTGTTCTGGGACAGGAACTTCCTGTAGTTTTCAGTAGTCTCCTTCTTCCGTGCTTGGATTCAGATCATGATATTCCTGGCTTCTGTAATACTGTCTGGTAGGGAGCGCTGGCTGACCTGGGTAGCAAAGGCAAAGGCTTTATTACTAACATCTTTATGAACTCTTGAGATGAGGAGGTGACTGGAAAGTGACGTGAAATGATAAGTTTGGCTAAGCTTTGTTAACGAATGGACAAGATACCTGGCATACAGCCCATGTGTGCATATATAAATTAGAGAAGCCTAATATCTATCTAAGAGAAAAAGCCAAGGTTGTTGTATATAGTGCAGAGGAGGGTTAGTCTGTTACATCTTAGCGCTAATCTGCATATATTGTTGAATACATCTTCAGCTTTATGCTGCAATGATGCACTTGCTGTTATGTATATTTCACTTCCATATTCCAGGGTGGGCAGGAGGAACTGGTGGTGTAACATTTTTCTGGTGTTGCAGTCAAAACATCCGTGATTGAGATACAGGAGAAGGGGTTTTGGTGAGTGCTTCATACTGTTTTAATAATGTTTTCATGGAAGGATAAAATATGGTCCTACCATACCCCCGTTACCCAAAGTTTTGTACATTTTCAGGGGTGGGTGACATTGTAGAAAGATTTTTGTTGAGCTGCACAGAGTTATGTTGGTGGTGAATAATATAATTTTTGTTTTAGTGTTATTTAACAGGAGACTTTTCATTCAGACATCTCTGTGTATTGTGAAATAGTACTTGTAGTGAGCTATTGAGCTTTGTGCTAGTTTGGGTTTTACTGTAGATGACGGTGTAATCAGTGCACATGACAATTTTATTGTAGAACCTTTCCATTTCTTCAAGAGTTCCTCTGTGGCGGGCAGGATAGGAAAACAGGACCCTTCCATTTCAAGGAGGAAAGGAAAAATGCTGATTTGTCAGTTCAGCTTGGATAGAGGCTTTGCCATATTAAAATCTAAGTCCTCCATGTGAAAGTTTCTTCTGCTGTCTGAGTCTAAGGATTCTTCTCTCAACTGGTGAAGAGGAGTCTGTGACTGCCAGACTCTATGGCTGCTCTTTCAGGACCACTTGATCTTCTTGGGTCTGTTGCTGTGGTGAAAGTCCGTACCCAGAGATTGGTGTTGGGGGGAAAAAGTGGGTGTACCTTTGACTTGTCTTCTTTGGGTACAGCAGGAGAAAGAGTGATGTTTTCCCTAGCTACCCATTCCTTATCTACAATGTCAGACTGGAGGATTGAGAGGAGAACGATAATGATGAAGATGGAGCTCATTTACAGTCATTTTAGTTCATCCCTCACTGTCAGTGTTTACTTATTGTAGGGGATTCTGGCTCAATTGTCACATTGGTGATTTTTTTGTCTTTCATTGGTTGACATTATGGAACCTTTGTTTCCTGGATATATGTTGAAAGTACTCTGTGCTCAGATATATCAAGGGAAGGGGGGTTGGGAGTATCAGGTAACAGGAGCACTGCTGCAATTCCACAGCTTCTGTGGAGGATAAATGTAATTTAGTAGTCTAACTACAGTACATCACCTCTGGGATCTCTCCAGAGGAAATGATTATTTCTATTCTGTGGGTAATTTCATTCATAGCTAGGTTCTTTCATTCAGAAAATTGGTCTGTAACCTAGTCACACAACAAAAATACACCAAGCACCGTTCTTAGTTTTCAAACTTAACAAAGTTCTATTTAGTGAATAAAAACAAGTAGAAAGGATAATAAAGCAGTTTACCCATAAACCATCCCCAACCAACAGAAATTTAGAAAAATAATATAAAAATCAACATTCCCCAAGACAAACACACAGCCACAGTGACCCAAACGAATAACTAATACTGAGATATAATGTTACATGAAACAATTTAATCTAATAAGAGAGAGAATTAGAAAGATGCCAAATCATACGGGAGTCACTGTACCATTTCTAGAGGCATTTAGCTTTCCTCCTGTTCACTTGAGTTCCTTCCCCCTCATCATCTAAGCACTTCTCCAGTCACAAAGATTCCCTATTGTAGTTCAGACCCAAGATGCAGAATTGGCAGGGAAAGGTATCTGTCCTTGTCCTGCTGGCTCCTGGTGATTTCTGTTTTGGAACTACATGCTAATACCAATTTCTCCACGTCTTACAAACAGCAATTGCAGAAACACCCCCTTCCTCAGTTAGTTCTGTAACATTATGGATCCCCCTGTCTCTCTGCTCCACCATTCTCCTTGTTTCTAGTCTTCTTTTGCCATGCCAGCAAGGTCAGGCAGGCCACAAAGCAGCCGGTGGAACAACAGTGCATCTTCAATGTAGTCACAGCATATTGAATCTTAATGGTTGAAACTGCTGGCCAGCACAATGGAATAAATCAGCAGGTGAGGCTGTCAATCAGGTGAAAGTGCATTCTTGGTTGCCATGCCCACCAGGCATCTAGGGGGGCTGAACAGCAGAACAGCATAAATGGACAGGGCAGCAGGCAACATGCCAATCAGATGAAAGGGTATTCCTATTACCAAAGCAACCGGGTACAATCTTTTTTTTCTGTCTGTCTGTCTCTCACACCCATACCTCTCAACCTTTTGTCCTCGAAATGTGGAACATTGCCTCTGCAAATGGCAAAAATGAGCAAAATGTGGAACACTAAATCAAATCTTTATCTAGGAGGCTCAGAACACTGTTAAAATGTTTGCATTTATGTTCAGAAAGTCTGTTATTAATTGAATAATATATTTTTGCATCATTTACTAAAGATTTTTGCTTTAAAATGTTAATACTGAATGTGGAACGAGTCCTCACAATGTGGAACAGAGAGCTTTTGTGAAGTAAAATGAGGAACGTTCCTCGTAATGTGGTACAGTTGAGAGGTATGCTCACACCTACACACACATAAGATTACTTTTCATGTTTATGTGTCTCCCCCTCCTGTCTTTGACAGCTCACATTAACATAACTAAGTTTCAAGGAATTTACACCTTAAAAAAAAAAAAGAATTTATTTATTTACTTATTTAAAAGTTTTGCCAGGAGGGCACACAGAGCAGAGTGCTGCTTGATTCCAGGTGTGTCCTGGGGGCCGGGAACATGGAGAAAAAAAACACACCATCCAGTACATATAATGTACAATATTGCAATATGAACATACGGAGGTATAAGTTAAAAGCGTAAGAAATACAACAATAAGCAAAGCAATTGATGACTGTGATGTAATTCTAGCAGTGCCACTTACAAGTTCATTTAGACCCTGAGTCATTACAGATACATGTGTACAATTCCATAGGGCTGACAGGGCAAGGGTTATGGAAGCAATCAATAAAATCTAAGTATAGTGTATAAGTGCACTTTTTGGTGTAGATGCCCCCCCATATCAAAAATAATTGGTTTATCAAGAAAGCCTATAAATAGAATTCACTGAGTTTCTCTGCCTCCCCCAAATAACTAGTGACTGGAACTGATACAGATTGTTGGATCTATGTGGCCAGAATTTGTAAAAATGTAAGTTTCCTTCCATTTTTTCCATGTATCATTAACACTTGCTATTTTTAAATGTCTTGTTTGTCTACGGGGCAAATTAAGACTTCCTGGAGGCTTAGGCTCAGCACACATTTTAGACTCCCCACCACCCCTTCCCACTGTCACTTTTGTCACCAACACATATGCGGGTCACACTCAATGATGGACTGATTCTCTCTCCCTCTCTCTCTCTCTCTCTCATGATGGTGCTTGCCGCTGAAGGCACTTACACTGGTCCCCTGCTGCTGAGAAAAATTATTTCTTTCCCTTTGTGCCTCCTAGTGCATCCCATTTTTGTTTAGCAGGGAACATTGTACACCGAAATCCCATCATTTTTTCACCATGACCTGGCCCAAGCTGTGTATCTAGCATACACGTAGTATTCATGAGTTAGTCCATAAATTATTCTATTAAGCATACATTCATTGTTATAGTAAACATTTTTGGTCATATTGTACTTGTTAGAAGACACAAGTGAATTTCTTTGCTGCAGTTCATACTGTGCCAAGCACCACTTGATTCCAAGCTGCTCTAATGAATAGACATCAAAGTAACTGCTGGAGACCCACTGTGAAAGGCTCCAGCCCCATGCTAACTGGGTCACAGATGGGGCGGTCACGTTGAGCTACTGCCTGCAAGTGTGTGACTGCTTACAACTGTGAATGCCAGGTAGAGCACTAGAGGACTGAAAAAGAAGCAGGGGCCAGTAGAAATCAGGAATGAAATGTATGGGGGGACTTGCTGTAATAACAGACAGACTTGCATTGTTAGATGGGAGACTTGCATTGACAATTGGTGGGAATGGGGGGACGCTGAAAGGGAAACACAGGATGCCAGGGTGGATTAGGGCAAGGGGGAAGGACCTCAATTGCATGACCTAGGGGTTAATTGCATCAGAAAAAGGGAGATTGCACTGGAATACTATGGAATTACATCAGAAAGGGGGTGGGCTAGCTCGGTAGTACAGTGGCTGCATTGGTTCACACCACAAGCAAGGGACACTGGGTGCTGTTTGACAGAAACTGGATAGGGGAGCTACTTGGAATACCTGTCTTGGGGAGGGAAAGTAAATCCTTCCAATGCACTGCTACCCCCTGGTGTCACAGGAGGAGGGGAGCCATGAGGGAAGGATTCTGCAACTCACAGGGTGTTCATCAGCGTATACATGCTCATCTAATGTACAACATGAATGCATCATACTTCCCAAAGGATCCATCAGGGGAATTATGAAGGGGGCAGTCTTTCCCACCCTCTGATGTCCCTGCTAGACAAGCTTCTGGATTCCCCTTTAAGTCACAATCAAGGCTTAAATTTTTCTGTGATTCTGCAGCCACAGAGATTACTGCCAACGTTAATGTAAACTCCAGAATGGTTTTCCAATGTTTACTTAAACACTGCAGTTTACATAAACCAGGGAATAGTTTTCTGCAGGTTCCATAAACTGTGGAATATTATTTCGTCATTTACATAATCCACTAAATAGTTTTCTGCATTTTACTTTGAAGTGAATATAAACTGTGAACAAAATAAATCTGCAGTTTACATTGACTCTCCCATGTAAACTGAGAAAAAACATTTAATAGATCATATAAACTCCGGAAAACTATTCCATGGTTTATATGAAATTCTGCAGAATGCTTTTTGGAATTCCACAGAATTTAAAACAATTCTGAAAAGCATTTTGGAACAGCCTCTGCCCATTAATTTGCCTGCTAGTGCTTTGTCTTATATAGAAACGTAGAACATAGAAACAGAATTTGGCAAAAGACAAGGACTGCTTGGCCCATCCAGTCTGCCCAGTTCTCCCTACCTACGCTATTACTGCAGACCATGCTGAATCTACAACTCTTTCTTTCTTTCTTTCTTTCTCTCTCTCCCCCCTCCCTTCCTCTCCACTATGATTTTCTTGTGCTTATCCCATACATTCTTGAACCCGCCCCCACTGTTTCCACCCCACCACCTCCATTGGAAGACTGTTTCAGGAATACACCACTCCTTCTGTGAAGAAGTACTTCCTCACATCTCTCCTGAATCTACCCCCTTAAACCACCCCATCTTAAAACCAAAACATTGAAATCCCCCTGCCCGTCCACATCACCATTCCTAACCTCCAAGCCTTCCGGAGTCACCTTATTTCATGTAGTAATACTTTTATCAAGTCCCATGCTGTGCAGCAATCTGCATCCTTCTAAATTCACCCCCAGGCCTGAATTCTAGTTTCTTGTCCCAGACGAGCTTAGTGCCAGATGCTCAAAGCACTACTGGAGCAAGAAACTGCCATTCTGGCATGGAAGTGAAACTAGATGGATGTAGATTGTTGCACGGCCTAGAAGCTGATCAAAATATTACTACTTCAATTTCCGGTGATGTCAGCAAGCTAATGGCTGCCTAGTCCCAGAGCTCGCACTCCCCACATACACTAATCGATTAACATTGCCATCCTGAAGATGTCATCACTGGCAAAATCCAAGAGAAACAAGTTAGGGAACCCTCCAAACACTCTGGTGCAAAAATTGAAAGAGCTACTTCACGCGGAGAGCTCAGAAACACTAGAAGACCAGGAGGCTCCTGAGGGCGCATTGTCAGCAATGTTGCATGGCGAGGGAACCCAGGCTGAACTGATAAATACCATCATGCAGACTGCAAAGATGGTGACAAAGATAGATCAAATCTTCTCGGAGCTGCATACAGATATTAATAAAATAGATCATAAGACCAAAAAATTGGAGCTATGCCTTACCCAGGTCTCTGAACAAACCGACAGGCATGACTGCCTCCTACTGTATTTGCTCACCAAAGACAGGCAGCTTACCCACTGAATGGATGATTTGGAGGGGTGAAGTAGGAGACAGAACATATGGGTGTATAGTGTACCTGAAGGGCTAGAAGACAAACATAGCAATGTTACCACCTTCCTACAAGAGCTGTTCAGGGAGTCGCTTTCACTACTGCCAGACTTTGACCTGCAAATGGACTGTGCTCACAGGTCCCTTGGCCCCAGACCCAGCAATGCAGGCGCGAGGCCCAGGTCACTAATTGCACACCTTACCTCATACCAGGCAAAAGAAGCCTTGATCCACAGGGCATGGCAGCAAGGTCCTATTGAATACTCTGGACACAGAATATCCATCGATAACGACCACACCACAGGGGTCCAGGAAGCCAAGTCGCACCTTATGGCCTATCATCAAGCAGCTCTGAACAAAAAACATTAGGACACAAGTTCCCTTCCCTGCGAGGCTCAAAGTAATCACGGAACAGGGGACTAAAATCTTGCAAGATCTTCTGGCTGCTTCCCCCTTTCTTCAGAGCCTGGGAATCAACACCTCACCCTTAACGAAAGAAAAGCAGGAAAGAGATCTCCTGGCTTCTGCATGGAAAATCACACAGAAAGGCATCCCCAGATGAGGTCATCAACCAGGGGCATCCCAAACCAACCTCTGTGCTGATGTCTCCGCCATGCTGCAGAAGTATGGCGACCTGGCATCTGTTAACAAAAAAGCTGAACACCTGCAAGAAGAGACAGAGGACGATGATTCAGACAACACATCAGACCTGTTACATACCTCTGAAACCTGAAGGCTCTCAAAGTGAGACTGATCTGCACACCACTGAATCCTTTTAAAACCGACCCAGCTGTTCTCACCCCTCGCATCTCCCAACCTCGAGCTGCAGAGAAAACAACCTCCCCGAGCACTACAAAGAGCGGATCCAAGCCAGATGCTGCTACATTCTCAGAGGGCAGCAACCTGTTAACATTACGTCAAGTAAGCACTCTCATTTGAACTCACTGCACCCTTCTTGTCCTGGTTCAAGGTGCTACTGTGCCTCTATGGTTTAAACTGGGGGGGGGGGTGTGAATGAAATCCTGAACTGGCCCACTGTCCTGAAAGTTAATCCTGATTGCCTCTAATCGTGAAAATAATGTGAAGGTGACTTTCTGGCAACTTTAACCCACTTCAAGCCACTCCTTAATTCAGGACTCAGGAGATCAGGACTCCTTGCGGTGCACCTGCTACTACAATGACTGAGACTGCTAGGCTTTCTATTAACAGGCCTATGAAACAAGATCAGAAATGTTTCTCTCCCTCATGGTGGACCCTCTCTTTGTGGCGACTGTGTAACGGTGAGACCTACACCTCAACTCCCTGTTCTCAATGCCACGGGTCTCTATTCCGGGACCCACCTTTCACTAAACTATCAGACCAACTCTCCCACGTGGAGGTAAGATCTCGGGGTAAATCTAATACTGAAGCCCACTGAACATGCTTACTGCTCTTCGAGCAGGTCTGATCAGTGTATCCAGGATCGGATGCAGGGGGAAAGCTGAGCACCTAAACTGCTGGGTTTAAACACTAATTTTGGTTCAAAATGCTTTATAAGGGACACTAAGCCTGAAGTTCTTGTTGTTTTTATGGTCATCTTCACAGGTTTGATATATCAGCATTATTTAAAATGTTACAGGCGATGTTACAAATTAACAAAAATAATTGATGTGTGGGGGGAGGGGGACGTGGGCTTATCGTTCAAAGAAATGCTTGCTGACAGAGAAAGGTTGGGCCTAACTTGGGAGAGAACCCGAGGGCCTGTGGGAACACCCATGCTTCTGCGGAGCATCCTTGCTCCAACCGCCCTTGCGATTACCTTTCAGCTGGGGACCATCTCCCAGCCATCCTTAGGAAGTCGACAATGTCCAATAAGGACAAAGGGGTCACTTGGCCCACAAGCCTCATGGACCTTGACAATGTACTTGCTCGTGGATTCTACACAGAGTCAGCCAGAGTACAAAATGTTTCCCCAGTGTGGGGCTTATTAGCATTATTATTATTACATAAACTGAAAGTTCAAAGTTTGAGGTTATTTGTTTATAGTTTATATGGCTACACTGTTCTAAATGAGGGTCTGGGCTGCCAGCCATGGTATAGTCACATCGTTTCATACTGCATACCACCAGTGTTGCCCTATGTTTATCTAAATGGCTAGTCAATATACTAAGGTACTATCCTACAATATTAATGGGTGCTCGAACCCCATTAAGAGGAAACAGATTCTGAGATATTTAGCCTCACAGAAATGTGAGGTGAATTTTCTGCAAGAGACGCACTTATCCCCCACTGAGATTCTGAAACTGAAGTCCCAGAGCCACCCTCACCTCTTCCATTCCTCCTTGCCCTCTGGTAGAAAGAGTGGTGTGGCCATTCTCTTGTCCGCAACCTTTCCCATTGAGCAGGAAGAGGTGATAGAGGACTCTGGAGCCAGACATATCATAGTGATTGGTCGAGTCCAGGACACAGAAGTGACTCTGGTGAATATTTATGCCCCCCCCCGGTCCCCACCCCTTTTATTCCTCCCTTGTTCAGCTTATTGCAGAGAAAGCCCAAGGGACTCTCATAATGGGAGGAGACTGGAATTTCATATTTGATAGGACTTCCTGAATTCCCAAGCCAGACCTCCGAAAGGCAGCATCTCTCAAAAAGATTTTTGACCAGGTGGGGCTACTGGATATCTGGCGGGAAAAGTATCCTAGAGTTAAGGACTATACCTACTATTGGCCGAGATTTAAAATATACTCTCGCTTAGATACTTTTGTCACATTCACCAGAGATATTATATGCTTCCCCTCTATGTGGGTAGGGAGGTCAAACCCATCTGACCATAGTCCTATCTTTCTAGAAGTGGATTTTTGCCTGCCCAGGAGAAATACACACTGGAGGTTGAATAATTCCCTGCTTCATGACAGGAAAGTAGTAGATACCCTTAAACAACACATCTAAAATACTATAACAGAAAACTCAACAAAAGAAGTAACCCCACGGATCATATGGGACACACTTAAAGCTACCGTTAGAGGGAAACTTATTTCCATAGTCACGCACAAGAAAAAACTGCATAAACAAAAGCAGCAAGAACTCTTAGTGCAAATTAAGGATCTTGAGAGCACACAGAAAATTAAATGGGAAGAGCATGGGGACCTACAGATAAAAACTTAAAAGAAAGATTACAAAAACTGCAAAAAGATGAAACAGAAAGGGTACTCTTTTACCTCAAACAAAGGTATTATGAAGGAGGCCCCATAGGCACCAGGCTTCTGGCACTCAGACTTAGACAGCATATGGCCAGAGCGACCATCACCAAAATAATCAATCCCCGATCAGGTCTTCCAACCACTAAATCATCCCAAATAGCTGAGGCCTTCATAGCTTATTATTCCAAGCTATATAGCCCTCAAACAGAAACAACATGCGAAGATAAATAACAGTACTTGAGATTGCTTTCCCTTCTATCTCTCTCCTGGGCAAAGGCCCATCTCCTAACCAAGCCAATCACTCAGTCTGAAGTTTTAAACACTACAAAAAATTTGAAAACAGGGAAGTGTCCAGGCCCTGATGGCTTCAGTGCCGAATTCTAGAAGGCCTTTAGGGCTGAGGTCATTCCACTGTTATTGGAGGTCTACTCGGGAATCTGGGAGGAAGGGAACCCAGTCCCCCCCCTTGGCAATATGCCTCCATCTCCCTAATACATAAAGAAAATAAAGATCCCACTCGTTGCAAATCCTACCAACCCATCTCCCTTCTTAATTCGGACTGTAAAATATTCACATCAATCATAGCCTCAAGACTGAATTACCTACTCCCAGACCTGATTAATAAAGATCAAACTGGCTTTGTGTCAGGTCGACAGGCCCCAGACAGTGTCCGCTCCACAATTAATGTGGTTGATTCTATCCACCGTTCTCGGACCCCTGCCTGCCTAATGAGGCTGGATGCCAAAAAGGCCTTCGATAAGGTATCCTGGGGTCTCCTGGGGTTTTCTGTTCCAGGTCCTGGAATGCATGGAATTCCCACAGGTCTTTATAGACACCATCAAACTCCTTTATTCTGGCCCTCAGGCCTACGTGAGAGTCAATGGAGGGATCTCTGGCAGATTCAGGCTAGGCAGGGGCACCCGACAGGGATGTCCACTGTCTCCCCTCTTATTTGCCCTCTGTAGTGAACTCCTTGCAGAGGCCATACGGATATCAAATAACATTCAAGGGATAGAGGTAGGGGTCTTCCATCTAAAAATTTCCCTCTATGCAGATGACGTACTGCTGTACTTGTCCCGAACTGAACAGTCCATCCCCCAAGTCTGGACTATTCTAGAGGAATTTGGTAAGCACTCGGAATACATTCTCAACAAATCTAAGACAGAAATTCTCAGTTTCTATTACACTCCCTCAAAGACAATACTGGACCTACTCCCCCTGAACTGGTCAGCCCAGAAAATGAAGTAATTAGGTACTTTTATCACCAAACACACCTCACAGCTATTTAAGGCAAACTATATGCCACTGGTGAGTCAAATGAAAAAAGACTTGGAGAGGTGGTTACTAATAAAGTTTCCTATGTACTCTAGGATACAAGCCATAACTATGAATATACTCCCTAAATTCCTATATCTCTTTCAATGCTTACCCACTTTCATACATAAGTTACGGTTCCAGGACTGGCATAAACTGATCTCTAAATTTGTCTGGAATAAAAAAAGACAGAGAATAAACCTCCTGATCCTACAGACACATAAAAATAAGGGTGGCAGATCCCTCCCAGACTTTGAAGATTACTACCTGGCTGCGCAGATTAAGGTGGTCCTGCAATGGTCTGCTCCTTCCTACACCTCGAATTGGAAGGACATGGAGGTGGGGGAGGAGAGGGAGAGTGGTCCACCCTTGGAATTCAGAGCTGTCTTCCCACCCAGTTCCCTCGTGCTCCCCCCGTCCAGGCTTGTGGCTATAAGAGAAACAGTAAGAGCAGAACACAGAACCTGGCAAAAATACAAGTTAAAACATCACTTTGGCCTCTATGCAGGTTGGCCTGGGACCCTAACTTCCTCCCCACCTGAACGGACCACAACTTTAAGATCTGGGACAGAATTGGCCTCACATGTTGGCTAATTTCTCCAGGATGACATAGTCAGAGATTTTGAATCTCTTAAGCAGGCATTTGGTCTCAGAAACTCAGACCATTTCAGGCACCTCCAAGCTAGATCATATGTGATTAGATGTCAAAGAGCGGATAAGGACCCTACGAGAGCTGCCTCCTTTTTAGAAAGCCTTCAGGCAATAAGGACTGCTCAGACCCAAAAGGGCTGGATTTCTGCCCTCTACAAATCACTAGCAGTACTAAAGAGTGACCCCCTGGGCAGAATAAAAGCTAACTGGCAGAGGGAGGGGGGAGTGGACGTGGGTGAAATTAACTGGGAATCCATTTTCCACATTACCTCCAGAACTACTTGATCACCACACTGGCAAGAGTTTGCTTGGAGGATCAGAGTGCGTTACTTCCTGACCCCTTCTGCCCTAGCAAAAAGAGATCCTACAAGACAAAAAGCTTGCTGGAGGCGATGTGGGGAGGTGGAAGCTGACCATTTGCATATCTTCTGGACATGTTCCCAGATTCGTTCTTTTTGAGGGAAGATAACCTCCACACTGATGGACTTGTTTATTCTGAATGCTCCACTGGACTGTCCAAATGTGCTCCTTGGTGCCCCCCCCCCCCGTGGCGTGAGGGGTGCCAACTCACTTTACCTTTGGGCCATTTTGCTAACAGCAGCCCATAAGACCATTACTCGCTCCTGGCTTCAGACCATATCGCCCACTAAACAGAACTGGCTTCAGGTGATCCAAGAAATTCTAGAACTTGAAGAACTGACCTTTAAACTGAACCAGAAGTCCCATATTTTCACTCGAAGATGGACAAGATAGCTGATCTGGTTGGACTCCCACCCGACCTCCGACCCCACAGGGACAGTCCAGGGGAGCACCCTCAGCTCCACTATCTAAATGTTTTACCAATGAGGCCCCATAAGAAGAGTAAATCTATTACACAATAGAGTCGCATGACTGCAAGATGTAGGAAATAGTACTAACCCGTATCCTTAGTTATAACTGTAACTTAATGGATTTGTGTATGCATATGGCTGTGTATTGTGTGAAAATGATGAAGCTGACTGTACCTATCTTTCTGCTGTTATGTACCCAATTGATGTTAATAAACATGAATTAAAATATATATATATATTACTACTTTAAATGCAGTGACCTGAGGGGCTCTCAGGGTGAGGTGAGGAAGGTGATGGGGCTGAGATTAATGGGGGGTTGTTTTCTAATACTGCATGTGTAAAGAATTCAGAAGTTAATGGACAACCTGCCTGGTTTGTGGGTCCCAGCACCAAAGCAAACATTTTTTTCTCTTACCTGGCTGCTGGGAGAGCCCTATCTGCTGCTAAAGCCCCCAACTGCCACCACAGAACTTCCTCAGAAATAGGAAACTAATGCCATAGAAGTTCTGTGGCAACAGGGGGACTTGCCACAGAACTCTGACCCAAATTGCCTCAGTGAAATCAAGGCCTCGGTCATAACCCTTTTGATAGGGTTCAGGGGAGAGGTTAGTGGAGAAAATACCTGCAAGCAAGATGTCACCGATCAACCCACACACTACAGTATGAGGACTCACAATGCTCCATCCCCAGTTCACTGGCTCCTCCCATCTCACTCCTTTATCAAATCTAAGTAATCTCTGGGGAGTTGTTCAACTTGGGGTCTTGCCAATTGGGTACAAGCCATGGGTTACTGGGAAGTTGGGACAAGGAAAGTGTAACAAAGAGTGGGGCAGGATTCTTGGGGGCTCCTAGAGCAAGATAAGGAGTTGGGTAGACAGTGTGTGTGTGTGTGGGGGGGGGGAGGGGACCTTGGATCAGGTTTGGAAAGTAGAAATTATAAAAAACAGAAGAAAGAGAGAGAGGACTGTATTGTGTGATCAGGTATGATTGGATCAGGTGATTAGCAAGATGTATTTGAAGTGGGGGATTGCATCAGTAACTGTACTGCATTGGCATTTTGGGAGAAGGTGCCACGGGACACCAGTGTTCATGACAGGGATGCCTCAGAATGTAGCTGCAACATGTTGGGTGCATTGCTCAACACTACATTAGTGCCACCTGTCAACACTTCCCGAGATGCTAGTTAGCACTACCCCTGATAGGGCTGGCTAACATCTGAATCAGTGATTCACACTGCACATTTCCATTGGGACCATGGTTGTGCATGGTGCAATCAAATGGTGACTCAGAGGAGCTGGTGGCAAGTGACAAGTTTGTTAACACTCCAGGCCCATCAGGTCTGTTCCCTGCCACTTCGTAAGCAGGGATTTATAAGCATTCTGTGAATGCATGTACAATTTATAGTGATACCCAACCCACTCTACTACCTAGGGCACCTTGTGATCCCCTTGGTAAGTAGTAATGTAACCAGGCTTACCTTGAGGGCCTGTATTCATATTCACCATTTCCACTGGTAGTTGTTCCATATGTTCACCACCCAATGTTAGAAGAAGTGCCTCCTGGATGTGTCCAGCTGGAGCACACCAGATGAATCATCTCCATCTATTTGATCTTGCTGGTACCCTTGAGTATGTGGAAGACTGAGATCATGTCTCCTCTCAGCCTCGTTTCCAGGGTGAACATGTTAAGGGCATCCAGCCTCCACTCATAAAGTTTGTTCTCTATACCACATATCATTTCTTTTGCCCTGCATTGAACTATCTCTACTGTCTCACTATCCTTTCTGTATTGAGGGGCCCAGGACTACACACAGTACTCCAGGTGGGGCATATCTAGGGCCTTGCAAAGTGGCAGGATTGCCTCCCCGCTCTTCCAGTGGAAGGCTGGCTTGCGAGGCTTCATATCTCTCTCTCTCTCTAGCTCTGTTCAGCCCTGAAGGCTATCATGAAGCCTACCAGCATCCCTTTTCCATTTTCTCCCTGTTCCCAGTTGTTGGGGCGCGCACATCAGCGTGCGCATGTTGAGGCGCAGGCATGCTGCAGAGTCCCACAGCACCCTCCTGTCTGTTGTCATCCCAGACTCACACTACCACCAGGCCTCCACCTCATGGCAATTGTTCAGTGGGGATGACAATCCACCCTCCTCGGAAGAAGAGAGCAGTCCAACGGATGCTTAATCTTCTCCCTCCTTGGCCGACTCCTGATGACCTGTCTGCTTCCAAACCCAGGTCACCGGCGTGGTAGGAGGTAAGGCGCACAGCGCCTCAGCCCTCCACCCCACTGGGTGGGCTTACCTCCCACATTTTTGATAAGACGCTACCTCCATAACAAAAGTCTGGATCCTCCACTGAGTTCTTTTGATGCATAATGATTGTTTTTGATAATCAGTTGAAAATATCATCAAGCAAGCTGGTCTGTAATTTTCTTAATCTCCCTTTACTCTTTTTTTTTAACCCAGTTTTTTCTCCTTGGCACTCATCCTCCCAGTTCTTGAGTGTTCCTGCCATAATCCCAGCACTGGGCACTGCTACACAAATTCTTCTGCAACATGGTGCCCAAGAATACCATCACCATCATATAAATGGTGTTGAGGTTTTTGCCCTTTTGTTTCCTCTTCAGTCCCCCCGCCACCTGCTGGCACTCGGTAGTGCCCCTGAGACCTCACCTGTAGGCATCTCCATGTGGAGGAGACCAAACTCCTTGGCCCACTACAGGATTCACTGTGGCAGCGGGGCTGAGTGCTGCTCTTCCCAGGTTAGAAACAGGTGCCACCAGCAACACTTCTAGACTTTGGTCAATATGACTGTGAAAACCCTGAGTGCACTCCGACTCCAGGTCACCCATATGGTAGTGTTGCACACTACCATGGTGGGTGGCCCTTCTTCAACCATTTGTTTTTAATTTATAGCCCTCCCCCGACCAGTCTCCACCATGGTCCACTTCTACTCGGCCTCCTCTTAGCCCCATCTAGCACTTTTTGTGGCATTTACCCTTTCCCCATGGCCTACCCAACCTAGTGCGGCACTCCAGGCTGGGGAATGCAGCCCTCAAGAACATGTCTCTCCAATGAGATGGGAGTCTCATCACTGCAGTGGGACTCTGCGTCATCCTATGACATGTTGGGGGAGTTTGCTCCATATTTCTCTCAGCCCACAGGATCTCAGTGCACTAGGGGTATCAAACACGCATGCATGTGAAGCATGTCAAAGTTAATCCCAGCTGATGCCCCCTTCCCTGCTATGCCTCCATTGTAGTACTACCTGTCACCCTGATGTCTATGTGATAGCAGAGGCAGCAACCCACCAACCCCGAAAGGAGGCATCTGCCTTCTAGAATGTTCTATCTTCCTTCCCACAGCCAACCCTGAAGTGGGCTGGGCTTGTTCCCAAACCTGGATGCCAGTGTCATAATTAGCAATGCTGTTGCACCAACATCCTTTCACCATTTTTTTAGGAGATAAACCTCAAGGGCTTTGCTACCTTCCTCATGGTAATGCCTGTGTCACGTCATCCGATTGAACGTATGTAGGCAGCAGTCTCCTCCAGGACCCAACAAAGGCCCACTCATAGTTCAGCTGCTGAGAGTCCATGGGAAATACATGGAGCAATACTTCCAAGGAGTGTGTGTCACCTCTGCAACACACCACTCTGGGACAATCCAGAGAGCAAGCAATACAATTCTGCTCCCAAATCCAGATTTCCTACATGGCAGTACAGTAAGCTGCAACCTTGTAACTTATCTAATGTGTGGCTGCACTGGAGTTTGAAAGAACAAGCCATGGGGAGCCTAAAATAATGGCTCAGTGATAGGAAAATGGTAGTGGGACTTTGCACTACCTCTAGGGTTTTGTTTTGATTCACAGTAAAGAGCTAGGTGTGCTGCTGAAGTGAAGGGGATATATATATATATATATATATATGCTGGTTTGTATATAAGGTTGGAGTGACAGCCTGCTTTTTTATTCAGTAGGGTTTTAAAGCAGTAGTGCCTGTAACAGTGAGAATCGTTATATATCTTTTCATTCTATTTCTCTTTTTCTCTTCTCGTGTACAATGTTATTTGTGTCATGTTTTGAGATCACGGTAACACTTTTTTTACATTTGAAAAAATAAAAGCAGCCAGCCTCAGGTGTTCATTATTTATTTATTTATTTTTATTTATTTATTGTAGTCTCGGATTACAACCCTTGAGCTAAAAGCTCATTTACAGAGGTTCCACGTCCAGCAACAGGAACAGGCAATGACAAACACATAATTACAAGACATTCAGTGGTGATGAACATGTACAAAAACAAAAACTATTACATTCCATAAGTAAAGTTACAGCAGAAAATGATAATTACAATGTGTTGTTAACTGGAAGAGAAGGAATACTTTCCACAAGGTTTTAATATTTACAATATTTAATGGCCATTTGGGAAGAGCAAACAAATATAGTGCAGGTAGCCAGTAACCACTGTCGAGTTGTGGGGATAGGAGGGAGTGGGAGAAGGGGAGGTAGGAAGATTTTGGGTGAAGTGGGGGGAGGAGGAGGAGGAGGTAGGGATGGGATATTAAGACTGGAGCAGAGTGAACAGGAGGGTAAGGTAGGGAGTATATAGGTGATTTTATAGGTAGGGTGAAGGTAGGAGAAAGGGTGAATAGGTAGCAATAACAGAGAAAAGGAGAACCTAAGATGGTCAGGACAGCCATAGGCTGGGAAGTGGGTTAATTGAAACAAGTGCATTTCTTTTGGATTGTGAGATCCGCTCAGAGTTTTGATTTAAAAGGTCCAAATTTGGTTTCTGTGTGTATATCATTTGGGAGGGAGTTGGGCCAGTTTGGGGCCTGGAAACCAAAGGATCATTGTCCTTGCAAGGTACGGCGGAAGGGGACCTTAAAGAGATTGTTGGTTGACCCCCTGGTTAATCTGGCTGCTGTAGCTGGGGTCAGCTTGGACTGGACCCCTGCTGGCACAAGGCCAAGGGTTGCCTTTTTTGCTAGAAGACACGACTGATATCGGATTCTGATATCCAGATCTAACCAATCCGATTGTGAGCATACGTGACAGGTGTGGGGTGCTTAGGACTAGTCTGCAGGTTTTGTTCAGTGTTAGGGCAATTCTTTTTAGGGTAGTGTCGGAGGCAGCACTATAGATGACTAGGCCATAGTGTATTATAGAGAAGACAACTATTTATGGCAAGTTTAAGGGCTTCATCTGTAAGGTAGTGCCCATGCCGGTGGAGTTGGCTGATTCTCCTGTTAGCTGAACTAGCAGTCTGGTCAATGTGCAGTGAGTAGGAGAGGGAACTGTCCAAGGTAACCCCAAGGTATTTGAAGCTTTGTACCATTTCAAGAGCTTCATTTTGTTTGTTGCGGATAATCAGTTTGGAAGACTTATACCTACTGTGTGTGGAGACAAACACCATGGTTTTAGTTTTGCTATAGTTTAACAGTAACCGTGCATTCATGAACCAGTCTTCGACGTTTTTAAAGTTGAGCTGCATCCGCTGTTCAAGAGAAGTGGGGTCAGGGTAGCTAATGTAAAGGATGGCATCGTTTGCATAAAGGAGGATCCTGTCTTGACATGTAAGTGGAGGGTAATTTAAAAAAAGACTGAACAATAATTCTCAACTGTTTTTAAAGAGAACCATTCCTGATCATTTTAAAACTTCCCCAAAAATAAGAGGAAGCTCTCTTACCTCCGTGGGAGCTCCTCTGTAGCAAAAACAGCTTTTGTAATTACACCAAAGGAAAGGGATCATAAATTGCCCGAGGGGCTAGCAGTGCATTCCCTTTCCACCTCCCTGTTGCTGGCCATGCCCCTGTGCTCTGACATTTTGTGATGTGGCAATAGGGAGAGCGTGAGGGCATGCTCCATTGCAGTGTACGCAGCATCATTTTAACGAACAGTTTTTGGCCATTTAGGTGGCCATTTGGTAAAATAGGAGCCAGGGTTCAATTAACTAGAGTCTTGTTAGTTGAACCCTGGCTCCAGTTTTACCAAATGGCCATTTAAATGGGTGAAATCTGTGCTTTAAAATGACGCTCCATACACTTCGATGGAGCACGCACTCACGCTCTCCCTACTGTTGCGTCATAAAATGTCAGAGCACAGGGGCATGGCCAGCAACAGGGAAGTGGAAAGGGATCGCACTGCTAGCCCCTCAGGGCAATTTATAATTCCTTCTTTCCCTCAGGGGTATAATTACAAAAGCTATTTTTACTGTAGAGGAGAGCTTCCTCTTGTTTCTGTGGAGCAACGAAAAAGATGCTCTCTCAACACTCACTGTCCTGTAAGTTTAGGAAGCAGTGTCTGTTGCAGGCTAGTGCATCTTAGTCATGAGAAAAAGGATGCAAGAAAATGGCTTTGAAAAATAATGTATGCTGATTGGCTGAGAGCCTCATCAAGTTGTACATTAATTTTTCTTAATGCCCGGTTAAAACAAAGTGTCACACTAAAAAGTGCACTACAAGGGGTATCACTTGTACCCTCCAATTTATAAAACCTCAGTGGCAACCATGTTTTTTGATCACTTACCAAGCGAATGGCTCCCCCATTCACCTAACAGTCTAATGCGACCATAACTGCCCCGGTTACCACAAAAGCTGATAATAAGTGGAAAATAATGCAGATATATATTTTTTTTACTTTCTTTCAATGAAACCGCCAGCACAGATGTGGCCAGCCGTTCATGTCTGCACTAGCCAGTCAGCCCGGTGGTGCAGAGGGTTGAGGCACTGGACGTCACACCTTGTGCAACACCACCGACCTGGGTTTGGGAATGGACTCAGGCCATTGGGGGTTGGCAGGGAAGGAATCGAGCATCCAGAGGACTGCTCTCTCTTCCCAGGGAGGGTTTTGGGGGTCTGTGCCACTCTTGAGCAGCCTCTGACAGCAATTGGAGGAAGCACAAGAACATGTGGCTCAAGCATAGCGGGGACGGAGCTGCGGTGAATGTTGGCACATTGTGCCATGGATGTCATTGCGCGTCCGAGCTCCGGGGGCAACAAGGAAAATCCTGCCCAGTGGTTGCGGCCCCACATCCAATGCCGTGAGTCCAGACATCTGACCTGGTTCCTCATCCCGAGGCGAGCCTGCCATCACTACAGATAGAGTGCTGGTAGGAGTGGCGGTCCTTCCTTGAGGGACTCAGAGCTGAGGGGTTAAGGTGAGCCCATGGGAGGAGGTGACTCCAACCAGAAGAGGATTGTTAGCGCTTCAGGTGGATGGGCAGACCCAGCAATCGAGAGACCTCGCTGGAGAGAGGTTAGTGGCAGGGGTACATAAATAGAAAAAAAATGTCGTCATTAGCCTTGTGCTACTGTCCTATGTACCACAACTTGTTTGAAAGCCGCATAAAACAGAAAGTGACTTAGCATTCACAGAGATACCACATGAAAAGACCGCATTGTGGTGACCTTCAGTAAACACTTCAAAATGGAGCACCGTATGTGTGTGTGTGTGTGTGGGAGGGGGAGGGAATCTCCACAGAAGCAACTGTGAGCGATGGTAAGTGGGGGAGGCGGATCTCTGCACAAAACCAAGTCTGAAAGGATGCACTGCCCTCTACTGGCAAATGACAATGGAGGGACTCTTTTAAACCAAGAAACCCCTAAAGGAAAACTACAGCCTCATAGCTTGTAAATTGTGTTTCCATGTCAACAGACAACTCTTTTTGTATAGCTGTTAGGGACGTATGCAATTGCTTTAGTTTGTTTTTACACTTCATACTAGGCCCTGTAACTATCCTGGGGGTCTCCATTTGCTGGTTGTTGAAATCTCATTGTCTCTGAGAGCTGCATTAGCATATGAGAACATGATATGTAATCACCCTCCACAGTATGCCTGTCTGCTTAATTAGACTTCAAAGAAACAAGTTGTAGGAAGGTATAAAATACCACATTTGCCTTCAGTTAGCTTTGCAACTAAGTTGTAATGCAGGGGTTTTCCCTTCAAACTGCTTTCAATTTGTGTGTTTCCAGATAATTTTTTCTGGATATTTGTACTTTCAGCATAGAGACAGTGATATAAATGGCTACTGTGACATCATGGTCTCATATGCTAATACAGCTCTCATGGACAATGAGATTTCAACAACCATACAATGTAGGACCCCGCCCAGGGTGGTCAACAGGACTACCATGAACGGTGAAAGAAAATTAAGTAAACACATATAGCCCTAACAGCTACAGGAAAAGAGGTGTCTATTGACATGGAAACAAATAAAATTGACATGGTAAGAGGGTGTAGTTTTCCTTCAAAAATCATTAGTATATATATATATATTTTTTGTATTTTCATGGCAATTTTTATTTTTCACATAAAAATGCCACATACAGTCCATTTTCTAAGCGCAATAATACCCTCTAGGGTGAGCGGTATTGGGATATACAGGGCCTTTCAGGGACTATAAGGCCCTTTGCCTGCGGCATCAAGCCTCGTTATGCCCCCTGGGCAGTCTGGTATATCCCAATACTGTCCATCCTGTCAGGTATTATTGCTTACTTAAACAATGGGTGTTCAGAAACAGCTGAGAATATTGATGAGGGCTGAGGCTAGAGCGCCAAGCTACCGACAAGATGCATTTCATCTCAGTGCCTGATTACTTCAGTGGAAAATATCTATAATTACAATTATCTTTGAATATTGCACTAAAAAGACTATGATACTTTCATTCTGTGAAGTTTGATGATAACTCTGATATGAAAAATGGGGCCATGGGACAACCGTAAGGTACAGTAGGAGGCAGACAGAAACAGCAGCAGTCAGTACTTAAGGACCTGAGCAACTTGGCATCAGGATGAAGCCAGTCAGAGGCCGCACGAAAGCCAATTGCCATGGGAGACTGTACTGTCAGCGGTTTGGGAGATGGACAGAAACATATATCCAGTCCTGGAATGGATGGGAGTGTGGGACTTTTAAAATAGACCATGCAGTGTTGACAGCAAAACAGGCTGATGAGAAATAACAGAAAATGGTAGCCACAGTGGAAAAACTCACCTGTGAGAACTCATACCTCAGGTCATGACTGGAAGGCTTGGAAAATGGAGCCAGAGCAATCAATGCACCACTAGCTAGTCTCCAAAAGAGAGCTGAAGGAGACAACACCCTTTCTTTTGTGGGAACCTGGCATCCTGAGGTGTTACAGTTGTGTGACGCCATGAACACAGACATCCACCTAATAATTCTCCCTCGGCCACCTACCTCATATCTGCAGCCTTCACGGGGTAGCCCGGTGTAACCTTTTCACTGGGTGGGTCCCCCTCTTCCGAGAGAGAAGGCACCAGCAGGGCAGATCAGCACACTATTATTCTTCAGTCCCAGTTGCTGCTGAGGTGTTTCGTGGCTTCCGGGGAGTCTCTGGAGGTGCCCCGGGTCAGCAGCTGTCATCCGGCAGTCTGCAGAGCAGTTTCCTGTTTTCAAGTTCTCCAACGCGCCACTCGTGTAGTGCCACAAGTCTCCACCAGGGGGCCGCTACGAAGCGAGGCCATCCCCAATCCCACCCCAGGTCAGGAGAGCAGTCTATCAGACGGTCAAGCCTATCCTCCCCCTGCGACCCAAGTCCACTCCTGAACCCGGGTCGCCGGCGTGGGTCGAGGTAAGGCACCAGCGCATCAGCCTTCTATGCCTCTGGGCCAGCTACTGTTTTTTTTTACTATAACTGTAAGTAGCTGTGCTAAGCCAATTGCTGAACACCTCTGGAGGGAGGGAGGGAGCGTCGGTGCCACTGCTGTTTTTATTTTTAATAAAGTTCCTATCCTGCAACACATCATTGGTGTCCTGGGATGCAAACTGGTGCCTGAGGAGCCAAGCTGTTTCACCACCTCTGCATAATGTTCCAAATACCTTACTAGCTTCAGCATACTATTACAAATGATGTAGGTGGGTTACTTTCTGGTTTACCCCTTCCCCCCATTTGTGTCACCATTCTTTTCATCTCCAAGCGCAGCACGCCCTCTATGAACATACACTCCCATTTGCAAACATCTTGGCCCGCCCTCTCTAGACAATAGACACTCCATGCACACTGTGCTTTTAGCTGCACAATTCTGGCACAGTAAGTTCCTGCAATATTTAAGCAACCTACTGAACTCAGTTCTTCTTTTGGATTATTAGCTCAGAACCTCCCGTTCCCACAAACTCCTAACTCCCAGGTGCAAGAAAAAAGCAGGTCAACCTGCTATCATCTTTCAGGTTTCCCATATTGGGAACAGCCTAGCTGATGTTCTTTAGGGTAAAAATAGTATCCTTATCACAAAATTCAGATAGTACTCTCACTTTACTTCTGTCTGCCACTGTAATCATTGGAACTGTGACACGCCTTTGACTTATTTGCTGCTTTTTTGTCTGCATTGACTGTTTTGTCCTGTTATATGTTTTTTTTTGTAAACTTATATTTTATCCCTATTTTACCCCTGCTTTGGTTCCCTTGCCCTGAGTCTTGGCTGTGCGCATGCATGTGGAGACATGCACACGCGGCAGTGCCAAGATGCCCTCCCTCTACTTCCCGCCCGCATGCACTGCCCTCATACCTCCACCGGGGCAGTGGAACCACAGTGGCAACAATGGTTCCTCGGGAGGAGAGCCACCTTTCAGCTGCTCGATCTGTTTCCTCCTTGGCAGCTCCCGATGACCTGGCTCATCCCGAATCCGAATTCGCTGGTGTGACAGTGAGGTGTCCAGCGCCTCAGTCACTAGACGATGTGCTGTTATATGTTTTACAGTATACTACAGTTTATATTTAATGTGATGCCAAACTACAGTCTCTACATTTGTACTATGATGTTTTATACAACACCTGTGGGTCTCTGTTCAGGAAGATATTTTAGATATCTCACAGACCACATGTCTTCAAGTTGGGTATGTCACAATGGATATCTTTTCATGCTGGATACTGTATGTCACCAAAGGTTCGGAACTCATTTTGAATGTTTGGCCTCAGTAGCAGTACTAACCTTATTCAAATGCAAATAACTTTAAAATGAAAAATGACAGCATGATACTGTGAGGGCAAAAGTTGTTCAGCACAAAAATATCTACACAATGAGTAGTGTTTCATTTATAGCTACCTTTTATTTTTTTATAGTTAGCACAAAATTAGAAGAATTTTTTTTCCCCACTTTTTCAACAAACAAATGCAAATAACTTTAAAATGGAAAAAAACAGAGACCCACACTTAATGTACAAATCAAACATGATACGGGTGGGAGTGAGATAGCACAAATATCTTCACTTGCCATCACTGAACTCTTGTATCCAACGAGTGATGCATCAAGAGTTCAGTAACAGCTTGTGAAGATATTTGTGCTATCCACTCCAACCCATGTCATACCACGAGGGTTAGACGCAATACTAGTTAGAACTAGACCTGGAATTTGTGCCGTGAACTAGTTCTGAAAGCTTTTGGGTTCATCTTTGTGTTCTTGGACTCCTTCTGTCAATTTGAATTATTACAGACTGTGGACTGTTAACATAGTTACTGTAATATTCTTTGCAGTGTCTATGATGCAACTGTATTGCTGTACTTACTCCACCTGTATATGTGGATATTAGTTTCAACTGTACTGTCTGAATTTCGAGACATGTACTTCCATGCCATCTTATAAACTTACATCTCAATAAAAAAATTATAGATCTTAAAAGCAACATAGACGTTCACTGCAGAAAAGCCCTTTGGTCCATCCAGTCTACCCGTAATAACCTTTCTAACACCGAGGCCTAGTGTCTATATGGGGTTTATGCCCACACTACCCAGGATAATGTTCCCTGTCTTGCTGTTACTCACAGGTGACTATTAAATCATTAACTCTGTCCTGTTTCTGAAGCAGTTAATGGTATTGGCACCCATCACCTCAGCTGGCAAGCTGTTCCAAGGCTCAGACACTCTCTGTAAATAACTTCCTCCGGTCCCTCTTGAATCTTCCTCCGGCCAGCTTCCACTCATGTCCCTGTATTCTAGATTCACCATTTCTGTTGAATAGTTCCTCATAGTTTACATTGTTCATTTATTTTAGGAACTTGAAGGTCTTTATCATATTGTCTCTCTCCCTTCTGGCCTCCGAGTACACGTTCAGTGCCCTCAGCTGATCCTCACAGTATCTGTTCTGCAGGCTATCAATGATTTTTGCTACTCTAGACTGCACTGTCTCCAGCCAGTCGCTGTGTTTCCTCAAGTGATGCTTCCTAACTCGGCACAGTACTTCAGGTGTGCTTTATCAGTGATCTATGAGAGGTAGATCTGAAAGAATTATGTAGAGAACAACAGTTGTCATCTCTGGCAGTGGATCTCAGAGCACTCTATGGGCCAGTTAAGCCCCATTCTTCCACCTCTTTGTGAAGGAACAATCTGTCTCATATATGAGGGATAACCTGCTTTGATTGCTCTAGCTAGGATTCCAAGTCATGTTAAAATTCCCCTTCCCCACCCTCGGGTCAGTGCCGACTCTTGAGAGTTCACCTATACAAGGGCCTAGGCCACCACCATCATGAAGAAGGTAGGGTCTTCTTTGTTAGAAGCATAAATGTTACAGAGAGTATATAATTTATCTTGTATAGTACATTATATCTGGCCCAGTCTCCAATTGTTGTCTTTCTTCTTGGTATGACTTCGAATGATTAGTTTCTTGTGGATTAATACTGTCACCCCATGGTCTTCTGGAATTAAACTAGCTAGAGATTTCAATCCAACCCCTTCCAATAAATGTTTACTTTACTCCTGCCCAGTTTTGTCTTGTGTAGGAAAGTTATATCACACTGGTGGGCTACCCAGAGAGTTGGACTTATTTTTTTTCTTCGCATAATCTCTTTACAGATTTTCATTTAACAGAGTTAACATTACATCACATTAGGAATAACAAAAGTGGAAGACATACAGGGGTGACGTACAGGTCATTCTACATTTCATTAGTTCATTTTTTTTTTTTCAGTTTTTTTGACCAGGTAAGTGCACTAGACAAATCCTGCCTATTTTCAGGCACGACCCGGGGGAGGGGATACAGATGAATGCCAACTGACCTTGAACCAGATTAAGCTGTTGGTGGTATTTTTTGTGAATGAGTGAAATTTGGCCAGGACACCGGGGAAATTCCCCTACTCTTTTTGATAAGTGCCATGGGATCTTTAACATCCACCTGAACTATCACCAATCCAGGCAGATGGGACCTCAGTTTTAACGTCTCATCCGAAAGTCGTCACCTCAGAAGTGCAGCACCCCTTTCATGCTGCACTACAGTGTCAGATTCAGTACTGGGATATTAACCCAAGTGCCAGATACAGATATATAAATGAGCAATAAACTTTCTTTTCATCCTAAATCTCCATTATGTTGTACTTTACTCTCTGTTATAGAGGAAGGACGGACCCATACTAAGGGGATTTTGCCTTGGTCCCCTACACCAGCCCATCTCTTAGTAACACTGCTTCAATTAGGAAGGTAGAGAGTCCACAAATGTACCCCAACTCCACAGAAACAGTTCTTCTCTCCTCTTTAGTATGTACTTCAGGCATTCCAGTGCTAAAGCTTGTACTGCCAATGTTTTCCACTACGTGAGGGTGGGCATCACACGAGACCCAGGTGTGCTGAATGTGATGTTGAATAAGAACCACAAGTATCCTCACCATGGACATGGATCCCAGCCCTCAGCCCCTATGTCTCCCATGCCCATAAGCACAGAGGGAGGGAGGCATGGGACTGCATGTCCCCCAGGCTGCAGTCAGTTCTTGGGACACCACCTGCCGAAACAGTTGGGAGTGTTGTACACTCCCAGAAATAATACAGATACATGCCAGTTGTTAACTGATATCTGCCAAACACTGGGAGATGGTGGGGCTGATCCTGTATACCACCATGCTAGGTGGGCAATACAGACAGTGGATGAATTTGTACTGTGATTCTTTATACTTACTGCATATCATTAAGCCCATATGTACTCTCAGCATGAGATGTACTCTCTCCAAGTTTCAGCAGTTACTAGTATACCCAAGTCCCTTTCCCAGTGGACCTTCACCTTGTCCGAGAGTTCTGGCAGGTACTGCCTGTCCTGTTTTGCCAATCATGCTATTCTCGCTCTGGCATCTATTCTAACCTGATAAGTTGCTTGTTCTATCTGGGCCAGTGGGGAGGCCTCTACTGGTTCCCTTCCCAACCCCCTGCTATATGCTCATACCTGCAAGTAACAGTAACAATGGGATTATGGTATCTCCAAATGTTCCTGCAGCTCTGCAAATGTGCACATCCCCAGACTTGTTTTTTCATACAGATGTTTCTCCTTTTCCCTAACAACTTGTCAGGCCATAGCTGATGGCCCCACAGCCCTGACTACTGATCAGATCAACATCTCCACGATCCTCCCATGGTGGGGACTCTAGAGATGCTCCCTTTCATAGCAAGATTCAGTACAATCTGTGATGGTGTAAGGCTCTTGAGTGCCGACCCATAGCATCCTGCAGTCAAAAGACCTTTCTTTTCTCTGAACATTTAGTCCTCTGTTGGTGACTGTCAACATGGTTTATTACAAAAGAAAATATGTTCATAAAACTTTAGAGTCTGTAATGCAAATGTGCTATGCATAATATTTGTTTTTTCTAATTTTCCTGGAAGAACATGCCAAGTTGCAGGCTCATCCCCAACAACATCCTCATAAGACAGTGGCAGCAAAGTACAATACAGACAACACCTACTATACAGTCCCAGTCATAAAGAATAAGCAAATCAAAGTAAAACCAAATATACAATAAAAAAGTGGGAATTCACCTTCCTTAACCCCTAAACAACAGGACTTGTAAGACCAACCTGTTTCTTAGAACCAACACTGAATGTTGGTATTCCTTATATGACTCAGGTAACAAGGTCTACTGTAACCTCTGGAATTATGTTTCAAAGATGTGCACATAATTTGAACAATATTTGTCTCAAAATATTTGCTTGAGGCTGGCTTAATGGCACTGCATTTGCTTGCTAAATGGGAGACCCATCTCTGCGCCCTGAGCTCAGTACTTCCACCTAAAGTTAGCAGACAGGTAATTTTCCCCAGTAGGATGGTGCCTGTCTTATGAAGGTGAGATGCTCCTGCTTCACTCTGGTACTCAGTTGGGGGGCTGTATGGCAGGACCCATGAATCCAGTAATGTTAACATAACGCACTGCAATACTGTGGTGAGTGGAGACTCGCCACATTCAGCCTAATACTGAAGAGCTGTGACAAACTACAACCCAATGAGTGAGGGTGTTGTAGGGCTGGTTGTCCTATCTAAATATTAAAGAGACTCTATTCTAATTTGTTTTTTTTATAAAGCCTGTTGCAACAGCATTCTAACTGTTCAATACTGTGCTATCCTCTCCCTGTTCTGTCAGGATGGCCACTTACAGACCCCCCTCCCCTTTTCTTCTTAACTCTGTTTCCTTTTCAGGTCCCTCAAAAATGCATCCTGCATGGCTCAAAGTGACCATACAATGTAATAGCTAGCTAGCACAGTTCAATTTGCCAATACTGTATAAAAACAGGTACCCATTGATAAATATTTGCACATTTAAAATATGAGCCATTTTTGCTGCACTGTTATTATGCAATACATAGAGTATAAAATATGTGTGCCTGCCTAAAGTACATTTAAAATTGTATATACTGTGTAGTGGTTTGGTATCTGGGAAAGCCAGATTTAGTATAAAAGAAAAGTTTTCCTTGATAGGGATAAGCCTGGAGAGGGTTAGCAGAACTTGAATGCAGAACAAAGGCAAATGTTTAAATGGGGTTAGAACACAAACAGGATCCTTAAGCTCACAGAAACTGATGGTATACCTCCTGATACTCTATTTCACATCTTTCAACAGGCACCATCTCTAGTCCTTTCACGTTGTCTCCTGAGGAGTGAACATTCTGTTACTCCTGGGTTGGCTTCAACTTCAGTGGTGTACTTTTATGGCATAAAACTGGCCCTGATGGAAGTACCTAGAAAAACTCTCAGAGCCCACCAGTCACCACCCCAGGCAGCATGGGTAGCAACTCCCCAGGCATCTCCTAGTCCGTCCTTCCCATTTCACTTAAGTTTGGCAAGTTCCACACTTCCAGCTAACAGCTGTGCAGCACTAACAGATCCTAACAACGTTTTTGAATAAACTCCGACTTCCCACAGAGTCCACTCCAGCACACTTTCCTCACAGATTCAGACTTTTAAATGGCCACGCTTCACCACAAGGGCATCTGTCTTGTGCCGGCTGGCAATATCCCGACCTTTCTGGGGCAAGTACCAGCCCACCTTTACATTCTGAGGTACATTCCTTTTATGAAGAGATGCACACACACAACGTACTACAGCAGAAAATTTTAAGATATGTTGCAAAACAATTGCAGTTTAACTTCTAGATCTAACACTCATTTATACACATTCAACAATGTCCATCAGCTGTTAACATTCTTCTTACATTCCTCAGACATCTTCACAGAATCCAAATTTGTCAAGCCCAGAGTATCTACCCATAAATCAGAAACCATATCCCCCCCCCCCCTTCCTCAGTGGAAGCATCACCCCATTCCACTCTGCAGGATCAACTTATCATGGGCCAAACCCTCATCAATTTGGGCCATATACCATATCCACTTTTGCCATTTCAAATTAAATATTGGAAGATTATCATTAAGACCGTCTGTTAATTTTTTTAGCTGGTATATGTCCATTACAATTTTTCTCCAGTCTGTCACTGCTGGGATAACCAGCTTCATCCACCTCCTGGTTACAGCTTTTTTAGCTGCCAAAGGGAATATTGTTAATAAAGTTTTGTGCCAGAGAGATGATGTTGAGGCATGATTGTCAATAGGACTATTTCATCCATTAGATCCACCACGTCCCCTACACAATCCCGCAGTCTGTCCTGCAGAGTACACCAAAATGGAGTCAAAGAGGGACAGGACTGAAACACATGAGCCAAGTCAGCCAGTTAACAAAGGCACCCCAGCCAACAAACTCCATAACTTGGTGGTAAATATTTTATTAATATCGCTGAGGATCTGAAATATCTATTATGCACTTCCACGCGTATTCTCTTCAAACCACTACAGAAGTGATTTTGATTGCTGGAAGTGCAAATTTGGACCAAGATTCTAAAGGCACTGTCATACCGAGATCTTTATTCCACCAGTCCCCCAGAACATCTCTTAAAATCTTATACAGTTGTCTAATCAAGTGTCCCCCCAAATTCCCCCTATAATGGTCAATGATCACCATTATCACGTTTAATAGGGGTGGTGTCGGAATCGGGTGCCTGGTCAGGGCTGGGTGTTGGTGCCGAATGTAGTCTCTAAGCTGTCTATATCTATACCTTTCCCTTGTGGTAAGACCAAAATTCCCTTGGAGAGATGCAAAGGGGAGAGCACCCACCAAGTCTAAAACTGGGTAAATAAAATGTACACCCAGTCTATGCCAATGCTTGAATGCCATATCCATGTGACCTGGCACAAACGTTTAATCAGCAGACATCAACCTGCAATACAAAATACTTCGGGTGAGATTGTAACCGAAACCACACCTTCAAGGCTTTGGAGGTGAATAGGGCAAAGTGTCGTAATTGGGGGCTTGTGTCTCTTTGCAGCAAATATTATGACTTCTGTATCATGAAGGTCATTGATAGTAAATTCAATGTCATTCCATGGTGCTTTATATTGTGCGGCTAACCACAAAAACATTATCCTTAGAAAAGCAGCTTTGGCACATACTGTAACTCTATATTAGGCAGGTTCACCCCTTCCCGGGCTAGTGATAACTGGAGAATAGAAAAACGGACTCTGGGACGTTGGCCTCCTATATAAAATTGGAAAGCATTTTATTCCAAGATGCATAATAAAAATGTTCTGGTGGGAGTGGGAGGGTTTGGAAGAAGTACAATAATCTATGTAAAACGTTCATTCAAATAATCTCGACATGCTGAATGTCCCTGTAAGTTCCCACTTTCTGACAAGCATTTTATAACTTCACAGTCACCTGTCCTTACTTGAGAAACATCACCTCAGATACTTTGCCCATAGTTCTCTTCTGGACCACTTTCTCTAGACAGACCTCATCTTTCTAACTTCTTCTTTTTCTCTTGCTGGAGAGGAGACACCCCCCCCCTTTCAAAACTCTGGTTCAGCGGCAGCTGCCTGGAACAAGTACTACTGCACCACAGGGCTTCATAGAGAAAACTTCAGAACAGTGGGAGTTGGCCCTGTGTGTCAGTCATACCTCTCCCACCAACTGAAAGTCACCTGTCCCTGCCCTTTAGCACAGACTACTGACTCCTCCCCTTTTAAATACCAAGTCATACCAGCTGACCCAATCCTCAAAGGGTATAGGAAACTGGCATAACCCAGAGGCTGACAGACATTCTTAATAGTACATAGCTCCTGAGGAGGCTATACTCACCAACCTTTTGAGGATCTACGCCTTTGGCGAGCATGGAGGCATCAGTATACAACCTTCCACCCAGAGGCCCATCCGACAGAGGGCTGGCCATGCCACCCTTCCACCAGCCAGCCCCAGAGGGGAATATGGCTGGTCACTATGCTAGTAGTGCACTGGACATAAAACAAAAAAAAAATGAAAACAGGAGCTTCCTAAGCCTTGAGGTTCTCACCATCTTGCTCTTCTGATAGCCCCAGCCCTTGAGTCCCCTGGGGTGCTTTGCCCAGCAGACCCAGAGTGGCACATCAGATTCTATGCCATCCAGGCAACACAAACAAATCCTTACAACCCACCTGGGTAACTGTCTCAGCACTACACCTGTAACTGTTTGCACCCCACCATAACATGCAGTGTCATTTTACAAAACATATGCAGTGAATATTTACAATAAGTTCATGCAGTGGAACCTTACACTAATCATACTGTACACTGACAACTACAGTAATACTGTATATGCAGTGAACATTACAGCATTTCATGCAGTGTGAATGCTATAATTTACATACAACTTTAAGCATACTATATCCCTATCATACTTTTAGGCCCTAACTTATTAACACCAGTACTGCTACCTCTGGTGCAGAATACTTAAACCTAACATCCTAGCTACTACCAACTATCTCTGATTCCGCACATTTCACTACTGGCATACCATAATGGTCACATGCTATTGCTGAAGTGTGTCTATACTACACACTCTAAGTAGCATCTATCTACCTAGTGGGCACCACCTTGGCACAATTTCCAAACCTGCTACACGAGGCTCCTCCTGGAGCTTCATCTGGATGTTGGAACCTGTGTGAGAGAAAAGAAACAAAACACCCACCAACATAGCAAAATGCATACCTTTAATGATGACACATCAACATATTTGAAGCATCTTTCTTCCATACTATGACACTGTTTTGTAACAAAGGTTAATGGGAAGGTGTACCTAAAGTCCTTCTAATGAATCAGTAATCCCCACAGAGCAAATGTCAGTTTACCAATGGTTCAACGTCAATGTCATTTGGGTGTGCTTGTAACCCCCAAAAGTTATAGTTTGTGTGTCTCAACAGAGAGCCAAAACCCTGTGTCCCACCATAATAAGACAAAGAAAGACAATACATCACCAGTCTATAGTCATTTTCTTCAAACAGAATGTCCCTACTGGGATGCTGTAGGACCTCTCAGGCAGGTGCAGCTATAAGGGTGGGTTCTTTGTCCTGGGAGGGCTTGGTCTATGGCAAGTCTTTGAAAAGTTTTCAGTGCCAGGAAACCACCTTTACTTTGGTCACTTCACCGCTCTTATTTTTTTTTATTTAAGTTTTCATACCTCCAATTATTTCCCAGTTTTCTCCTGGCCTGTCCCGGTCGTGCATGCATGTGTGAAGGAATGCACATGCCACAGTACCGGGATGCCTCTCCCACTACTTGCCACCCCCTCCCACCTACGCTAATCATCGGACCTCCAACCAATGGCAGCGGAACTACGGGGGAGGGGCACAGCCTCCTGGGAGAGAACTGCCTTTTGGCTGCTCAGTCCTACTCCCTCCCCCGTGCCAGTTCTCCGACAACCCGAGTCCATTCCTGAACTCGAGTCGCCAGCGTGATGCGAGGTATGATGTCCAGCGCCTCAACTCTCTGCACCACCGGGTCTACTTCACTGCTCTTATAACAGCAAAAGAGATTGGATGGGGGAAAACTTTTTCATCTGGACCATAGATTTGAAAACGATCTACAGAAAATGTTTTCACTCACAACAACTGGTAAGGCCCAAATTACTCAATTTATTAGATTGACTGTTAATCTAAATATAAGGGTAGTGAAAAAAGCACTCCATAGGATCCTTAAACTTAATAAAAATGGTATTTTAGCCTTTATGACCATATGTGGGGATGTACACCCAAATCCAGGCCCACCTCTGTGTGGACTAGGAGTAAATGTGGCTAATCAGGTTGATTTAGAACCTTTTTCCATCAGGGTTTTAGTATTGTTCATTTTAATGCAAGAAGCATTCAAAACAAGACAGACATAATTAAAACATAGATTCACACCCGTAGTCCAGACTTAGTAATAATCACAGAGACGTGGTTAAATACCAAAACTGATGACACACGTTAACATCTCAGGATACCAATTATGGCGAAGAGACAGAAATAAAAGAGGGGGACTTATTTAGCTTATGGAAAGGAAGGATTAATTTTAACAGAGATAAGTCCAAATGTAAATAATGGAGGGATAGAGGTTCTAATGTTAGAGCTAAAGGTACCACATACAAAGCAGATGGTAACAGCTGGAGTCTACCACCCGCCCCCACAAAACAAAAAATTAATCCTGGGGTATTTAATTTTTTACAAGACTTTATGCAAGAGTTCAAGGACACCCATGAAATAACAGTAACAGGGGATCAATACAAACTGGAGGTCCGTGAAAGGACACCCACTAGTTGACTTTCAGGTTAGTTTGGGTCTTAGTCAGCTAATCAGGGAGTCAACTAGAATTAATATGAAAGATCCTAATTCTTCATCAACATTGGATTTGATATTTACAAATTTTCCATCAAATTATGATAGGTGTGGTATCGTTCCAGTCTTTCTCGGATCATCAAGTGATTTATTGCATTAAGAACAGGACACAAAGTTTAGGTGGGGATAGATCCATTAAATGGAGATGTTAAACAATTTTGATTATGTGAATTTCATGCTAGATTTGGAAAAGGTTTCTTAGGACAGAATAGAGTTAATACCATTTGTAACCAATGCTTGGTCCTTTTTTGTCAGTGAATTTTTAAAAGTTTATGATAAGTATGCCCCAATAAAAGTAAAGAAAAGAAAATAAAAAATAATGAGCCTTGGTACACCCCAGAATTAATAAAACTTAGGAAGGAAAGGGATGCTAGCTGGTCTAAAGCCAGAAGAAATACGCTGTACAAGATTAGAATAAATATAGACAACCACGAAACAGATATGTAAAACAAATCAAAGTGGTAGAACAAAAATATTACTTGCAAAAATGAGATAACAATTCTCATAACCCCAAAGAATTTTTGAAATTAATGAAAGGTCTATTAAATGGTAATAGCCAGATAACTACTAGCAGTTTTCAGACAGATGGTCGGATAGTTCCACTATTGCAAGAAGTAGTGGACAGATTTAATAGATTTTTTGTTACTATGGGTAGTGATGATTCAAATAGAATTAAGAGATGACTATCCAACTGTACAACAAAAACAATAATTTTCACCATTTCAGTTCTCCTTTGCTGAAATCGCAGCTGGAAAAGTGAGGACATAACTTTAAAAATTAGATACAAGAAAAGCAATAGGTTTAGACAACATCCCAACGAAACTACTGAAATATGCATCACCAGTGATAGCCTCCCCTTTGGCACAAATCTTTAATCAGTCATTAGGTTTGGCAGAATTCTCGGATGTATATAAGAACTCCAAAGCAGTTCCAATTTTTATATCAGGGATGAAAACAGAATTGGCAAACTATCGTTCGATTTCTCCTTTCACAGGTATCAACAATCTTTGAAAAACTGGTTTTGGGCCAATTAAAAGACTATTTAGAATCACATAACAGGATAAATGGGTTTCAGTCAGGATTTAGACAGAAACATGGAACTATCTCAGCCCTGGTGAAGGTTATGAGTGATGTGCAGTTTGCCCTGGACAGAAAGACACCGGTGGATGCCATTTTTGTGATCTTGTCCAAGGCTTTTGATACCTTGGACCACGGTGTCCTCCTGTCCAGGCTAAACTTAATGGGAATAACTGGAAATAGTAATAAATGGTTTGAAACATACCTTACTGGAAGGCAACAGATGGTAACAATAAGGAACTTTTCATCTACACTATTACCAATAAAAACTGGAGTCCCTCAGGGCTCAATTTTGGGCCCATTACTATTTAATTTGTACATGAATAGTTTACATTTTTTAGAGCCCTCAATGTTATTTAATTCATATACAGATGACACTGTAATTTTTTTATCATAGCACATTTTCTTCCCTGCTGGTTAGCCCCCATCCTACCGACCATGCCAGCCCTATCCCCCGGAATCACCGGCTCTTACCTGTCTGGCCTGGGAGCGACACCTCCGGGGGGGGGGTCAGTCTTCACCCTGCTGACCAGCATTTTCTCTGGTTTTCTCCCGGAGACCCCAGGGGTCAGCACGCATGCATGTGGAGACGCACATGCACTGAACAGCCATAGTAACAGCCTCCTCCCTAGGCCCCCTCTAGCCCGAGCTTCCTCTGGCCTCCACTGGGGGTCGCCCATCAGCAGAGGGATGCCGCACTTCCTCCCAGGAGAGGACAGCCTGCCTGTCGGCAGCTCCCCCCCCGTGCCAACCTCTGATGCCCCGGGCTCATTCCCGAACCCGGGTCGCTGGCATGCATCGAGGTAAGGCGCCAGCACCTTAGCCCTCTACGCCACCAGGCCGGCCAGATGACACTGTAATTTATGCATCAGATACATCAACACAACAAATTCAAAATAGGTTGCAAACTGTATTTAATGAATTACAAACGTTTTTAAAAACTATTAACTAGTTCTAAATTTAAAAAAAATCAATTTGTATTATTTAATCGGAATACTAAAAATGATGGAGGGAAATTGAACATTAAAACATTTGAGGGAGTGGTTATACAACAGGTACAGTCATATCGCTATCTGGGAATGTGGCTGGACAATAAATTGAATTGAGACGTTTATATAAATACTTAATAATATTGGTAAGTGATTGGGAGCTCTCTATAGGACTAGGTGATGCATGACTAAAGGAATTAGGCAAAGGGTGGTTAATACTATGATTACACCAATACTTGACTATGGGGATATCTTGTTTGCAGCTGCAAATAAGAAGGGACAATTGAAATTGGTTACCTGTTAAAATAGACTTGATATATATATATATATATATATATATATATATATATATAGGTTAACGCACAGTTGTCACGTGTATGTGTCATTGGGATGGCAAAGACTGGTGGAAAGGCAACATAGCCATATCTTAGCATTTATGAATAAGGCCATAAAAGAAAGGTACCAATTATATATTGGAGAATATTGTCATTAGACAAAAGCATGACTCACTAAGATCTGCTTTGGGGGCAGGCATGGTGGTACTGAAAAGTAACCTGGAGATAGGGAGACAGAGCTTCTGTTTTTTATAATGACGCAATGGCATGCACCAATTTACCCCTAACCTAAGATTTATAGGGGAGAAGAATGGGTGGAAAGAGATAAAAGGATGGAGGGACAAAAAGTGTAAACAATCATGCGTGTGCTGCTAAGTTAAATTAACTGCCGCTATATTGTCTATGTATAAGGTGGCTTTACAACAGTTTAAGTTTGTCACTGTAACCTGTCATGTTTTATTATTGGAAATAGTGAATGAAGGCAGCTTATTCAAAAGGAAAGTAGGAATTGAAACAAGGGATCATAATTTAAGATTGGAAGGGGAAGATTTGAGAGCTATGTAAGGAAATGTTATTTCACTGAGCGGGTGGTGGAACTCTGGAACAGATTACCTAATGAGGTGGTATGTGCAAACAGTGGAGGAATTCAAGATGGTATGGGACAGACACAAGGGGTTGGCTAGTGGGCAGAGGAAAATATCCCTGGGAAGTGGAGATAAGTAGGGGCGGGTGGGAAATGGGCAGACTAAATAGACCAGGATGGTCCTTTTCTGCTGACACGTTACTATAATACTAGGACTGTAAAATGAGCCTTGGCTCAATCGCACTTATCCTTGTTCATAAATAAAATATTTTACTACTACTACAGTACTACTCTTCGAGGCACTGGAATGTCAAACCATTTCAACTGGGCAGCAACAGACTGGCACACTGGTAATTTTGGCACACTGTCATCTACTGGAGTTCCATTGGCTGGTCTTCTTCACCACAGAATGACAACCTCTTCTGGGAGTACTAGAAATAGTATTCTGGATCAAGCTTTCTGCATTTTTGGCCTACACAGTCCTTTGTCTCCAGTTTATATTTCACAACACTACTACTGGGGTAATAGCCCGGTGTGTAATTTTGTAAACAAGGTCAGGCCCTGGAATACAACTCCAGTTATGGATTGTGCCTTGTGCTGTGCCCTTTTTTGTGGCATCAGTACTCTCTTAGGCTATACTGCGTTTCTTCCAGGCCTTATCAATTAAGGCCCACTGGATCCAGTCACCACAATTTCATTCGATTATATTCCAAAGACAATCTTCAGGACAGTCCCTTGATTATGTGCTGAACAATCCTCTTGGCCTGGCTCTATGGGTAGCACCCTCACTGGGGTTCTTGAGGCCTTTCCCTGGTGGCAGCATACATCCTTGTGGTAGGCATACATGTTCTCTGGTATCTTCTCAAGAAGCCACATAACAGGTTTTCCATGGCCTCAGGATTCTGCTGGTGGATAAAGATGTCCTTTCTCCATGGCAATTCATTGGCATGGAGGCAGATGGCACGCCTCGACCTATTGCGCTGACCTACTTTGGACTGGCATCAATGGTAGGCCTGACACGAAAGGTTGCAGCACAGATGGGTTATCTGTGGTAGGTGTCTGTGGAGCGGGTGGTTTTTTAGGTTCCCCAGTGGGGTGGGCAACATTTGGAAGAGCTCCCTCAGGTGTTGGGGTGTGGGCACGCTTCTTGGATGATTTTCAAATTTAGTAATCAGAATGTCAGATTAGTAGAAGTGTCTATACTACACTTTTTCCAAGTTGTCCCCAGTATCTAAAAATTTCTGCCTGACTCTTTATCATTGGTTCTAACTTGTCTTCCCCAGCTGGTACTTGTTCATCAGGACCAATCTCGTCCTACACTTCAATTTGTACACCATAAATGATCCTGCTCCTTAGCAATTTGGGCACTTCTAGCTTGGCATTCCCAGCATGGATTCTTTAGATTTCACTCTTAATAACAAGCCTAAGGCACTGGCAAGCCAGGCTGCTCCACTGAGGGCTAACACTCCCCCATCTTTGCACGCATGGCAAAGTGGGATAAAAGACACATTGTTCCCTTTATGAGAACATCTGAAACAGAAGGTCTCATCAGTTGCTTCAGGGGTTTATTTTTCCATTCTCTGGGTGAGCCACTCTAACAAGGTCAGAGGGATCTTTACCTCCACATTCTTTGGGCACTCTGTCATGATATCCCATTAATTTAGTTACAGCTTGCAGTGGCTTGCAATTAATTACAGAAATAATACTATCAGACACAGTTCGCTAGCACACTCTCTGGTAGTTCCCCCCTCCCCCGTCACTACTGCACCAAGCTCACAAAATTGATGCTTGTCTAAAATTAGCACAGTTAATTTTTTCTTGTAACTTTTCCTGGCTGATTCACTCACTCACAGTCCCATCTCGACTTGTCTTTGTTTCAGCAAGTACTCATTGTGTTGCTTTGTATCTAATGGCCTAAACAGTCCCCATGGTGGCAGGCTCGATTTCCTTGATAGCTTGGGGAAGGGAAATGGGGACACTATACTGTTTTTTTTTGTACTCCAAAAGGAGTTTACTTTAACACTGGGGAAGAAATAACTTTTTCCTTCTTACGAACTCCTTTGTCGTGCTCTTGCAACTTCTCTCTCCTCTGCACAGTCCTCAGGACATTTCTAGTCCACTAGTGCACACCCTGCCCCAGTGATGATGCTCAGCCAACTGTGTTGCATTTTTCCCCAGGCAATTTATATATTCATGACTTTCATTAAGACACAGATCCTCCAGCTGTCTTCTTCACTCACAGTAGCCCAGCTCACACGTCTAGCTCCCAACGTTCCAAATCTGTTTCTCCAGTGCCATCTTCCCTCCTGTCACTGTGCACCAAAACTTTCACAAACAACTGCAGCTACCACCCGATGCCCTCTGTGATACCAGGATCTCTGGGGGTGCCTCAAATCCCAGATGAGCCAACTAGCTGATGTGAGGCATCCAGAGCTGGGGTGGCTGTCAACCATGTGTCCTCCCAGAGGAAGTCCCTACAGCTCTGCTACCTTCTGCACACCAGCTGATCAAATGCCAAGGGGTCAAAGTCACCCTCGCACGTTTAGAGAGTCCCAATGTCCTGGGTTATATGAGCATACGGTAAAGTACCAGAGACCAACCAAGGCAAATGTGGTCTATGGCACGGTCCCATTCTTCCCTTGGCAGACTGGATACCCTCTGCAGTGCTTTCTGCTGATTTGCTGCAAAACTCGCCCTCCTGTACTAATCACTTGTCCCTCTACTCCTCGCTTCCCCCCTCATGTTGTTAGTCTCACTGTGCTGCCTTCATTTCTAAATATTGGCTTGGGTCCCTCCCGTTATCTGTCCTCACTCTTCCATCCCCTCTTCCTCCTACTCCTTCCACTCCAGGGATCATCGCACCTTCTCCACTCCTCTGCAGGGTAGTTGATCATCTCCCCTCCCTCTGGAACCAGCTCCCCATCATCCCTCCTCGCAGTCCTTAGACAGCAGCCAAGGCTTCCCTCTGCTCCCTCCTGCTAACCCTCCATTCTACCTGATCCTTCCCTGGCTCCTGACCTCCCCTCCTGCAAATGCCCCCTACCCCCTCATGATTTTGGCTTCTCCTTGCAAAAAAAAAAAAAAAACTGCCTCTTTAACTCATCTGCACTACCACTTTTTTAACAGGCACTGTGCACTTTATTTAGCTCTTCTCTTTGTTGCACACTGCCCTGTATGCTAATTTTATGGCATGGACAGCTAGAGGGGTATGCTCCATGCTCAGAGCACATTTGCCAACATTAGGAGCACGTTTTTTAAATTTAAATTTAGTGTTATCATGCTCCTGCAAAGTAATAGGGCATAGTCTATTTTGCATTACTGTACATGGCTCTGGGACTTAAGTTCATGTCCCAAAATGACTTGTACTCATTTTAGTTCTAACAGAACCATTCAAATCAACTATATCCAATCACCCCATCTTTCTTGTTTTTCCTGACATAAGCAGTATTTAAACGGGCATGTGCAAGGTGGCCAGAGTCATACATTTTTTCAGCTAAATGTCTTGGAAGAGATGGAGTCTGCTGTGATAGTGGATTAAGTTGTGCTGGCAAAGCAGGTTTGCACAAGTGGGCATGCACAATTACTGCCAGCATAAGTCAAGGTTGTCTGTGGTGGTCCAAACAAGTGGCTGACTGTGTAAGATGGAATGGGTGGTGGTGGTGCCATCAGAAGGAGTGGCTAAGTGTATCTGTATCCATAACCAGTCATTAATGGATTTAAAAAGGGGTCATTCAGTTGAGGTCATGAGTACTAACCCTGGCTTCTGCCTTTTTTTATTTATACCTTTGGGACTGTGGTACAGGAGACTGCAGATTTAGGGAAGGGGACACCATCAAGCACATCGTGAATTGCATTGGGCTTCAGTACTTGGCCATTCAAAAACCACTACCATGGCAGGCCTTGGATGTTGTCTCTCTGACTTGGGACATCTGGCTAAGAGACTAGTTGTCTCTGACCTCTGTCTGTTGGTGGCTGCGTAGGTTAGTCAGGAGTGGACATACGGGCAGGAGCAGAGGAAGCTGAGACTGAACTGGAGAGTCCAGACTGGGCTATCTGCACAGGGTGATCAAAGGCTGGGGGCTGAAATTGGCATTGGCCCTCCATTAGTCACATGCTGGAAGATTCTGAATTGGACCAATAACATTTTTCTTTAGATGGGCCTCCTGACTTGTAATGGAGAAAAAAAAAACATTTAAATAAGTGCACCAATTGGGCTTGTGGAAAAGACTGGGACCAGTATTTTCCCAACCACTAGTCTTGCTGCCTAGCAGCTGCAAGACTAAATTTTGACCCCTGAAGGTGTAGCACTGCAGAGTGACTGGTCTGCACTGCCACAGGCACCAGTTTGCCCATACTTTGACAGTGAAAGGCAGTATAGTAAATCTGGCCAGGTGCAGGTGGTACTGTTACATGTAGTGGTCTCCAAGTAGGTTTACACATTACAAAAGCACAGTGACGCAGCAGAAACAAATAAACAGACTTGGTCTCATCTCTCTAGGTTTCTTAGACTCTTCCTCCTCACTCAGGGGGGTGAAAAAGGTTAGCTAAAAAAAAGTAATTCAGTATAACCAGCTTTAGAAAATATATATACAGTATGACCATACCAAAATTGCCAAAAGAAAAAGGCTGTATGTCTAGCTAGTCTGCTCGAGTTTGCAGACCCTCCTCCAGTAACTAATGCTGGATCCGCCTCCCCATTAATGTCTTCCTCCACTTCGATGTCCTCCTCCACCACCTTTCCCCATTCCATGTAATTTTCCCATTTTAGCCTGTCCCAGCTTCTCCTGAATCTGTCTAAAGTCTTCAGGAAGACAACTTCCTCTAGAAACTTGTTCCATTTTGCCATCACCTTCTCAGTGAAAAAGTGTCTCATTTTCCTCTCGAAGCATCCCCACACTAGTTTGAGACAGTGCCCCCTACCGGTCTTGTTCCCACTATGGTTTAATGGACCCTCAGAGTCACGTTGCTGAAACTCTTGCGGTATTTAAAGGTTTTGACCACATCAGCTCCATACTATGTAATGTAACATGGAACTGTAAATTATTAGTTGGTCCCACAGAACCTCCAGTACCATCAAACAACTGATGATTTAATATCAGGAAATTGATAATAAATATAAATGTAGGTAGGAGCACAATCATGGTCTGATGGAGCACATATTTCATGGCACGAGTTCTGTGAAGTGTGCTCGTTTTTTGTTTGTTTCTCTCCTCTTCTGCCAGATATCTCTCAGAAGGGTGTCGTCAACCCTGTCCCCCGGTGTCTACCAGCTGACGCTAACCCGACCCCAGGGCTTGCCCCCCCGCTGCGGGGGTCCCCAACTCCCCCACCGAAGTCCGGACGTCGGAGCACACCACACTAAATCCTTAACACTACCCATTTTATGGTCCATTTTTCATAGCACTCTTCACCTGCTTGTCCTGTAATTTGTTACTGCATTTTACAATTTATCAATGCAACCCCATTTTTATGGCTTGATGTAATTTTGTAAACTGCACTCCCCTTTCCCCAGGTCACAACTGGAAACGAGCTTCTGTTCTGTGTGCCTCTCCTGGTTACCATTTTTTTTAAATAGATGAATGACTAAAAGAGGCAAAGGAGTGATTGATAGGTGAAGCAATAAAACACTAAAGAGTACGCAACAAGAGACCACAGAAGGCATTCAGTCAAGGGAAGAGCGGTCTTCAGCTATCAAGTTTCCTAGAATATTACAGAGCTGGTACTATCCCTAAAATCATAAAGGATGGGTGGTCCACCCTCTACAGGGCAGAGAGATACTCGTGGGCAAGACATGTGATTGTTGACTCAAGGCACTGGGTTCTCAGGATGAGTGATGGAGGGGCTGGAAGTGGCACTGGTCAACACTCCACAACATGTTGAATAAATTGTTAAAAAAGTCCTCTTGAACAGGTTTCCATCATTATGAAAGGAATGACAGTTCGTTTAAATCAAGATTGGCCTTGAAGGCCTCCAATTCCCTTCCATCTTGTCCCGCCTCCCTTCCACGAAAAAATACAACACACAAGAAAATTGGAATTCATGGCCTCAAAATAATTCTAAATTTATTTTTTCTTACATGTTAAACAACAAATAAAAAGACCAATAAAGCATTTATCTCAAGTTTACAGCAAATTTAAAGAGCCCCTGATGTGATCGGGCAGGCAACTCATACATGGCTGTCTGCCCGTGGAACCTTTTTCACACAGAAATTAATATTTTTTGTGCCATGGATTTTAAAAAATTTAACTTGTAAAGCCCAGCTCGTACCTTCCTGGTACAAGTCAAGCGACTGCGGAGCACTGCAGCTCCACCCCAAAAAGTAGCATAACTATGATGCAAACTTGGGGATGGGGCTGCAGGCGATCTATGGAGAATTTAATGTAATCAGGGACTGTGGCTGCCTAACTATAGTAGAAGTATCATTGCTGGCAAGTTTACATGTAGTGGGCTAATACGTATTAGCCCAATACATGTAAACATGCCAGCAATTATACTCTTAGTACATTTAGGCAGTCCCATCCTCGATTACACTAAATTCCCCATAGACCGCTTACAGCCCGGTCCCAGAACTTGCATCATAATTATGCTACTTTTTGGGACAGGGCTGCAGTGTTCTTCGGCCACTTGTACCAGGAAGGTATGAGCTGGGCTTTGCTAGTTAAATATTTTAAAATCCGTGGCACAAAAAATATTAATTTCTGGCTGAAAAATCTCCACGGGCAGGCAGCTATGTGTAGGAGTTGCCTGCCTGATTGTGTCGAGGGCTCTTTAATGATGAATATGTATATATTACAAATATATACAGTCAATCAATCAAGTCTTTATTTAACCAGGCATTCATCGTTGAGCAGAAGCTCATTTGCAAGATGGTCCTGAGTGGAGCATGAACAAATGTATATACAGGTCAACACAGGTATTTACAAGGCAATACAGATAATACCGTTTACAGAAAGGCAGAAAAAGAAGTTCATATGTACGTAGAATTATACAGATATTGTACAGATTACAGTGTTTACATACATAGAAGTGTCTATAGGAAGATAAAGCAGGTTATCTAAGGTTGCAGGAGGAAGTAATGGAATGAAAAAAAATACACCAGGTAGAGGCGAAGGTGGGGGGAAGGGAGGTAGGGGGAGAAAGGCTAGGAGGGCACGGTGCACAGAGAGGAGTAGATAAAATGGGATGTAGAGAAGGTTGATGGAGAAAATGAGTATGTGTGAACCCCGGGATTGAATGCTATGAAGTACGGGGCATGGTAGGATGTCACAACCCAGGGTAGTGAGCTCCTATCCGAGGTTGGGAAAGGAAGAATAAGGGGATGGATGGGCCTAGTGTTGATAAGACAGGGGGATAAGAGAGAGAACAATTAGGCTTGTGAGGAGCAAGCTGGGGGGCAGTACTTAAAATTGGGTCAAGGCGTGGCTATATACCAGTGCAGACACCGGTACTGGGTCTGAGTGGGTGAAGCAGTTACACACTTCTCTGACTGTATGGAAATAAAGCATCTAGAAGGCATTTATACCAATTAGAGTGCTTAATTTGAGGGTTTTTTGTAGCTCGTTCCATAAGGTAGATAGCACGGAGCTTATGGCTGCCCTGCCAAAGCGGGATTTTGCTTTGGGTACTTTTTTTTTTTTTTTTGTGTTATCTTTTTATCCTCCTTCCTTGTCCCCGGTGTCCCCCTCCTTCCGACTTCACATACCCCGAAGCCCCTTTTCAGGATCTGCCCCTAGAGTGCCCTTACCTCCTCCTATTTCCTTGCACAGCGGGGTCTGTCCTAGGTGGGCTCGGGATGGGCAGTCTTCATCTAGGGACACCATTTTTCCGCTGTTCTCCCCTACTTCCCCCGGCCCCCTGGGACGCCGGCACACAAGGACGTACGTCCTAGAGAGGGCGACGGTTGACGATGCCTCCCCAAGCGCCTCACTAGCGCCCCTCTCTCGGACTCCGTGGACGGAGCTACAACCCCCGAGTGCCGGTGCTCCACCGACAGTTCAGGGTTAGAATTCCCCTTGGAGGGAGGAGAGCATCCGTTGGGATGCTCGATCCTCCCTCCCGATGACCGAGTCGTTCCTGAACCCGGGTCGCCGGCGTGGTGCAGTGTGGCGCCAGCTTTCAACCCTCGGGCGCCACTGGGCTGGCTTTTGTTTTGGGTACTTTACCTGTAATTGCTAAGTAACTTCTTAACACGTATTTCCCAATTATACTCAGGGGAAGACAGCAGGAGATATAGTAAGGCAGCTTATTAGAGATAGCTCTATAGGTCCAGAGAGTGGCGTTTCTGTGGCGCCTGAACTTTAGTGATGTCCACCCCACTGCCGCATATAGGGTGCAGTGATGCACATCGAAGGGAAGTACCGTAATAAACCTCAGTGCTCGGTGGTAGAGTGTGTCCAGTTTAGCCATGTAAGAGTTGGGCCATTGGCTATAGAGGAAATCAGTGTAATCAACCAATGATAGGAAAATGGATTGGACCAGTTGTTTCTTGGCATCTCTGGTGAGAAATTGGTTGATTCTAAAAAAACAGGCCAAGCCTTTGCCGAAGTCATTTTAGCAAGTCCTCGATATGTTCAATGAAGGAGTCTCTTTGGTCTATCCAAACTCCCAGATACTTGAATTTTGTAACAAATTCTAGTTTTTAATCTAGAACTGTGGTAATTTGGGGAACTATCCCACTGGACACAGGGCTACCTGTACGGATGAAAGCGGAGAGGACCATTGCTTTAGTTTTTTTTGCGTTAAGGAGTAGCTGTTTTTGGAGGAGCTGGCTTTGCAAAAGGTTGAATTCTGACTGTAGGGCATTGCAGGCAGCTTCAGGTGCTGGGCGACTCATGTAGAGAACTGTATCATCTGCAAACAGATGGATGTTGGCTTCTTTTATACAGTAATCGATATTATTAATGTAGATTGCAAAAAGTAAGGGCCTTAATATAGAACCTTGAGGTACCCCTCTTTGCAGAGTTTTTATGGGGGACAGGCCTCCTTCGACTTTAACTTGTTGAAGGCACCCTGTCAGATAGTCAGTAAACCAGCGCAGAGAGGAGGGGTCCACACCTTTGGTCTGAAGGGAGGAAAGGAGCAGACTATGGTCGACGGTATCGAAAGCCTTGCTTAGATCAAGGAAAACAACACAAATGTGAAGTTTTTGCTCTCAAGATTATGCTGCCAGTCTTTAGTAACTTTGGCGAGGGCTGAGACAGTGCTACGTTTAGCTCTGAATCCGGACTGCATAGGGTTTAGCAATTCCCTAGACTCAAGGAGAGTCCTCAGCTGTGCATTTACAATTTTCTCTAGGAGCTTGGACAGGACCAGAAGGAAAGAAATTATCCTGTAGTTATTGAGATCGCCAGGGTCACCTGATTTGAACAGTGGTATGACATGTGCTGTCTTCCATATAGGTGGTAAGGTGCCCTGAGACAGGGACAAGTTAAAAAGGTGGGTGACTGGTATTGCTAGTACGTGGTAGGCAATTTTTTAGGAAGTAAGGGTCAAGGGTGTCGGCCCCAGCACTTTTTCTAGTATCCAACTGAAGCAAGAGGTCCTCTACCTCTTTAGGGTGAGGCAGGTTGAAGCGAGAAAGGCGGCGAAGCTAACAGAGTTTCAGACACTTGGCTGGCAGTCTGGGAGCGAAATATGTTTGCAGGGCAGTTATCAAATGCCATGCCTGCAGTAGCAAAGTGGTTATTAAATGCGTCAAGTATATCCATCTTTTCGGTTATAGTCGAGTTGCCAGAAATAATCTTGGTCGGGAGTGAATTTCCTGGGGAGTGGCCTAGCAGATCATTGATTGTGTGCCACAGCTTGATTGGGCTCTTTGTGGCAGAGTAGAGTTCGGATTTGAAGAAGGTGGCCTTCAATTCTCTAATTGTTTTGGTACATAAATTTCGTAGTCTCCTGAACTGGTTCCAATCCTCTGCAGTGTTCAGTCTGCTCGCTTTTTTCCAGTGCTTATCTCTTTCTAGAAACAAGGACTTGATCTGAGGGGTGAACCATTTACAGGTTTTGGTCCTAGTTCAAACTTTAATCAGGGGAGCATACTTATTAAGGGCCCTTGATAGAATGTTGTGGAAGATAATGTAAGCTGATGTAATCGTTTTGGCCAGGTAGAAATCTTGCCACTGAGGGGAGTACTTAAGCTCGTTTAGGTAGGCATGTTCACTGAAGTTGCGCCTGGATCTCTTCATAGAGAACTTGCTGATGGGTGCTGGGTTGTTGGTGGATCTTACTCCTGCAATAAACGATGGTCGCTGGCGTCTGAGAAGAAGACATCAGCGTGGGAGAAGAGATGAGGTTTGCTCACCATTAGCACATCCAAAAGTGTACTTTTACTGAGGGTTCTTCACGTTTGGCGTGTTGGTTCAGTAATAAGTTAAATCAGCCCATATTCATCACAAACGATGCGGAGGCAGCTGTGTTAGAGAGCCAGTCAAAGTTGAGGTCTCCTAAAATAATAGTTTCTGGCAGCCCCTGTCCCAACTTGTTACTTAGATATGACATAAGCTGTAGGCCAGCAGACGGTGGTCTGTAGCATCCTACTACGTAGAGTGCAGTAGTCTGTGTAATTTCCACTTTGAGAATTGGGCATTTGAATTCGCTGGCGACAGATGCCGAGGATAAGCAGAGGGCAGAAAATGTGTCTTTAACGTAGATAGCTACCCCTCCTCCTCTGGCATGCCTATCAGCTCTGAACAAGGCATAGTTGGGGATGTTTACTGCTCTATCAGTGGTGCTAGGTCTAAGCCAAGTTTCGGAAATCATAAGTATGTCAGGAGAGGTATGATTTACCCAGGTTTGTATTAAAGTTATCTTTTTAAGGAGACTACATACGTTAATATGCAAAAAGCTTATTCTTTTTAAATTTGCTAGTTCTTCTGGCGAAGCAATAGCTTCTGGGGGGCCAGGGTTGAGTTCTATGTTGCCTGAACATAGCAGGAGGATAAGCAGGATTTTTCTAAGAGCACTAATTATAAGCTTGTAATTCCTGCCTACATTCACAACCCTCGAAGAAATGGCTTTGATCAAGGTACCTCAGGGCCGATTAACAAAAGCTGGTCCATCCCAGTACATGGAGGCCACCTACCCAGGGAGGGATGCCCTCCACACCACTCCTGCATAGAGGTGGCAGGCAGGACACCTTTCCCTGCCTGCCCCATCTCATCAGCTTTTAGCCATCGCATTTCCAGTCAACAGGGGAAGGAGGGACTTTGTCTCCTGAATAGGGACCTCTGAGGTACCACTTATTGCCACAGGAAAAAGCTCAACAAAACTTTATTTGAGCCTTTCCACCCAAACACCAGCCAAGCCTCTGAGGCAAGACTGGACTGAGAAGTTGAACATATCCCACGCAGTGCCCATCAGTGTGGTACAGGCCCAGATAGCCAGGTGTGACCTCCTTGTGAGCAACTACCATCCCTGGAGTGCACCTCAGTTTCCCACTGCCTAGTTCAATTTTTGACAGGCCTTGTCTATCTCTCTGGGGTACCTGGCATGGCGTCATACCAATCCTGGAAGTACTGCCAACCTTACCAAATGACATTCTGACAACAGATTTTTAGTGGCTGCCCAATCCTGTTTGATCCATACAATTAATTCCAATGTGACCTGCCACACTGTTTCCACGCAACTGTATGCACACAGCCTCCAGTATCCATTTCATTTTCACCGTGTGGATGGTCAGAATGAGCTACTTCCAAAACACACCCCAAACTCCTAGCCACTGCACTGCAACCTTGTCTCCAGACAGACTTCCATACCATGCAGCTTCTTTTTTGCCCTCTTCTGGGCCCAAAATACATACAAGTCAATGGTCCATGCCCACACCAGTCGCCTTGTTCCTGCAACTGAACAAAGCAAAAGTTAGGTACGGAAATCACTGTTCCCTGACTGCAACTGGATTATGTACTACTTAAATCAATCAGACATCTGCTAACCTACCTGCTGTATGTCTTTGCCTTGCAAGCTGAGACTAGCCACCGTAATGGCAGCCCCAATATGAAAAAAGTGGGTACCAAACTAGGTTGGATTAAAACCCTCTGACCTAGTGCCTCTCTCATGATCTCACTTGAACTTTTATCTTGTAAGCAGAGACTCGTCCTTGCCACATGGGGGCACACCAGCCAAAACTGCTTCAGTAACTCCACTGAGCAGATGTTCCCTGGAGCGCCTGCTATGGGGATGCTGTCACTACTTTCCCCGAGTCTAGTTTTTGACATTTGGTTTCTTGGGCTCAGCTTTACCAGTCTTGTCTTCTTCTCCTCCTCCCCACTTTCCACGATATATCAACACCTCCTGACCAGAGGGTTTCATCCGAGCTTGCTGGAGAAGTGATGGCAGCTTGGCTGCATAGGCTCAGACTGACTTTTGCAATAAATGCTTAAACTGATTTTTTCGTGTTGGTGCTTTCTTGGGATTTCATTTGGGAGTGCAGTCCGTTTCCCACCCCAATTTCCGATATACTCCTGTACCAAGTCTTTTCTTTCCTCGCCAGGATAATGCAATTGCTTAGCATCCAAGGGTCACAAGTGGTCCCTATTTTCCCCCACTTTCAGCCTGGCTTCAACTTCAGAACCCACTTGAACAGTTCCTTATTAGCCTGGAGTTGCCTCCAGTTTACTGCAGACTTGGGGTGCCCCCAGTGAGTGCAACTCAAGGGCCTCAAAAAAGCAGTGAACCACTGTCCAGCATCTCACTGCTCACGGGGTGGGGTGGGGTGTTCAAGCTACACAAGTCTGACAAGGTTTTTCTTCCAGGTGTCACCTTCCTTCTTCCACCATCTTTGTACTTAGAAATGGGTTCAACCTCCCCATCTAAGGAATGGGTAAGCACGCCATGCACAACTCCTGGCTCCTCCCTCTCATACTCTGTTGGAGGAGGAATGGAGGATTGGCACTGAGGAGAACCAGGGACACAATTTGGTTGGTGGCGAGGCTGTCCACAGGAGAGCACTGCTTGCAGCACAGGGCAGGGCTCTTAAAATTATGGCTCTACTGTGTTGGGGAGTGGGGGGGCTACAGTACAAGAGCTGTTAGCAGGACAGAGCCTGCTAGCTACAATGCGTCGATTTAAGACAAATATGACTCCTCACAATTATGGCTGCAACTCAGGTCAACAGTAGCTAATCGCAACTGCCTTAAATTGTACCCCACAATTTCAACAGTGGCTCCAGGATCTAAATGGATTCAACCTCCCCCCCATAAGTGGTCCCCGGCCTCACTTGCAAGGTCAGCTTGCCCCCTTTTTTTTTTTAACTAAGTATGTTTCTTTAGGAGGAAGTCCCCTCTTCAGCTGCCCTGCCCCCACCAACAGACCCAGTGTCATCCCTGCCTCCAGGATTGCCCCCCAGGGTGGAGCATTTTGAGCCCCTGGCACGACTCCATCAGTGCCCAGTTACAGATGCGCCGGGGGTCCTGAGGTCCGCTGCTGGGAGGCATCACTTGGCGCAATGGAGCTACTTTTTCTTGGGGGTCATGGCGGACACAGCATGTCGTCTGACACGCCCCCCCTCCCTCCGGAGCGATGCTCGCAGGTGCTCCGGTCATGATGCGTCCCGTGGTCACCTGGGAGCACCAGACTGGAATCACTCTACTCCCCTCGGAAGTGGAGAGCGTGCAATGGCCTTTCAATCCACCCCTGGCAGGCCAGAGTCCGTTCCCGAACCCAGGTCGCCCATATCACAGTAGCAAATCTAGCCGCTGGCCCAGTAGTTTTGTTTGTTCCTGACCTCTCCCTAGCAACTTGGCAATACTAGACAAACTGGTGCGAGGTGGAGGGGGAGACTGGGGAATGAGACCCCTTCCTCAAAGGCTCCCCTAATGGGGAGGCGCAATTGTGAACAAATTACTACTTAGTACCCGCCGGATGCACAAGTATTTCGAGCTCATTAACATTTTGTGATTGGTTCTTGTAACCAACGAAACACTATGACATTTTAATAATTCAAAACATCTCAAGAAAAAACACGCCATGACTGGAAAGTCAAACACTGTGGAAGGCCGGGAGGCATAGTAAACCCTCCTACAAAAAAAGCTTCATTCGGCGTTTCCCCAGGCGAGCTTTACTATCACACAATCTTAGGCTTCCGCTTTCCACACCACACTGCAAGGTTTGGTGAAGTTGATAACTAGGCTGCCTCTCCCTCACCACCCCCACTCTATCATTCTCTTCTATGCGGAACAGGCCGTGACAATCCACGCAGCAGCAGCGCTCTTTCGCGGTTATGGCAATCTCGTGCGACCTTGCGAGCGCGTTCGTACGTCATCACGCACGCCGTGTGGGTCTTGAACGTGTGGTCGCTAGTGGCGGCGTCAAACGGTCAGTCGGGGTTCAAAGAGGAAAACATGGCGGAAAACAAAGGCGGTGGGGAGACGGAGAGCTCCCTTAACACTAGTGATAATGTCGGGGGCAGCACGGAGTCGCAGCCGGTCGAGGAAGCGGCGGAAAACGCGGAAAAAACGGCGCAGGAAAGCCCGGGTCCTTCTACAACGGCGGCCCCTGCTGTCGTGAACTTGCTGGATACGTGCACCGTGTGTAGACAGAGCCTGCAGAGCCGCGACTCGGAGCCTAAGCTTTTGCCGTGCCTCCACTCCTTCTGCAGGCGCTGCTTGCCAGAGCCCGAGCGTCAGCTGAGTGTGCCCATCCCCGGTCCTGGCAGCGGGGATCTCCAGCAAGGTAAGAGGTGTGAAACTAGGCATCGTTGGTAGGGGGCAGGCGGATATTCTGTGGCCCTGCCACTTTTTAATTAGGCAATTTGTCAAGGCACTGTGTTGGGAAGCTGCTAAAAGTATATGCTGCCTTCCATGCCATGTTTTACCGTTAAAGTGACCCTTTGTTTCCCTCAAAGTATGGCACATTTCTGTCTCATTTTCAATGAATTACCCTGCACTTTGTTTTCTCAAGAAAATATTTCAGAAGGACTTGTGTGAAATTGTGGTGGTTTTTGGTGGAGGAACCAGTCGAGCATCCTAGGTTCGGTTATAGACAACAAGATGCTGACATTGTTCGGGACTTGCAGTTCTGGTAAAATGGCAACAGGTGAAGAGCGAGTGCTTGCAATCAGTGGGGGTGTCGCTATTAGTTTTATTTGCATGACGTTGTGTGGCAAGTCGCTTACTGTTTTACTTCCACATACTGTATTTTTCTGTAAATTGTGGAATGAATCCAGAAGTGATTAGTACATATGTATTGATGTGGCAGTGCTGCTTGTAGGGTTGCATTAGTTACGCTTGGCTAAAACAAGGCCTGTTTAGTTGTTTGTTGTGTTTATCACTCAGTCTCATGGCTCGAAACAAAAGCTTTCAGACCTGGATCATGTTTATGAACTCAGAAAAGGGGACTGGTTAAACCTCTTCTGATTTGTCTTTTTAACGTCGTCTTATTAAACAAAGACCACCATTGACATCTAAGTTCTTGTTAGTTTTTGTTTAAGGAGTTTGTGCAGATTAAAACCTCAACATTTGTTTTCGTTTGTCAAGATTGTAATAAACAATGGTCTGAACTTGGTTGGCATGAAACTCACCATTGCAGTTTTAAGAAGGATAAACACTGAGCTGTCACAGTTCATTTTCAGGTGTGTCCCAGGAGATGGGTTACATGGAACTTAATTTTTTTTTTTTTTTGTCAAGATGGGAAATGTTGGGCAAGGCAACATGGAAAAGTGCAGTGGGCTCTACTACACAGCCACCAGAGATGTGAAGGGATCTTGATTTAACATATTCTCTGAAGGACAGCACTTCAGCAGTGCATTACCACCCCCCACCCCCGTGCTGCACTACAGTGTTTGTATGTAAGCCGTCAGCTACAACAGGGCGTATACCAAATTCAGACTTTGTGTAGGTTACTACTACAGTATTCGTGAACCGCACACCCGTGTGGAAGGTGCAGTTCAGGAATAGTAACAAACACCTTGGAGTGGCTTATTGGGTGTATAAAATGTATCCATTGTAACAACAAAAAATTAAGAAAAGTGCTAAGTATTGTAGTTCCTATTCCTGAGCTGCTCAGCCTTGGAATCTTCTCAACATCCCATTGTGTTAAAGAGAAAAAGGAAATGCAAAAGAAGAAGAAAACCACTTTGGTTCTTAAACGGTAGCAGAAAAGGTCAGAGCCAAAAGGCTGGCCTTCAGGAAATATAAGGGAATATAGCAGGATGAAGATAGGGAGGCATCCCAAACTTCCCCCAGGGAAGGCAGTAAGGCAGGAAAAGACCCAAACTGGAACCTGATGGCATACATCCTAGAGTACTAAAGGAGCTAAGGGTGGAACTAGCAGAGCCATTATCAGAACTGTTTAGTGAGTCTCTGAGCACAGGAGAGGTCCCAGAAGACTGGAGAAGGGCTCATGTGATCCCGCTCCACAAGAGCGGTAGCAGGGAGGAGGCGGGGAACTACAGACCGGTCAGTCTTACCTCAGTAGTGGGCAAGATTATGGAGGCACTCCTTAAGGAAAGGATAGTGCAGCACCTGGAATCCATAGGCGCACAGGATCCAAGACAGCATAGGTTTACAACAGGAAGGTCCTGTCAAACTAATCTCATAGATTTCTTTGACTAGGTAACCAGAGTGGTGGACCAAGGGGGAGCAGTTGATGTCGCCTACCTTGACTTCAGCAAAACTTTTGATACTGTTCTACATAGAAGATTGATAAATTGGGTAGGCTCTGGGTGGGTCAGAAGTTGGTCAACTGGGCAGAAAACAGAGAGTGGTGGTAAATGGTATGAAGTCAGAAGAGATGCAAGGCACAAGTGGGGTATCTCAGGGATCAGTCCTGGGGCCAGTCCTCTTAAATATCTTTATCAGTGACATTGCAGATGGATTGGAGGGTACGATTTGCCTGTTTGTAGATGAAACCAATAACTGCAACAGAGTAGATGATCCAGATGGGGTGGGCAGAATAAGAAGAGGTCTGGATAAACTGGCAAAATGGTCGGAAGAGTGGCAACTGGGGTTTAACGCAAAGAAGTGCAAGATCGTGCACATAGGGAAGAGAAACCCTGAAGCCACCTATAGGCTGGGAGGGGAGTTGCTGGTAGTCACAAGGGAAGAAAAACTTGGGCATCCTCACAGATGACCTGAAATTTATTTATTTAGTTTTTGTTTACCGGGTAAGTACACTAGACAAATATTATGCCTATTTTCAGGAACGACCTGGGAGAGTACAAAAGGGTACAACAGGTACAACAAAACGCAATTGTTCAGACGAATACATTAGATACAGAAACAAGAGAAAAGACAATTTTACAGTTTTTACAATTTCGTAGAAATCATCCAAGCAGACCACTAAAGCAGTAGGTAAGGCTAGGGGGATGTTGGGGTGTATTAGTAGAGGTATCACAAGTTGGAAGAGGGAGGTAATAATCCCTCTTTACAAGACACTGGTTAGACCCCATCTGGAGTACTGCGTGCAGTACTGGAGGCCACACCTTCACAAGGACATTAACCAAATGGAGGCAGTCCAGAGAAGGGCAACCAAAATTATGCAGGGACTGCATCAGAAAACATATATGGACATATTAACGGAGCTCAATATGTGTATCCTAGAGCAACAGAGGAAGAGAGGTGATATGATCGAAATATTCAAACACCTTAAGGGCATTAACAAGGTGAAAGAGTCTGACATGTTTCAATATAAGAAAAATAGGACAAGAGGACACAGCTCGAGATTAGAGGGAGGCCGATTAAGTGATAATGTGAGGAAGTTCTTTTTCACAGAAAGGGTGGTGGATGCATGGAATGGCCTACCTCAGGAAGTGGTGGATATGAATACAGTGCAGGGCTTCAAACAGGCATGGGGTAGGTATAAGGGAGTAATACAGATGAGTATGAATAGATAGGCCACTGACAGAGCAAAGGCCGATGGCACATTTATAAGGTAGAAAAAGAAATGGGCAGACTGGATGGGCCTTGCGGTCCTTATTTGACGTCAACTTCTCTGTTTCTCCACACATTTTATAATTGAGAACATTCATCACGTATGAGTATACAAAGCAATAACCGGCTTCTGTGGATGATTAAATGCTGAGGTGTTTAATCATCACAGAAGCTGTTTATTGCGAGTTTACTCGTACAAGATGAATATTATTACTATTGTACCAGTAAGAGTCGCATAGCATTTTTGATGTAACTCCTAGTGAAAAATGAGCGCTGTTACGTGTCGAAATCGTACTTTGAAAAGTAAAGCCGTGACTTGGGGCATGTGCATTAGTGTCGGTGGTAGCACTCGTGCCCAGAGTCACGGTTTTACTTTTCAAAGTCCATGTTTGTCCTGTAAAAGTCTGCTGGAGGTACAGAATCTGTGAAATATTCTAATAAAAAAAGCCACGCTTGGGAGTTGGCAGAGTTTCTCACCCACTCAGTCCCCAGTGCAAAAAGTTGCCTTTCTCTCTGTTTCTTCCCTCTTGTGCTGGCTCACCTCAAGAAATCTGTGTCTCACTCCGGCATGCTCCACTACTGTCTCCAGGGTCCATCTTTTTTTGCTAAACACACGTGATTTAAATAAAATGGGAGACAAAAATAGTACACTTAGGAGCAGTGTACAAGGGTCATGTAAGAACATCGGGGGAGCACCACTATGATCGGATACACAGTGTGGACAGCAGAGGAGGGGAATATTTTTAGTTTTTGTTGATCGGGTATATGAATAACCTATTGTGGGCGTGATTGGGGGTGTGCGGGGGGGGGACTTCGGAATGTAAATAAAAGCCTGACTTTCGTGGAAATTCCGTCTGCTATCCTGTCGCCCGATGGTCCAAAAAAAATCTCTGGAGGCTAGCGGTGCCCCGATCGCCCTCCACCTGACATTTTCAACAAGCAACCATACCCTGGTGGCTAGTGACCTCTACGCCCACCTGCTAGTGTCCCGCTCAGTAGTATTAGTCAGTTGCCACCCTGCACACCATCCTGGGCCATCCCCTGTATATTAAAATATGTATATATTTTTTCCCCTTTGTGGTCTAGTGGTATTAAATTTCCCTCCCTCCCTATCCCTGAATCCCAATCCCCGGTATTTTATTTTTAAAATGTATTATTTCCTAGTGGTCTGGTAGCCCCCCCACACTGCTCCCCCCATCCTGAAATGGAGCGGGCCACCGGCACAGCCCTCCACTCTCCTCTTTGGCTGGTGGCCCACTGAAATGTATATGACTAGCGCATGTGCTCATTCATTCATTCATTCACATTTTTACCAAATGCCTTGCAGTAGTGGCGGTGGCCCTGAGGCACCAGGGCCACTGTGTTCCTGTACTTTGACAGCTGGCTTCTGTCAGTGCTGTCAAGGGAGCAGTTGGAACTTTCCCTTTTGGCTACTCTGACCCTTTTTGCACAAGTTGGGATTACTGTCAACCTTCCCAAGTCCCAACTTGCCCCTTCCCAACATCTCCAGTTTATTGGAGTGGTGCTGGATGCGGTCCCAGGGTAAGACTTTCCTCCCTGTGGATAGGGTGGAAACTTTGCAGAAGCAGGCTCACCTAGTAGCCTCCAGCAGGCGGGTTACGGCTAGGTCAGTTCTCTACTCCTTGGCCTTTTGGCAGCGGCCATCCCCACTGTCCCTCTGGCCAGGCTCCACATGCAAATTTCTCTGTGAACACTTCGAGTGCAGTGGAATCAGAGGTTGGAGACCTAGACCACATGGTCATAGTCTCTAGTTCGATGCATCAGGATCTTCTGTGGTGGCAGAAAATCAAATATATGTTTATGATTGGTATTGTCTCCTCCCTTAAAAAAGTGTTTATTTTATACTGAGGTGGCTGTACTGGATCCATACTTTGTTCAGGAAATCAATTACCTCACCAAGGGGATCCCCCTTCCAGTCCCCACCTCCCACCCAGACCCTAACTAAAGATGTGTTGGGGATGGGTTGGATAGCTCACTTGGAGAACCACAGGACTCGAGGGCTGTGGTCTGAGTGGGAGCTTTCCCTGCACGTAAACGTGCTGGAGATGAGGGCAGTGCTGTATGCTCTTCAAGCCTTCCAACATCTGCTTTACCAGGGCCCACTATTGTTTCAGTCGGACAATATGTGTGTAGTCTGGTACCTCAACAAGCAAGGGGGCACTCTCTCGTATCCCCTCTATAGGGAGGCGATGCGGGTGTGGAATTGGACAGTTCTGCATCAAATTCATCTCACAGCTGTTCACGTTCCAGGCATGCAAAATGTCCTAGCGGACAGTCTCAGCTGCACCAGAATAACAGCCCACGAATGGGAGAGTAAGCAAGAGGTGGTTGAACACATTTTCGACCTATGGGGTCGTCCAGACCTGGATCTGTTCACCTTCCCATACAGTGCAAAACTACCCAGGTGTTACTTGCTCGCTCCCGGGCATGGTGCTTTCTGGTGAGAAACGCTCTCTCTGTGCTGGACAGGGAGGATTTTGTACGCCTTCCCTCCCTTTCCAGTTCTGCAGAGGGTACTGCTCAAGCTTCACTCGGAGGGGGGCTCATGTGATTCTGATCGCCCTGTATTGGTCTCTCCAAATATGGTTCCAGCTTCTTCAGCAGCTTGCAGTGGAGCCTCTGGTCCTCTTGCCTCTCTGCAACGATCGCCTGACTCAGGAGAGGGGCATGCTGGTCCATCCAGGGCTGAAGTCCCTTCGCATGTGGCACCTCATGACATAGCTGCTTCACGCTATGGAGTTTCCTCCAGAGTGGCTCAGGTCCTTGTAGAGGCCAGAAAGCCTTCTATGTGGATGACATGCCATGAAATGGAAGCATTTCTCCATCGGGGCCACCTCAAAGGGTTGGGACCCTTTTTCGTGCCCCGTTCCTTGGGTCGTAGAGCATCTTCTTCTCCTCTCTGACATGGGCCTGAGTTACTCTTTGCTGAAGGTTCACTTGTCTGCTATTTCTGCCTACCACACCTTAGTGGAGGGCAAAGCTGTGGCTCAGCTGGAAGTTTCCAAAACCTTCCTGAAAGGGATCCTCCACCTGAAACCCCTGGTGCTCAGTCCCACACCACCTTGGGATCTCAATTTTATTTTGGGGAAAACTGACCTTTCCTCCTTTTGAACCCAGCTGATAGTTGTGATATGTGTTATCATGGAATGTGGTTATTTTAGTTGCAGTCACTTCTGCTCAAAGGATTTCTAAATTTCAAGCACTGATGTGTTATTGTGACTGATGTGTCAAGGAGCCTTATTTAATTTTTCACAGAGACTGGGTGGCTCTGCGTACCAATCCTCTGTTTTTACCGAAGGTGGTTTCAGAATTCACATTGAACCAGTCTATTCAACTGCCAGTGTGTTACCCTGAGCATTCCAATCCTGTATACCCTAGATGTTCACAGAATCTTGCATTATTATACCAACAGAACCAAGTCTGTCTGGAAAACGGACCAACTTTTTTCTTTTGCACCTGAAAGAGAGGGTGTGGCAGTTTCCAAACAGCGTTTATCCAAGTGGTTGACAAACTGCATTATGTTCTGTTAGTAGAAGTATCCCGGGGGAGGTTAAGGGGCATTCTACCAGAACCATGGCTGCTTCTACTGCTTGCTTCAGGAATGTGTCAGCCGCTGACATCTGTGCGGATGCCACTTGCAGCTCTGTTCACACTTTCACCAAACATTACACTCTGGACGTTGCCTCTAGGCGCAGAGCTGGCTTTGGACTAGCTGTCCTCCAGGGCCTCCTGTCCTAATTTCTCTGCTGTGTCTAATTTTTTTTTCTGCCTCCCATGTTTCAGTTCCCTTTGACTCGCACTGCTTGAGACTCAGTCCTCAAGGTGATTACCTACTGCAAGAGCCCTCTCGAAATAAGATAGTACAGTTGCATGTAAGCACCTTTAGCTGCTGGCCGTGCGGTAAAATATGTTCCATGCACACCCCGGAGTGTCTTATTGTGCTTGTAAAATTGGTTCCTATTTTTTTATTTTGTACAGTTGAGTATGGTTTTTATATCTGTAGAAAAAATAATTTATTCTGCTAATCTATGTTAAAATAGTTCTTACAGCTACATTGTTTAATATGCATGAGCTCATTTGCATATTCAATGTCCACAAACTTATTTGCATATAACGCTTTAGTGTGGACTGAAAATATAATGTACAATTTTTTTTATATAATTTACCCTGCAACTGATTTTTTTCCATAACAGCATATGACTAACATGGGAGGACTGCCAGGGGGCAGCAAGCAGGGACACAAACAACCAGCACATACTCCCTGCCAACTGACTTCAGCAATTTAGGAAGATGCCTGGTTAAAAGTGTAGTTTTAAAAGAGAAAGTGAACCAACAATTATTTATTTCTTTACACCGTGAGACCGGAAGCATGATGGCTGCAGTGGGAGTCGGGAAAGAAGTCGCATCGCAGCACTGCCAGTGAGAAACAGAATGCCCAAAGGGTCTGTATCACCGGGTTGAGGAAAACGGTCAGAGGGAGCATCGTGTTTTATTACCTTCCTAATGGGCCCACAGCATATCTTGTTTCCTGTCTTCATAACTGCTGCAGCGTCTTTGGTGTCAGTTTAGTTTAAGGTAACGATGTGCCGAGCGAGCGATCGGCAGGTGGGGAGATTAATGGGGAGCGTGGGACAAGAAACGCGATTGGCAGCAGCAGAAAACAAACATTGTGTATATTCAATATTATTAAACGACGTTTCACTGGCAGCTAACGTGGGTTGGGAGATAAACTTTGTCATTTTGGTTGTTCTGCCATGCTTGAATCTCTGGTTTTCTCTAGCAGTGGGTAAAGAAAAGATGGCCGGCACTCAAAATGCCAGTGTTCTTGTGGCACAAGAATCTTGGCCTTTTCTAACATGCTAAAATGCCAGCAGAATAGGCCTAACCGTTTTTCGTGTCTGCTCGTTTGGTCAGCCCCCACCCTGGGAGCTGACCTCGCTGCCCCCCTTGCCCTCTCTGGCTTCTCCCTTCCCAGTCCCAGATATTCTCGCTGCACATGACTTTGCTTCCAGAATCCTTCCCCTGTACCTGTCCCACCCCCTCTTGAACCCCTTCACCATCTCTGCCTCCACCAGCCCCGGGCAGTGCATTCCATGGCTCCACCACCTTCTCAGTGAAGTAGCACCTCCTCCTTTCTCCCCTGAATCTCTCCCCCCCCAGCTTCCACCCATGCCCTCTAGTTGCCCCCCCTTCCTTCGGAGCACCCTGACTACTCCTCCCCTATTTACCCCCTTCATGTACCTGAAGACCTCTATCATGACTCTTCCCCAACCCCCCCTTTCCCTTCTCTCTTCCAGTGTGTACATATTTAGCTCTTCAAGCCTCTCCCCATAGGTCCTGTCCTCCAAGCACCAGATAATTTTGGTTGCCCTCCTCTGGACCCTCTCCAGGAGTTTAATGTCCCTCTTTTCACTACCAGTTTATTTTTATCCATGCACGGAACAGATTTTATGCATGGACAGCTTGGGTTCTGATTGGCTGGTTTTGGCTATCTATTTTATAAAAGAACTTCAAGAGAGACGCTTGCAGTAGGTAACCTTTTTCCGTCCCTCCTTCCCCAAAGTGTCTTTGTTGCTCTTTCTCTGTGAGCTTATTTTGGGCTCCAGGTGCCTCTTTTTCCATTCTCCTGTTGCTCCTTCTCAGAGGTCTCTGGCGAGAGAACTGGAAGGCGGACGTGGGGACGGCCCCCTCTATAGTGTCATGCTGACGTTGGTCACATGACAGGTGGGCAGTCCTCCGGACACTGCTAGCTAAAGTTTCCGTGTGGTTCTGACGCCAGGGGGTGCAGTCCTCTAGGTGATTACCTACTTCAAGAGCCTCTCTCGAAGAGCTACTGTCACAGTAAGTTCTTGTATTACTGTGTACTTTCTTACAATACAGTAGTTCCTCTTTTTATAACGAACAGAATCGGAGCCATAACATGGGTTCGTTATAGCTCCCTGTTAAGAGGGACGCTGAAAATTGCATTAAAAAAAAAAAAAAATGGCAGATTACCGAATGCTGTTGCAGTACTAACATTCTCTAGTGCCATAATACCCAACCGTGACTGTGCATATTACAGGTACATTTTGTATTTCTTAATTGATATTTTGTTGGTTGTTGTATGTTCATTTTTTTTAATTGTATGCTTTGTGTAGCAGCCCCCTGGTCCTTGCAGCTTCTCCCCCACCCCCATTACATTACACTTTCCCGACTGCTGACTTGAGAGTGACAGGTTCTGTGCAGCAGTATCCTGCTGCCCTCGTCCTGCTCACTGTGTGGCTAATTACAGGTATCTTTTTGTGTGTTTCTCTAATATTCTGTTAGTTACTGTGTATTTTTATAATTGTAGGCTTGCATACTTCTTGTAGCGTACCCCCCACCCACCCCACAATCCTTGTAGCCACTTTTCCTCGACATCACATTACACTTCCTGGCTGTTGACTTGAGAGATAACCTAATGGCTAATGGAGTGACAGTAAAACAGTAAGTGATACTGTTTGTCTTGTTAAGGTAGCAATCGAAATAAGTGCAGTGTGCGTGTGTGCTGTTCCCCAACATCACTCTTCGGGTGTAATACTGACAGTCTCCACACGTGTGTGGTGTCTCTGCCCCCCACCCACCCCTCCGGTGATTAATTGGACAGCACGGAGTGTACTAAATTACTACTGTGTGTGTGTGTGTGTGTGTGGGGGGGGGGGGTAGGCAACAGGTTTCCACTGGTAGTGTGTCTTGGAGATTTCTTCCTGCTGTGGCTGTGCAAGGGAACTAAAAAAAACTTTAAAACGGCTAGCAGTAGTCGGGAGCCACAGGAACCATTGGGTATAATGATTTTCGGTATAGCGAGGGAGCACTGAATATGATTTTTTACATTGATGTTGATGTGCATGCCTGGTTTCATGGCTTTTCTTTTGAAAGTCAAGTTTTAATATCTGGCGCTCATTTTGAAAAGAACGTACACTGGTCAGATCAGTAAACATCTTAGTTTGATTTCTAGCAATAAAATTTTTTTTTTTTTTTTTTTTTGGGGGGTTCTGATATGAAGTTTACTGGTGCTCCGGCGCCATTGTTACTGCCTGTCACATTTGTATATTGTTTTATTATAGAAAACTCTCTGTAATCATTGATTGCTCTGTATATATGTATTTCTGTGTTATGTGCATTGTAATTTGCTATCTGTAATGTACTCTCCCAGGTCGTGCCTGAAAATAGACCGGTTTCTGCCTAGCATACTTACCCAGTAAACAAATGCTAAATAAATAAAATTTTGGGGACACGCATGATGAGTAAACTGCGTGAGTTTTAGTTGGGAGACACAGTACAGTTTTATAAAAATACTGTATTGCTTTTATTATGTGAATGATCATATATTAGGGTTTTAACTCCAAAAATTGATTAGCGTTTTGCTCATAAAAGTGCTAAAACATTGTGAAAATGCATAGCACTTGTCTCACTGTGATTAACAGACATAACACTTCTAGAAAATCTATAGAAATACTTACTGTACAGTTAGCATTGTCCCAAGGAAAAACAAAAATGCTAATCTGATCAGTTTAGGGGCCTAGCGGTGAGGGACCCGTTGGCTGGGAGTGATCATGCCACAGTCTGGTTCTTCCTGGACCTGGGGGGGGAAGGAAGGCCGAACAAGGACTGTAGTAACAGTCTTTAGGGGTGCAGACTTCAGGGAGATGGGAAGGATCCTTAAAGATCGTCTGGACAGGATGAGGCCGGATATGGATGCTGACAGCAGGTTGGGGATCATTAGGGGTATACAGGAGGTTACCAGATCCTGCACAAGGGAAAGGCTTAAGTTTGGTAAGGCCAGAAAACCCTGCTGGTAGACCCGGGAGGTACAGTAGGGTGGTGAGGGAAGAGAAGGCGGCCTATGGGCATGTCTGGTGCTCAAGGAGTGAAAGGGGTCGGGAGGAATGTGAGCTGACAGCCGAGAGAGTCACCAGGGTGGTGACAGCAGCTAAGACAAAAAAAGTAGTAGTGCTTGGCCAGTGGGATTCGGAGGGGGGTACAAGGGGTTCTTTAGATACATAGGGGGAAAAGGGAAAGGTAAGGGGCAGATCAGTAAGATGAGGATAGGGGATGGTTGGACACAGGAGGTGGGGGAACAGGCAGAAGTCCTAAATGAGTACTTTGCCTCAGTTTTTACCAGGGGGGATGGAGGCGCCATGTCTTGGGAGGGGAGCGGGGGCAAACCAGAGCAAAGGGTGGGACCGGTAGAGACCAGGGGCCTGGATGGGTCTGGGGAAAGGGAGTGGCCACCACACACAGGTGGGGGGCCAGCAGTACAAGGTGAAAAGGGGGAGGACGTGGAGGCTGAAATCCCGGTAGAGAGAGTAAGGGAAGCCCTCTGGTCCCTTCGGACGGGAGAAAGCACCTGGGCCAGATGAGCTACATCCCAGGGTGTTGAGGGAACTGGCAGATGTCCTGACAGTTCCTCTAGTGGAGCTTTTCAACATCTCTCTGAGGACTGGGTGGGTGGCCCATGTCGTGCTGATCCACAAGGGGGAGAATCAAGAGAGGAGGTGGGAAATTACAGGCCTGTTAGCCTGACATCTATGGTTGGCAAGGTGATAGAGGGTATTGTCAAGGAAAGGCTAGGGGGGTTGCTGGAGCAAACTGGGTACTTGAACGATAGGCAGCATGGCTTTGTCACAGGAAGATCATGCCAGACAAATCTTGTTGAGTTCTGTGACTGGGTGATGAGGGCCCTGGACCAGAGTAGGCCAGTGGACATCCTCTTTCTGGACATTAGCAAGGCATTTGATTTGGTACCCCACAGTGGCCTGCTGGCTAAGCTGAAGGAAATGGGGGTAGGGAGACAGTTGTTAAGATGGATGGGAAATTGGCTCTCTGAGCGTACTCAGAAGGTGGTGGTTGAAGGGTTAGCCTCATCCCCAAGGTGGGTTACTAGTGGGATTCCCTAGGGATCAGTGCTGGGGCCACTCCTGTTCGTCTATATCTCAGACATCATGAGGGGGATCAGTAGTGAGATGAGTCTCTTTGTAGATGATTCAAAGATGGGTGCGGTGGTGGATGGGGAGGAGGGAAGGGTGGCTTTGCAGGAGGACCTGGAGGCTCTGGAAAGGTGGTTGGGAAAACGGAAACTAAAATTCAATGCAGGGAAGTGCAAGGTTCTGTACCTGGGAGTCAGAAATCCAGGCCAGGGGTATACCCTGGGAGGAGACATGATTCAAGTCACGGATAGTGAGAGGGACCTCGGGGTAGTGGTAGATGTCAAAATGAACAACTCTGAGACTTGTAGGAGGGCAGTGGCAAAGGCAAATATGATGCTGGGATGCATCGCCAGGGGGATTACCTCCAGAAAGGCGGAAGTGATCCTTCCACTGTACAACTGCTTGGTTAGGCCACACCTTGAGTATTGTGTACAGTTTTGGATACCACATTTAAAGAGGGACATCACACTCCTAGAGAGTGTCCAAAGGATGGCAACCAAAATGATCTGGGTCCTTGAGGAGAGGCTCAAGGAACTCAACATGTACTGTACACCCTGGAGGAAAGGAGGGACAGGGGGTAACATAGAAACATAGACTTTGACGGCAGATAAGGACCGCTAGGCCCATCTAGTCTGCCCATTTCCCTACCTACAGGATAGGCCGCAGATCCTAGTTAACCAACAGCCTATATCTTCCTGCCCCCCACAAGAATTGCCTTATGTCTGTCCCATGCATTCTTGAATTCTCCCACAGTTTTAGACCCCACAACTTCCTCAGGAAGGCTGTTCCATGCATCCACTACCCTCTCTGTGAAATAATACTTCCTCACATTGCCCCTGAACCACCCTCCTTCTATCTTTAAATTGTGTCACCTTGTTCTTGCAAGTCTCTCTTTCTGAAAGATGCTACCCTCTTGGACTTTGTTGATTCCCTTGAGGTACTTGAAAGTTTCTATCATGTCCCCCCTCTCCCTTCTTTCCTCAAGGATATTAAGCTCCTTTAGTCTCTCCTCATACGGCTTCTCTTGCAGACCCTGCACCATTTTAGTTGCCCTCCTCTGGACTACCTCTATCCTGTCTATGTCCTTGCGGAGATGGGGCCTCCAGAACTGGACACAGTATTCCAGATGGGGTCTCACCAACTGTCTGTACAGAGGATAACAACTTCCTGTTTTCTGCTGCTGATGCCTCTCCCTATACATCCCAGTATACCCCCGGCCCTCCCTACTGCTTTCTCACATTGCTTGCTAACCTTAAGGTCATCTGATATAATTACCCCCAGGTCCCTTTCCTGTTTTGTTGTTGTTACTACCTCCCCACCCATTGTGTATTCTTCCCCTGGGTTCTTGTTTTCCCAGGTGCATTATTTTGCACTTTTTTGCATTGAATCCTAGCTGCCTAGGGTACATACTAAAGAGCCAGCAGACTAGGCCAAATGGTCTGTCTTGTCTGCTCGAAAGCCAGCAACCTAGTGGCTGCTCGCCTTATCATCCCCCAGCCCCCAAGAGAGTCTTCTTTTATTCAGATTTTCTTTGTACCTGTCCCACCCCTTCTTGAAGCCCTCCACTGTGCACTCTTCCACCAGCCACCCAGGCAGTGCATTCCATGGCTCCACCACCCTCTCAGTGAAAAAATGCCTCCTACGCTCCCCCCTGTAATTTCTTCCCTCCGGCTTCCACTAGTGACCCCTGGTAGCTCCCCCCTTCTTTAACCTAAACAGCTCCTTGATTCCACTCCTGGGGTTTTAAGTACATGAAGGGGATCAATAAAGGAAGCCCAGTCAGGGTGCTCCAAAGGAAGGAGGGTGGGGCAACAAGAGGTAATGGGTGTAAGCTGGAAGGGGTGCAGACTCTGAGGGGAGAGGAGAGGAGAAGATGCTATTTCACTGAAAGGGTGGTGGAGCCATGGAATGCACTGCCCAGGGAGCTGGTAGAGGTAGACTGTGGACGGGTTTAAGAGGGGATGGGCCAGGTACAGGGGGAGAGTAAATCCGACCAGGCCCAATACAGGTGGAACATCTGGGACTGGGGACAGTATAACCCGAGGGGAGAGGAGGACACCAAAATCGGCCCTCAGTGCGGGTGCTGAAAATCGAGCTGACTCGAGAGACCGTTAGGCCTGTTCTGCTGGCATTTTAGTATGTTACTAATTATTTAAAACCCTGTATATGCTATCAGCGCACGTACATGTGGCAAGAGGCGTCAGGTTCTAGCACTTCAAAAAAGTGTCATCAAAAGCTGACATCTTTTTAAAGAGCTGTTGACCCTCGGGTAAGGCAACTCATGCCAAGGAGCTGCCTAACTTGAGGACCTAAGTCATGCAAAGTTTGACATTTTAATACAACAAACATGTAAAACAAAATTGTTACATTACCTGTGATCTCGCATTGGCGGTCAAGAAAGTATAAATAGCATACATGTAGAATTTATGCAAAGTCTGTGAAAATGGAGTAGGGCATGGGAGATATGGAGATTAGTAACTCTCTGTACCCAAGTGCACAATACAGGAAGGGGCCGTGGTGCTTCATGATATCGTGTTAGCAGCTGAATCTTGGGGGGGAGGGGGAGGGTGAGTACTGGCATATTACAAAATGCTGCCTGCTATGAGAATCTTCTTAGATTTTCAGTCAGTCTTTATTTAACCAGGTGGTGGGCCTGGGTAGTACACATAAGCGATTCAGTAGAACGACAGTAACACAGGTCAGCACAACAGGATAACATAGACAACCTGAAACACGTTGAGGCAAAGGGTAATACAACAAAATAATTATATACAATGAGTATACATGTAAAACAGTTACTAACATACTAAAATGCCAGCAGAATAGGCCTAACGGTCTTTCGTGTCTGATCGTTTGGTCAGCCCCACCTGGGGCTGACCTTGCTGCCCCCTCATTCTCTGGCTTCTCCTTCCCAGTTCGGATATTCTGCTGCATTGGATTTTGCTTCCAGAACCCTTCCCTGTACCTGTCCCACCCTCTTGAACCCCTCCACCGTCTCTGCCTCCACCAGCCCCCTAGGCAGTGCATTCCATGGCTCCACCACCCTCTCAGTGAAGTAGCACCTCCTCCTTTCTCCCCTGAATCTTCCCCCCTCCAGCTTCCACCCATGCCCTCTAGTGGCCCCCTCCTCCTTCCTTCGAAGCACCCTGACTGTTCCTCCCCTATTTACCATATAAACAATGTGGCAATATAGGAGTCGGTCTGCTCAGAAGAATGATAGAAATGTAAGGCCGCACAAAGAATAAGAGTAGGTAAGGATGAGAGCTGCAGGTACACTGCAAGCCACATTGGGAGAAAGGGATTTAGGGGTGGTGATAGATGTCAAAATGAAGAACTCTGAAAACTGTAGAAGAACTGCAGCCAAAGCAAACGGGATACTGGGCTGCATAGCTAGGGGAATTACGTCCAGAAGGAGGGAGGTGATCCTCCCTCTATATAATGCCTTGGTGAGGTCGCAGCTTGAGTACTGTGTACAGTTCTCGAGACCTCATCTGAAGAAGGACATAGTGCTGCTGGAGAGGGCCCAGAGGAGAGCGACCAGGATGTTTCGGGGCATGAAGGGGAAGCCTTATGAGGAGAGACTGCAAGAGCTTGGGCTTTACTCACTGGAGGAGAGGAGGGACAGGGGAGATATGATGGAGGTTTTCAGTTATGTAAAAGGAATAACCAGGAGTGGAACCAAGGAGCTATTTAGGCTAAAGAAGGGGGAAACAACCAGGGGCCATGAATGGAAGCTGGAAGGGGGAAACTACGGGGGGGGGGGAGAGCATAGGAAGCATTTTTTTCACTGAGAATGTGGTGGAGCCGTGGAATGCGCTGCTTGGGAGGCTGGTGGAGGAGGGCTCAGTGGAGGGCTTCAAAAAGGGGTGGGATAGGTGCAAGGGGAAACTGAAGAGAAGATCCTCTTGGGGGCTGGGAGGGTGATAAGGCGAGCAGCCACTAGTTCTCGTTCCTAAGCTGGTCTCCGGGCTTCCTTACTCCTGGGCTGTACCTCCTGATGCTGATCCACAGGCAGGAAACAGATCTCTGCAGCAGGGGACATTCAGCCCTTCACTTCTGTTCTCCCCAGTTTACTTCCTGCCTTCAGTCTGGCAGGTACTCTGCAAGCAGAGCTCTGCCATGTGGCAGAGCTGAAGACAGCAGACTGTAAGTTAAGCAATTTTGTTTCAATGAGGATCAGAAATCACTGCTGTATGTTGGAATCCCAGGGTGGGTGCTAGTCTCAGCTTTGCAAGCTGCACAGTCTGGCCCCATTTTCACTGGGTTGTTTTTTCCCTGCACTAGGTCTGAAATGCAGTTTCAGCCTTGCAAGCTGCACAGTCTGGCCCCATTTTCGCCAGGTTGTGTTTTCCCTGCACATCCTGCACTAGGCCTGACATGCTACTTAGTGGAAAATATTTCTCAGTGAAACAAAACGGGCACTGGAGTGATTTGATTTTCAGGGACTCAGAACGGGCCCAGAGTTCTCAGTAACCCGCAACATCTATTTGTAGGGGGTTAGAATAGGATCGGCCCTATCTCTTCGTGAGGCTGTTTTCCCCGCGCTTTCTAGGGTGTAAACGGTATGAGGAGTTAGGGATAATGCATCTCCCCATAACTTTTGGGCAGAAACTGCGTGTGGGTGTGTGTGTGTGTCTCTTCCCCGCGCTTACTACCTGCGAAGGATTGTGCAAGGGAATAAACGGCACAAGGACTTAGGGAGACATCTCCCCTCAGCTGGCAGCCCGTATCTTTTCCCCGTATTTTTTCTTGTTAACCCATCGACGGCATTCTAATTGAGCCACTCGTCGATGGTGGGCCGGCAGCTTGTCAGCGGCAACTTGTTAATGAATCACTGCTCGACAAAGTGCTGCAGGGATGAGAAACTCTAACGAGCCAAAGGGGCTTAAATTATCATATATGAGGCAACCGTCGTCGGCGGGCAGTCAGATTACCTCAGCCGCTCGTCGACAGCGGACCTGCAGCACAGCATAGCGACTCTACTGACGAGCACTACAGTGTGGGAGGAGCGCTAATATGGAGCCTCCATTGACGAGCACTACAGCACGGGAGGAGCGCTATTATGGAGCCTTTTGTTCACTGTGCTGCGCACCCCCCCAAAAAAAAAAAATGTCAAGAAGTGAGCCAGCTGCCTGGGTTTTTTTCAGATCCCTGCATATTCTAGGGGGAATAAAATAAAAAAACCTTAGAAAAAGGATTATAGCACAAGGGCAGCTCTGATGGCGTTTACAGGACTGGCACAACTCTTAAAGGGCCAGCACACTTTCTATCTGCTTCAGTAGCAGGACATCAGGAGGGGGGGGAGTAAGCTGAATTAAGGGAAGTAGAGCCTTTTGTGGTATTATGGCCTTGCACAAGCCTTCCTGTGGTAGAAAAAGTCAGCGTGGGTAGTCGCCCGTTGCTAATGACCTTGGCTGGGTAACTTCTCCTATAATGTCCAGAGGGCAACGTCTACGAATGGGGAAGACGTCACGGAGGAAGATCCTCCTCGGCTCAGTATCATATCCCACGGATCATATTAACCGACAGCTTCCAGAGGGACTCAGCAATCCACAGCCCCCCTCTGACACCACACCTCAGAAAACAGTTAAATACAACCCAATAGTTAAATAAGACCAGATATGAGACCTTTCTAGAGGATACAAGAAAATGGACCATCCATATTCTCACTCCTCTATATTCTCACCCCGAGAGGCAGTTGACCTGGGAGGATCAACATTCTGCCTCCTAGGAGAAAGATAAGGTATAGAGGGTAACCTAAAGTGTTTGCAGGGGGGGATTTCTGGCACTCATAGAACCCCAGGATATCATCTTCTGGAGGGGGAGTGAACGGCCAAATTTCTGTTTTAAATAGAGGTCACTGTCGAGATTTCCCTTGGTTCTCACCCGGCGGCTCCCAGCCAACAAGAACAGGTTTTTCTCGCTTGTCATCTGCTGTCAAACCAGACACAGCTTTTCCCACTCTTCCTACCTACATGGAAATGGCCAAAGGAGGAGTGGCAACTCTCTCTCTAAGCTTCCTCCCCTATCCAGTGCCCCAGGAGATTTTAAGCTTTTCAGGCTCGGAACGCAGCAACGGGAAAAATGTCTAAAACTGCCATAGAAGCTACCCTCTGATTTCAAACCAAATATTGAGTCACTGGACAGGACCATAGAGGCCTTGCTTACGCAGTAAACCAGTCAGAAGAGGCTGCATGGGGTGATACTCAATCTCTGGCTTGCCACAACCCCTGGCAGTGGCCCTAGCAGGCAGGGTCCACTCCCAGGAGGTGTTTGGTAATGCATGTCATAGTCTAGGGCAAGAGGGCAATTCAGGGTCCAGAGACCCCAGACGCAGAATTCATGGCCAAGCTTATAACTAGGATCAAACTCAACTTCTCGAGGAAAAGTGAGTATGGGTCTCCTTACCTAAGCAATGTAACCTCAGAAGGGACGAATCTAGTGGAGAGGGTGACGGCGATCAACAACAAGTAGTCGCAAGCAATCTGGGCCCATTCTCGAGTAGGGGCAGACCTTCATATTTCTCGAGCAAGGGGTCCAAACCAAATCGGTCAGGTGGGTGCTGTACATCACCAACAAGCCCCCGCTTCGTGTTGTGCCCTCCCCTCTCTATGGTGGCTCATCCAAAAACGCAAACCCTCTATAGTACGAGGATATTGTACAAAGTGCAGTCACAGAGATTAACTAAGGGGCTGCACCCTATTTTTCATGGTGCAAAAATATATAGGGGGTTCAGGCCCCTCCTACATCTCAAAGGATCGAACAAGCAAGGGACCCATTGGCAGATTGCTATTCAGGAACTACACAAGCACCAGTTCAAATTCAAGGTGGGGGAGCAGTTCTTCTAGTCAAAATTCTGACCTCTTGAGTATTCCGAAGACCCACGGGCATTATTAACGGTGCCATCAGCGGAAACAGTCCACTTAAAGGCCCCACAGCTCGACAAAACAGTACATGCAGGGGATTTTCCGGCACCCATAATTCTGCAAGATGCCTATTTGCTTATTCCCATGCAGTAATGGCGCACGCACTATCCCAGATTCAGAGTGGGAGAGCAGTACCTCCAAATCAAACTCTACCATTGCTGTCTTTTCAGACCCATGGACAGTATTTAAGGTGCTAGTAGTGGTTATAGTCCACTTAAAGGTCCACAGCTCGACCAAGCATTACAGGCAGTGGCAGAGGTAGTCGGGTCCCCTATGGCACATGGTTTTCCCATCAACTAGAGAAAGAGCTCCCTAATTCCAAACTAGACCTTGATCCTCCTGGGGGGCTCACATCATGACACAAGGTTTCTCCACCCGAAAACTAGATTTTGGGATCTGTAATTGCTCATCAAGGAGTTTTGTAAGCTCCGCAGCTGCCTGCTTATTTTTTCACACAGCTCATTAAGATGGATTAAGCCCTTCCTCCAGGGATGGTCCCAGAGGTCATGAAGGGCTACAAGTTAGGCCATCCGCACTAAGTCAGAATTGCCACCAATGCAAGCCTCAGAAGCTGGGAAGGACTCGCCTGCGTCAGCTGTTGGCACCGGGCAGGGGATTGCTGTTGGACACATGATACAGTATAAGCGTTTCTGAGGGGAGGGGAAACAGTAGGCCATGCCCCGTGACACGCTGAACAGCAATTCCTCAATCAGGCTAGCCTGATTCCAACTGACAGTCTGGCAACGCTGACATACACCGACCATCAGGGCGAAACGAGAAGCTCAAAGATGGTAAAGGAATCCCTTCTCTTTCAGTGGGTTGAGCACCACTGAGCGTTGTTTATATCGGGACAGAAAAATGTCATAGCAGAATGTCGGTCGCAAGGTGGGTCGACCAAGGGATCGCAGCTGAAGGACAGTGCCTCCCACATTCGGACAGTATAGTGGGACAACACTCAAACGGATCTTTTCACCTGCTGGCAGAACTCCAAGGTAAAGCAATTCCATTCCCTGGCCAAGGACGAACCAGCGGTGGCTCAGGACACCTTTTCCCCATAAACTGGGATCTGTTCGGTCTCCTGTATGCCTTCCTCCAATACCGCCTCTATCAAGAGTCCTCCACAAAGTGGCCTTGGACAGGACAGTCATGATTCTAGTCTGTCCCTTATGTGGTGTTTTTTTTTTTTTTCCCCGCACTTGGTTGTTTCGCATTCATTGGTCAGGGCTACCACTTCGAACATTCAGGTTCAGCCTGGGCATTCTCCATCAAGGTCCAGTTCTGCACCCTATTTTAACAACTGGTCTCTCTCTAGACCTGGAAAGTGAGTGGAAAAACTTTCATGGAGCTATGTGGCACAGCTCCTGCTATTGATGTGATGGGGAACTCGTGTGTCTCTTTTTTTCTCCAAAGTGCATTATAGAATCTGGAGGAAATGTTGGTTCTGGCTTTATTCCAGACACATACAGAACGACACAATATAATCGCCTGAACTACTGTAGTTCCTTTAAGATAGATGGACAAAGGACTGCAACCAACCACATTACAAAGTAGAGTTTCTGCACTGGGGGCACTCTTGACGGACCCTGAGGAATTGTTGGGCTCATATCCCCATGTCTGGTAGTTCTTCAAGCAGCAACATTAAAACATCTTTAATCCACCAAAGCTATCACCTTGGAGTCTTAATATGGTTCCCAAGGCCCCCTTTAGAGCCTCTTAAGCCATCCATCATGCATCTCAAAATAAAGGTCCCCCTTTTTTCTCAGTTATTATTCCAGCCAGGAGTTTCAGCAAACTAAAAGCATTGCTTGCCCAAGAGCTGTGCACTTGTTCGTCAGGCTGGAACAGTTCCAGTTGTTTGCCAAAGTTATGTCTCCCATCTCTTATTATCAAGGGTTTATTCTTCCTTCTGCCCACTCTCTAAAAGCAACGATGATGGAAAATTTCTTACACTAGACCTGGGAAGAGGAAGAAAAACGTACATTAAGAGAGAGGACTCTATTCACAAAACTTCAACTATGTTCTTGCTAGCTAAAGGGATAAAATTTGGGGTAGCAAGGATTCAATAGGCTCTATAGCCAAATGGATTCTGTCCGTCACCTCTTACGGCTTATGATCAGGCCAGAGTAACTTGCCTGGCCCAGTGAGAGTCCGTGGCCCCCTTCATGGGCGTAATTCAGAGAAACATCGACAGAACACTCACGCTGAGTGGCCTTTTTAATCTTCCATTCACGCACTATAGCGCAAAAACAAAAACATTCTCACTGGGGGTGATGTCCTCGGCAGAGGCATCCTTTGGCCGCAGAGTATTTCAAGCGGTGGTGAACCCTTATGGGCTGTTGACATTCTTCCCACCCGGGACATCTGGGGACGTACTGCTTTTGTATATCCCAGGAGTAAGGAAGCCTGGAGACCAGCTTAGGTGAGAGAAATCGAAATTTAAATAAGCCGGTCTCCGGGCTTAGGATTTCCTCCCAGAATGTGTATGTAGTTGGCTGGCCTCACGGCCATATATGCCTTAAAATTCTTGTTTTTTGTTCCCAAGTTCTTGTAGTATTACCACATTGGACTGCTTTAGGCAGAACTGAGGAGAACAGGAAGTGGAGGGCTGGATGTCCCCCTGCTGCAGAGGTCTGTTTCCTGCCTGTGGATCAGCATCAGGAGGTACAGCCCAGGAGTAAGGAAGCCCGAAGACCAGCCGTCGGAGAAAGAAAATTTACAGGTATTTAAATTTCGATGTTGTCTTTCGAGCAGACAAGACAGACCATTTGGCCTATTCTGCTGGCTGTTAGTATGCAAGTATTACCGTAGTGGCAGCAGTGCAATGAGCGACAAGGAAAACATTTACAGGGCTCGGAGAAGGATTTTGAGTAAAGTGATTTGAACTCCACCAGACTAATTGGGCTTACCAGTTGTGGGTTTTTTTTTTTTGTTACTTTGTCTCCGCTTGGAGTCCTCAGCCGATGCCATCTGACATCCCCCCCCCCCACGCTGACCCCGGGTATGAAACATCCTCCCCTTCAGCCCCCACGACTTACCCCTCGTGGCAGGGGGTGGGGAGACCTCAACCCACCAGACCGGATCCAGTTCCAGGAGGTGTCTTTCAGGCGGCGCCTCGGGAGGACAGTCGTCATCCTGCAGCCAAGAGTCCTGCTTTTTCCTATTTTGACTTCAGGGGGTTTGTAGCATGCAGTGACTCCAGTGGAGAGGTGCACTCCTCCCGATGTCTGCTCGTGATCTGCCTCCCAGCCTCCGCTGGGGCAAACACTGGCGACTGCTGAAACCCCTCCTGCAGAAGGAGAGCAGTCCTGGATGCTCGATTCTTTCCGCCTCAAGACTTCGCGGCCTGTGCCCATTCCCGAACATGGTTGCCAGTGTGGCACGCAGTGCCCTGCTCACCAGGCCAGTGGGTTAACCAGTTTAAACGTTTTGTAGATTTTATCTATTAGCTGGGGCAGCATGTGGGCTGAAAGGAAGCTCTCCACCGAAACGGAATTGGCCTTAGGTATATACAGTGAGATGTAAGAGTAACTTTTCAGGGTATAATTACATAAGGTGCAGAGGGGTAGACCGCCAAATATATAGAGGGGGAGTTTCTTAAAAATAGTTCTGTAGGTCCAGATTATAGCATTCCTTTGTCTCCTGAATGTAAGTGGTGTCCAACCCACCAGGGAGTAAAGTGTACAGTGATGCATGGTGTAAGCTGCTCCAGAGAGGAAGCGAAGGGCTCTGTGGTACAAGATGTCTAGCTTTGCTAGTGCTGACCCTGGAACTTGACCATAGAGGAAGTTGGCGTAGTCCAAGAGAGCTTGGATTGTGGTTTGTACCAGCCTCTTCCTAGTCTCTTGGGTAAGCAGAGGTTTAATTCTATAGAATAGGCCAAGCCTTTGCTTCAGTTTTTGAGAATTTCTCTACATGCTCATGAAGGGGAGTCTGTCAATCCATACTCCTAGGTATTTGAATTTTGCAACATAATCCAGTGATTCACCAAGCAATGTGGTGATAGGTGGCACTGGGCAAGATTTTGAGGGATTTGAGGTTGTAACAAGCGGAGACAGGAACATTGCTTTCTTTTTTTTTTTTTGTGTGTGTTTTAGGAATAGTTTTTGGTTAAGGAGGTTGCGTTTGATATCTGTCTGATTGCAGGTCCATACAAGCAGTCTCGGGAACGGGCCTGGCGATGTAGAGGACTGTGTCATCTGCGAAAAGGTGGATGCTGGCTGACGTCGATTCCATGGTCAATATTATTAATGTATAGTGCAAAAAGTAAGGGTCCCAAAATGGAGCCCTGCGGCACTCCTGCTGATCGGTTTCAGCAGAGAAAGATCACCCACTGTTTTGACTTGCTGCATACGTTCTGACAGGTAACTAGAATACCATTTCAGGGATAGTGCGTCCAGTCCAATATTGTGAGGGGTAACCAATAGCAGGTCATGGTCCATGGTATTGAATGTCTTACTTAAATCAAGAAAGACTGCGTGTACGTAATTCTTTGTCAAGGGCTCTCTGCCAGTCATTCGTTACGGTAGCAAGTGCTGAGATTGTACTGTGATGGAGCCAAAGCCTGATTGTTCTGGGTTAAGCAGGTTGGAAGCGTCAAGATAGTTCCCAAGTTGATTATTGACTATCTTCTCCAGCAGTTTGGAGAGGATGGGAAGTAAGGAGATTGGCCTGTAATTGTTGAGGTCACTTGGATCTCTCAGATTTGAAAAGGGGTATGACTTGAGCAGTCTTTCAGATTGACAGAAGTTCACCGATGCCAAAGGACAAGTTGAAGAGGTGTGTGATTGGTGCTGCCAAGACTCGATGACTGAGCTTTAAAAAGTACAGTCCAATAAGATCCGCTCCCATGCTTTTTCTGGTATCCAACTGGAGGAGCAGGTCTTCCATGTCTTTGAGAGTAACAGGCTGAAAGGAGAAACCTGTGTGTAGGGCACGGTGTTTAGGGACAGGGATAGTTTTGCTCTGGGTTGCAAGCTGACTTTGGAGGTTGTTGGCCAGTGATGAATGGAAGGCCATACCAGCAGTGGCAAAGTGTTTGTTTAGGAGGTCTAGGATCTCGGCTTTGTTTGATGGAGGAGCCATCATACAAAATGTTTGAGGGGAGGGATCCAGAGGATGCATGGCCTTGAATATCTTTAAGTGTTCTCCAGAACCCAGCAGGGCATTCGTTGTATGGTAATAGTTAGCTTTTGCTGTTTTGATAAGCTTTGTGCAGCGATTCCTGGTTGACCTGAAGGAAGTTTTGATTTACGAGCCTTTTTCCAGAGTTTGTCCCTGCTGAGCTGAGATTTTACGAGAATTCAGGTATGAACATATTTGACTGAAGATTGTGCCTGCAGGGGGGATTAGGATACTGAATCTCCAATCTGTGCAGCGGTTGCTGGTTTATCTGTGACAATATTTCTCCTTTTAAAGGACTTTACCCTTGTTCCCAAGGTCCAATGAATGTGGCTCTTCAGTGGGCTGCTTTTGAAATCTCAGATACAACCTTTCACCTCCTCCCCTTACTCTCAGAAGCTCTGATACCCTCTTCTTTCTTCTTCCTTCTCTTCAAAACCTTTAGGCAGGTTGCCTTCTCTACATGTTTGGAATAACATCCTGCTTGCTAGTAAACTGTGACATGTGCACATGCCGCTGACCTCTTAGTATACCATATACTTCTTGCCTCTATATATGGGTGACCACACTCTTCTCCAACACCCCCTCCTTCTCCAACTACCCCTAGTGTACTACCCCCTCATCCACACTTCCACACCCACCATACCCTTCTACCATCTCCGCCATCCCTGTCAAGTAACCCTGAATGAGCCACCCGCTAGTTCACCCTCTACGAGCTTACCACTGTGATGCTTGGCCAGCAGGTTGTGATTGGTCTATGATATTTGTAATAGTGTCTCATGAGACATCCTGTGCCAGGTGCGCCTTCCGGTCAGTGAAGTGGACAACTGACCTGAAACCAGGAGGTAATTAAAAGACTAGAGAGACTTAATTGAGGGTCTTCTGTTTTTTCTTTTGTAATTAGAACTGACTCAGATGCCAGGATATAGGGGCTTGTAAACTTTTATGGCCTCCTGCCTCTGAAGCTGGGAAACTAAAATATACATTTTATGACTTCAGATAAGCTGATTCCTGTAAAGCTGTATTGCACGTAGGTGAGGGATTGCAGGGTTGTAAACCTACAAAGGAACCACACAAGATCAAAGGAAAGGCTTTATTAAAGACTGTCGTAATTTGAGAAATTAGTTTTTGCTGAAGTCACATATTTAAAATCTTCTGACTGGAAGATCATTGTATATTTTTTATATTCTAAAAGGAGGACCTAGATGACATCATAGAAGGGGTATGTGAGACAGTTTAACTAGGACTAGTGCATTATCTTTGTGGCACATTTTTTTGGGCTCTTAAGAAAGAAAATCTAACTATAAGCACTATAGAGGTAATACATTAGATAGAAAAGATCTAATTGTATTGTGGTAGGAGTTTATATTTTGTACTTTAACCATGTTCTTTTAAGTGATTGTACGGTTTTTGATATGGTGTTCTGTGTTTGCATTTTACATATTATCCATTTTAGTAAATACATAATTTTGAAACACTGCCTGGGTGTGTCTTCGAAGTTCTTTTTGCATGTGACGTATAGAGGGTTGACTTACAAAAACTGTTCAAAGCTTGGTGGTGTTACTAAACTGGGAAAATGTAAGAATATACTTAAGGTCTTTTTTTATATAGTTTTAAGGGTTCATTTTGGATACCTGTTTAGGTGCCCTTAGGCAAAAGATATCTGGCACCTCAAGAGCAGATTATCTGAGCCTGTACATTTGGGTATGCTAGCATAAGGTTCATAGTTTGAATTCCCTAGAACTTGAGACCAAAGGTGATTTGGACCCACAAGCAGACAGGAGGGTTACCCTGTCTGTTACCTGTTAACAGTACTGCGCTCTGAGGTTGGCACTGTGGGAGCAGAGGGCCTGACCTGCTCAGTGCGTTTATGACAACCACCACCTCCCTCCCTTGCCTCACCCCCCCCCCCGCTCCGCTGGACCACCCCTATGTTGCCTTGTCTCTGTTACCCATCATACCTTGCCCTCCTACTCTTTCCATCTCCTTCCCTGAATTTCCATGCTCTACCCATGCCTCTCTCCCCTTCTACCTGCCACCTGATGTTAAAATCTAGTCTATTGCAAAATGTGTTCAGACTAACTGCAGTTTTCTACAATGTTAATTATGTATTTCACTATTACAAAATAGGGAGATACAAAAACTGCAATTTTACGAAATGTGCACAGACTATTTTTATTTATTGACATCTTGGATGACACCTGTGAGTGGATGCTTGTTGGGAGGTTCCACGTCAGTACATTGGCACAAAAAGTCACATTAATGGGGGACAAAATAGATATTATGTATATAAAGTATAGTGTGCAAAAATGCAGTAGACCAACAATTAACTAGGTGTGCTAAGGCATTGTACAAAGTGTGCCTGCATTCTGAGGAAAGAGACACGGGAGGGGGATAGTGTGAGGGAGGGGAGGGGCCAGGAAAGGCAGGAAGTGGGAGCTGGGGTTAGGAGAGGGCAAAAGTAAAGAGGCAACCCAGGGGGTGGGTGGTGGGCGGCGAAGTGTTGCAGAGTGACTATCCTGGTTGGATAGGAATGGGAAGTGCTAGGGGTAGTCTATAACTGCGTGCAGGGATTTGTCAGGGGCACATACAGATACTGCTATCGTCGATTTGCTGACGCAGGCTGCATTTTAAAAGATACAAAAAAGTGGAACTGGAGATGTCAGGAGGTAAGCCATTTGTCCAGATGGGGGCCTGGTGAGCAAAGGAACACCGAGCCATGGTCATTTGCAGTTCTGTTTACAACGTTCCTTATGAATCTCTATAAATAACGTATTTTATTAATCTGTATAGTATGTTCCCACTTTCTGGAAAGATTCAGGTTGCTTACTCCCTTGTACATTGTACATAGTTTGAATTTTTCTTTTTCCCTCCTAAGCTGGTCTCCGGGCTTCCTTACTCCTGGGCTGTACCTCCTGATGCTGATTGACAGGCAGGAATCGGACCTCTGCAGCAGGGGACATCCACCCCTCCACTTCCTGTCTCCCTCAGTTTACTTCCTGCCTTCAGTGAAGCAGGTAGCCTGCAGCAGAGCCCTGTCACATGTGGCAGGGCTGAAGAAGACTGTAAGTCATAAGATCCTTTCTCTCTCCTAAGCTGGTCTCCGGGCTTCCTTACTCCTCAGTTTACTTCCTGCCTTCAGTCTGGCAGGTACTCTGCAAGCAGAGCTCTGCCATGTGCCAGAGCTGAAGACAGCAGACTGCAAGTCAAGCAGTTTTGTTTCAGTGAGCATCAGAAATCACTGCTGTTTGTTGGAATCCCAGGATGGGTGCCAGTCTCGGCCTTGCAAGCTGCACGGTCTGTCCCCATTCTCTCTCCTAAGCTGATCTCTGGGCTTCCTTACTCCTGGGCTGTACCTCCTGATGCAGATCCACAGGCAGGAATCGGACCTCTGCAGCAGGGGACATCCAGCCCTCCACTTCCTTTTCTCCTCAGTTTACTTCCTGCCTTCAGACTGGCAGGTACTCTGCAAGCAGAGCTCTGTCACTGTGTGGCTGAGATGAAGACAGCTAACTGTAAGTCAGTTAATTTCTTCTATTTTCGGATTCTGAGGAATATCAGCTGGTTTTTAGCGCTTATGTGAGGGTTCTAGCCTCAACCTTGCATGCTGCATAGACTGGCCCCACTTCTTCAATGCGGTGTTTGTTTTTCCTGCGATTTTGGGCTCAACCAGCAAACTTAGGGCTCTATCCTTTGGCCGTTTATCCGATTTTAGGGGGACGAAAATAGCACCGGAGTACTTAGTGAGTATTTGTCCCCCTCCGACTACAGCCCTGTATTTTTTTTGAAATTGTATTTTATTCTCCTCTAGCCTGCCTCCTCCGACCCTTTGGCGTTGTCCCGCGGACATCCCACTACCTGCGACCCAGCTCACACAGTCCACAGGCCCCCATGGAGCGCGGTTTACCCCCTGGGCGAGGTAGGGGCACTCCCCGTAACACCTGTTTCGTCGGCCCGTGGACTGTCAGTGGGCGCTGGCAAATCGCGGGCATGTCCCAGGGCCCCTCCCTCCCGGACGAGGCAGGCTTCCATTTCCCTGTTTCTCCTCCCTTAGCAGATACTCCCCTGCGTCATGATGCGTCGTGCGTCTGATCTGCTTGCGGCCCGTCCGACCAATCCCCTGTGCGGGCATGTGCTTCCTCGAGCCTCCGGCTCGGGAGTCTCACAAACCCGGAATATGGCCAAATTCCCACCCGGAGTAGGCGAGCTGTCGCTGGACGCCTGTCGCCAACCTCCTGGCCGACCCACCGGGTTACCCGAGTCCGCCTCCCGAACCCGGGTCGCCGGCGTGGAGCGAGGTGTGGCGTTCAACGCCTCAGCCCTCTGCTCCACTGGGCCGGCGACAGCCCTGTATTTTTTTCCGTCGACGAACGGCTCCCAATGGCTTCAGCCGCTTGTCACAATGGGCTTACAGCGCTTCTATAGCAGCTCGTCGATGTCTTGGGAGTTCTCTTGAGAGGCCTCTAATAGCAATAAGGAGCTGCTGCAGGGCTCAAGGAGGGCTATTACTAGGTCTTGACTACTCCCTTCCACGTGTTATCGGGACTGTAGCGCTAGATTGGTGGCTCGTCGTTGCTGCACAGGGAGCGCTAATACTAGGTCTCGTCGACGATTGGCATTTTAACATCAGCCACTCATCGACGGCGGGACTGCAGTGCTAGATTGGTGGCTCGTCGATGCTCAGGAGATTGTCTGGAATCCCAGGGTGGGTGCCAGTCTCAGCCTTGCAAGCCGCACAATCTGGCCCCATTTTCACTGGGTTGTGTTTTCCCTGCACATCCTGCACTAGGCCTGAAATGCAGTCTCAGCCTTGCAAGCTGCACAGTCTGGCCCCATTTTCACTGGGTTGTGTTTTCCCCTGCACATCCTGCACTAGGCCTGAAATGCTACTTAGTGCAGTGGAAAATGTTTTTCTCAGGGAATCAAAATGGGCACCGGAGTGATTTGATTTTCAGGGAATCACAATGGGCCCGGAGTGCTCAGTAACCCGCAACATCTGTTTTTAGGGGGTCAGAACAGGATGGGCCCCATCTCTTCGTGAGGCTGTTTTCCCCACGCTTTGGCAGGGCTGAAGAACACTGTAAGTCATAAGATCCTTTTTTCTACTTGTGGATACAGCACTACTGTTAGGAGTGATTTTGGATATGCCCCATGGCGGGAGCCAGTCTCAGCGTTGCAAGCTGAACAGACTGGCTCCACCTCGCAGCGGCTCATTGTATTTCCCGCGATTTTGGGCTTCCCCACAACGGAAACTCCTCAGTTGCTAATCGGAGTGCTTCTGGGGTCGAGTGCCTCCCCACTAACAGCGTTTGGGGAAAAATTGCAGCTGCTCGTCGACTGTCTGGAAGCCTTGAAGGCTAAGGGGAACTCCTCGGTTAAGCACCGGAGTGCTTTTAGAAGCATGTGCCTTAATCGAACGGCGTGAGGAAAATTACAGCCGTTCATCGACTGTATTACTCATCGGCACACAACTAGTAAGGTGCCAAGATGCTCGTTGACTATATCTCTCTTGTCAACAAGCGCTGAGGAGATCCATGCTGCTCTTTGACGTTCACCTTTTTTCGTCAGGAGGACAATTCGCTCTGGAGTGCTGCAGGATAGTCAGCGCAACGAACTCTCCACTTCAGGTGTAGTGCTTACACAGGACGTGGTGTACCCTCCAATCAAAGCCAGGAGGCCTTATTCGACCTTATGGGTCCCTCAGTGCTACATAGCGCTCAAAGGGACATCACCTCAAACTTACAGAAGCTTAGGTTACTGCAAGCAAAGGGAAATTCCTTCGAAAATAGTCAAACGCACCGGAGTGCTTCCAAGGCTAGGCAGGCACTGCATGGCCTCTCGATTAATGACTGTTTGTGAGCGCTGCAGCCGTTCATCGGTAGAACCAGTCACGCTCATTCAGAAAGCGCGCCAAGCGTGCCATGCTGTCTCCCTCTCTTTGTCGCAGAAAAAGGAGGAGCCCAACGCCGGGACAGGGAATTGAGATCAGCACCTGTGGCTCCCCTAAACAATCTGGGCCATCAAAGACAGAGATTTTACCAGTGCCTGAGAAGGAGCAGTCACTCCTAGCTGGCCCTTAAAGGGTCAGCTCTAATATCTCGAGGACAGAAAATCTAATGGGCAGTGCTCAGTATGTTGCCCTTAAAGGTCAGCAGCAGCATAGATCAGAAGGTCTCCGGGGGGGGGGGGTACGCTGAATAACAAAAGGCAGCATTTGGGAATGCCGAGATTTCAAAGGACGCAACCTTTCCCTCGACTCGGATGGAATACCACCAGGTCTGAGAGAGCAGCGGCCCTCGGGGAATCCAGCAGTTTGCAGTCCCCTCTCAGGGCCCCAGGCCTAATTCACAGGTGAAATGGGGCCTTTGCCTTGGACCCCCCCCCCATGCTTTGCAGCCCCCTCTCGTGCCCCAGGCCTCCTTGCAGATAACTTGGGGCCGTTGCCTTGTTCCCTACAAGTTCCACGGGCAACCTCTGGGGTTCCAGATGGGAGTCCTCACAAGAAGGCTAAAGAAAGAGGTCACCATCTCTGTCCTCATCTGAAGAGGAGCAGTTGTCCTTAAATCACAAGGCATGGAGGGCCTGATCTTTCATAAAAAAAAAAAAAAAGAAAATCGTAGCCGAGAGTCCCCTCTGATCTTCCCCGGAGGCTTTCACCCAGTCAGCAAACTTCCGTCTACCAACTGTTGCCAATCTGGCCTGAGCCTTCCCGATTCCTCCAGCTGTAGGCGACTTGATAAAGGAGGAATGACATGGTCCAGAACACACCTATATAGTGGCTGGGCTGATTTCTTAGCTTCTTAAGTTTGACAAGGAGCGGTCAGACTGCCAAAGAATCGACCTTCTGATTTCGTACCTAACCAAGAAGTCTGTCAGCCCACCCGATGGAGGGGCTTCTCTCAGGGACGTGGTGATTAGGAATGTGGATGTCTTCATCTAGGCTTCCATGCATCAGCAACGTCGCCAGGCAGCATCTGCTAATTCTTGCCGGCTTAAGTCACTCTGCCTCTGGGCCCAGGTTCTCAGTCTCTCAATTCACTGGGGGCCCAGAGAAGAACATGCCTATTTTTTTTCATCAGCAGCAGTCCAGGAGTTTTGGTTGAGGCTTATGCAGCAGTCGTATACGAGCAGGCGGTAAGGTGCGCCGCTCGGACCATGTTTTCATCAAACCTCGGATCTGTGCAGCCTCTGGCTTCGGGTCTGAGTAGCAGTCGCCTCTTCGACGAGCCAGTCGATTAACATACCCTATGCAGGTAATCTCCCGTTTGGGTTTAGCCCTGAAGGAGGCAGTGAAGGCCTCCAGGGAGATGGCTAGGCACATATGCCACAATGAAGAGGAAGGGGCCAATCCTGGTCCTCAGACCCCAGGCGCATTATTCGTAAGCACTTTATAAGGCCAGAACAATAATTTCTCGGGGAAGGAGAAAAATAAAATAAAAAGCCTACCCAGGCCCATCCTCATGTAGGGGACAGACATTTTATAAATTTTTCAAGGAATCCAAACCAACTTGGACAGCAGGATCCTAGACATCAAAGCCCCCACTTCCTTGTGCGGTGCCCTCCCCCATCTCTGGCAATCAATCCAAAAAGACAGGTGAGGTTACAGGTCATTACAGGCCTTAGGCATGCAAGGGCTATGGAGCAAGCTTCCACCTTGGAGATCAATTGGGCTTTTTCATTTTTCTCTCCCCACTCTTCATCAGGCCTAAACGCACAAGGGGATTCAGGCCAGTCTTGCATATTCCCACGCAGTAATGGCGCACACACCATCCCAGGTGGGAGAGCAGTACTTCCAATTCAGACTCTGCCATTGTGGCCTTCCTCAGACCCACGGACAGTATGTAAGTTCCTAGTAGTGGTTATAGTCCACTTAAAGGCCCCACAACCAAGCATTACAGGCAGTGGCAGAGGTAGTTGGGTGCCCTAGGGCACATGGTTTCCTCATCAACTGGAGAAAGTGCTCCCAAATTCCAAACCAGACCTTGATCCTTGAGGGAAGGGGAATCACATCATGGCACAAAGTTTTCTCTCCCCCCCCCCCCCCGAAAACTAGATTTTGGGATCTGTAATTGATCAGGTAGTTCCGCAAGCTCCTCAACTGCCTGCTCATTTTGCCACACAGCTCATTAAGACAGATTAAACTTTCTCCAGGGACGGTCCCGGAGGTCAGAGGTCATGAAGGGCCGCAAGTTAGTCCATCTGCTCTAAGTCCGACTCACGACCGATGCTAGCATCAGGAGCTGGGAAGGGCTGGCCTGCATTGGCGGTGGGCACTGGGCAGGAGATTGCTGTTAGACACAAGGTACATAAGCGTTCCTGAGAGGTGAACGGTAGTCCATGCCCCGAGACACGATGAACAGCAATTCCTCAATCAGGATAGTCTGAGTCCAACTGAGTCTGGCAACGCTGACATGCACCGACCCATCAGGGTGAAACAAGATGATCAAAGATGCTAAAGGAATCCCTTCCTTTTCAGTGGGTTGAGTACCACTGAGTGGGTTTGTATCAGGACAGGAAAAGGTCATAGCAGAATGATTCATTCGCAAGGTGGGTCAGCCAAGAGAATAGCAGCTGAAGAACAGTGCCTGCCACATTCCGACAGAATAGTGGGGCAACACTCAAACGGATCTTTTCACCTGCTGGCAGAACTCCAAGGTAAAGCAATTCTGTTCCCTGGCCAAGGACAAACCAGCAGTGGCTCAGGACACCTTTTCCCCCTAAACTGGGATCTGTTTGGTCTCCTGTTTGCCTTTCCTCCAATATCGCCTCTATCAAGAGTCCTCTACAAAGTGGCCTTGGACAGGACAGTCATGATTCTAGTCTGTCCCTTATGGCGTTTCCGCATTTAGTTGTTTTCTCATTCATTGGTCATGGCGACCACCTCTAACATTCAGGCTCTGCCCGGGCATTCTCTATCAAGGTCCGGTTCTGCATCCTGTTCTAACTGGAAAGTGAGTGGAAAAACTTTCAAGGAGATGCGCGTCACAGCTCCTGCTATTGACATGATGGGGAACTCGTGTGTCTTATTCCTCCACAGTGCATTGTAGAATCTGGAGGAGAGTTTGGTTCTGGCTCCATTCCAGACACATACAGAATGACACAATATAATCGCCTGTACTACTGCAGTTCCTTTAAGACAGATGAATAAAGGACTGCAGCCAGCCACCTTACAAATCAGAGTTTTCTGCACTGGGGGCACTCTTGATGGACCCTGGGGAATTGTTGGGTCTCATCCCCATGTCTGGTGGTTCTTCAGGCAGCAGCATTAAAACGTCTTCAGTCCACCAAAGCTACCACCTTGGAGTCTCAATATGGTTCTCAAGGCGTGACCAAGGCCCCCTTTAGAGCCTCTCAAGGCATCCATCATGCATCTCAAAATAAAGGTCGCCCTTTTTTCTCAAAGCTATTACTCCAGCCAGGAGTTTCAGCAAACTAAAAACATTTCTTGCCCAAGAGTGGTACACTCGTTCATCAGGCTAGAACAGTTCCAATTTTTGTTTGCCACAGTTATGTCTCCCCTCTATTACAATCAAGGGTTCATCCTGCCTTCCTTCTGCCCCTCTCTAAAAGCATCAAGGAAGGAAAATTTTCATACACTACACCTGGGAAAAGGGAGAAAAATGTACATTAAGTGAAGAAGCTATTCGCAAAACTTCAACTTTGTTCTTGCCAGCTAATGGAAAAACATTTTGGGGCAGCAAGGATTCAGTAGGCTCTACAGCTGGATGGATTCTGTCATCTCTACAGCTTATGATCAGGCCAGAGTAACTTGTCTGGCTCAGTGAGAGCCCAAGGCCCATTTGTGGGCATAATTCAGAGAAACATCGGCAGCACACTCATCCTGAGTGGCCTTTTGATCATCCATTCACACATTCTAGTTTTTTTTTTTTTTTTCACTGGAGGTGATGTCCTCGTCGGAGGCATCCTTAGGCCGCAGAGTGTTTTCAAGCGGCAGTGAAGGGATTCCTGCCTGTCAATCAGCATCAGGAGGTACAGCCCAGGAGTAAGGAAACCCGGAGACCAGCCATCGGAGAAAGAAAATTTACAGGTATTTAAATTTTGATTTTTTTTTTTTTTTTTACATTATATGCTCCATCCCTTATACCGCCTCTGGTGTTAACATACTGAAAGCCAGCAGAATAGGCCTGACGGTCTTTTGTGTCTGCTTGGTAGCCAGGCCCTATTGGGTGCTCACCACCCCCTTGTCCCAGTGAGGGTCAGTCTTGGCTTCAGTACCCCCATGCATCTGTCCCACCCCCTCTTGAAGCCTTCCACAGTGCCTTGCTCGACTAGACTCCCGGGCAAAGCATTCCGTGGCTCAACCACCCTCTCTGTGAATTAATGCCTTCTGCGTTTTCCCCTATAGGTTCCTCCTTCCAGTTTCCATTTATGCCCTCTGGTTGTGCCCCTTTGCTTTAGCCTGAATATTTCTTTGGCTTTACCCTGTCAATCCCTTTCACATATTTGAAAACCTCAATCATGTCCCCCCATCTCTCCTCTCCTCTCCTCTCCAGTGAATACAGCCCAAGGGCTTCCAGCCTATCCTCATAGGTCCTATCACCCATGCCCCAGATCATCCTGGTTGCCCTCCTCTGGACCCTCTCCAACAGTACTGTGTCCTTCTTAAGGTGCGGCCTCCAGAACTGCACGCAATACTCAAGATGTGGCCTAACCAAGGCATTGTACAGCGGTAGGATCACCTCACTCCTCCTGGGTGTTATTCCCTGGGCTGTGCAGCCCAGTATCTTGTTTGCCTTTGCCACCATTCTTCTGCAGTTCTCACTGTTCATTTTGGTGTTCACACTACCCCGGGGTCCCTTTCACTTGAAGTGGCTTGCAGTGGGACCCCTCCCAAGGTATTAAAATGCCCTGGGTTTCTGACCCCCCAGATGCAACACCCTACATTTCTCCGGATTAAACCTCAGCCCCCGCCTCCTTGCCCAACCCTCCAGGGTGTCCAGATCCCTCTGGACTGCCACCCTTGCTTCCTCCCCGTCGGCCAATGCTCCCAGTTTAGAGTTATCTGCGAAGAGGCTCATCCTACTCCTATCCCTATATCAGAGACATAGGCGTTAAACAGGAGTGGCCCCCAGTACCGAACCCTGGGGCACCCCACTGACTACCTTCCTAAGGGAGGAGACAGTCCCTCTAACCACCACCCTCTGTGTTCTATCTGTAAGCCAGTTTTCCACCCATCTAAGCAGCTGTCTTCCCACCTCCATCTCCCCCAACTTTGTCAATAACCCAAAGTGGGGTACCGAGTCAAACGCCTTACTAAAATCCAGATATAAGACGTCCACTGGACTCTGTTTGTCCAGGGTCCCTGTGACCCAGTCGTAGAAATCTGAGGTTGGTCTGGCACGATCTCCCAGGGACTAAACCATACTGCTAAGAAGGGACCGTGGGGACATGATAGAGGACTTCAGGTACATGAAGGGGGTAAATAGGGGAGGAGCAGTCAGGGTGCTTCGAAGGAAGGAGGGGGGGACAACTAGAGGGCATGGGTGGAAGATTCAGGGGAGAAAGGAGGAGGTGCTACTTTACTGAGAGGGTGGTGGAGCCATGGAATGCACTGGCCAGGGGGCTGGTGGAGGCAGAGACGGTGGAGGGTTCCAGAGGGTGGGACAGGTACATGGGAAGGGTTCTGGAAGCAAATCCAGTGCAGTGAGAATATCAGGAACTGGGAATGGAGAAGCCAGAGGAGCGGGGGCAGCAAGGTCCGCCTCCCAGGGTGGGGGCTGACCAAACGAGCAGACATGAAAGACCGTTAGGCCTACTATGCTGGCATGTTAGTATGCTTGTCCTCCATGTGTCCCAGCCTATCCAGTTGCCTCCTGAGCATCCCTTTGATGAAGCCCTCCATTAGTTTGCATACCACTGACGTTAAACTGACAGGCCTGTAATTTCCCATCTCCTCCCTAGACCCCCCCCCTCCCCTTTTTGTGGATGGGCACCGCGTGAGCCACCCTCCAATCCTGGGGCACCCTTCCTGTCTGGAGAGTGTTCTACTAGAAGGGGTCAGTTTCTTTAAATATCTGGGCCTAACGCTTGACGAGTACCTGTCCTTTGATACACACGTGCCTAATGTTATCAAGGTTCCCAATCAAAAACTTGGCCTGCTATACAGCACTGCTCCCTACTTCTCACTCCAAGCAAGGAAGACTGTTGCCTCTGCTACCCTCCTCCCTGGCCTGTTTTATGGTGCCACTATACTCTACTCTGAGACATCACTTCTGCCCAAACTTAAGATGGCCTATCATAGAATCGCTCGCTTTGCTGCTAAGGCCCCAGCTTGTACCCAACATTGTAGTGTGCTTAACACCCTTGGATGGCCATCTTTTGAGGCTAAGCTGGTCTTATCAATGGTTTGTACCATTTTCAAACTTGTCCATCTTCCTTCTCCACCTACCCTTTTGAATCTGCTCACCCTGAAACCCATCCCTAGGACCCTTGGATCCTCTCACCTCCCACTCAAGTCTACCCAAGACTTGCCTAACGATAGACCAAAGATCATTCTCGTTCACCACACCCCAAAAGTGGAATAACCTCCCCCACACTTTACTTTCATGTGAGACTCTTCCCTTTCAAAAACCGCCTCAAGGAAATTTTCTTCCTACCTCCAGTATGCAATGGTAACTGTGATCAACTCCCTCCTGGGTACCTGCTATCCTTATCTCTCCATCCATTTCCCATCCCTACCTCCCATCTCGCTGCCTGTGCATTCCCTCTCCCCTAACTCCCTCCCCGTTCCACCCATCCCTGTTCTGTCCATTAAATTATATATATTTTACATTGTTTTGCCTTATAAATAAGCCTTGTTTAAAAAAAAAAAAAAAAAAAAAAAAAAAATTTGTTGTTTAGTCTGCCTATATTGTAATATGGATAAAATCGACGTGGATTTGGGACTAATTATTGTACTGACTGCCTGTTCGTGAAACATCATGTATTTGTATTCTTTGATTGCACCTGAAGTTCTTATCTCTGTACAATACTGTCATTATTTTCCTTTGTATGGAATGTATTTGTTTCCCGTGTTGCCCCTGAAAAAGGGACTTGGGTGTCTCAGTTGGGCCCACCCGATCATCAAATTTTAAATAAAAATAAAAAATTGTGAAGATTACTGTTATATTTATTTACGATGGCTACTGAGCAGACATGACAGACCATTAGGCCTATTCTGCTGGCTTTTAGTATGTTATATGTACTATGCACTTTATTTGATTCAGGACCTCCTTGTAAATGAACCTGCTTAATGGAGTTCTCTCCTGCCAATAAACTTTGACTTGATTATCTCCATCATCCTCCCTTTTCTCAGAGCCTAACTTTGTGGGCTCATAGTGATTAATCATACCTGCTCCTTTATTTTCCTTCTGGTCATCTTGCCACTTTTTTCCCTCACGGTTATCACTTTCCGCCCCCCCCCAACCAAAAAACACTTTTCCATACTTGACTAATCCATAGTGCCTTTCTATCCATGTGTGTGATTATGTGAACTGTATTATGCAGCCATTCCTGTACATACTTTGTTTTTATATTGAATTTTAAAGCTATGCAAATCTTATCTTTTTATTATTCCAGGTTCCCTGTGTAATCCCCTGCTCTCTAAGTCACACCTGGAAACAGGCTCTTGCTCAGCGTGCTTTCCTGGCCAAAATTTGTAATCACCCTGTTGGTAAATAGCCATGATGAGGCGTTTTTTTAAATATCTTTGCAAAACATTCAGGCTTCAGCAATTTGAGACAGTCTGCTTTGAAAATACCAACCCATGCGCTAAAGTAGCAGCAGTGTACTTTGTAGAAACATAGACAGTGACTGCAGAAAAGGTGGTTGAAAGGTCCATCTAGTCTGCCAAGTTCCCTTATCTGTCTTGGCACCTGTTTTTCATATGGGGATTTATCATTTCTGGTCCACTCCTTGCTCTCCTCCCTGTTGCTGCTCACCTGTGTATCCACTAGACTCTTCACTCTGTCCCAGCCATGCTTAAAACCATTTACGGTCTTGGTGCCCACCACCTCCACTAGGCTGTTAATGGCTCCACCGACCTTTCCGTAAAATAGTTCTCTGTCCTAAAGCTGGTCTCCGGGCTCATCCACTTCTGGGAGGTCCTTCCTGGAACCACGTTACAGGCAGGAAGCATACAGACGCTTGCAGGACGGCTATACTCTCCTCCTCATTTCCTCCAGACGTCAGTTTACTTCCTGCCTGTCTAGTGGCAGGAGCTCTGCAGGACCTCTGTCACAGGAGTGACAGAACCGAAGACTTCTTCAGCGAATGAACTTATTTTTCTATTTTTGGACTTAATAGCACTATTGAATGCAAGCGCAGGGACCCCTGTCTCAGCCTTGCAAGCTGCACAGACGGGCTCCCTCTCACACCCTGCACTCCCAGGCTTCTTCCTGCGCTCTGAGCCTCCTCCCGAAGCACCGAGGAGGCAGTCACACGACCTGACCGGGGCCAGCGGATCAAGTGCAGCAACCGCCTGGGTCAGCTAACTGCAGTTTGCTTCGTCGATGGGCATCCGGAGCTTCTCTGCCATCGACAGTCACAAAAGGCTTAGACTGTGCATGCCAGTCAGAGCCGCATGGATGTATCGGGCTCTCTAACGCTGGGCAACTAATTGGGAGCTTTTGCGCTCTTTAGGCAGGCGGGAGACTAACCATTAGAAGGATAAAAGAGGGCACAACATTACTGTATCGTGTCTGAGCATCAGCCGATTAACTCGCCGACAGATCCACTTGGGGGACACCTAAGCCTGAAAGGGACTGGACTGAACGACAGCAGGATTCTAATCATATAAAACAGATCCACTTGGGGGACACCCAAGCCTGAAAGAGGCTGGACTAAACGACAGCAGGATTCAAATCTTATTAAAATAAAACACAAACAAAATTATTAGTAACATGGCCTCAGTAAAATTGGACAGACTTCCCAGAGGCAGAAAGTGCAACAAGTGCAGAGCACCCATGCTGGCCACATTCGCATGGTCTCTGTGTATTAGATGCGACAGTGCAGCATCACCAGCCGCAGACGAGGTGTCCGCCTCCGAATCTCAGGATCACCGAGACCAGCTCGGGAGTCAGGGGCAGTCTCCCACCCTAGAGGGGCGTCTCCACTTGGCTGGGGCTCTAGCCCTGGATCTAATGGAGAAACTGAATAAGGCCTTCGCCCTCAACCCCTCGTATTTCAGTGTCCTTCAGCGGTCTCTGGAGCCCAGGACCCATAGGAAGCACAGACGACAGGTCACTCTCTGGGTCAGACTGTTCATCTCTAGAAGAGGGGAACTCCCAAACTCTGGTACCGACTGACTCCTTACCAGCCAGAAACTTTGATTTGGAAGATCTGAGGTTTTTTCATTAAAAAGGTGTCAGATGAGATCCACCTGAGCTCATCTTCTCCAGAGCCCAAATGAGTGAAGCCAGCATTCCAGCTTGTCAGTTTCTAAGCCAGCGACTGCTTTTCCCATTCCTCCGGCCATAGAAGACCTCTTAAAGGAAGAATGGCAGGGACCAGAGCGTTCTTTCCCCGTCCCTCGCTGCCTACTCAAACTACTGAAATTTAACAAGAAACCTTTGGAGAAATGGCTTGACTGTCCCAGGATAGACCCTCTTGTCTCAAACCCACGAAAAAGACGGTTATCCCAAAAGAGGGTGGAGCCTCCCTGCAGGGACCAGTGGATAGGTAAGTAGACACATCTCTAAAGAAAGTTTTTCAGTTCACCGCAGCCTCCCTCAAGGCAGCTGCAGCTAACATACTGAAAAGCCAGCAGAATAGGCCAAATGGTCTGTCTTGTCTGCTTGAAAGCCAGCAACCTAATGGCTGCTCGCCTCACCACCCCCCCACCCCCAAGAGTGACTTATCTAGATTGTTTCCCCTTGTACCTGTCCTACTCCTTCTTGAAGCCCTCCACTGTGCCCTCCTCAACCAGCCTCCCTGGAAGTGCATTCCACGACTCTACTGCCCTCTCAGTGAAAAATGCTTCCTACGTTCCCCCTTCCAACTTCCACTCAGGTCCCCTGGTCACTCCCCCCTTCTTCAGCCTAAACTCCTCCCTGGTTCCACTCCAAATTATTATCTTTATATACTTGAAAACCTCTATCATGTCTCCCCTATCCCTCCTCCAGTGAGTAAAGCCTGAGCTCTTCCAGTCTCTCCTCATAAGGCCTCCCCTCCATACCCTGAATCATCTTGGTCGCTGTCCTCTGGACCCTTTCCAGCAGCGCTATGTCCTCCTTCAGATGAGGTCTCCAGAACTGCACACAGTACTCCAGCAGTGGCCTGACCAAGGCATTATATAGAGGGAGAATCACCTCTCTGCTTCTGGACGTAATTCCCCTGGCTATGCAACCCAATATCCTGTTTGCCTTGGCTGTAATTCTTCTACAGTTTTCAGAGTTATTAATTTTAACATCTACCACCACCCCTAAATCTTTCTCCCAATGTGGCATGTGGTGTGACCCCTCCCAGAGTATATACATGGCCCAGGTTTTTTACCCCAAATGAAGAACCTCACATTTCCCAGCATTAAATTTCAGTCCTCACATCCTTGACCACCCCTCCAGGGTATCCAGATCTCCCTGGACTATCTTCCTTGCTTCCTCACTGTCCATCAGTGCTCCCAATTTTGAATCATCCACAAAAAGACTCCACCTATTTCTAACCCCCCTCCCTATATCCGAGAAATAGGCGTTGAACAAGAGTGGCCCCAATACTGAACCTTGAGGGACTCCACTGATTACCTTACTTGGGGAGAATACTATCCCACCCACCATTACCCTCTGTAAATGCCCTGGAAGCCAATTTGCAACCCAATTTAGCTCCTGTCCTCCCACTCCCATCTCCACTAACCTCTACTCATCTTGGGCTGCGCTCTCCTGGGCCACTGATCTGGCATTCTAGCTCGCTGATGAGCCAGAGGAGAATCGATCCATTTTACAGCAACTGCAGCTCATGGGGCTAGTTTCAGCCTATTCGACTGACGTATCTGAGAAGGAGGCAGTCGGGTGTGCAGCAAGGGCTATGTTTTACCAGGCCTCAGCTTGACGCAACTTATGGCTACAGGCTTGGCAAGTGGATGCCTCTTCGAAGATGCATTTGGTAAATGCCCCTTACGAAGGAGGCCTTCTTTTTGGCTCCGCTCTAAAGGAGGTGGTCAAGGAATCTGGAGAAATGGCGAAAGTGCGAATGCCGCAATCCCGGGGAAGAAACAAGCCCTGGGCTTCGGGATCCAGACAGAATTTTCATGCCCAAAATTTCTTCCAGGGATCAGAACAAGTCTACTCCAGGCAGACTATCCAGGTTCAGCTCGTGCAACCAGTGTAGCTTCCGGGGTGGCAGGGGAGGCACCCGAGATGCTGATGGCGACTCCAAAAATCGCAGTAAGGACCCACTGACTCATCCTCGTGTCGGGAGCAGGCTTTCCAGCTTTTTCGAGGAATTGGTCCACACCACCATGGACAAGTGGGTGTTAGACGTATTTCGCGAGGGCTACTTCGAGTTCGACTCCCTGCCCCCTGCCCCACATAGTGCCCTCACCAGTGTTGAGCAACCCAGTGAAAAGAGCGGTGACCCTGCAAGCGATTTACAGATCTCATACAGGCAGCAGTGATGAAACAAGTTCCCATTCCAGAAAGGAACATCGGAGTGTACTCCCTATTCCTCACAGTGCCAAAACGCTCCGGAGGTTTCTGGCCAGTGTTGGATCTCAGGTTTCTAAATGGCTTTGTTAGTCACAGAACATTCAAGATGAAGACCCTGTCCTCCATTATCAGAGGGACTTTTTGGCCTCAGTAGATCTACAAGATGCTTATCTACACAGTCCCATCTGGAAAGTACACCGGCAATTCCTTGGGTTCAAAGTGGAAGGTCACCATTTCCAATTCACGACGCTGCCCTTCGGCCTGTCCACAGCCCCTAGAGTCTTCTCCAAAGTCCTAGTGACCGGGGTCTCTAGCCTCTATGCAAGGGATCCAGATCTTCCCATACCTGGACGACATTCTCATCAAAGCCCCAGGGTACGATCAAGCAGTGACGGTCACCAGTGCCTTTCCCCTCTGGGTTTCGTAATCAACAAGAAGAGCAGCTTCCTGCGACCGTCACAGTCTGAGTCATCGGGGGGTGCATATCAACACAATCCAAAACAGTTTTCCCCATGGAGTCAAAATTTAAAGAACTCTGGGCTCTCATCTACAAATTCCATGCAGCTCAATCTCTGCCGTCCCGCTCCTTCATGCAACTCACAGGGACAACGGTCTCCCTGGCAGACTCTGTCCCTTGGGCGCTAGTCCACATGCGACCTCTCCAGTCAGGCCTCCTCCAGCAGTGGTTGCAATCAAGGGGCACAGTGGACTAGAGGATTCGGATATCTCGCCAGGTGAAGGACTCCCTGATATGGTGGACTCAGCAGAGCTACATCATAAGGGGTCTCAATCTGGGACACCCTCACCAGATAAGTCATCACCAATGCCAGCCTCTGGGGCTGGGGGGCACATTCAGAATGGCGCTCTGCACGGGGCAAGTGGTCTCTGGTGGAGTCTCGCTACAGCATCGGTGTACTGGAGATGAGAGAAATCCACCTGGCACTGCAGCAGTTCGACACAACTTTCCCACTGGGACGTCCTCATCTTCACGGACAATCAGACAATTGCCTACATCAACCACCAAGGAGGCACAAAGAGCTATCAGATGCTATGGGAGACTCTTCTTCTCTTTCAGTGGGTAGTAGTCAACCTGGGGAGTCTTAAGGGCCACATACATCCCAGGCTAGGAAAATGTCACAGCAGATTGGCTAAGTCGAAAGGACATCATGCCAGGAGAATGGGAGCTCAAGGACAGCGCCATCCAACTCCTCACGGCACAGTGGGGCCACCCGCAGGTGGTACTTTTTGTCTGCCAAAAAAATTGCAAAGTTCCGCAGTTCTGTTCTCTCATCAGGGACAAGAAGGCCATAGCACAGGACACCTTCTCTTATCGACTGGGGTCAGTTCGATCTTCTGTATCTTTCCTCCAATTCCGATCTTATCAAGGGTACTGTACAAGATTGCCCAAGCTCAAGTGGAGATGATTCTGGTTTGCCCACGCTGACCCCGCAGACCGTGGTTTCCCTGATTAGTCCAAATGTCACTTCATTCTCCTCTGGTGTTCCAAGTAAGCCCAGACCTACTACATCAGGGACTGGTGCTGCATCCCAGTCCTCTCAATCTTTCGCTCTCGGCGTGGAGATTACTTGGTTTACTTGGTGTTTAGGACAAAAGAAGGCAATTGCCCATCTAGATTGTCCCCCACACAGTGGGATAATAAACCTTCAGTAGTGTTTATTAAGAAGCCATTTATCCGAATTGGATTTAAAGGCGCCTAGATTAGAACAATCAACAAGTTCTTGGGGCAGTTTGTTCCACAGCCTGGGTGCTCTAATAGTAAAAAAAAAAAAATATTTTATTTGTCCTAGCTTTTGTAATGTACAGCTGTTTATTATGTAATCTAGGTGAAGTTTTTCTTGTATCACATGGTATACCACACTGGGACATTAAAGTTGAAGACTGAATGATTTTATAAAGTTGTAAAAGATCTCCTCTAGTCCTTCACATCTCCAGGGAATAAAGACCAGTAAAATTAAGTCTAACATCATAGTCTTGTTGTGACATATAAGGAATCATTTTTGTAACTCTGTGTAATATTTGTTCAATCCTCCTTATGTCATGAACCAGATAAGGGCTCCAAAAATGTGACCCATAATCTGTATAGGGCCGAATCTAAGATTTGTATAGTGTTTTATACATTGTTCAGTTTTTGATGTGAATGTGTGATTAATCTTTCTAATTAAAGCATTAGCTATGTTAGCAGTTTTATTACAGTGGTCAACTGATGAAAGATTGATTAACCGTAATGCCCAGATTCTTTTCCAAGAGGTATGCCTTAAAATTAACACCATTTAGTGTATAGGATTAAGATTGAGTGGGAGATTAGGAGTTGGGTTTTTCTGCACCTGTCATAGAAACGATGATTCAATCCAGGCGGGCCTCATCCTCCAAGGTTTATTATAGGATCTGGAGAAAATTCATGTTCTTTTTACGAGACACCTCTCTACCAGATGACTCTGTATCTCTGCCTACCATCCTTCAATTCCTTCAGGAGGATTTCGACAAGGGCCTCCAACTGGCTACCTTAAGAGTCCAGGTGTCTGCTTTAGGGACGCTCCTATTGGCAGACTCTGGCAAATCTTTAGGAGCTCTTCCTCATGTTCGATTTCTGAGAGCAGCAACGTTGAAGCGTCCTCCAGTAAAACCCATAGTACCACCTTGGAGGCTCAACCTAGTACTCAAAGCACTCACCAAGTTACCTTTTGAGCCCTTAAAGGAGGCATCCTGACTTCATCTCACCATGAAGGCCGTCTTTCTGATTGCAGTCACTTCAGCCCACCGCATCAGTAAGATAGGAGCCTTGTCATCCAAAGAACCTTACATTATATTTCATCAAGACTCAGTAGTTATGTGGACAGATCCGCCCTTTTTACCAAAGGTGATGTCTCCTTTTCACTGCAACCAAGTCTTGAACATTCCCTCATTCTGTTCTCACCCCAAGAATGAGGAGAGAGAATTCCATGCACTTGATCCAAGGAGATCTCTTGAAATTTACATAGAGATCTGATTCAATCCGTAAGATTTCAGGTCTGTTCATCCTTACATCAGGCCCGGATTCGGGCAAGAAGGCAACAGAGACGACTCTTGCTAGGTGGCTTCGCTCCACCATGGCCCTGGCTTACCAGAAGGCCGGGAGCGACCTGCTAGGACCCGTGCGGGCTCACTCAACCTGAGCGATGGCTGCATTCTGGACAGACTTCACAGATGCTTCTCCAGCAGACTTCTGTAGAGCAGCCACGTGGTCATCCAACCATACCTTCACAAAGTTCTACAAGTTTGATGTCGCTACCTCGGCCGAGGCATCCTTTGGCTGCAGGGTCTTCCAGGCAGTGGTGGATCCATAAGGGACTATGAACATTCTTCCACCCAGGAAGTGGAGGGATGTACTGCTTTAGTATGTCCCAGAAGTGATGACCCCAGAGACCAGCTTTAGGAGAGAGAAATAGAAATTTAAATACCTGTAAATGTTTTTTCTCCGACTACTGGTCTCCGGGCTCTGTCCCTCCCAGAATGCTGAAAGTTGGCCTTTGGCCGCAAGTTACACTAACCTTTCTTTTGTTTCCAAGTTATTTGTTTCCTCAGAGGACAAAGGCTATAGAAATACTGATGTCTGGAGGAAATGAGTGGGAGGGTATAGCCATCCTGCAGAAGTCTGTATGCTTCCTCCCTGTCACATGGTTCCAGGAAGGACCTCCCAGAAGTGAGGAGCCCGGAGACCAGCAGTCAAAGAACATTTACAGGTATTTAAATTTCTATCTACCTCACATCCCTCTTAAACCCTCTCCCTGCCAGATTCCACTTCTGACATTGAGTTCTTGTCTCTACTCTTGCTATAAATAGTTAGGTTTATCCCTTTAAGGAACTTTGAAGGTCTCTATCATATCTCCCCGCCTGGTCTCCAGTGAGGTATGTTAACTGCCTTCAGATGGTCTTCATAAGACCTGCTCTGTTGGCTCTGAATGATCTTGGTCACTTTGCGTTACACCATCTCCAGCCTATCCCTGTCCTACCTTAGGTGAAGACTTCAGAACTGAGCACAGTATTCTAGCTGTGGCTTCTCCAGTGACATATCTATATCTACATATATAATGTAGCAGTACTGTACCGCCTTTTTTTTTTTTTCTTTTTCCCTGCTGTCAGTACCCCTTCGGATACACCTCAGTATCTTATTAGCCTTACTGTAGGCCCTGTTACACTGGCTTTATTGTTTTGAGGCATTGTTACGCTGGGCTTTCCCATAATGAATTCTGACATGAGCAATTTGTCGAGAATGCAGTAGTTAGGTTAGTCAAACGGCTTCTGCCATCACAAGGAAACTTTTTAAATTTCCAAACGGAATTTTGAGGCACATTTCAGCTTGTATTTCATACATTCTTATTTTTCTGTTTTGTGTATTCTTTTGCTTTCCTTTTTTTCATACATATTAACATGAAAGCAAGATTACTGTTCCTTGAGCTTTATACGTACTGTTGACTTGTTTGTTCCTAAAATCATGATATTCTGTTTGACAGTCTAAATCATTTTCACAGCAATAGATAGTGATCTCAGGAGTAGACACATGGCTAGAACACAAAAAGCCTAGGGGACAGTGATCCTGTTTTCATTCTAATTTGCATAGTTTTAAAGAAAACACGGAAAAGAAATAGAGAAGCAATGTGCGATGTAAGCTGAAATGTAACATTTATTTTTACCTGGCCTGGTGGCTTGGAGGGCTATAGTGTCCAATGGCTTGACTCCTACCACGCCAGTGACATGGGTTCGGGAATGAACATGGGTTGCCGGGGACCAGCAGGGTGGGAGAGGATCAAGCATTACAGGGACTGTTTTTTTTTTTTTTCCTTCCCCGGGGAAGGGTTGCCAGCTATCTTGGCCTTTGGCTGCCATTGGGTGGAGGTCCGGTGATTGTGCACATTTGAGTGACTCAAAGGGTGGGGCCATGGTTGTACATAACGTTTCCCTTTCCATGGACACTTACTGTCACCACAGGGGTCAAAATTAACTTTTGCAGCCACTAGCCAGCAGGGCTAGTAACTGAGAAAATCCACTAGCCCCAAAGACTTTTCTACTGGCCCAGATGGTGTACTTACTGAAATGTTACCTTCTCTGGTACAAGCCCATAGGGTTAGTTTAAGGAAACGTTTACTAACCCAGTACAAAATCCACCAGCATTTGGCTGGTGGACTGATGCCAGTCTTGACTCCTGCACCATGGGAGGGGACAGTGGGAACCAGAAAACAGAAAAGGGGGGGATGGCAGACTGCATGAAGTCTTGCCCATTCCCTGTGGCCTACACTTTTTCTTTTTTTTTTTGGGTGGGGGGTCTGTGTGTGTGCATTCATACTAATATACTAAAATGCCAGCAGAATAGGCCCTACGGTCTCTCTCTCTGCCTGCTCGATTTTTCAGTACCCGCACTGAGGGCCGATTTTGGTGTCACCCTGGGCCTGGTTAGATTTACCTTCCGCCTATACCTGTCCCATTCCCTCTTAAACCCGTCCACAGTCTCCACCTATACCAGCTCCCTGGGAAGTGCATTCCATGGCTCCACCACCCTTTCAGTGAAATAATATCTCCTCCTCTCCCCTCTGAGCCTGCCCCTTCCAGCTTACACCCGTGGCCTCTCGTTGCCCCACCATCCTTCCTTTGGAGCACTCTGACTGGGCCTCCCTTATTGGTCCCTGTCATGTCCACCCGGTCCCTCCTCTCCACCAGGGTGTACATGTCGAGCTCCTTGAGCCTCTCCTCATAGGTCCTGTCCCCCAGGCCCCAGATCATTTTGGTTGCCCTTCTTTGGACCCTCTAGGAGTGTAATGTCCCTCATTAAATGTGGTCTCCAAAACTGCACACAATACTTGAGGTGTGGCCTAACCAAGCAGTTGTACAGTGGAAGGATCACTTCTGCCTTTCTGGAGGTAATCCCCCGGTGATGCATCCCAGCATCCTATTTGCCCTTACCGCTGTCCTCCTACAAGTCTCTGAGTTGTTCAGTTTGACATCCACCACTACTCCCAGGTCCCTGACAACCCTTTGTGACCCGAATCGTGTCTCCTCCCAGGGTATACCCCTGGCCTGGATTTCTGACTCCCAGGTGCAGAACCTTGCACTTCCCTGCATTGAATTTGTTTCCATTTTTCCCCGACCACCTTTCCAGAGCCCCCAGGTCCTCCTGCAAGGCCACCCTCCCCTCCTCCACCACAGCACCCAGCTTTGAGTCATCTGCAGAGAGACTCCTCTCACTCTTGATCCCTCTTCCTGATGTCTGAGACATAGGCGTTGAACTGGAGTGGCCCCAGCACTGATCCCTGGGGAACCCGACAAGTAACCCACCTTGGGGATTAGGCTAACCCTCCAACCACCACCTTCTCAGTACGCTCAGAGAGCCAATTTCCTATCCCTCTTAACAACTGTCTCCCTACCCCCATTTCCTTCAGCTTAGCCAGCAGGCCACTGTGGGGTACTGAATCAAACACCTTGCTGAAGTCCAGAAAGAGGACGTCCACTGGCCTACCGTGGTCGATGGCCCACGTCACCCAGTCATGTAACTCAACAGGGTTTGTCTGGCACGATCTTCCTGGGACAAAGCCTTGCTGCCTATCGTCCAAGTACCCAGTTTGCTCCAGTAAACCCCCCAGCCTTTCCTTGACAAAACCCTCCATCACCTTGCTGATCATCGATGTCAGGCTAATGGGCCTGTAATTTCTCGCCTCCTCTCTTGACACCCCCCCCCCCCGGTGGATCGGCACGACATGGGCCACCCTCCAGTCTTGGGGCACCCACCCAATCCTCAGAGAGATGTTGAAAAGCTCCACTAGAGAGACTGCCAGGACATTCGCCAGTTCCCTCAGCACCCTGGGATGTATCTCATCTGGCCCAGGTGCTTTCTCCATCCAAAGGGACCCGAGGGCGTCCCTTACTCTCTCTACCGGGATTTCAGCCTCCACGTCCTCCCCCTTTTCACCTTGTACTGCTGGCCCCCCACCTGTGTGTGGTGGCCACTCTCATTCCCCAGACCCGTCAGGGCCCCTGGTCTCTATTAGCCCCATCCCTTCCTCTGGTTTGCTCCCGCCTCCCTGCAAGACATGGCCCTCCATCCCCCCGTAAAAACTGAGGCAGTACTATAGATATATTAGACAGTAAGCAGATAAGGGCTCATGGCCCACCTAATTGCCCATTTGAGCTTGTGTTGTTTGTTTCTGATAGTCTATTTCCTCACCCCTGACCTCTAGAATTCTTTATGTCTATCCCATGCATTCTTAAATCCTGGATTGTTTCAGCCCCCACCACTTCCTCTCTGCAGGTGTTCCACCTGTCCACCACCCGCTCTGTGAAGAAATTCTTCTCATGTTTCTCTGAACGCCCTCCTCCAACTTCATCCCATGCCTCTAGTCCTGAAACATCTTTTTCGGCTTAAAATAGTGTTTTCCTGCACCCTGTTCCTCCCTGTAAGATACTCTGTGTGTCTCATCATATCCCCTCTCCCTCCTCTCCTCCAGGAGTACATGTTCAGTTCCTTCAACCTGTCTTCATAGGACTTGTGATGCAACCATGCACCATCTTTGTTGCCCTCCTCTGAACCTCTTCTACCCTGTCTATGTCCTTACGTGAGGTATGGTCCAGAACTGTACACTGTACTCCAGGTGGGCCTTACCAGTGTCTTGTATAGCTAGAATTATGACTTCCCTTTTCCTGCTGGTGATGCCCCTGCCTATACATCCCAGCATCCTATTTGCTTTACCTGATGCCTTGTCACACTGTTTCCTCACCTTGAGGTCATCAGAGATGACAACCCCAAGATCCCTTTCCTGCTTGGTGCATGCTATATCCTCACCCCCCAACTGATATATTGTGCCAGGTTTTTGTGCCCCATATGCTATCTTGACACTTTGCATTGAATTTCAACTGCCCAAACCCTTGACCATTCTTCAAGTTTCTGCAGGTCCTTCTCATTCTGTCTACACCATCTGGTGTGTCTGCTCTGTTACAGAGCTTGTGTCATCAGCGAACAGTGAAATTCTGCTCTCTAGATCCTGTGCAATGTCACTGATGAAGATGTTGAATAGGACCGGTCCCAGCACTGATCCCTGTGGTACCCCACTGGTCACTCTTCCCTCTGTGGAGTGACAGCCATTTACCACCACCTTCTGTGTCCTGCCACCCAGCCAGTTACCTACACCTCATTTAGGACTTATGCATTTCCCCCCCTCTTGTGCCCAACCATCCCCTATCTTACTTATCTGCCCCCTTACTTTCCTTTTTTCCCCTATGTATCTAAAGAACCCCTTGTACCCCCTCCGAATCTCACTGGCCAAGGACTGCTCCTTTTTTGCTTTAGCTGCTCTCACCACCCTGGTGACTCTCTTGGCTGTCAGATCATATTTCTCCTGATCCCTTTCACTCCTTGAGCACTCGAAGTGCCTGTATGCCACCCTGTTGTGCCTCACCACCTCCTGTACCTCCCAGGTCCACCAGCAGGGTTTTCTGGCCTTACCAAACTTAAGCCTTCCCTTGCGCAGGATCGGGTAACCTCCTGTATTCCCCTCCTAATGATCCCCCACCTGCTGTCAGCATCCATATCCGGCCTTATTCTGTCCAAACGATCTTTAAGGATCCTTCTCATCTCCCTGAAGTCTGCACCCCTAAAGTCGGTTACTACCGTCCTTGTTCGGATTTCCTCCTCCTCAGGTCCAGGAAGAACCAGACTGTGGCTTGATCACTCGCTGCCAATGGGTCCCTCACCTCTAGGCCCCTAATCTGATCACTGTTCGCCAGAACCACACCCAGTGTCCAGGCATCCCTAGTTGGCTCACCCGCCTGTTGTCAGAAACGCATCCTGGAAGACATCCAGCAGGCTCTGCTCCCTGGCCACTGGTGACGTCATAGTCCCCTAGTCTGTTCCTGGCATGTTGAGGTCCCCCATTACCACTACCCTTCCCTTCCCTTTCCCAATCTACAGTGTCCCTCGATTTGTCACCAAACTTTCTTCCAGAACCTCCGGCAGCGCTGGTGGTCTGTATACCACTCTGACCTTTACTCTCTTAACCCACCACCCTGCGTCAGTAGGGTGACCCAAATAGCCTCCACGTTCCCCTCTGCCTCTTCTACCCCTCCAATACCCATGCCATTTCTGACTTACACTGCTACACCCCCCCAATCCTTCCCCGTAGATCTTTCTGAACATAGTATAGCCTTCCAGATTTAGGGTCCCAATTTCCAGTCTCTTCCACCTCCCCTTCAACTCAGCATCGCTTGAGCTCAGGCATTTTATTTCCTAAGCTCCTGGCATTTATCAGGACCACTGTCACCCTTTCCTCTCTTCTCTCCCCTTGAGTCCCTGTTTCGCTCCTGCACCCTATCTAGTGACCCATTTCCATCTCTCCTAGCCCCCTAGAGGATTGGAGACCATGTCCCTCATTTATCGTTCCGGCTTGCACTGCCCCTTTTTTTACCCCCCCCACCCACCTTTTGCTGATGAACCCAGCTAGTTTGAGCTTAAGGATTTCCTTCACTTTCAAATTAAGGTGGAGCCTGTCCCTAGCATACAGCCCCTTATCCTCCCAGGTCTCCCCTCAGTCCCCTACCAGGCCATACCCCAATTCCCCACACCACACCCTAAGCCACTGATTCATCTCCCTAATCATCTTCTTGTTTTCCCCACTAGCCCTTGGCACCGGCAGGATTTCGGAAAAGGAGAACTTACAGCCTATGGAAAGGCATACCCTGGCCAACTCCTGAACCTTGCCTGAATTTCTAGTCTACTATTACCATTTATGTAGTTTGTCCCAAGTGCACTAGAATGTCCTGTCTCCGTGATTCCCTGCTGTGACTAAAACTCATATATTTGGCCTTGTGCACAGTCAGGCCTGGGTGGCATTTGGTTCTGATCAGACAGGTTTTACCCTCCTCCTGCCCTTCCCACTGGATGCCTCTGATCATGGAGTCCCCCAATAGCAGTACTCTAACCTCCCCCTTGCCTCCCTGTTCACCCCTCTGGTTTCCCCTAGTTTCATGCCCCATCTCATCCCTTCGTCCGGGTTCCCCTCCCAACTGGCTCCTCGCACCTCCCACAACCTAGGTGTCTAAGGTAGCCCCTTCACTATTTTCCCTGGTCATCTCCTCTACACATGTCCTGGCCTTTATCCCCCCACCAGAGTATCTTTCTCTGCATCTCTTTCCCCACTCCCTACTAATCCATCCCTCCTATCCGTTTGCCTACTTGGCTTTCTGCTCACTATCATGCCATTTACGTCTTGCGCCTTCCTGCATGTCGTGCTTCCTTGTTCTATACCATCAGTGTCCTCCTCCTCCTTGTTCCCCTGATCCTCCCCTTTCTTCTCTCCCCACCCTCTTCCCCCATCTTGTCCGGGTCCCCCTATTGCTTCTTTACCTCTTGCCCCAGCTTCACCTGGCATCATCATCCCCAACCCCACACTCCCCTTCCACCAACAGGCATAGAGGGTTAAACAATTTGTGAGCCTTAGCCCGTCCCTACCACCCCTCTCTGTTTCCTCTGGACACCCCCAGTCTCTTGCCTACTGCTGTGGAAATGTCCACCTTTTGGGCCCTAGCTGCCAGGGTCCCCTAGAGCCCCCTGTGTACCATCTTCCCTCCTCCCCTAGTGTGAGCAGCTCTCTTCACTCTTCACAGTGTGGGAGGGCCCAGCACCTAGTGCTTCCAGGTGACCGCTTGCCTCTACCTCTCAATCCTCTCTCCCCCAGCATCCCCAGCTGCCTCTGGATCCCCTCTCCTTTTGTGCCAGCTGCGTAGCACACTGGGCATCCCCAAACTTCCAAGCCCAGTCCAGTATTGTGGCCACACCACACCCTGTGCACCCAACCACCCGCCCAAAGATACCTGCTCTAGTGACGTGCGGCCTCTTCCCCATCATCATAGCACTCTCTTCTTGGCCAAATTACCAACTCAGTTGTTCTACAGTTTCAAACAACATTAAGTCTTGCTGTATTCTGACATATGCAGTTAGGTCTTGCCTTTCAACTGCCCCGGAGAACAAAGAGTTAAACTTTCCATGGCCAGCATGGAATGTTCACCACGAGCTCGGTTGAAGCCCCTGTGTGCTGTTGTTTAAACTGCAACCATCAGATTCTTTACTCCGCCTCACTGAACAGTCGCTCTGGAGATTTCTCCTGTTACTCGGTTCAAAAAAGTCAGTTGAAGTGTCATTTTTTTCGGTTGGTTTCTACCGAATTGCTGTTAGTCGGTTCAAGTCTCTGTCTGTGGTACCGTGAGTATTAGATAGGTTTTCTGTTTAGTTTCTGTGTGGAACATGTAAATTGTGGATCGGTTCGGCTGAACCGATCAGTTTGAGGTAAAAAAAAAAAGTTTGTGCTTGATTTTGAGTGTGGTAACCAGTCCAGATCAGTTCTAAAAAAAAAAAAAGGATTTTATTACTTTTTTTTCCAATACCTGTGACACGTGTCAGAACCGATGGGGAGTCTTGCCTCATGGATTACAAAAAAGAGTAAGTTTTGATAGGATTGGCCATGTCTGAGAAAAACCCAAGAAAAACCGCCCACTGGGTTTCAACATCAGCAGTGTGTGTGTGGGAAGTCTTCACAAGGCTGATCCCACACCACCTGTGTATATTGTCTGAGTTTGACCACCCCGATTTAGACTGTCAAATTTGTAAGAATTTTCCCAAATCTACCCTGGAAAAGAGATTAGGTAGACTGAGGGAAAGGGAGGCCGAGAAGTCCGCTGACCCGGATGGCCAGCCTGGTTCGGTTCAGACCGAACCAGAAGGAATGTCCTCTGACCAGGGCGATACTTCTTCGGGCAAAAGGAGAGCCGATTCTGAGGAGTCTGTTCCGGTGAAAAGAAAGAGAAAAGATAAATCGTCTGGTTCGGACCCAGAAATTCATACTCCGACCGCCGATGAGATGGTCAAGGCGATAAGGATAGCGCAGTCGCTTACTTTGGTTCCGACCGAACCAGCACCATCTGGCAGGGGTTTGGTTGGTTCCCCTCGGTTCCGGATTATACTTTGGAAGAATTTTATGAACCGGAGGAGGAAGGAGAGTATGAGGATGATTATCCGGACATATCCCCAGACAGACCTTCAGGTGTTTCTCCTCCTAGGCTTTCTGAGTACCCTTCTCAGAGTACCCTTGTTTTACAAAAAAGTGGCTGAGACTCTCCAGCTTCCTGTGGAGGAAACAGTAGAGGATCAGGAGGAGCCTAATTTTGTTGAGATGATGGACATCCCAGAGTCCAGGAGACTGTCTATTCCCCTCCACAAATCCTTTGGGAAACGGACACATAAAATGTATACCTCCTGTGGACAGACGAATGGACAAGAGGTACACACACTCAGGCTCTGACACGGAATTCCTTTTCCAGCAATGCAGCCATGTTGGGGTAGTGTAGGCTGCTGCCTGTGATGAGGCAAATATCTCCTTGGCATCACACCCCCCAGACAAGGACTCCGGGAAGATTGATGCCATGGCAAAGAAACAATACATGGCAGCATCTTTGGGACTCAGGCAGGTTAACTGTATGGCCTATACAGCTAGATACCAGAAGTCCAGGTGGGACACTGTGCTGGCTCTGCCTAAACAGGCCCCTGACCAGCTTGCCAAGGAGCTGGAGCAGGTGGCTGCAGATGGGATTGAGGCATCTAAAGTACAGTTTCATGCTGCTGTGGACTCCAGTGATGTGTCATCAAGAGTCATGGCTACATCTGTGGCTCTTCGGAGGATGGCTTGGCTCAGATGTACTAGCCTCTCACAGGATACCCAGGCTAAGGCCATGGATTTTCCTGTAATTGGCAATTCTCTGTTTGGGGAGCAGACAGAGAACTACATGAAAAATATGGATGAGTGCAGGACCACTTACAGGAGTGCTCAGGCCAAAGAAAGGCAAGCTGCTCCTCAAAGGCAGCAGTCCAGGGGCAGGGGCAGGCCTTTCCAAAGGCCTTTTTACCAAGCTCAGGCCTCCTCTTTTTTTTCACAGAGGGGGTTCTTTAGAGGGAGAGGCAGATGGGGGATGAGCAGTCCTGCATCCACCCCTCAGCCTAAAGCCCCCTGCCAAGCAGACACCCTGATGGGTCTGCCCGGGCTGATTCTCTCATACCAGTAGGGGGCATGCTAGCTTACTTTGTCCAGGACTGGAAGTCTCTAACATCTGACAAGTGGGTCCTGGAAGTAGTAAGTCAGGGACTGGTTCTCAGCTTCAAAATATTTCCCAAGATGAGAACCAGATCCTTTCCACCTGCGAATCTCTGAGACCCTTGCTCTAGAGGCAGAGGTTTCTTCTCTCCTAGCTCTCAGAGCTATAGAGAGGGTTCCCACCCTACACAAGGGCAAAGGATTGTACTCCAGGTACTTCCTAACCCCCAAAAAGAAGGGAGAATGGCGGCCCATCCTGGACCTAAGATATCTGAACAAACATCTTTTAAAGCCAAAGTTCAAAATGGTGACTCTTGGAATTATCCTTCCCTCTCTAAGGCCAGGGGACTGGCTAGCCTTCCTGGACCTCAAAGATGCCTACTTTCACATTCCCATCAGGTGCTCCCACAGAAAGTACCTCAGGTTCGAGTTGCCCTCAGGCCACTATCAATTCAGAGCAATGCCCTTTGGCCTAACATCAGCCCCACGGGTTTTCACAAAGTGCCTGGCAGTAGTGGTTGCTTTCCTAAGGAGAAAATAGATCTCCATCTTCCCATACTTGGACGACTGGCTCATAGTAGGTCAGTCTCCAGACCAAGTCAAGTCACATTTGCAAGTGCTCACTTCCTTAGGATTCCTTCTCAACCTTCCAAAGTCAGTTCTCGAACCAGTACAACTCCTCACCTTCATAAGTGCAGAGCTGGATACAGTAAAGGCAAGAGCCTTCCTTCCCCTGGAAAGGGCAAAGACCCTCATGGAACTGGCCTCTTCATTCACCCTTCAGGTGTCTCTACCAGCAAGGCATTTCCTTCAGCTTCTGGGCCACATGGCAGCTTCCACAGCAGTGGTCCGGGGGCAAGATTCCAGATTAGGGACATTCAGTTCCATTTAAGAGCCTTCTGGTCCCAAAGAAAGGATTTCCTTACCAAACTAGTCCCAGTGACTCGAACCCTGATCCAGGCCTTGCAATGATGGCAGGATCAGGACAATTTGAGACAAGGGGTTCCTTTTGTCACTGTCTCATTCAGTGATACTCACCACAGATGCTTCCCTGCTGGGCTGTGGAGCCCATTTGGGGGATCTTACCACCCAAGGACTGTGGCCACCTCGGGAATCTCTGCTTCACATCAGTGTCTCGGAACTCAGAGCAGTGTTTCTGGCACTGCAAGCTTTTTCCAAATCTGTACAGAACAAGGTGGTCCAGGTCAGAATAGACAACACCACCACCATGTGGTACATCAGCAAGCAAGGAGGCACTCTGTCTATGGCCTTGTGCACAGAAGCAATGAAGTTGTGGTCCCTGCAAAACTCTCTGATAGCAGTTCACCTCCCAGGGAAGGACAATGTCCTAGCAGAAGCTCTGAGCTGAATATCCCAGGGCTATCACGAATGGGCCCTAGATCCTCTAGTTTTTGAAAGTGATTTTTCCTCGAGATGGGGCACTCCAGAGATGGATCTTTTTGCAGCCCCAGACAATCACCAACTTCCTCTCTTTTGTTGCAGACCCCCAGTCTTGGGCTCAGTCCCCCTGGATGCTCTGATTCTGAACTGGGAAGGGACATTTTTGTATGCCCCCCCCCTTTCCCTCTCCTGTTCAAAGTGTTAGTCAAGATAAGGTCACAACCATGCAAAGTGATTCTGATTGCTCCAGACTGGGCCAGACAGTCCTGGTATTCCCTGTTGCTGTCCCTAGCAGTCCACCTTCCCCTGTCTCTTCCCAGGAATTACAACCTGTTGACATCCTCTCGGGGGAGGATTTGGTACCCGAATCTTTGGTGTCTCAATCTCAAGGCCTGGCTCTTGAAGAGTTAGAGTTTGCAGATCTGCATCTTTCCCAAGGGGTTCTGGATATCCTTAAGGCTTCTCGAAAGCCTTCCACCAGAAAGACTTGCAACTCCAAATGGAAAAGATTCAGCATTTGGTGTTCTAAGAAGAATATTTCTCCAGGCTCTACTGAGTTGCCTACGGTTCTGGACTATATGGTCCATCTTAATGGCCTAGGCCTCAGGCCAGCTACCCTTAAAGTACACTTGGCAGCTGTTTTTGCTTTCTTGTCAGTAGGCGAGCCTTCCTCTCTATCATCCCATCCTGTGTTTTGTAAGTTTTTCAAGGGATTGCTTCACACCAGTCCCCCCTTTAGAGATCCTGCTCCTGCTTGGGACCTTAATGTTTGCATTGCTCAGCTTATGCAACCCCACTTTGAGCCTTTGTCCTCAGCAGAGCTTAAGTACTTGACTTGGAAAACTGTGTTTTTGGTAGCCATTACTTCTGCCAGGTGTATCAGTGAATTGCAAGCCCTGTCAGTGGAATCTGATTTCATCTCTTTCCATAGAGATAAAGTGATCCTAAGAACTAACAAAGTTTTTTTTTTTCCTAAAGTGGTTTCAGATTTCCACTTCAACCAGTCCATATCTCTCCCTGTTTTCTTCACTGACCATTCCTCTTCTGGAGAGAGGAGGTTACACAGCTTGGATGTTAAGAGCCCTTAGCTACTACATAGAGCATACCAAGGGTCACAGGTTTGAATCCCTCCAGTTGTTCCTTATGTATGGAGAAGTTGGTAAGGGCAAACCTGCCACTAAGAGATCTATTGCCAGGGGGATTGTTTCTTGTATACAATTCTGCTATGAAAAACTGGGTAGAACTCCACCCTCAGGCCTGAGGGCTCATTCCACTAGAGGTACAGCTGCTTCCCTGGCTGCTGCCAGGAATATTCCTCTCTTAGAAATTTGTCAAGCAGCCACCTGGAAAACAGTCCATACTTTCACCAAGCATTACTCTCTGGATATCCAGGCTAGGAGTGATGCTCGGTATGGCACAGCAGTACTTCAGAGCCTGTTTCCAAAGTAGGTTCTGTCCCTCCTCCATGGAGGTACTGCTTGGTAGTCTGCATATGTCAGAAAACAACAAGACTTCATGTTGTTTGAAGAAAAAATTACTCACCTTAGTAATGTTGTTTCTTCTAATGGGGTCTTGCTGTATTCTGACCTCCCCCCCGCCTCCCCTCTCAGAACATAGTTTTTGGGATGTGGGTGGGCAGGAGCAGTGTTTGCACCCTAGGGGTGTCCTTTTTTTCACCCTCTTTTAGTTTGGGCGACTGGGTGTGTTTTGGATGTGTTTTGATTTTGGGTTTCCTGACTCGAGTCTTCCTTTTGAAACCAAAAACCCTTTTATATAGATATAGTTGCCATTTGGCTAGTATGAGTTTTACAGTTTCCACACACAACTTCTAGTGAGTATTGCTCGTAAAGATCTGACAGTTGCAGTTTAAACAGCAGCAGACAGGGGCTTCAACAGAGCTTGTGGCGAACATTCCATGCTGGCCATGGAAAGTTTAACCCTTTGTCCTCCAGGGCAGTTGAAAGACAGGACCTAACTGCATATGTCAGAATACAGCAAGACTCCATTAGAAGAAACAGCATTACTAAGGTGAGTAATTTTTTCTTCTGGCTTCAGTCCAAACACTTGCATAACCAACCAATATCATTGCCTGTCATACTACAGTTTCTTCAAGACTGATTTGACAAAGGACTGGAGCCGTCCACCTTACGAGTTCAGGTTTCTGCTCTGGGGGCGTTCTTGTTAGTGGATTCAGGGGAGTGTCTGGGTTCACATCCACATGTCGGGAGGTTTTTATGGGCAGCAACGTTAAAATGCAGTCCTATCAAACCAACGGTACCCCCTTGGAGACTTAATTTGGTTCTCAAAGCGCTGACCAAAGCTCCTTTTGAACCTCTTAAGGAGGCATCCCTTATGCATCTCACAATGAAGGTCGCCTTTCTCGTAGCTGTTACTTCAGCCAGGAAAATCATCGAACTAGGAACCTTAAGAGCCTTAATACTGTTTTTCATCAGGATTCTGTAGTTCTCAAACAGATCATTTTTTTTTTCCAAAAGTAATGTCTCCATTCCATTGCAACCAGGAGTTGATTCTGCCTTCCTTCTGCCCACACTCAAGAAATTACAAGGAATTTCACATGCTGGATCCCAGAAGAGTGGTGAAAATGTACATTAAAAGAACAGATTCTGTACGAAAAACTTCTAGTTTGTTCATTCTAACTACTAGTCAAAATAGGGGTAAAAAAGCTTCCAAAGACACTTTAGCCAGATGGATCCGTTCTGTCAACACCACTGTCTGTGATCAGGCTGGGAGTACCTTTGCTTGGACCAGTGAAAGCCCATTCAACCCGGGCTATGGCCACATCGTGGGCGGATGTCAGAGAGGCATCTCCAGTAGACCTATGCAGGGCAGCCACCTGGTCATCCATTCACACGGTCACTAAATTTTACAAATAGATGTGATGGCCTCAGCGGAGGTGTCCTTTGGCCGCAGAGTTCTTCAGGCGGTGGTGGACCCTAAAGACCATTTACATTCTTCCCACCCGGGATATTTGGGAATGTACTGCTTTTTTATATCCCATTTGTATGGAAGCCCGGAGACCAGCTTAGGAGAGTGAAAATGAAATTTAAATACCTGTCAGTTTTCTTTCTCTGATGGTTGGTCTCTGGGCTTCTTCCCTCCCAGAATGTACAGAGTTGGCAATTTGGCTGAGCGTTGTATAATTTTTCTCTCTTGTTTCCAAGTTCATGTAGTATTGCCAGTTTGCCACATTTGGACTGCTTTAGGAAGAAGTGGTGGGAACAGGAAGTGGAGGGGTGGGTATCCAGACTACAGAGTTCTGAGTTCCTGCCTGCATGTGTGCATCAGAAGCTACAGCCCATCTGTATGGAAGCCCAGAGACCAGCTGTCAGAGAAAGAAAATTTACAGATATTTAAATTTATTTATTTTATTTTTAGCTGCGAGTCTGCAGCACTATGTGGCCGCTCGTCGTGTATTAGGAAGTTACGTAGTTGGTATTCACTCATCCTCCCCTGCTATCCTTACCATCCCCATATGTCTGATCTTTGCTTCAATCCCTCCACTGATTTTGTGCTGACCACCCCCTCAAGCAGCCTGTTGCACTGATCCACCACCCTTTCTGTGAAGTATTTTCTGATATCATACTAACATACTAAAAAGCCAGCAGAATAGGCGAAATGGTCGATCTTGTCTGCTCAAAAGCCAGCAACCTAGTGGCTGTGCTCGCCTTACCTCCCCTCCCAGCCTCCAAGAGAGTGGTCTTTAGTTTGTTTCCTTAGTTTCCTTCTTTAGTTTCAGTATCCTTCCTGAATCTTCCATCCACTGGCTGCTTTGAGTTCCCCCCGTGCCTGTGTTTGTGGATTAGGAATGTCTTGTTTAGAGAAACCTGTTTGTTTTTCTGCTGAAATTAAAAATATAATAGGTGACAGAAAATTGTAAATTCGCTATCCAAGGCATTGCTACATTTGAGTCTAATTTAGGATGACATCTGTGGAGAGCTACAAGTTTCACATTTGTAGCAATAAAAGATTTGAAATAGATTTACGTCCTTTTGTAGTATCTTGAAAGACATAATCAAATTTCTGTTCACTTTGGAATCTTCAGATTGTAATGGTAACCGACATGCTGAATAGCGCTTACATTTCTGTTCTCTTTTCAGTATGGCCACAGTATTAAAATCAGTGCATCAGATATTCATAGCAGTGGAATTTACTCACCAGTCTTTACATTTTATTTCAGGGATACAGGGTTGCACACAGCATTTGAAGATGCTTCTGTTTGGGAAGAACACTTCTTTTATAATTTAGGGCCCATGATTTTCTGGGGGGAAAAAACTTGGATGTAAAAACTGAATTTGCTATTTTTAAAGAGGAAAAAAAATGCAATTGTGGAGCATTTTTCAGTTTTGTGCGAAATATAGTGTTCTCTCTCCTTATGCTGGTCTCCGGTCTTCATTACTGCTGGTGAGGCACCTCCTCTTCCCATGGACAGGCAGGAATACAAAGCTCTGCAGCCTGGACATCCTCCCTCCCTCCCACTTCCTGTGACCACCAGTTTACTTCCTGCCTTCCAAGGAGCAGGTACTCTGCAGCAGAGCTCTGTCACTGTGGTGACAGGGCTGAAGACTTCAGGATTGTAAGTTTGGATATTTTTTCTTACTGGACATCCACAGAGAGCAGGGATGAATGGCTCAAGAGACGAAGCTCTCTCTTTGCTCTTAGGGGGCCCCAGTCTCAGCCGTGCATGCTGGACAGACTGGCGCCTCTCAGTTGCCCATACTAACACACTCTGTGCTTTAGGGAGTCCCGTTCTCAACTGTGCATGCTGGACAGACTGGCCCCTCTCAGCTTTTCTCCCGCGCTGATGCAGGCTCAGCATGCATTCAGAATAGCCTAGCTTGTTGTTTTCTTTCTCCCGCTCTAATGGGCTTAGCGGCGCGGCCCCCCCACGCACAAATCGGTCAGAGGATAAAATGGGGGAATTCTTTGCAAAAAAAGGGGGCTTGCAGGCAGCAGAGGAGCCACTACATGTGGAGTGTGGCCTGCAATTGAAGCCAGGGCACAGTAGCACTTTCAGGACAGAAAACGTTGAGCCCCTCGGGCTTCTAGCAGCTGGTGGCACTACCAGGCCGCTCATTTGCACTTTTCATCGACTGGCACCTGGAGTGTCTCAGAGCTCGTCGACTGAGAGCATGTCCGCTACCCAGGCCATCAGCTCAGCTTCTCTGGTGACAATGTACCCAGGCCATCGCTGAGCTCCTTGGGCTCTCAGCTTGTCGACGGAGGCCTCCTCGAACTAGCGGTTCAGCTACCAGGCTGCTCAGATGCACATTTCGTTTACTGGCACTTCTACCAGAGCAGAAGCACTGTCAGGGAGCATTTTTCTGTTAAGCAGTTTAGAGGGATCAGCTTGTCGACTGAGGCCGCGTAGAGCACAGCTAGTCTGGTGGCAGTCTGCCCAGGCCATCGACTAGCTCCTTGGTCTCTTAGCTCGTCGATGGAGACCTCATTCAACTAGCGGCTCTACTAGCAGGCTGCTTGGGTGCACAGTTCGTCGAGCACTTCGGGGGTCAAATGCTCATGCACTGGGGCCACTACTCGAAGGGAACGGGGGAGGCTACCATCAGGCAATTTAATGGCAGGCACTCCCTACATTTTCGGCAATGATGGCTGTGGGATAGAACCTTGGGCTTAATGCTTAGTGGTTAACAAATGGCCTGCAAGCCAGGAGTCCTGGTGACCTTAGACCAGAGTTTAAGTCTCCGCTCCCAACCCCTTTTCAGATTTGAGAACCAGACCACAAGTGCAAATAAAGGAATTGGTTTCTAGATGCGGTTCCTTTCCCCTAGTACCTGGACTACTGGATTTTCATGGCTTATGGAACTGGTATAGGGGTGCACAGCTGTATGGACTTCGTGGTTTATGGGACTGGTTTAGGAGTGCCCAGCTGTACCCGCCAGCAGCAGGGGATGACATACTCCTCAGTATGTCTTGGGATAAGCCAGGCAAATTCTACCCGGGGCTGACGTTGCCACATGTGCAGATCCCTCACAGTTGCCCTTCCGTGCTGCTCTCTATGCTTATAATCCAGAAAGCATCAACCTTGAGGTCACAGGAGATAACTGAGGCCGCCATTTTCGCTAGCAGCTCCCGACTGTGAGTCCAGAGGAGGTCACAGCCTCCACGGGGGACCCTCTCCTCTCAGGGCCTTGGTGCAGAACCCTCATACCTCCACAGCCCCACTAAAAGGCCATTCGAAAGCACAACAGGGAAGAGCAGCATTCTTCTCAAGCTCGACAAAAAACACTCGGAAACCGGGCCAGTCTGCCACAGAATGGGCTCTCTGGTTTCGAACCCAGAGCCCCCATGACCCAATGGACAGGCAGGTAGAGGTATCTCTAGAACAGGCCATCCAGGCATCCGCAACATCGCTCATGGCTGCGACTGTCAGTGTTCCAGGACAAAAAAAAAAAAAAGTTGGCCTGTCAATTACTGCAGCTCATGCGTCTAGCCCCTGCTCACTCAGCAGTCATGCCACAGTAAAGCAGCCAGCTGTGCAGCAAATTCCAGGTCTTGCCAAACTCAGCCTTGCGCACCTTGGCAATCTGGCGCATCTTCAGAAGTTCACCTGGTTAATGCACAACATGAAGGAAACCTGCAGTGCGGATCCACCCTCAGAGGTGATAACATCCTCCAAGGCCCCGCAGTTCGATCAGGCAATGCAAGCAGTAGCTGAGGCAGTCAGGTGCCTCCCTAGGCACGGATTTATCTTGAACCGGAACGAGGGCCCTTTATTTCTGCTCCAGTCCCTACCCTATGTGGGAGCAGGCTTCGAAACATACTAACATACAAAAAAGCCAGCAGAATAGGCCAAATGGTCTGTCTTGTCTGCTCGAAAGCCAGCAACCTAATGGTTGCTCGCCTCACCACTCCCCACCAGCCCCCAAGAGTGTCTTCTCTAGATTCAGTTTCCCCTTGTACCTGTCCCACCCGTTCTTGAAGTCCTCCACTGTGCCCTCCTCCACCAGCCTCCCGGGAAGCGTATTCCACGGCTCTACCACCCTCTGTGAAAAAATGTTTCCTACATCTCCCCTTCAGTAGTTTCCCCTCCAACTTCCACTCATGGCCCTGGTCACTCCCCCCTTCTTTAGCCTAAATAACTCCTGGTTACACTCCTAATTATTCCCTTTACATACTTGAAAACCTCTTATCGTGTCTCCCGTACCCCTCCTCTCCTCCAGTGTTTAAATCCCAAGCTCTTCCAGTCTCTCCTCATAAGGCCTCTCCTCCATGCTCTGAATTATCCTGGTCACTCTCCTCTGGACCCTTTTCAGTAGCGCTATGTCCTTCAGATGAGGTCTCCGGAACTGCACACAGTACTCGAGCTGCGGCCTGACCAAGGCATTATATAGAGGGAGGATCACCTCCCTGCTTCTGGACGTATTTCCCCTGGCTATGCAACCCAATATCCTGTTTGCCTTGGCTGTAATTCTTCTACAATTTTCAGAGTTATTCATTTTGACATCTACCACCACCCCTAAATCCCTTCCTCCCAATGTGGCATGCAGTGTGACCCCCCCCCCCCCAAGGTGTATACATGGCCTGGGTTTTGACCCCAAAATAAAGTGCCTTACATTTCCCAGCATTAAATTTCAGTCTCCACCTCCTTGACCACCCCCGCCAGGGTATCCAGATCCCTCTGGACTGTCTCCCTCGCTTCCTCACTGTCCACCAGTGCTCCCAATTTTGAATTGTCTGCAAAAAGACGCAACCTATTCCTAACCCCCCTCCCTATATCCAAGATGTAGGCATTAACAAGAGTGGCCCCAATACTGAACCTTGAGGGACTCCACTGATTACCTTCCTGGGGGAGGATATTATCCCACCCACCATTACCCTCTGTAAACACCCTGAAAGCCAGTTTTCAACCCAGTTTAGCTCCTGTCCTCCCACTCCCATCTCCCCAATTTTTTGCTAATAGTCCATTATGAGGTACTGAATCAAACGCCTTGCTGAAATCCAGGTATAGGACATCCACCAGCCTATGTCTATCCAAGGCCCCCATCACCCAATCATAAAACTCTACGAGGTTGGTCTGACACGATCTCCCTGGGACAAAACCATACTATTTATCATCCTGGTGTCCTAATCTTTCCAACTGCCTCCCAAACCTCTCCTTGATAAAGCCCTCCATTACTTTGCCCACTACAGACGTCAGACTGACCGGCCTATAATTCCCCATCTCCTCCCTAGACGCCCCTTTATGTATAGGTACCACATAAGCCACCCTCCAGTCCTGTGGCACCCATCCCGTCTGAGCAGAGATGTTAGAGTGCAGCCAGTGGGGCTCTCAGCACATCCGCCAATTCCTTCATAAACCTCGGATGTATTCCATCCGATCCCAGCGCCTTATCAGTTTTCAGATCCCGAAGGGCCTCCCTCATCCTATCTATCCACTTGATTTGTCCCCCTCCAAACCACTCCCTCGTGTAACCTTCCTACTCCTTCTTGGTCTGGTCTAGCCTGTGCCCCAGTCTCTTGCCATCCTGTGGTCTCCGACTGAGACTGACCTCTCGCGTTTACTGACTCCTCATCTCTCCCATCAGGCTGTGGGGATCCCTTATCATCCTCTGCAAATATTGAGGCAAAGTACTCATTTAGCACCTCTGCCTGTTGTTCCCCTGCTTCCTGAGCCCATCCCCCCACAATCTTAATCCTGTTGATCTGTGTCCTCTCTTTTCTCTTCTCTCTCATGTATCTGTAGAATCCTGTGGGCCCCCCCCCCCGGGATATCCCTAGTCAGGTTTTTCCTCCATCCCTGCCTTGGCTCTCTTCACCACTCTGGTGACTTTCCTAGCCAATAGTTCATACTGCCCTCACTCCTTATTCCCCCTAAAACGTTTGAAATGTACGTAGGCAGCCTTTTTATCCCTCACCGCCTCCTGCACCTCCCTGGTCCACCAACATGGCTTGCTGGTTGTACCATGCTTCCGCCTTATTTTAGTACAGGACGTAGTAGCCTCTTGTACTCCTTTGATGGTCTCCCACAATCTTCCAGCATCCATATCCGGTCTAACCATGTCCAACCTCTCCCTTAGAATCCTACCCATACCCACGAAGTCGGCCCCTGAAATCAAGCAGTACTGTATGAGTGCCCCAAGATACAGCAGGAACCAAACCGTGGCATGGTCTCCACCCGCTAGTGGACTGCACACCTCCAGGCCTCTAATTTGTTCACTGTCTGCTAGGACAACGTCCAATATCCGCCCCTCTCTAATAGGTTGATCTCACCTGCTGAACCAGGAAGGCGCAAACAGGTCAGGTGTTTCACACAAGGGAAATTGTGGACCTCCGGGAGCCTCTTCAGTGTTTTCAGTCCGCTCATCTCCTGACGGCTCACTGTTGTATAAAGCTCATAGGGGATGCTGTCCTTCGTAGACATAGTCTCCTGGGCACTAATTGACAGGCAGCCCATCCAGGCAAGCACTCTCAACCTGTGATCTCAGTCTAGAGTCAGACAGGACCAAAGTCTTCAGTTCCTCGCTGGGGGAGCAATTTTTCATTGGTGGGCTCGGAGGACCAATATCCTGAGAGGTCGCAATTTGGGGCACCCTCACTGAGCACAAGTTACTATCAGGTTCAAGTTTCAGGTTTATTGAATGGTCAAAGACCATGGCAATATGCACAAATAAATTGCTACAATATATAAAAAGAAAAACAAATAAGAAAAACCTCATCCTTTTACAATGTATACTCTTTTTATAAAATAGATAAGTAACTTATCTAGAATATATATAATAAATATGAAATACTAAAAAATAAGAAATTCCATTATCTCCTTAAAGTGCACAAGTACAAATACAGACAGAATTCAATTAACTGCAGTATTTCCTATAAGCATAAGACTTGTCCTATTAGAATGTACATATTTTACCCCATTCAGAATATAATTTGGAAAAATTTCCAAATGTCCTTCTCTTTTTCATTTCTTTTAACCAAAACGTATTCTAGAAATATTTACCAAGGATTTGGCCACAGACTTGATTACAATATCATCATTAGAGGTAAAAAAGATGAATAAAGTACTCTGATCTATTGTTTGAATAGTTTGACATAAGGGCCAGATCCATTTTACTCTTGGTACAGTATACCATTTACAGGCAAACATAACATGTTCCAAATTTTCCAGAGTAGAACAAGTACAAGAACAATATCTAGAACGAACAGAAGTATTTTTCCTGTAAACTGCTTCCAGAATATTGTTTGGAAATACTTCTAGCCTGTACCTAGTATACTGTTTTCTATATTCTACTTCAGTAAGAATATATGAATAATGTCTATAATAGTAACAAGGATCATTTGCCCTAAAAATGGAAACATTTTCAACTTATTGATGATTAAGTCTAAGGTCTCTAAAATGCCTTTGTAATGAGGAACTGATATTTTAAACTAATTATTATTCATCTGGCCCTGTACTGGTATAGATGAGTTAACCCTACTTTTTGTAGTAACTTAAATATCAGATAACCATTCTAATTTTAAATAGCCTAAAGAAGACCACAGATATTTTTCATTTAAGCATAGGGCCGTAAATCTATTTTGTCCGTGTTGAAGAATTCTGATCCAGAAATTAACCTTTCTGGCATCAGCTAAGGCCTGCAAGGGAAAAAAAAAAAAACCTGTCTCAGCCCTTAGTATAGTGGCAGGAACAAAATTAGGTAAGCTTAAAGTTTCACGCAACAATTTATTAATAGGAATATCTAATGTATTCATTTTATCATGATGCCAAATCTCAACATTGGATAAGGCTTGGGCATAATATTTAGCTTGTGCTGCAGTTAAAATAGGCCTAATCGTGTGTCTACCATATTTTCTTTATTAAATATAAGTAAAGAATTTGCTGTCCTCTTTAATTTTGCTAAAGTTGTGCCCAACTGTTTATTCCACTTCCCATCCCTTGTCAAATGTAGACCCAAATATGTATAGCTATCTACAGTCTCTAATTTAACAGAACCTAACACCCTGGATTTCTTTTGTTTTGCCCTTAAAACCAAAAGGAATAATCTGACTTTTTTGAACATTTATTGACAAATTAAGCTCATTTGTAGTTACTGTGAGCATATTTAATTTGGCTTGCAGTCCAGATTCAGTAAGGGAGAACAAGACTGTCATCTGCATAAGCCAGTACACCGCAATGCTTATCCCTAATCTTAGGAGAGTCCGTGTCACTAGAGTTTGTCACATAATAACTTGTCAGTATATATGCAAAAAAGCAGAGGTGCAATTACACAGCCTTGTCTGACTCCCATATTTGTAAAGTTGAGGGAAAATTGTCCCTTAATACCTGATTTTACTTGAGCCCACATTAAAGAATATAATTCCCTAATAATTGCTATCAATTCCCTGGTAAAACCTTTTTCCTTCATTATAACCCAAAGTACATTCCTTAAAACTGAGTCGAATGTTGTACTGAAATCTATAAAAGCAGCAAATAAAATCTGTTTCCTGATTACAACATATTTTTCATAAAGCTGTCTAATTATGAAACAGTTGTCAGTTGTACTATAACCAGCCCCAAAACCAGCTTGAACTTCGGAAAGTCCCCGCAGTCTTAATAATTCTTCTTTTAATCTATTTAAAATAAGTCTAGAAAAAATGTTCCCAAGGCTATCCAATAATGAGATGGGCCTATACATTTTAGGATCTGACTTTATCACCCTTTTTATATAATGAAATTATTATTGAACCCTTCCAAGAATTTGGAAATGCCAATTTTTGGACACAATAATTGAAATATTTGGTCAAAATTGCAGACCATAAAGCAGGGGCACTCAAATATACTTCGGAAGGAATCATATTGGGACCGGGTGCCTTCCTTTTTTTTAAAGTTGCAATAATAAAATAACCTCTGCAAGTAGAAATGGTCGAAAAATTGCATATTAATATTTAAAACTATTTCTACATTATCAACATTAAGGGAGAAAAATTTTGAAGAATAAAAGGAGACCCACGTTTCCAACATAATATAAGTATCTAATTCATGTTTAATATTATTCGTTCCCTTGGCAACTAATAACCAGTAGGTCTGATAATCCTTATTAGAAATGGCTTTAAGCATGCAGTCCCAGTTCTTTTGTTGGTATTGTCCTTGTTTTAATAAAAGAAACTTCTTATACTTTTCTCTATTTAGTTCTGTAATGTTTTGGGTAGTTTTATTCTGTCTTACCTTTCTAATTTTTTTATTCAATTCTTTTTTTTTTTCTTTGCAACTTTCCTCATCAAACCATGTATTATTTTTCTTTATACTTTTAATAGTCTTTGAGGACTGAAGGAATTTTTTTTATATCCTCAAAAGTTGAAAATAAAAGCTGATGCAGGAGCCCATATCCCATTTCGCCATTTTACTTAGTACATAGATCCTGCAAGAAATGTTTAATAAGGGGAGATAAGTTATCCTGCCATTTGATTTTATTATTGCAAATTACAAATTGCGTAGGTTTAGTAGGGACATCAATAACACATTTTATATCTCTTGCTTGTAGGAGAAGAGGGAGATGGTCACTTTCACCCCTAGTAGGAATCTTCATAAATTCCCAATCTGTCATATTCCCATTCCAAAAAAGATGGTCTATAATTGAAGGTCCCTTGGCAGAAAAATGGGTAAAATTGCCCTCTTTGTCTCCATGAATCCTACCATTAATTGGTGCTAAATTATATAGGGCTAATAATTCTCTTAGTCTCTGGCCCATTTTTTTAATCTACCATCTTTTGTTGTTTTAGGCCAATTAAGGCTTCTGGGTGACACCAGTTATGAAAGTTACTATCAAAATAACCATCATAATATCCAATCCTAGCGTTAAAGTCACCACAGAGTAATATGTCATCACAAGAAGTTACTGCCCAGCTCTTATGGATAAAATCCTCCAATTGGTCCTAAAGTGCGGAGTATATGAATTAGAATTAAATGGAGGAATATATATATATATATATATATATATATATATATATATATAACTATCAAAAATGTTTATCTTTTTAACTTTAATGTAGGTAACCAATATATTTTTATTAGTATATAAAATAGCTTCGGTAATATAATTTATTTTAATTACGGTGATTAGACCCCCCCCTGCAGCTCTTCCCTTTTTAGCAGCTTTATTTCCTGGTGTTTGAAAAATCTGATAGCCATTCAAAGAAATTTCTTGATCTTTGTTATGCCAGGTCTCCTGGAGAGAAACAATATTAAACTTGAGTATAAATTCTAACCATTCTTGATCCATTAATTTAGAAAAAAGCCCACAATATTCCAGGAAATTAATAACTAACCATTAGATTTTGTTTCAAAATATTATTCTTTTCCTTTTGTCAGTCAATTTAGCTGTGTCCAACAACTCAAATCTGTTACAAGTTGTAACATTGAATAACAGTTCCTCCTGATTTTTGTTTTTTGTTTTAATAATTTACATTTGGGAATGGTCTGGTGAGAAAAATCATTTGTAGAGACTATATGTATACCTAAAGCATCCAATAGACCCCTATTCTCAATAATCTTGTTATATAGACTTAAAAAGCCTATTTTAACAATGATTAGATCACAGTCCAGGTCAGATACTTGCCTTGTTATAGTTAATGCTTTAGGGTCATCGATGGAAACATTCAGAACTTGTTATAATATGTCTGTTACTAGATCCTTTAAGTTGGTGGTGGTCTCATTTTTAATCCTCTCCAGACCATACAAATGCAATAACTTAGGAACTCTATCAGCCACGTTTACCCGTTTTGAGGCAGTTACTTCCTGTTTGTTCTGTTTATTTCCCTCATTTAATAGTTTTCTCTCCACTATAAGTAACGCTGCATCATCTAGTAATGTTGCTTTAACTAAAATGCTTCTTGCTGTTTCTCGACTTTTAACCAAAATATCCACTTGTCCCATACTTATACCCTTGTTCCAGATGAAAACTTTTTCTATTATAAAATCTGGATCTGGAATTTTTAGAACCTTTCTAAATATGTTTAACAGGGTATTTTTTAGTTTTCTTGTATTATTACTGAAAATTGATTTTACACCAAAAATACTTAAATGGCAGAACTCATGATTTAGTGATTGAAGTCCATTGTTCAAGAGTTCCCTGTTAACATATATTCCAGTTCACATCCAGATTTTCTGAGACCCCCTTCATTAATCCAGATCTGATTTGCTATTCGAGGAGCTGTACAAAATATAAATAAACAATCTAAACCAGAAACATCCTTGTCATTCCTGATTTGTAAAATATCAGATAGTTAAATCAGCACCAGTTGCTGCCCTTATTAGGTTCACAGTCTTGTCCCTTAGCTCTTCATAGGACCAGTTGTTGTGTTATCATCTTAAAACCATTAAGTGCCAGAATTGCACAACTACAGAAATCTGTGGCATTTTTCATACACAATTCCTCTAACCCTTTCACTGTCCTAGTCTTGATTCATTGCTTTGCTCATGTTTGTGCCACCCACCTCCCTATGATCTAAATCTAATACAGTATTTTCTCAACATGCCAATTCATTATCATTCTCTGGGACAGAATCTTTATGCACATCTATCTTTGTTTTTCCTATATGAGTGAGCTTATCAGAGGCTGAATTTCCATCATTTATACATGTCCTTACTCCTATTATACCTGCTTTCTTTAACGCCTTTTTTCCTTCTTGCTGAGAGTTTATCTTTTCCCTTCTCGGGTTCTTTTTTATACCCCTGTTTTTTATTAGATTTACTTACTTTTACTAAAACCCTTACTACCTCCATCATTCTTAATTACTGATGGAAAAACTGATGTTTCAGCTGTTGTAGGAGGCATATCAGAAAAGTCCAATGCCGAAAAATCCGGGCGAGGTAATGTTTGAGGGCATTCCATATCAATAGCAGATAATGAACATATACTTTCAAATCGAGGTATTTTATCAAGCTTATGTAAATCATCATCTAATCTAGATCCGTTTATCGCTATATTTTCTTTTAAGAGATCTATTTCATGTTTCAAATCTAATAAATGATCCAAGATCAAATGCGCAGTATGTGTATTAGATGCAGCTGCGCAATATTCTTTGCTTAAAGCAGTATTAAAGTTTACTGCTATACCATTATCGGGTTGTTTGTAAAAATTCAAACCAGTAAACTGTTTTAATCCATTTATTGTTTCCTGTAATTCTCCAGCTATATGTTTTAAGTCATTCTGCCAGTAGGTATCTGGATCTAAATTAGATTCCCTGACATAGTCTGGCGAAAATTTTAGCGGCGATTCCATATGTTTGGGAGTATGTGCAGTGAGCTCAGTTATACTTTTAGAGACAGCTAAGTTAATATAAACTCCTGAGTTTGAATTATCTGCAGGTGTCTGAATATCATACCCTGCTCCTGTAAGTTCCATTGCTTGTACTTGAGTATGATCACTATAATCATCATTTAGGCAGTCTTTTTCTATGTGTAAAGGACCCTTGAGTACATTACATGGTGTGCACAAAATTATTTTCAACCAAGGTCATAGGTCTATAGTGGTCTTTTATACTTGATTGCTTTAATTGCCTTGCTTTCCCTTTGATTTCATAAGGCTCACTATTTAAGCGAGGTTTAGAAAACTCTCCTTCCTCGCTGAAATTACTTTTACTTTCCTTTCCTTTCCCTTACAGCCTTTACCTTTAGTGTCTTTGATATCGTTGGCCTTTTTCTTTGTGCCTCTACCTTTACCTTTCCTATTTTTTTTTTTCCCCTTTCTCTGATTGTTCAGAATTTGAGCAAAATATTACCGGCGTCAAATGTAAATTAAATGAAGTGTGCATCAAATCAGTCCTAAAACTATCTTGTTTATACTGTTTCCACTTGGCCATTTTGAAGGCCCAAAACCAGATAATCAGTTACACTCTGGTCTATAGCTGTTAAGTCTCCCCCCACCCCCCCCAATTTGTTAAAATCTGTTTCCTAGTATGGACCATATTAGTGCTGATAATATATTAAATGCAACAGGTAGAATTCGAGCACACAAAAAAGCTGTACAACCTACTTTCCACAGTTAAGCTCAAATCTGTTGGCACAATAAGTTACAACCTTACGGTAATCGTTAATCTACAGTTCACAGTACAGCTACCAAGAGTTTCCTGTCTGATAAATAAATACAAGTGATTAACATACAAAGTGTTAGAATAGTCTGGAGCCAGTTCTTCAGAGTCACAAATTCAAAGGCCAGACACTTCCCCAAATATGACGAGTGAATGAAATACTTCTCACAAACCGTTAGTCCAGGAACAAGCAAGAAAGCAGGACGCAGAGCAAAGATTCACAGACTGATGTCTGAAAAATCTCTCACAGATTTAAGCAATTATGACTCGAATTCAGGATTTAATACTCCGTCAATCTGTCTCTTGTTTGTAATAGCAGGTAAAACACCAACACCAGATTAAACTCAAGGATCTTGATTCAGCCTGAAAATAGGGTTACGACTGCTGTTCCCACTCTGGATCACCCCAGATGTATACAGTTGCAGTCTTTCCTCAATGAAAAACACTAAACAAAACAATACTATTAGTTTCCATAATATTTGACGTGTGATAAAACAGCCTTTTCACAGCTGTTAACCACTTAACTTAGCTTTTACTATTATTCTACTTAAAATTAATACCAAAAAAGCAAACAGTTTGTCATGAATCTTTAAAAATTTTCAAAGGAAAATTAACTTACTTTTAAATGCCAAGAACTGTTTATTTATAAAACCTAAAGAATTCCAGTATTCTAAATCTTGTCCTCCACAAAGCAGATGTTTCTAACGCTCCATATAAGCAAAATGCTGTTATCTTGCTAATGAAAAAGGCAATCTGCTCACCTGGCTGACGAGCTCACTTTTGTACTGGCAAGTCACCTGATCAAAACTAAAGAGTGCGAAAAGAAATGTAAATATTTTTAAGATTTAAAGAGTATATACTTATAAAACACAAAAAAATTAAAAGTTTGGAAATAAAATACAATACTGCAAATGATATGCGTACAAATATTCAGAAGGCAAACTTGAACATCCACTGCATTTAAGATGCAGCAACGGTAAAATAGAAATTTTATGTATTTCTAATAAAGCTGGAAAACTGGAAAACTTTCCTTTGTAAGTCAGTAGGCAAAGCAGATTGATCAATTTAAAAGGCTTGCTCCTCCATCATTATGCGACTGTCTCCGCTACGCCCACTCGGCAAAAGAGAAACACCAACAATACAGCTCCGCAGTTTCGTGGTGCCTTCACTCCACTTCCCTTCAGGATAAAACCTGCGGGCGAAAACAGAGAAAGAGGGCAACCCACTGACCAGGACGAGTAAAGAATAAGATTTACTGGAAAGATTACATGCTCTGGTAACGATGGTATACCTGTAATAAAATAAAACATGCTATGTAATCCTGCTTCCGGAGACTACTCCTCAGGCTCCAAAGCACGTAGTTTAAACGTCCTTCCAGTCCAGCATTCAGAAGAGTTACAGGTCAGAGAGGCACATACAGTCTCAAATTACTATCTGACCGCCTAGGGGGCTGGGGAGATCATCTATGTTAATTCTCTGCTCTAGGCAAGTGGTCTCTGACAGAGTCCAGACCCAGCATCACGGACAGCCCAACAACGACAACTTGGTATTGATCACTGGGGATGAACAAGGAGCTCAGGGATGCACAAGAAATTCCTTCTGCTTTCAGTGGGCCATATGGTGCCTAGCAAGCCTGATTGCAATATACATTCCAGCTCAGAAAACCATCCTGGCAGACTGGCTAAGCCACAAGGACTCCCTACCAGAGAAATGAGAGCTGAAGGACAGTGCCTTCAACACCCCTCAGGTAGATCTCTTCACCTGTCGACAAAACTCTCATAGGTCTTTTTCCCACTCCAGGGTCCTGCATATGGTAAATGCAGATCTGGCAGAACTGTTTCTGGCCTGCCCATTCTAGGCCCTGGTGTTCATGGTTCACATGCCTCATTCACAAATCAGACCGATCCTTCTACTCAGGCCTGGTACTGCATTTCACACTGCGCAGGCTCTCTCTCTCTCGGCGGGGAAATTGAGCAGGAGATTCTCAAGGAGCTCAGATTTCTTCTTCCTGCCGTTGAAATGATGCTTCCTCTTCATTTAAGGTCCACTACAGAATATGGCATTGAAAGGATGCTTCCTCTTCATCTAATGTCTAATAAAGAATATGGTGCAGATTTCCTTTTTGGTTTCACTTACAGCAGATGTCAACCAGGTGGTATCCCTACTAATCCTTCAGTTTCTCCAAAAGATTCGAGAAAGAGCTACAACTAGCCTCCTGGCGGGCGCTGGTTCCGCATTGGAAGCACTTGTACTGATAGATGCAGGCGAGTCCTTGTGATCTCATCCCCATGCGAGACTATTTCTGAGGGCAGCAACCTTAAAACGCCCTCCAGCCCAGGTGGATGCTCAGCTGGGTCAAAGATGCATCCATCATGCACCGGACAACTAAAGTCGCATTTCCCATACCTGTCTCTTTAGCCAGTCACATCAATGCAAGGACTCGGTGGTCCTCTGAAAAAATCCAGATTTATTTTTCCGAAGGTATTGTTTCTCTGCATCCAAGGGTTGAGCCTACCTTCCTGCTGCTCTTCTCCCAGATAGGACTAGGAAAAGGGCCTTCATGCTCTGGATCCTAAAAGAGCGGTGAAGCACTGCCTTAAAGGAACAGAGTCCATATATTAAGCTCCTGTTTACTTGTCCTCACCAAGGACCAAACCATTAAGAGAGACTCCTAAGCACTATTGACAGATGTTTATTCATCCATAACCACGGCCTACCAGCTAGCAGGGATGCCTTTACTTGAACCAATTAAATATGTAGGACGACTATTTGGTCACCTATTCATGCCATCTTCAAATTCTACCAGCGGGGTTTGACTGCCTTGTTTGAGGCATCTTGGTTCTTCAGGTGATGGTGATCCATTAAATGGGCATGTACATTCTTCCCACCCAGGAAACCAGGGGATGCACTGCTTTAGTATATCCCAGGAGTAATGAAGCCTGGAGACCAGCTTAAGGAGAGAGAGAGAACTAAATTTAAATACCTGTAAATTTTCTTTCTCCGACTGCTGGTCTCTGGGCTTCTTCCCTCCCAGAATTTAACAAGGTGGTGGTCAGCCAGCGGAATGTATGAGTTAATGTCTCTTTTTGTTTCCAAGACTGTATAGTACTACTAGGTTGGAACTGCTTTAGGAAGAACTGGTGGTCACAGGAAGTGGGAGGGAGGCTGCAGAGCTGTGTATTTCTGCCTGTCACATGGCAAGAGGAGGTGCCTCCCAGGAGTAATGAAGCCAGGAGTCGGAGAAGGAAAATTTACAGATATTTAAATTTCGTTTTTTGTACCACGTTTCTGGTGTAAACCCCACACTTGCTGACTATTTTTAGAGCAGATCCCCTTCCTTGTACCAGTTGTTCATGTAGAACACCCACTTTGTCCAGATATTTTCAAAGCTTCCATGTGGCACCAGTCTTTTCTTTGCCACACTTTAGTTCAAAACTTGCCTAATTAGATATGGCCTGGAGGCAGTGCTACAGAAGACCCAAGTTACCAGTGAACATACGCAAATTGTTAGCAAAAAGCCATACGGTCCTATCAAGTTTGCTTAACGTGGAGCGCATGCATCTTATGCTACATGACACTCCAGTCTCTGCTCACATGAGCCACTGCTGGCTCGGAATCATTTTTGTAACTCTTCTGTACCGCCTTCAATAGTTTAATGTCAGTTATGCAGTACGGGATCTAGTTACTGCGCACAGTACTCCACGTGCTGTCACACCATTGACCTGTATAGTTGGCAGTATGTCCTTTTTCCTCCTGGTGAGCACCCTACTTATGCTGCTTAGCATTTTGTTTGCCTTTGCTGTTGCCCTGCTGCATTGCACACAGGGTTTCAAACTGCTTGTGATTAAGATCTCCAGGTCCTTCTCTTCCTTAGACACCGATTACCACATCACCTATCCTGTACTTTACCCTGGGATTTTTTTCTCCCGATGTGCATGACTTTGTACTTTTCTGCATTGAATCCCAATTGCTAGATCACTGACCATTACTCCAATCTCGAGAGATCCTTCTTCAGATCCATGACTCCCTCCTTAGTCTCCACCCCACAGAGCTTGTTGTGGTTAGGAGGATGTCTGATCTTGGCGTCAGGAACCAATCCGAGATAAGTGCCTTGCTGAAGTGTGTCTTAAGGGGGACTGGTGCCAGGTTCCGGTGCAGCAAAAAGCCCTGCAGCTGGGCCGGGGAGCTTGCTCTTGCTGTAGGGTCATGCTGTGCATGTGTGATGCTAAGGCTATGTCCGTGCTTAGTGATCTGATGAGTCTGTGGGAAAAGCAAGGAAGAAAATCCCAGGCTTTACTATAAATGACAAAACTGCCAGTATGTTAGTACCATACAATAGGGGCCCCACTGTCTGCAACCATGTAAGGAATGGGACGGGGGGGTGCCCCTACTCCGGACCCCCTGCCACTGAATGTAGAACCATGGGGAAATGCAAAAATGGTGGGGTTAGTGATCCATAAGTAAAAACTTATTTAATTTAGCCTTCCCTAACTATGGTTAATTCATTTTTCAGTTGTTCCTGTTTTAACTTACATTTGGCTGTATCTGATTTTATGTACAGCGCCTTGGTTTTGAAAGGCGCTATAAAAATAGTCTGATCTGATTTGATTTGACATGATGCTGGGCAGTAGCTGTAGACATCCTGCTGGCACGGTGAAGGCTGGAGGGGTTAAAAAATAAAATGGAAGCAAAAAACCTGTTAATTTGCATTCAGTTTTCCTATGTAAAACACAAATTTTCTTTTTTTTTTTAAATGTCACTAAATAGAACTGACCATTATTGAAACTAGAAAATTGTTGTTCCTGATATTTGTATGAGAAGCAGGTGATTCCAGGGTTTGAACTGCTCTTGTTGACCAAACTGGAGAATCCCTTGCCTGCAAATTTGGTTTCTTGGAGTATCATACTAACATACTAAAATGCCAGCAGAGGAGGCCTATTGGTCTTTAGTGTCTGCTCGATGGTCAGCACCCATACTGGGCGCCTATTTTGCTGTCTCTCCCTCCCCCCCCGGGTTTCTCCGTCCCCAGTCCAAGATGTTCCCCTTGTACTGGACTTTGTCAGCTTCACCCTCCCTCTATACCTGTCCCAGCCCCTTTTAAACCCCTCCACAGTCTGATTCCACCAGTCCCTTGGGCAGTGCATTCCATAGTTCCACCACCCTCTCCCTGAAGTAACACCACCTCCTCTCCCCCCGTAGCTTCCATCCATGTCCTCTAGTTGCCCCCCCCCTTTTTTCCTTTGGAGCACCTTGACTGAGCCTCCCTTATTAATCTAATATGTCTGATGTAGGCTACCACAGTTGTGCTGTGCTTAGCCAAGTCAGAGACTTGGAGGCACACCACCATCAAAATGGTTAACAAGTCTTCTGCTCCCCTTGTACGTGCCTACTGTTTTCACCAAAAAACTGTGTGTTAGTGCCATAGCCTAACGGTGAGGAAGCCTAGCAGTCAAATCGACACCTAAGCTAACAGTTCTCCCTTTAAAAACCTCTCCCCAGGGTGAAAAAACATTTGTCAGTTTGAAAGTTCAACCAAAAGGGAAGTAGAAGTGGATGTAAGGCTGTAGGATACTGGACAGTCAAATTCTCACCTGTAAGAAATTCTTCAGCCCCCATCTTATTGTCTCCATATGACAGGATATGTTAGTGCTAGTTCCAAAACGATACATCCACGTGCAAGTTAACAACTGTGCAAGAAAGTTTGTGGCAGAAGCAGAGGGCAGTTACACATACAGCAGATAAAGGGATGATAGCTGTGCTTCAAACTGACTGGTCCTGTCTTTTCTAAACCCCTGATTTTAGTATACTGGTAGCACTTAGTTTACTCAGAAGTTCATTGACCTGCAAAATAAATCTGCACCCAATTACCCAAAGAAGAGTAAGAGGGCCTATAACAAAATGGCTAGACCGCCCCCTCCTTTCTAGACTCAATGAAAGGGATTAATGGTTTGCTTTTAAGGACTCCTCCTCCCAGTCTGATTGGTAGACATATAGGTAGAGATCGGCAAAGTTGGCAAAATTCACTCTCTGAATTAATCCATGAATTTAGCAAAATTTGAAGAACGCAAATCGATCCACGAAGTGCGAGATTTCACCATTTGCAAGTGTGTCGCTGTTTTCAGGCAAAGTCGAAGTTGCTGAGGGTCTGGAAAACTTTGTGAAGCTCCACAAATGCGAATTTAAACTTCTCCCCATCTCTACATATAGTCGTAATATATGCAAAAGAGAAGTTTGGCAGAAGAAATACACTCATTGCAAACAGTAATCAACTCTACCACCAAAAACCCCATATTTTTCAGGAATATCAAATGAATGTTAGGCAAGTGTACACCGCTTATTTTCAAGCTCTATGCTAATCCCACAAGTTATATCAGAGCTAATGGACATGACTGTTCCAGATTTTTATTGGGGAGGGGTACCTGACAGGGATATCCTCTCTTACCATTACTATTTGCTCTTTACCTTGAACCTCTGGCACGGGGTGTAAGGGAAAATCGAGAAGTTAAGGGGGTAGAAATGGGAGGGGTGGAGCATAAACTCGCTCTTTTTGCAGATGATATAGAGGATAATGTGTGGGTCCCGATAGTTAACCTACTTGTTAATTCAGTCACGTTGCCATGGAGTAGTGTAAACCTCGAGAGCGAAGCTCGAGAGGTTTATGTTGCCATGGCAGCCTGGAGACCATTAACAAGTAGGTCACCGATCGGGACCCCATACTTTATATTTTATAGTGTATGGATGCCATAAAGAACGAAGAAAAGAAGCAGGTACCTTAACTGAAAGCGATTTATGCCACCGCAGGTCAAGTTCTCACCGCCGCTTCCGTTTTGGGGAGCCATTCGCTTCCTCTATCAAGCATGCGCAGATCGATCCTGGTTGTTATATCAGCGATGTGACATACCTTCGATGTGTTAACAACAAAGTGAGGTCACATCGATGGCATAACAACCATAGGAAAAGATAGATTTTGGTAGATAACCATGTTCTACCATACATTATATCCTACTTTATTTTTTGAAACCGGAACAGTCACTTCCAGAGATGTTTGAGCACATTGTCCGGTTCTCCCGATTGTCTGATTACTCACTGAATGCAACAAAGATGGATCCACTGAATTTTAATTATATTTTGCACCCCTCCCCGGCTCGGACAGCAATTTCCTATGAAGTGGGACATGTCATCTTTAAAATATTTGGGTATTCAGGTTCCCACCCAGTTATCACAGCTATTCCACTTACATTATTATTGTTTATTCTCCTCCCAGACAATCCAGATATTATAAGGAGAAATTTTGGAAATCACTAGAAAATATGTTTGAGTGTGCAATTGAAATGCCCTAATGTGGATATACTGATGATGGGGTGATTTAAATGCCAGAATTTGATCCTTTGGATTTTTAGATAACTCGAGTATAAATCAGTCACTTAACCTGGTCATGACACACCGATCCTCTATGGGCTTAAAAATTAACCAGGCTGGTACTAAGCTAATTGAACTGCTAAAATTAATCAGTCTTTATCCATTAAATGGAAGGATTGATGGTGACCTACAGGGCTGCTGTACCTACGTAAAATCAGGAGGTACAGTTTTATTAGATATGATGTATTGGTCAGGGGATGTATCAGTATGGGAAAAATGATTATGTATTCCAACAAAAAGAGTGATCATCTTCCAGGAATAATGAGAAGTGTGCGCTTACAAAAAGAATTTAAGCCAGATTGTATAAATGAGAAGCCACTATTGGATATAAGATATAACAAGAGAATTAAGTGGGATATACATCTTGAGATGGAATTTATATTATTCCTTGTGGAGAATATACATGTCTTATTAGAAATGGAACAATATGGCCCCAACAAATTTTGGGATGCTATATGGGACTTATTAAATCAGTGAAAAGTAAACTATATAAACAGACTATGATAAAGACACAAAATATGACCATAAACAATTGGTTTGATAAAGACTGTATTACACAAAAATGTTTATTAAACAAGATAAGGGTGACAAAGCAGAAGTCTGATATAAATAGATTCAAGGTTTTGAACCAACATAGAAAGATATATATTAATTTTTTAAAGGAGAAAAAGCATCAATATCACTGGGACAATTGGCAAGAAATGCTAAAGCTATAAATATGGGAGACAGTAAAAAATCTTGGACTATGGTCTCTAAGGGAACAAATAACATCAAAACTAAAATGATAGATATATAAAAGAAAGAGTGGATTGAGTATTTTGAGGGAATCTGTGGTGAACCTGTAAAGACCATTATTACTTCTATAATTGATAACTATAATCCGCAGTTAAGGATTATGAGACAGGAAGTATATATAACTTTAAAAAGAATGAAAACAAATAAAGCTCCAGGACCCGATGAAATACCTACAGAAGTATTTCTAGCAAATGTTTTAGTCTGGGTTGACGTCGTCTTTATTCTTCTTAATCAACTGTTGATGGGAGCCTTCTTTCCATCCTCTTGGAAAGGGGTGATAATTGTCCCAATCCATAAAAAGGGGAGCTGCCGAGATCCAGCACTGTACAGGCCAATTAGCCTCCTGGATTCTTTAAAATTGTTCTCAAAGATCATACTGGGAAAATTATCTGAGCTAGACAGCAAGGGGTTGATTAGTAAAAACCAATCAGGATTTAGGACTCATTATAATGTAATAGATAATCGTTTTGTTTTCATGCATTTAATAGAAAAGTGTGTACATCTAAGACAGACACTATATGTAGTCTATGTTGACTTTGTCCGCCCTTGTCACTATTAATAGGAATACATTATGGAATATTATGTTAGAAAAGGGTATTGATAGACAGCTAGTACATATAATGCTAAGGATGTATAAGGACAAATGGACCAAAGTTAGGTATGGAGTTAATGGCGAATTAACAAAACCTATTAAAACATCTAGAGGGGTAAGGCAGGGATGTGTACTAGCACCTACCCTTTTCTTAATTTATATCGATGTCTTGATTAAGCAACATCTAATAATAGAAACAGATTGCCCAAGAATTAAGGATCAATTGTGTGCCATATTGGCTTTTGCAGATGACATAAAATTATTTTCATTAACAAATCAGGGTCTGCAAAAATAGATTGATAATTTGTATGACATGTCCAAAAAACTAGATTTACAAATGAATAGGACTCTTAAGACTCAAATAACTGTTTTCGGTAAAGGTAAAACAAGTAGAAATTGTAGATTAGGAGGGGGGAAAACTGGAAGTGGTTCATAATTATCCCTACTTAGGCATTACCATGACTTCATCTGGTTTATGGACTAAAAACTTGGCAAAAGTTCTTGTACAAGCCAAGAAAACAGCCTTAGTATTGGGAACATTTAATGCGATATATGGGGGTTTTACCTTCAAACCAATGCTGACTGCTGTTAAGGCTATTAACCTGAATTTCTTATGGAGCTGATCTCTGGGATTTAAAGAGGCGGGAACATTTTATGATACCCATACATAAAATCTTGAGAAGAATGCTTACTGTTCCCAGATCATTTCCTTCTACATATATTAGGACTGAACTTGGGTTACCTAATATTGAAGCTATTATGGACACAAGAAAACTTAATTTTTGGTTAAGAATAACAAAACAAACATCAGCTAGATTGACCAAGCTTTGTTTGGTGGAGAAAGAAAGTTATCAAAGAAATTGCTATAAATCAAAATGGCTGGAGACTGTCTATAAGATGTTGGACAAATATAAACTAAATATGCTAAAGGATTGTGTGGAAAACAATATTATACTGCGTGATCAGTATAAAAAATATATAAATAAGAGAGCTGAAACATATTGGAATGACGTAGATAGAGAAAATCAGGCAAACAAAATGTTCACCATGTTTTGCAACTAACAGCCGCAACAAGTTTGAAATTCAGTACTACATGGAAGTTTTAACGGAACCCATAATGAGAACTGCTTTTATAATTTACAAGTTTGAGACATTTGAAAGTAACGTGAAAAAGAGAGATAGTAAAAACAGACATTTTGGGTAATTGTGATTGTAACCATGGTGGGGGGGAATTGAAGATCTGGAACATGTGGTGTGTTTATGTTCTTGGTATGAGGCACCTAGATCGGTATTAGTCAAAGCTATATTCCATGTTGAAGCTATTGGAAAAATAGATAATAGACTGTTCTCACCCCAGGAATTCTTTGGCATCTATTGACAGAAGCAGTATGCCAGCTGGGTTCAGCTGCCCCGGAGAGGAGTCATCAATGCTGGTGAGAAAGGCATTGGCCAATCAGGATAGAGATAGAGTAGAGTGCTGCCTGCAATAGCCTGAGGGACCTCAGAACGAATTTCGGAGCTGATAAAGAGCAAAAACTATGCCCAGTGGGCAAAAACTGTCAACAATACACAAACTGTCTATTCTGATCCACTATTGTGAAAACATTTTATCACTCTGATCAGTACCAATTAACAAGTTTGGCTAAATCCCCCAACAGAGCCCTTTAGACAAGGTTTCCAGGGGAGGAAGGGTGGGAGTGTCAGGGATAGACTGGTATTCCCTGTCTTCTGAGATGAGCTGCAACCACTGCCAGGCACTTGGTGAATACTCTGGTTGCGGAAGTGAGCCCGAAAGGCATGGCTGCAAACTGATAATGCCTGGAGGGCAGATGGAATCTGAGGAACTTTCTGTGGGATTGCCTTATTGGCTTCTGTCAATAATGCTAAAGAATACCCTGGAAGAAGTAATATTACTTTGGTGAGTAATTGTTTCTTTTTGGAAATAATATACAATGAGGATCCAGGCGCCATTAAGCCTTAGCCACCTATTTCCATATTAGAAGAAAAATTTGGAAAAAAATGGTCGATGGGATAAGGATAGACTGAGATGCCGATACGCTAAAATATAATGAATTGATTGAATTGTAAGGACAGGCTAATTGATCTTGTACCCTATTTTATGATGTATTTGTTATGTAAATATGGTGTGTTTTTATAGTATTTATTAAATATGGATTGTATCTTTTGTAATGACAAATGTCTAACAAATAAACTAAACTTGAATCAGGTGTATGCTTGAGGAGGACTTGCATTATGTGCCTATAATCGCTCAATTGAAACAAGATTTCAAAAGATGGTCCCTACTTCTGCTCCCACTGCACTCTAGAGTACAATAAAATAAATGCACTCCTGAGACTTTTTCTTTTTCAGTGTGTCCCATGCAAAGTGTCAAAGATTTGGAGAATTGGCAGTCCATGTTTTTAGCCTTTCTCTGGGACAATAAAAGACCTAGGATACAAAAACAGACTTCATATTTGCCGGGGGGAGTTGCCCTCCTGTGGAGCCATCCCCAGTATAAAGCACAGTGGAGATCATTAGATTTGTCCATCAAATTCTCCCCAGCACTTCCTGCATATATTTTCTCCCAACAGCGCCTTAGTAACGAGAGTGAGTTGCCCATTGGTACTGCTGCTGTTTTGGAAGGGTGGTGGAGAGGAAGGAGTAGAGGAAACATTAAAGCTCTACTGTGGAAATATGCTTGGTGGTCTACAGACCCAAATTTCAAATGTGCACAAACAGATTTCTGGTTTAAGAGACAATCAACTAGTGGCATATGTGCTCCATGGCAGCTGATTACTGGGGGTTCGGTTATTTCATTTGAGATGGCCCAGCAACCGTTAGGCTGGTGACCGGAGGATAGGCTTAGATATTTCCAGTTGAGGGATTATATAAGCCTCAAACTTTAGACCACTGCGCATCAGACTGGGGACACTCAGATGGATCTTCCATTTGAGACCATCTGGTGTGGGGGGGAGGCTATCTCTCTCTGCTGTACACTAACTTTATTAGGGACCTAGCCCACTCCACAAATAGTACCAAACTGAAATGGGAGGAGGATTTACAGATTCCCTTACGTGGTCTCCAGTGGAGCTCAGTTTGGAGGTGCTCCTGAGCTTGATCCCCCAAACGGAGGAAATTTTTATGGAAACTTAGTTTCTAGGGACATGGATATGTTGTTCATCCACACTCATTGGCAGGTATCCTTGCCCTTTAAATCTTGCCGGAAGGTCTTCAAGCTTGCTCCTCCCACCCACCCGGTTGGTATAACTCTGGCTCGCCCCATGACGCCAGATCTTCCTTACCGCTTGGAAGCTCAGGTTCCTCCTTAACGCTTCATGCTTGAGACTGGTTCCATTCCTGCTTTTATGGATTTACAACAAATTTTGCTAAAAGACTTCAGTGTTCGATCCTCGGCCGCGATGGACAAATCAATTCCCGGATTTCGAGATGCCCATGCGGGCAGAAGATGTCTCGGACGGATCCACACCCACGGTGTTCACTGCTTAGGTCTTGAGCACGACCGCAGGCTTTGCGACTTGTGCTCCTCTTCTCGGCTCACGCCCCCGAAGACCGTGGTTGCCCGATTGCAACTGGGCCGTCCCCGAGAAACGCTTCCTCCGTGAAGTCCAAGGAGGCCCGGGTTGGCGGTTCATGGCGCGGCTCGGGCGGATCAGTTGAAGCGGATGGTCACCTAAGAGGAGGCGGCGGGGTCAGATCTTCCTCGGCCGCGCATTTATCTCCGCCTTCTGGGTTCTTCCTACACGGCTTCTTTAAGGAGCTTTATTCGTCCCTTCCACTAAGGGAGAAGGGCTCACGCCTGCTGGACCTTATTCTCGGTCCAAAAGAAGGACAGGGTAAGTCCTCCGTCGACACCTTGGGAGCGGGAAAGGTCCCTCTCCCGAGTCGCCGACCGCCTGCTTCGGTCAACGGCTCGGCTTCGCCACTGGCCTCACGGTGTCCCCTGCCAGGTCAGTTGACCGAGACTCCCACCCACTTAAGTCGAGATTTTTCTCGACTGCTGGACGGGCTGTCGCCTTTAGCTGAGAGATTTCCTCTCCCGGTTCCCCCGGAGGAGTTGGGGATCCTGGCTCGCCGTGCCTCCGGTTCGGAGCCCTCGGATGGACCATCCGAGCCAAGGAGTGCCGTTCCGCCGACACCTCCCGCACCGACCTGGAAATTCGGGACTCTCGGTCTCGGTCTGACCTCTTCGGTCCAGCCGATCCCACCGCCATAGGCGGTCTTGTCTCGGCACCTGGGGCGGCGCCGCCGTCATCCTCCTCCTCGGACGAGGGAGGCTTCGCTGAATTACGCCGACGGCACGAGGACCTCATGTTGCAACAGTTTCTCCTGGCCGGGAGTAAGCCGACCCCGCCGCCTTCGCCATTAAGTGGCTGTCACCGAGCGGCCGACACAACCCCGACTTATCCGAGGAGCTTATACCCAGGCCGAAGTAATCGGCCAAAACCAGCTGCTCCACCGATCTCGGTGGAACCTCCGCCTCCACAGCCACCTATTGGGGCTCCACCAAGGATTCTCGGTCGGCAAGGGTCTACCCCATCGGCTGTCAGTTACCCTCACTCCTGACCGACCTCGGCAGGTGAAGGGTGGCTCAGGCCAGAGGCAGTTTTCGAGGACCCTTCCGAGTCCGAAGATGATTCCTCCTTTTCTCCAAGCCACTGACTTGGAGTCTTCAGGAGGTCAGTCAATGGACGATAGCCCGTCGTCCTTCCTAGGACTGCTTCGCTCATCTCGAGTCCACCGGATGGAGCTCGAACCGCTTCCAACGGGCCAGGTATCCCCTCACGGAGATTCTGGACCGAGGGATTCTCGACGGAGGCCTTCCGGTGGCCGAGGCCATAGTGGGTCCGGCACTGGAGCTTTGGCAGCGCCTCTGCTTCCTGCCCTGCGCCGGCCAGGATGGCCAGGAAGTATGCGGTCCCCACCGTTCCTGTCGTTTTTCCGGAACACCCTCTGCTGAGGGGTTGGTTACCGACAGCGTCCGCGCGCGGCAACGCCAGGGATGTGGACAAACCTCCTGACAAGGAGTCCAAGAAATTGACTATGTCGGTGAAAAGTCTACGCCATGGCCCTCTCTCGGCCTTCGCCAGGCCAGTTCGGGCCCTCATGGCACATTTTTCTCATGCCCTGTTGGGCTCCCTGATGAGGTCATCCTCATCTTCCCGCCGATCTGCAGACTACGGTTAAGCAGGTGGGGACCAGGGCAGGCAGTGGCCAAACAGCAGCTCCAGACTGCTTTGGATATAGTGGACTCATGTGCCAGATCGGTGGCGGCCGCAGTGGCTATGCGTCGGCGGGCTTGGCTGAGGATATCCACCTTTACTCCGGATACCCAGCACAAGTTGGCGGATGTTCCCTTTTTGGGGACTGACCTCTTCGGACCTGGGGTGGAAGGTCACCTGCAGAGGATCGATAAGTCCAATGCTACCTTGGACTCGGTCTCTTCCGCTCAGAAGGACAAAGGCCGCAAGCCACAGACTAAGCTCTTTCGTCCTTCTGTGCCCCTGGCGCGCCCGGCCCAGCAACGTCAGGGCCAGCAGGCTCGGCCTTGGCATCCCAAACCCAAGCCGCTGGCTTCCTCTAACAGGAGGCAGGGAGGAAAGGCCCAGGAGGTCCCTCGGCCGCCTCCTCCAAGCCTGCCCAGTGACGGGCTGAGGGTGTCGCCCCATTCCCCGCCACTCCACCCTGGGTCCCCTGGGGACGGCCCGCACTTCCGCCGCCTGGTCCGCTGTTACCACGGGACAGGTGGGTCTTGGAGGTGGTGGGAAGAGGCCTGCCTCTGGAATTCGAGCAGGCACCACCCTTCAGAGCTGCCGCCTCGGGCTTCGGGATCCCCAGCCTCACTGGCGGCTCGTCGAGCCGACATCGCCTCCTCCTCCAGAAGGAGGTGATAAGAGAGGTGGTGGACCCTCCTTCAGACCCAGGGTTTGTGTCCAGGTACTTCCTGGTTCGGGCGGACGGGCTGGCGCCCATTCCCGACTCCACACGACCTAAACAAGTTCCTAAGGTCTCAACCTTCAGGATGGTCACTCTGGCTCAGATAATACCATCCTTGGAACGCCGGCGTGTGGTTCTGCTCTCTGGACTTGCAGGACGCGTTTTTTCACGTCCCTATCCGTCCGTCTCACCAGAGATTCCTTCGCTTCCGAGCGGAAGGATCCCTCTTCGAGTTCCAAGCCATGCCCTTCGGCTTGTCTCCAGCTCCTAGGGTCTTCACCAAATGCATGGCAGTGGTGACAGCATTCCTGCGGCGCCGAGGGGTCCGGGTGTACCCTTACCTGGACGACTGGCTGATAGCAGCTCCTCCAGGAAGGAGGCGGAGTGGTCCAGAGATCTGGCCTCCAGGTCTGCTCTCAACTGGGCCTCCTTATCAACGAGGCCAAGTCGGAACTCGAGCGAAGCAGGTGATTCTATTCATCGGGCGCAGCTCGACTCTTTTCGAGCCAGAGCGCAGCTCCCGAGCGGACAGGGTCGAGGTTCTTTCCTCCTTGCCCGATCATTTCTGGTTGGGCACCGCGCCTGCCCGGGACTTCCTGCGCCCTGGTCTCATGGCGGCCTGCACCAGCGTGGTCCGCTGGGCCCGCTGGAACATGCGTCCCCTTCAGTGGGACTGGCCAGCCAGTGGTCACAACGCCACATTCCCTTTGACCAGCTTGTGTCAGTGACACAGGGATGTGGAACGCCTCCAGTGGTGGACCGCTCCAGATCATTTGCAGGAGGGCATCCTGCTCGTCCGCCCGGCCGACGGCTCTCTTCACCGATGCCTCTCTGATGGGTTGGGGTGCCCATCTGGGGAACACTGGGCTCATGGCCTCTGGTCCCGCTGGAGTCCCGATGCCACATCAACCTGCTGGAGCTCGAGCGGTCCGCCTAGCTCTCACCGCCTTGCTCTGCCTCCGGGTCAAGTGGTCCGAGTCCAGACGGACAATACCATCACTCATGTACTATCTAAACCGCCAGGGCGTGGACGCGCCCATGCTTCTATGCAAGGAAGCTCTCCGCATTTGGTCACTGCGGCGCAGCCTGAGGCGGATCTCCTAGCCATTCACGTGGCAGGAGCCTCCAACACCCTGGCCGATGCCCTGAGCCGGATAGGGGCTGCATCCCACGAGTGGTCTCTCCTGCCGGAGGTAGTACAGCATCTGTTCTCCCATTGGGGCACACCTCAGGTGGACCTGTTTGCCTCCAGGAGAGCGAGCTGAGTCTGTTCCATGCCCGCCCCCTCAGCAGGGCTCGCTGCAGGGGATGCCTTCTCAGGCAGTGGACCCCGGCCTCTTTACGCCTTCCCTTGATCCACAAGGTGCTTCTCAAGGCGAGGAGGGACAAGGCAGGTGATTCTGATAGCCCCAGACTGGCCTCGCCAGTTCTGGTACCCAGATCTCCTCAGTCTCAGCTCCAGGACTCCGCGGCAGCTTCCAGCTCGCCCGGACCTGCTCTCAGTCAATCAGGGGAAGGTGTTCCATCCGGACCTTCAATCCCTGCACCTGACGGCCTGGTTCCTGAGCGGCAGAGTTCCAGGCCTTGGGTCTTTCCGACGAGGTCCTCAATGTAGTTGAAGCGCCCGCTATGAGTCGACCAGAAAATGTTATGCCTTCAAATGGAAAAGGTTTTCCATTTGGTGTCAGGGCAAGGGCTTGGACCCTTCCTCCTGTTCCTGGCAAGCATCTTGGACTATTTATGGTCCCTTTCTGTCAAGGGCTTGGCCGACGACTCTCTAAGGGTGCACCTGGCACATCTCGCTTACCGGGCGCCGGCCGGAAGCAGTCGGCATGCAGGAGAAGGCAGGTCTACGCTTTTCAAAGGCCTTGATCACTTCCTCCAGTGCGGGAACCCCACCTCCCGGGATCTACTGCTGGTATTGGCAAAAGCCTGCGGGCGTTTCATTCAACTCATGCACAGGTGTGTCTCTCACCTGTCGTGGAAGACCGCCTTCTTGGTGGCTATCACGTCAGCCAGAAGGATGGGAGAGCTCCAGGCGCTTTCCATCGAGTCTCCTTACCTGGTCTTCCACAGGGACAAGGTTGTCCTGTGCCCCCACCCGAAATTCCTTCCGAAGGTGGTGTCGGAGTTTCACCTTAACCAGGTGTTGACTCTGCCGGTGTTCTACCCCAATCACACCTCGGAGGTCGAATATAGGCTCCATACTCTGACCCTAGAAGGGCGCCGCTATTATAAGGAGTGCACGGGGTTGAAATTGGGAGAGGTTCGCCAGCTGTTTGTCACCCACGCTGAAGCCGCATCTGGCAGACCTGCAGCCAAGCGGACGATAAGCAGGTGGGTAACCTCCTGCATAGATCTCTGCTATAAGTTGGCGGGCATGGAGCCTCCCAGAGGGATAAGAGCTCATTCTACCTGCCATACTGCTGTAACGGTGGCTGCTTCCAGGGACGTCCCTATCCAGGAAATCTGCAGGGCTGCTACCTGGAAGTCAGCAAACACCTTCATTACCCATTACCACATCGACCTTGAGTCACGCCGGGATGCTGGTTTTGGGGCCTCGGTTCTCCAGTCTCTCTTTCCCAAGTAAGTATTGGGGTGTGCGTCTTGCCTCCTCCTCCCGGAAAACTGCTAGGAGTCTGCCAATGAGTGTGGATGAACAACATATCCATGTTCCTCGAGAAATACAGGTTACTCACAGGAGTTCTAGGAATGGTATATGTTGTTCATCCCTGACTCCAACCTCCCGGCTTGGCCCGCCTGAGCTTCCAGCGGCCAGATCTGGCGCCATGGGGCGGAGCGAGTTATACCACCCGGGTGGGTGGGAGGAGCAAGCTTGAAGACCTTCCGGCAAGATTTAAAGCGGCAAGGATACCTGCCAATGAGTGTGGATGAACAACATATACCATTCCTAGAACTCCTGTTACAGGTGAGTAACCTGTATATTCAGTATTTCCAGGTGCCTCGGGCTGTGGCCAAATGGCATAAAGGGATTATCTCTGATTGTTGGCTGATGTGTGGGGAACATAGAGCCTCACAGGCCCACATTTTTGGTCATGTGAGAAGTTAAGGTCCTTTTGTGATGAGGTTCAGACCCACTTGAGCAACATTTTAGGCACTGAATCCCCGTTGGGGCCAGAAAATTGGTCTTGGGTATAACCTCTGAAGAACAGAGAGCCCATTTGCCTATGGATAGTACTCTGTTCAGCTGCCTCCAAGGCCATAACCAAAAGGTGGCTACAGTCCTCTCCACCAACCTTACAAGAATGGAGGGATATCGTGACACAGATTTACCATTTGGAACGTATCACATTTGCCCTGCAACAGAGAATGCCACAACTGCAGAACAGATGGACTTGATGGGACCTATATGAAGGTTTTGAGTAAATGTAAGATGAGGGCCATGGGGCAATACTGACCTTTTATGGAATATTCTTTTAGCTGCTAGGATAATTCGATTAATGCTTCAGTTTTTGCAATTGATAGTCCTTTCTGCCTCAAACATTTTTCTTGTTTTCAATTAGTTGGGAGGATGCTTGGCTGTCCTGGTTTAGGACAGAATAGATGGGATCGATCTAAAGATCTTTAAGGAGCCTGGTAAAAGTGGTTTAAATACTTTGCTTATTTGCACTTGAGACGAGCTGTGCTTCTTCATACGGTTACTATGAGGATCCTACTTAGTTTTGTTATTAAATTTTTATTTTATGTCTGAGTGATTGTACTTGTTTTCACTTTTTTTCTTGTATGAGTTTTTAACGTTCTCCTGTAGTTGCTAAAAAGACTGATTGTTTAGATGGAGATGTGAAATATCAAATTGCTGGTGTAAGAAGATCTACTAGATGTATAAATGAAGATTTCCAATAAAAATTGAAGTATAAAAAAAAATGTTGGGCAAAACTGCTGGTAACTCCCCTTCAGAAATGTTATTAAATGGAGTACACTGTACGAACAGCGCTATAGCCAGTGCATTTAAATAATTTTACTGACCTTTTGGCATATAGTAAGCATTGCTGAATTGTACAGTATCCTGCCACAAACTCCCCCACCCCCACAGTTTCCCTTCAGACAGAGCATCTGCAACTTTATTTTAAGACGGTTGGGGCTGCTGAGGGTCAGAACTTCATCTAAATAGATTTCCGGGTACAAAGCTGCTGTTAGAGACCGGGTTCCTTGTAGCACTGTATACTTACTGATTACATACTAACACACTAAAATGCCAGTAGAATAGGCCTAATGGTCTCGCAAGTCTACTCGATTTTCAGCACCTGCACTGAGGGCCGATTTTGGTGTCTCTCCTCCCCCTTGGTTATACTGTCCCCAGTCCCAGATGTTCCACCTGTATTGGGCCTGGTCAGATTACCTTCCCCCTGTACCGTCCCATCGCCTCTTAAACCCGTCCACAGTCTCCATCTCTTCCAGCTCCCTGGGCAGTGCATTCCATGGCTCCACCACCCTTTCAGTGAAATAACATCTCCTCCTCTCCCCTCTGAGCCTGCCCCCTTCCAGCTTTCACCCGTGACCTCTTGTTGCCCCACCCACCTTCCTTTGGAGCACCCTGACTGGGCCTCCTTTATTGATCCCTTTCATGTACTTAAAGACCTCTATCATGTCCCCCGGTCCCTCCTCTCCTCCAGGTGTACATGTCGAGCCCCTCGAGCCTCCTCATAGGTCCTCTTCCCTAGGCCGTGATATCATTTTGGTTGTCCTCCTTGGACTCTCTCTAGGAGTGTAATGTTCCTCTTTAAATGTGGTCTCCAAAATTGTACACAATACTCGAGGTGTGGCCTAACCAAGCAGTTGTACAGTGGAAGGATCACTTCCGCCTTTCTGGAGGTAATCCCCCTGGTGATGCATCCCAGCATCCTATTTGTCATTGCCACTGCCCTCCTACAGGTCTCTGAGTTGTTCATTTTGATATCTACCACTACCCCCAGGTCCCTCTCAACCTCCGTGACTTGAATCACGTCTCCTCCCAGGGTATACCCCTGGCCTGGATTTCTGACCCCCAGGTGCAGAACCTTGCACTTACCCACATTGAATTTTAGTTTCCATTTTCCCGACCACCTTTCCAGAGTCTTCAGGTCCTCCTGCAAGGCCACCCTCCGCTCCTCCCCATCCACCACTGCACCTAGCTTTGAGTCGTCTGCAAAGAGACTCATCTCACTCCTGATCCCCCTCCTGATGTCTGAAATATAGGCATTGAACAGAAGTGGCCCCAGCACTGACCCCTGGGGAACACCACTAGCAACCCACCTTGTGGATGAGGCTAACCCTCCAACCATGACCTTCTGAGTACACTCAGAGAGCCAATTTCATATCCATCTTAGCAACTGTCTCCCTACCCCCATTTCCTTCAGCTTAGCTAGCAGGCCACTAGGGGGTACCGAATCAAACGCCTTGCTAAAATCCAGAAAGAGGACGTCCACTGGCCTACCCTGGTCCAGGGCCCTCGTCACCCAGTCATAGAACTCAAAAAGATTTGTCTGGCATGATCTCCCCGTGACACAGCCATTCTGCCTATTGTCCAAGTACCCAGTTTGCTCCAGTAACCCTCCTAACCTTTCCTTGACAATACCCTCCATCACCTTGCCGACCTCCGATGTCAGGTTAACAGGCTTGTAATTTCCTGTCTCCTCTCTTGATCCCCCCCCTTGTGGATCGGCATGACATGGGCCACCTTCCAGTCTTGGGGCATCCACCCAGTTCTCAAAGAGATGTTGAAAAGCTCCGCTAGAGGGACTGCCAGGACATCCGCCAGTTCTCTCAGCACCCTGGGATGTATCTCATCTGGCCCAGTTTTTTCTCTGTCCGAAGGGACCTGAGGACTTCCATTACTCTCTCTACTAGGATTTCAGCCTCCACGTCCTCCCCCTTTTCACCCTGCACTGCTGGCCCCCACCTGTCTGTGGTGGCCACTCCCTTTCCCCAGACCCATCAGGGCCCTTGGTCTCTACCAGTCCCACCCCTTGCTCCAGTTTGCCCCCGCTTCCCTCGCAAGACATAGCCCCTCCATCCCCCCTGGTATAAACTGAGGCAAAGTACTCATTTAGGACTTCTGCCAGTTCCCCTGCCTCCTGTGCCCAGCCATCCCCTATCCTTATCTTCCTGATCTGTCCCCTTACTTTCCTTTTTTACCCTATGTATCTAAAGAACCCCTTGTCCTCCCTCCGAATCCCACTGGCCAAGGATTGCTCCTTTTTTGCCTTAGCTGCTCTCACCACCCTGGTGACTCTCTTGGCTGTCAGCTCATATTCCTCCTGTTCCCTTTCACTCCTTGGCCACTTGAAGTGCCTATAGGCTGCCTTCTTTTCCCTCATACCTCTTGTACCTCCCGGGTCCACAGCAGGGTTTTCTGGCCTTACCGAACTTACGCCTTTCCCTTGCGCAGGATCTGGTAACCTCCTGTATTCCCCTCCTAATGATCTACCACCTGCTGTCAGCATCCATATCTGGCCTTATCCTGTCTAGATGATCTTTAAGGATCCTTCCCATCTCCCTGAAGTCTGCACCTTTCAAGTTGGTTACTACCATCCTTGTTCGGCCCCCCCCCCGCCCGGTCCAGGAAGAATCAGACTGTGGCGTGATCACTCCCATCCAACGGGTCACTCACCTCTAGGCCCCTAATCTGATCACTGTCTGCCAGGACCACGTCCAGTGTCCGGCCCTCCCTAGTTGGCGCATCCACCTGTTGTGTCAGAAACGCACCCTGGAAGACATCCCACAGCCTCTGCTCTCTGGCCACTGGTGATGTCATAGTCCCCCAGTCTGTTTCTGGCATGTTGAGGTCCCCCATTACTATTACCCTTCCCTTTCCTAATTTACAGTGTCCCTCGAGATTTGCCACCAAATTTTCTTCTAGGACCTCCTCCAGTGCTGGTGGTCTGTATACCACTCCGACCTTTACTCTCTTACCGCCCTGCATCAACAAGGTGACCGAAATAGCCTCCACATTCCCCTCTGCCTCCTCTACCCCTCCAATGCCCACGCCATTTCTGACTAACACTGCTACACCACCACCCCTTTCGTCCTCCCTATCTTTTCTAAACATAATGTAGCCCTCCAGATTTAGGTCCCACTTGTGCCCTTGAGTGGCCCAGGTCTCAGTGACTGCTGCCACATCTACCTCCCCCTCAACTAGCATCGCCTGGAGCTCAGGCATTTTATTTCCTAAGCTCCTGGCATTTATCAAGATCACTCCCCGCCCCTTTTCCCTCCTCTCATTTCTCCCCCTTGAGCTCCCATTTCTCAGCTCCTGCACCCTACCTGGTGACCCATTTCCATATCTCCCTAGCCCCTTAGAGGAGTGGAGACCATGTCCCTTATTTATCGTATCTGCTGGCACTGCCCCTGTTTTGATCCCTCCCCCGTTTACAAGTTTAAACCCCACCTTTTGCTGATGAACCCAGCTAGTTTGAGTTTTAGGATTTCCTTCCCCTCCAAATTAAGGTGAAACCTGTCCCTAGATACAGCTCCTTATCCCACCAGGTCTCCCCTAGTACCACACCACTTCCTAAGCCACTGATTTATCTCCCTAATCATCTTCTTGTTTTCCCCACTAGCCCTTGGCACCGGCAGGATTTCCAAAAAGGAGATCTTGCAGCCTATGGAAGGGCATACCCTGGCCAACTCCTGGAACCTTGCTTGAAATTCTAGTTCACTATTACCATTTATGTAGTTTGTCCCCAAGTGCACTAGAATGTCTGGGTTCCCCCTCGCATTCCCTTGCCAGTGAATACAACTCATGCTTGGCTTTGTGCTCTGTCAGGCCTGGGTGGCATTTGGTTCTAATCAGACAGGTTTTACCCTCCTCCTGCCCCTTCCATTGTATGTCTCTGATCATGGAGTCCCCCAGTAGCAGTACTCTAACTTCCCCGTTGCCTTCCTGTTCACACCTCGGGTTCCTCCTCCTTCCATGCCCCTCCTCATCCCTTCGTCCGGATTCTCCCCTCAACTGGCTCCTCGCACCTCCCACAATCTGGGTGCTGAAGGTAGCCCCATTCACAATTGTCCCTGGTCACCTCCTCTACCCATGTCCTGGCCTTCTTTATCTCTCTCCCCCACACAGAGTATCTTTCTCTGTATTTCTTTCCCTACTCCTTACTAATCCATCTGTCCTATCCGTTTGCCTATTCGGCTTTCTGCTTGCTATCATCTCGCATTGTCAGAAGCAGTCACAGAACTCGCAGCTCCACAGATAACCAAATGCCCAATTGGGCTTCTTGCAGACTAAAAAAGTTTACCAAACTCCACAGACACCAAAGGCAGGTGTACAAGCGAACTGACGTTTCACGTCCTTTGAGGCTTTGTCAAAGTTGACATTTGGTTATTTGTGGAGCTGTGAGTTCTGTGACTGCGTCTGACATTTTCCTAACTATACCTATCTCTAAAGCTGCAGGCTACAGTAATATAGAGCCCTATCTAATCAAGATGGCAGTATTAGCCCCCCCTCCCCAATTACCAGGCTAATTAACTTGTGCCTGTCTTCTGGTGCAGTGCCTGATATCTGGAAATGCTCCAGTGTTATACCAGTATTTCAAAAAGGGGATCACAACTTGGTTAATAACTAGAGACCTATTGCAGTGCTCTCTGTACTGAACAAAATCCTCGAGAAAATATTGTCATCCCAGCTCACCTATCTCACTGCCCATGACCTTCTCTCAGTGCTCCAACTTGGTTTCTGTAAGGGGCACAGTACTACCACTGCTCTGCTATCTCTTACAAACCAGATAACAGACATGTATAGTGGCAGTTTCACAGGAGCAGTCTTCCTTGATCTGTCAAAGGCTTTTAACTTGCTTGACCATTCACTACTCTCTGATAAAATTGGTAACCTGGGTATCTCTTCCTCTGCACTCCATGGTTCAGAGGTTGCCTATCTTATAGGTTGCAGAAAGCAGAATTACGATCTGCCAAGATTAAGCCTGCCCATATGAAGTTCAGTCCTGGGTCCCCCATTATTTGCAGTACATATTAACCAAAGCCCATCCCACTATTCTACTATACTATATGCAGATGGTTTGGTCCTGTACTACTAGTTATAAAGATATTTCCCTTATAAACTAGTACCTCACTTCAAACTTGATCAGTTCAGAACTGGTTGTCCAGTCATAAACTGTTAACATGACCAGAACACAGTCTATACTCTTTGGAACACCCCTAAACTAAGTATCCAGGTGTTGTATACCAGGATGGAATGCCCGTCCATATGGTCACCTCGTTCATCTACTTAGGAGTTATCCTGGACTCATTTGACTTCTCATGACATATCATGAGCACCTTCAAATCAGTTAGCACCATGCTTGTGGTCTTCTACAGAATTAGTCGATCTCACCCCTCAGGTCTGGCTAGCTATTTCCTAATGGCATGCTCTTACCTAAATTTCTGTACTGTGCCCCAGTCTTCATATCCACCTCCAAAATGACCCTCCCCAAATGAGATATTGTTTTCAATAATATCTGCTGATTTGCCCTTGTATCTCGTAAACCGGCTAACTACTGCTCCCTCTATGAAAGGCTTGGCTGCCTCCTCTCCCCCTGACCCAAGCTCGTGATCTCGTGCTGGGGGTATCGTCTACAACGTTCTATGAAAACGCATGCCGGTGGCCCTTGTCTTCCTCCTCAACAAAAAGTTCAAAGCAGATATCCCCTGAGGTCTGAAAGTAATGCCCTGCTGGAGGTCCCAGTTAGAATCAAGATGGAGAATCCTCCTTTGGATACACTGCTCCAACCTTGTGGAATTCCATTTGCACTGCATCCTCATTCCATAGAAGGTTCCATGAACATCTTCTCAGGGTGTCTTAAGTGTACATGTTCTTAACTTACACTCACCCTATCTTCGATCTTTCAAATACTGTGGACATTTATGGAATCTACTGCACTGTCTACCGTGTAGACCTAGAAGTGTGTGTATTATTTTGTACCAAATTATTATTTGTATCTAGGCTGAGTGAGTGAGTGAGTGTGTGTGTGTGTGTGTGTGTGTGTGTGTGTGTGTGTGTGTGCGCACCTAAATGCTTAGTTATTGCTGTTTAGAATCCAGTAAAGGAGAACTGTAGCAAACGATTTACTCCTTACCCCATAAAGCTTACCCTCCGGTTTAGCTTTAGCCCACAAAAGTGGCATTTTTAATGCATCGCAAGGGAGTTCATTTTATTTTGTAAAAGTCCGTTAACCGGAAGGTTGACCAGCGCTGGGGGCTCCATTAAGTGCAATAGTGCGGCGCTGCTCCGCTCGCTTCAATACAAGTGAGTGGAACAGTGCCGCACTACTGCACTTAATGAAGCCCCCAGCACCGGCCATACTTCCGGTTAATGGACTTTACAAAATAAACTGAACCCTTGTGGCGCAAGAAAATGCCGCTAGGGCTAAAGCTAAACCGAGGGTAAGTTTACTGGGTAAGGAGTGAATCGCTTACAGTTCTCCTTTAAGTGATAACATTCAGTTCTCTCTCCTAAGCTGGTCTCTGGGCTTCCTTACTCATGGGCTGTACCTCCTGATGCTGATAGGTAGGCAGGAATCAGACTTCTGCAGCAGGGGACATCCGGCCCTCCACTTCCTGTCTCCCTCAGTTTACTTCCTGCCTTCACAGTGGCAGGTATTCTGCAAGCAGAGCTCTGCAATGTGGCAGAGCTGAAGACAGCAGACTATAAGTCAAACAGTTTCTGTTTAAATTTGGATGTTTGAGGAATCATAGCTGTGTTTTCAGAGCTCCCGTGTGGGTTCCAGTCTCAGCCTCGCAAGCTGCACAGACTGGCGCCACTTCACTGCAGTGTTATTTCCCCCCACAATTTCTGGGCTCAGCCTGGAATGCTTCTACAGTGCAATGAAAGTCCGTTCAGGTGAATTAAAAATAGCACCAGAGAGCTTAGGAAGGATCAGTCTCCTCCCCGATGGCAGCTCCGTATATTTCCCGTCGACAGCAGGAATTCTGTTTGTATCAGCCGCTCGTCGACAGGCCTGCAGCACGTTGACATGCAGGGAGCTCTCGTCGACTAGCACTGTGGGCCATGAGCCCTAATCTGGAGCAAGAGAACTCTTGTCTATGAGCGGAGCAAGGGAACTCTCATCAATGAATGCCAAGGGTCATGAGTCGAAATCGTGGAGCAACCCGTCGCTGGCTGGCAGTCTGATCACCTCAGCCGCTCATTGATGGTGGGCCTGCAGCACTGCTATAGCGGCTCATTGACGTTCAGGGAATTCTCATAGAGCGCTACGGCAGAGGAGTGCTAATTCAGGGCTTTTGTTCAGCATTCTGCAGCCTCCCCAAACCAGCAAGAAGTGACGCCTGAGGGATTCCTGCATAGTGTCTAAGGAATGAAATACAGTTATTGATTACATAAGGGGGTGAAGCTCAGTATTTTGCCCTTACAGCACAGGTAATCGCAGCTTCAGCAGCATAGCATCAGGAATACTTTGGGGGGAGGGGGGGTACGCTGAATTAATGGGAAGTAGGGCCATTTTTGGTGTCATGGCCTCACACTACCTTCCAGGGGCAGAAAATGCCAGCACTGCAAGTCTCCACTACTAATTCACCTTGGCTGGGGTCGCTTTGCCTAAAATGTCAAAAGACAGTGTCTGCGAATGGTGAGGACGCGACTGAGGCAGACCTTTCCTCGGCTCAGTGTGATAGCCAACAGACAGGTCAGAAAAAAACAGCAGCCATCAGAGAGACCCAGCAGTCTGCAACCCCCTCTCTGGCACCAGACCTCATAAACAAGTTAAAGAGGGCCTTGCTCTGGATCTGGTATGCTTCGACTGGCAACCTGGGATCACCAGACGTGAGCTCTCACAAGAAGGCAAAAGAAAAAGGACCCCATCCTTATCCTCACCCCCGAGGAGCAGTTGTCCTCACATCACTACGAGAAAAACGAAAAAAATCGACACAGGAATGGAAATCCTCAGAGGAGGATGATCAACAGTCCTCACATCATAGGAGAAAGAAAAGATCTAGATCGTGCTTCCAGAGGGCTCTTGCAGTAGGTAATTACATATATGACTGAAGCAGGCAGGCATCAGGACCCCACAGAAAAATTTCTAGCTAGCAGTCTCTGGCGAGGGACCACCCCCACATCAGATGACCGGCATCAGGCGACGTCGGTATAAAGGACAATCCCTCATGCCCGCCTTCCAGTTCTTTCCCACCATTAGCTTTCGACAGTGCCTTGTGGTTAAGTTGCAATGCTCGTCAGTCAGTCCTTGCTGGTAGTTATACAGTCTGTTTTTCTTTTCTAATATATTCATCAGGATTCTTTTACCTGCTGTGTATGTCATCCCCTACCACGTCCGAGCACAAAAACAAGTGACTCTTGCAGCTCCCAACTACTGCACAAGGGCGGCCATTCTCTTGTCTCATCTGCCTATGCCCCGACCACCCCATGGATTCCTGTCAGCACTGCCTGAAATTCAACATGGCTACCCGCAGAAGAAGGCAGCAGTCCCTGGAGGCTCACATCCTAAAGATTATGTCCTCCATGGAAAAGGAGCTGAAAAAGCTCAGACAGGCTTCCACCTCCTCCGAGGGCCAGAAGAAGGAGAAGGAGAAAAAGAAGCTGCTCCAGGATCGGGACTCCTCATCCGCGGCGACTTCGACTGGGGTCGCCGCCCTTCAGGTAACATCCCCTTCGGGGGACCTTTCCCAGATGGCCGTTTTGGTGGTGTCTGAGATGGCGTTGGTCCCTGCGGCTGGTTCGCGCTCTGGCCAGTCGGAAGCCTCCGGGACAAAAGAGGCATCCAGTCCCAGTAAGGCCGCCCCTGCGTGGCCTTCTGGTTCGAGCTTCTCCAGTAAATTGGGCGCCGGCTCCTCCGGCGTCCACCGGAGTGAGCTGCTGCGTTGCTCAACCTTCGGGCAGTGCACGCACTGCCAAACCACCCGCCAGGGTTGCGCCCCATGTGGCCGCCTTCGGGCGCTGGGTCTGATCAGTGGGACGTCTGCTCCTCAGCTGCCCGCTCGGATCCCGCCAACCCGTCCGGTGGTCGCTTGACGACGGAACCTGCGCCAGATCCTTTGGTCTTATCCAACGCTGTTGGCTTCCCGCAGCCTTTGCCGCTGCCGTCCGAGGCCCCTGCATCTCCTCAGCTGGACCTGGAGGATCCCTCCGGCCCTCCCCCGGATGCCGCTGGGGACTCTTCGGCGCCTCCGTCAGGCCTACCTCCTGTAGGTTCAGATGGCCTGACGTCAGACCCTCGGATGCCGGCTTGGTCGCCGGCCAACATCCCCTTGCCGGATGTCATCTCGATGCCGGACCTGATGCCCGTGGGGCCACCTGTCCCGGACCTGCCTGCAGGGCCTCTTCCAGGACCACCTACCCCGGTACAGCCCCTGGCGCCGGATCTTATGCAGTCTTATCCGGCTCCGCAGAATCCGGCACTGCAGTACCTGATGCCGGGCTTCCTGCCGTCGGGCTATGGATACTCACCCTACGGATACCACCAGTATCCGTATCCCACCCTTCCCCCTCCTCCACCGCCCCCTCAGCCGCCAGTGGATCTGAGGGAGACTCTGGCTTCTTGGTGGGCTGAGGCAAGGGCTTAGCTCACCAGGGAGCTGGAGAGCCGACGACGGTCCCGGATCCTCGTCGCCGGAGGCAAGAGACCTCTTCTCCCCGCCAACCCCAGAAACACTGCTACGTGGTCTAAGGCTGAGGTGGCACCTGCCCCTAGGGGCCATGTTCCTCCCCTGAGTGGGGAAGGGTCTTCGTCTCCTTCTTCGGACTCATCTGAAGACTCTGACAGCTCCGATTCGGATGAGCCTCGCACTCCTGACAAGCCCAGGCCCTGGACTCCTCCGAAGTCCCCTCCGGTGGATCCCTCGTTTTCGGAGTTGCTAAGAAAAATCCAGGTTCTTCATCTGTGGAAATCTATGGAGCTGGATCCATGAGGCAGAAGCTAGCTGCCCATTTGGATTTGCCAGAGGTCGCTCCCATGTTAGTTCCACCCTAGATCGAGCCTCACGCCAACCTCGTTTCCACTATCTGGAAGCAACAGTCTGCTTTAGCCCCCACCTTCTTCAGAAGGCGGATAGACTGTATCAGGCTCCCGAGGGGATTGACTTTCTTTTGTCACACCCCAAGGCTGATTTGGTCATTATCAGCGCCGTTCACGGCCGTTTTGCTAACCCGAAACACCTGAGCTTGTCCCCACCCGATAAGGAATCCCATCTTCTGGACCAATATGGCAAGAAGATCTTCTCTTCTTCCACTCTGGGTATCAGAGCCTTGAACCACGTGGCTTACATGGGGGATTACCAGGAAGCCAAGTTGGACACCCTTCCTCAGTCCCAGACTGCACAGGAAGTGGCAGACCTGGTCCGCTCCACATGCTCGCTAGTAGGCATGCGCCACATTTACAATGCGGTGGACACTTCTGGACGAAGTTTGGCATTCGCCGTGAGTCTGCAGCGACATGCCTGACTTCAGGTGTCAGGTTTGGCCTCAGAAGTACAATCCGCCATCCAGGACGCCCCCTTCCGAGGTTTGGTGGTGATCGGTGGTGATGTCAGGGACATCATTACCGGACTGAGAGAAGAAGGCACTGCTCTCAAGGAGGTTGACTCCATGTACAGAGCCCCTCAAGCGTGGCGTCATTCCTTTGCCGTCGTCAGTCTGGGCTAAAGGCGAAGCTACAAGGAAAGCAGGCAACGAACCCGGCCCCTCTGGCTGCGTAGACCCCCCAGACGGGCCAAGGAGCTCCAGCCACGGTGCTGCCCCACACCTCCTGACTCCCTCCTCTCCCACAGCCTCTGGTCGATCCCGAGGAACCGGCAGGTGGGAGATTCTCCCTACATAATACCGGATTGGGAGAGGATCACTTCAGACTCCTGGGTCCTTCAGCTCATAGCAGAGGGCCGCACCATAGAGTTTTTTAAGAAACCTCCCAGAATCCACCCCTGCCTTACTTCCCGACCATCTCAGGGTTCAGGAAGAAATCTCCTTCCTTCTGTAGAAGGAGGCATAGAACCAGGCCCCCCCCCCCCCGGGGATGGACTTCTACTCCCATTTCTTCCTGGTTCCCCAAGAAGAAAGGAGATGAGACCCATTCTAGACCTCAGCTCTGTAAATCTGTTCGTGGAATACAAAAGGTTCAGGATGCTGTCCCTACAGAGTCTCCTGCCCCTCCTTTGGCCGGGACTGTGACTGTGTGCTCTGGACATGCAGGACGCGTACCTGCATATTCTTATCTGCCCTTCCCACCGCAAATGTCTCCGGTTTGCTTTCCAGGGGGACCACTACCAGTTCAAGGCACTCCCATTTGTTCTTTCCTTGGGGCCCCAGTATTTACCAAATGTCTGTCTGTGGTGGCAGCCCACCCACGTACTCAGGGAGTGCAGGTTTTCCGCACCTTGGACGATTGGTTCCCATGCCCCATCCAGGAGGAGCTCCTTCGTTCTCTTTGCCTTACCAGGTAGGTTTTTACCGGCCTTGGTATTACCATCAACCAGGCCAAATCCCATTTAATCCCATCTCAACGCCTCCAGTTCATCGGGGAGATTCTGGACACGACCATCGGTATGGCCTTTCTACCCCCAGACAGGGTGGCCACACTCCAGGCTCAAGCAAGCTTCTTGCCTTCTCACAGGTGGATTCCTGCCAGGTCGGTCCTTCGCCTCCTTGGGCTCACAGCGGCTGCAATTTCAACAGTTTCGCGCGCTCAGCTCCACATGAGAATCTCTCGGTGGACTCTTCGGTCTCAGTGAGGTCAATTGGTCGATGACTTGGACCAAGAGGTGCTAGTCTCGACCCTGATACTTTGGGATTTGCACTGGTGGTTGATTAAGGAGAACCTTTGGCGGGGAGGTCCCTTCTGCCTTCCTCCCAAACACTGACAACGGACGCCTCGGGCGAAGGTTTGGGAGCTCATTTGGGATCCCAGCGGACCCTGGGTTCGTGGTCCATACTCGAGCAGACACTTCACATAAACGTACTCGAGCTCAGAGCAGTGTTGTACACTCTTCAGGCACTGCACCCTTTTCTGCTTCCTGGTCACCTGGCTATCCAGACAGAACATGAGTGTAGTCTGGTACCTCAACAAACGGAGGGGGGAATGACTCCTTCCTACCCTCTTTGTTGGGAAGGGATGCAGGTCTGGGAAAGGGTGACCCTACACAACCTTCATCTCACGGCGGTCTGCGTCCCGGGGTTAGAGAATTCGTTGGCAGATAACTTGAGCCAATCCCTGAGGACCCAGAGAAGAACACGCCTGTCCATCATGATTTCACTGAGAGGGTGGTGGAGCCATGGAATGTGCTGCCCGGGAGGCTGGTGGAGGAGAGCACAGTGGAGGGCTTCAAGAAGGGGTGGGACAGGTACAGGGGGAAACTGAAGCCAAAGATGACCCTCTTTGGGGCTGGGGGGTGGAAAGGTGAGCACCCACTAGGTTGCTGGCTATCGAACAGACAAGGCAGACCATTAGGCCTATTCTGCTGGCTTTTATGATGTTAGTATAAAGGCCCCACAGTTCAACCAAGCAGTATAAGCAGGGGCGGAGGTAGTCTGGGGCCCATCGGCTAACTGATATCTCATTAATTGGAGAAGGAGTTCCCTAACTCCAGGCCAGACCTAAATCCTCCTGAGACAGACATCAGGACACAAACCAACAAGTGTTCCCCCAGAAGCTAAATGTAGGGATCAGCTAAAGCTCATCTATACAAGGGAAGAGAGAGACTTGAGCGTCATCATCACCGATGACCTGAAATCATCCAAACAGACTACTAAAGCAGTAGGTAAGGCTAGAGGGATGTTGGAGTGTGTTGGTAGGGGTATCACAAGTCGAAAGAGGGAGGTAATAATCCCTCTTTACAAGACACTGGTTAGGCCCCATCTGGAGTACTGCGTGCAGTACTGGAGGCCACACCTTCACAAGGACATTAACCAAATTGAGGCAGTCCAGAGAAGGGCAACCAAATTGTGCAGGGACTGTATCAGAAAACATATGAGGACAGATTAACTGAGCTCAATATGTATACCCTTGAGCAAAGGAGGGAGAGAGGTGATATGATTGAAACATTCAAACACCTTAAAGGCATTAACAAGGTAAGAGTCTAACATGTTTAAATATAAGAAAAATAGCAGGACAAGAGGACAGAGCATGAGATTAGAGGGAGGCCGATTAAGGGGTAATGTGAGGAAGTTCTTTTTCACGGAAAGAGTGGTGGATGCATGGAACGGCCTACCTCAGGAAGTGGTGGCTATGAATACAGTGCAGGGCTTCAAACAGGCATGGGATAGGCATAAGAGAGCAATACAGATGAGTATGAATAGACAGGCCATTGACAGAGCAAAGGCCAATGGTACATTCATAAGGTCGAAAAAGAAATGGACAAACTGGATGGGTCTTGCGGTCCTTATCTGCCGTCAACTTCTAAGTTTCAATGTTTCATCAAGGAGTTGCACACAGGTCCTCAGCTGCTTGCTTATTTTTTTCACACAGCTAATTGGGATAGATTAAACCCTCTCTCCAGTGATGGTCTCGGAGGACACAGGTCATGACGAGTCGCAAGTTGGGCCATCCACACCAAACCCGAATCACGGCTGATGCAAGTCTCAGGAGCTGTGGGCTCTCCTGCATCAGCTGTCTGCACAGAGCAGGTGGTTCCTGTTAGATACAAAGTGCGGCATAAACATTCTCGTGATGAGCGCAGTATGCCTTGCCCCGAGGCACTCTGAACAGCAATTCCTCATTCAGGATGCACTGATTCCCACTAACAATTGGACAATGTTGGCATACATCAGCCATCAGGGCGGTACAAGAAGCTCAAAAATACTAACATATGAGCATACTGAAAGCCAGCAGAATAGGCCTAGTGGTCTTTCGTGTCTGCTCGTTGGCTAGCCCTTACTGGGCGCCAGCCCCCAGCCCCTGAGAGGGTCAACTTCTTCCAGTATACCCATGCGCCTGTCCCACCTCTCTTAAAGCCCTCCACTGTGCCCTGCTCCACTAGACTCCGGCAGTATATTCCATGGCTCCACCACGCCTCGGTGAAGTAATGCCTTCCCACGTTTCTCCCTGTAGGCGCCCCCAAAAAAAATCACCATGCCCCTGGTTGTGCCCCTTTCCTTAGCCGGAATATTTCTTTGGCTCTGCCCCTGTTAATCCCTTTCACATATTTGAATAGCTCAATCATGTCTTCCCGTTTCTCTTCCAGTGAGTACAGCCCAAGGACTTCCAGCCTTTCTTCATAGGTCCTTTCACTCATGCCCCGGATCATCCTGGTTTCCCTCCTGTGAACCCTCTCCAACAATGCTATGTCCTTCCTAAGGTGAGGTCTCCAGAACTGCACACAGTACTCAAGACACGGCCTGACCAGGGCATTATACAGAGGGAGGATCATCTCCCTCCTCCTGGACATTATTCCCCGTGCTATACAGCTCAGAATCCTGTTTGCCTTTGCCGCAGATCTTCTGAAGTTTTCAGGGTTATTCATTCTGGTGTATACCACTACCCCCAGGTCCCTTTCACTCATTGTGGCTTGCAGTGAGACCCCTCCCAGGGTGTATACATGACCTGGATTTCTGACCCCCAGATGTAGCACCCTAAACTTCCCTGGATTAAACCTCAGTCCCCACCTCCTTGACCAACCCTCCAGGGTATCCAGATCCCTCTGGACTGTGTCTCTCGCTTCCTCCCCATCAGCCAGTGCTCCCAGTTTTGAGTCATCCGCAGAGGCTCATTCTACTCCTAACCCCCTCCCTATATCGGAGACATAGACATTGAACAGGAGTGGCCCCAGTACCAAACCTTGGGGAACCCCACTGAAGACCTTCCTAGGGGAGAAAACTATCCCACCAACCACTACCCTCTGTGATCTGTCTGTAAGCCAGTTTTCTACCCATCTAAGCAACTGTTTTCCCACCCCCATTCCCCCAACTTTGTCAACAACCCGATGTGCTTTATCGAGTCAAATGCCTTACTGAAATCCAGATATAGGACTTCCACCGGTCTTTGTCGGTCCTGGGTCCCCGTCACCCAGTCGTAAACAATCTGAGTTTGGTCTGACACGATCTCCCCGGGACAAAACCATACTGTTTGTCATCCATGTGCCCCAGCCTTTCCAGTTGCCTCCCAAGCTTCTCCTTGATGAAGCCCTCCATTAGTTTGCCTACCACTGACATTAGGCTGACAGGCGTGTAATTTCCCATCTCCTCCCTAGACTCCCCTTTGTGGATAGGCACCACATGAGCCTCCCTCCAGTCTTGTGGCATCCATCCTGTCTTCAGAGAGGTGTTGAAAAGTGCAGCTAGTGAAGCTGCTAGTTTGTCCGCCAGTTCCTTCATAACTCTCGGATGCAGCCCATTCGGTCCTGGCACCTTGTGAGTTTTCAGCGCCCGAAGGGCCTCCCTCACGCTGTCCTCTGTGATTTCTTCCTTTCTAACCCCCCCCAATAACAAAGCACCCATCCCCTTCTAGGCCTGGCCCACCTGGTGCCCCAGCCTTTTCTGGTCCTCTCATCCCCATCTGACCTCTCCTCTGAGCTTTCTCCCTCTCCCTCCCTTCTGGCTGAATGGAGCCCCTGTCTTCTTCGATAAATACCGAGGGAAAGTACTTGTTTAGTACCTCTGCCTGCTCCCCCGCCTCCTGAGCCCATCCATCCCCAGTCCTAATCCTGGAGATCTGTGCTCTCCCTTTTCTCTTCTCCCCTATGCATCTATAAAATCCCTTTCCACCCCTCTGGATATCCCTAGCCAGGTTTTGCTCCATCCTTGCCTTGGCTCCCCTCACCACTCTTGTGATTCTTCTGTTAATTCGTACTCCCCTCTCTCCCTGTCACCCCTGGAGCGCTTAAAACGTGCATAGGGAGCCTTTTTATCCCTCACCACCTCTTACACCTACCTGGTCCACCAGCACAGCTTGTTGGCTCTACCATTTTTATGCCTTACCCTTGTACATGAGCTAGTAGCCTCCTGCACCACTTTTTTAATGGTCTCCTACAAGCTACCAACATCCATGTCTGGCCTAATCTTGTTCAAGCTGCCACTTAGAATCCTGCCCATGCCAACGAAGTCTGCCCCCCTGAAGTCCACTACTACTGTGATTGAGTGGTTCCCCAGACACAGCAGAAACCAGACCGTGGCATGGTCTCCACCTGCCAGTGGGCTACACACCTCCAGACCCCTTATGTAGTCACTATCTGCAAGGACAACGTCCTGTATCGTTCCCCTACCTGTTGGACCAGAAAGGCATCCTGAAACAATCAAGTCTTTGTTTAACCAGGCGTTCATCATTGAGCAGAAGCTCATTTTGCAAGATGGACCTGGGTGGAGCATGAACAATTGTATATACAGGTCAACACAGGTATTTACAAGGCAATACAGATAATACTGTTTACAGAGAGAGGAAGGAAAAAGTTCATATGTACATAGAATTATACAAATATTGTACAGATTACAGGGTATTCACATACATAGCCTGATTTATCTTCCTATAGACACTTCTATCTAAGGTTGCAGGAGGAAGTAACGGAAGAAAAAAAAATATACACCAGGTAGAGGCGAAGGTGGGGGGGGGTGGAAGGGAGGGAGGTAGGGGGAGAAAGGCTAGGAGGGCACGGTGTACAGAGAGGAGTTGGTAAAACGGGATGTAGAGAAGGTGGATGGAGAAAAGGAGTATGTGTGAGCCCCGGGATTGAATGCTATAAAGTACGGGGGCATGGTAGGATGTTACAACCCAGGGGTAGTGAGCTCCTATCCGAGGTTGGGAAAGGAAGGATAAGGGGACGGATGAGCCTAGTGTTAAGACGTGGATGAGAAAGAACAATTAGGCTTGTGAGGAGCAAGCTGGGGGGTCAGTACTTAAAATTGGGTCTAGGCGTGGCTGTATAACAGTGCAGACACCGGTACTGGGTCTGAGTGGGTGAAGCAGTTACATACTTCTCTGATTATACGCAAATAAAGCGTCTTGAAGGCATTTATACCGATTAGAGTGCTTAATTTGAGGTTTTTTTTGTAGATCGTTCCACAAGGTAGGTAGCATGAAGCTTTTGGCTGCCCTGCCGAAGCAGGATTTTGTTTTGGGTACTTTAAGTGTAATAGCTGAGTAACTTCTTAACACGTATTTCCCAATTATACTTGGGGGAGACAGCAGGAGATATAGTAAGGCAGCTTATTAGAGATGGCTCTATAGGTCCAGAGAGCGGTGTTTCTGTGGCGCCTGAACTTTAGTGCTGTCCACCCCACTGCTGCATATAGGGCGCAGTGATGCGTGTCGAAGGGAAGTACTGTAATAAACCTTAGTGCTCGGTGGTAGAGTGTGTCGAGTTTAGCCATGTAAGAGTTGGGGCATTGGATGTAGAGGAAATCGGGGTAATCGACCAATGATAGGAAAATGGATTGGACCAGTTGTTTCTTGCCACCTCTGGTGAGAAATTGGTTGTTTCTGAAAAACAGGCCAAGCCTTTGCCGAAGTCGTTTTAGCAAGTCCTCGATATGTTCAATGAAGGAGAATCTTTGGTCTATCCAAACTCCCAGATACTTGAATTTTGTAACATTCAAATGCATCCATCAGTCTCTGCTCCCCCGGCCACCGCTGATGTCATAGTGTCCCAGTCTACCCCTGGCATATTTAGGTCCCTCATGACCACCACCCTACCCTTTCCACGGTCACAGTGCCCCTTGATGTTCTCAACCAATTTTCCCTCCTGGGCCTCAACCATTACGGGGGAGGTCTGTAACACCACCCCTATTTTCAGTCTTTTGCCTCCCCTCAATTGCAGGGTTACCCAAATCACTTCCAGTCCCCCATCAGCCTCCTCCGCTCCACTAGCCATTATGCCATTCTTGACTATCTGCGCTACACCCCTCCTCTACCCTCTTCTCTATCCCTATCCCTCCTGAATATTGTGTAACCCCTCCAAGTTTAGGTCCCAGTCATTCTTCTGGGTGGCCCATGTTTCCATAATCGCTGCCAGATCCACTGAGCCCTCTGCCAGCATCGCCTAGAGCTTGGGCATTTTGTTGCCCATGCTCCTGGCATTGATCAGGACTGTCCTCCACCCCCACCCAATTGTCTTGGCCCTGTGCAATCCCTGTCCTGCTCCAGTCTGGGTTTTGTGCAAGGCATAGCACAGAAACTGCACTAGTTCGTGTGCATAATGACCTCCTTAGGGCTAGAGATCGACGGGAGGAGACAATTCTTGTTCTCCTTGATCTCTCTTCAGCATTTGACACGGTTGAGCATTGAGTGTTATTTGACTGCCTAAGGGAATTCTACAGACTCACCGGCACGGTCATCTGCTGTTTTGAGTCTTTTTTTTTTTTTTTTTCCTTATGTAACAGGAGGCAGAGGGTAGTAATGGGAAATTTCTCCTCCTCCCCTGACCACCAGGGATCGACAAATCCCATAGCCCGATGTCCCGGGCTACAATTTTTTGCTATGGGACAACCAATTTCACAGTACTTGGTTGTCCCACAGACAACCAAATCAGTGATGCCTTTTTTTTTTGGGTTGACTTCTCATTCGGTCCATCCAACTCCACCGCTAGATGTCCCCAGGTCGCTCACTCTACTGTAGGCAGATGAAGCAACGGAGCTCCCGTCACATGATAGCTTTAGTCAGCGCCGCCGCCGGAGTTGAAGCCGAGAGGGTGAGTGAGCACCGTGTCCCCACTACAATGGGGACCTCCTGCTACCCGCCAAAGATCACCACAGCACTTGCTGACAGTGGGCCACCCACAGGACTGCCAGGTAAGTCCACCAATGCTTTGGGACAGTCCTGCAGGGTGCGGGCATGATGGATGCGGGAGGAGCTGGCGGGGTTAGCACAGTAGTGCACCGCATAGTGACGCGCCATTTTCATGAAGCAGTGCTGGAGTCATTTTGGTGTTACGGCAACTGCATGGGCTGTTCAAGTGGCATGGAGAGGCTGGCTACTCGAGTGTACTTGGGAGGAAACAAACAAACAAAAAAGACAAACTTGGACGGGAGGAGGTGGGAAGCTTCCTTGCCAGTCGGGTGATGTCTGTCGATAGCGAGGCACATGTCAGGATCGTCGACGACGAACTCAGCAAAAGGACAATTGAGAAATAAAATAAAGATCAGAAAAAGTACAATTTGAAGTAAGTTAGTCAGTGACTGAGAAGGACCCCAACCTAAGACATAGTAACGCATCAACCAGCAGGCAACCAGAAAGAAAGAAAAAGTAAAAGTGGTTGCCAATGCTTTAGCTAAAAAAAAAAAATTTTAAGAACAGCCTGCAGTTCAGCAGGAAAGTGTGGGGGCAGTTGGAGTTGGGCAGTTTAGGGTGACACAGGAGAAAAGAGGAAAGGGCACAGGTGTGAGACTGGACTTGTGTGTGGTGTGGGGAAAGAGAATCTTGAGCAGTTGAGGAAGATGACTTTAAAGAAAGAGATGGACTGGTTAAGGAAAATACGAAAAAAAGAGAAAACTGCGCACTACAAACTAAAGTATATTATTTAAAAAACAAAATCTACCCTACCCGACATCCAGAGGGGCCAGATGAACACCAAAGTGCACTATAGTGTTGTGTTCTCTGTGCTGTGGGTACTGTTGTAAAAACCACAGCAAAAGAGTGTGGGGCAGGTTTAAGGAGGCCTAATTGTCAGGGCTTGCTGTGTGTGGGGCACTTGGGCATGCAGTTGTAGGGGTGAATGTATTCAGCTACAGCCACACTGCCGGCTTGTACCCTGACAGACACCCAGATGGTTGTTAACTGTACCAACAAGTGCCTGCCCGTTCCCACTGACCCATCTCCATCTCAGTCTACTAGTACCACCACCCTGTGAAAGATGCACACCACATAGTGACTGGTAAAAGAAATGTTGGCATCGAAAAAATAATTTTTACTTGTCTTTTGATGTTCTATATCTACATACTATAAACAGTACAACCCCCACATCATGTACTTTGTTTCTACATATGTTTTTAAAAAATGTGCACTGAAATGTATTGGACTACCACTTGGAACTCTGGGACCACCATTTTTGGCTAGGCCAGTTGTCCTGGACTAGCATGCCATTTTGAAATTTTGTCGATCCCTGCTGACCACCTGTCGTGCGGAGTTCCCAAGGGTTCGGTCTTGTTGCCAATGTTGTTTGTCGTGTACATGCAACCCCTGGGAGAGCTTATTAGGAAATACAGTCTGGGTTTTCACTGCTGTGCTGAGGATACCCAGCTGTATCTTTCCTTTGCCCCCTGGAACATCTTGTGCAGTGGAAGTGGTTAACAGCTGCCTTACTGAAATCAGTGACTGGATGGCCTTCAGCTGGTTGCGACGGAATCCCAGTAAAACGGAGGTACTGGTGGTGGAGGCGAACAGAGGGCATGATAGGTTGGCCTCTGATGCAGAGACAGGACTTTCTCGGCTCTGTACCATTGAAGACATCCTATAGGATGCATGATCTGGGTGGTGTTCTTGACAGCGGTTTGACACTTGAGTTTCGGGTGGCATCCATTGTCCTACCAGCTTTTATCATCTGAGGAATATCATCAGGATAAAGCCCCTAATTCCGCCGCTGGACCTCCCCACTTTGGTGCATGCCTTCGTGACGTCCAGGCTTGACTACTGTAATGCACTCTACCTTGGGGTCTCTGGGGGTACCCTGCACCGACTGCAGCTGGTGCAGAACGCGGCAGCGAAAGCTGTTGACAGGACAGCCTAAATATTGTCATATTACTCGGGTGTTGCGTCAACTGCACTGGCTGCTGGTTAGGTGGAGGGTCCTCTTTAAGGTGGGTTTGCTCACCTTTAACGCCCTACACAGCCTGGGCCCTGGCTGCCTGAAGGACCTTCTTGCACCTGCTGTCTTGGTCCGCTTCTTCCACTTCTCCTCCTCTAGGGGCCTCCTCGCGATTCCCAGGACGAGGTTAAGAACTGCTGGTGACAGAGCATTTAGTGTTGCCGCTCCTGTCCTGTGGAATTCGCTTCCTTTAGCCGTTAGGGAGGACCCGTCTGAGGCCTTCTTGAATAATCAGGCCTTCCCGAACTGTTTTGTAGTCCCTACCTGTGTTTTAATAAAATAAAAATAAAAAATTGATGTTTAATTCAGATTTAGTGATTCTAAATGTAGCTGAAGTTGAGGGTAGTAAATCTTGTTTTAGCTGTTTGGAATATTTTATATAATTGATTATTACTGTGTTGTTTTGTATTTATTTGATTGATGTATGGTGCCCAGAGCCTCCGGGATGGGCGTCTTTTTTAAATTAAACTTGCCTTGCCTATTTGCCCTTTCCTGCACAGCTCTTGCTTTGTTTACATCGCAGTCACCTGCCCTAATTTTCGCTCTAGACCTGGCACCTCGGGCAGCCCTCCTGACTCCCATTTCTTCACTAATCCCTCCCCCTTTACAAGTTTAAACCCTGCTTCTCATTTATGAATCCAGCAAGTTTCAGTTTTAAGATCTCCTTCCTGTCTAGGTTAAGATGCATCCTATCCCTAGCATATAACCCCTTATCATCCCATGTGTCCCCCCCCCCCCACCAGCCCATACCTTTCTGCCGTGCACCAGTCCCTGAGCCACTGGTTCACACCTCTGAGTTTGTGCTTGGTCTCCCCGGATGCCCTAGGTACTGGCAGAATTTCCAAGAAGGAAATTGAACTTCTTATAGAGTGGCAGACTCTGGCTAGTTCCCGAAACCTCGCCTGGATTTCCAGATTGCTGTTCCCCTCCAAATCATTTGTACCCAGATGTACTAGGAAATATGGGGATCCCCCGCATTCCAATGCTAATGACTATAGCTGGAATTTTGCCTTATGAACGGATAGGCCCGGGATACATTTAACACTGACCGGGCTGCTTTTTCCTTCCCCTGTCCTCTCTCACCGGATGCCGCTGGTCATGGAGTCTCCCAGCAGGATCACCTTCACCCCCCCCGCCCCAACTTACTGGCCCTTTTGATCCATTCCAGGCTCTTCCTTCTTTCATCGCCCCCAGCTTACTCCTTCCACCCCTTCTGTCCGAGGATCGCTAGTCGCGTGTTCTGTCATGCTCTTTCTTCTGCTTCGGCTCCCAGTTTACTCCCCGCCCGCCCCCAACCTCCTGGGAGGCACTGCTACCCCCGGCTCCCTTTTGGGTCAGGATCCACAGGTCCCCACCCAGACACCCTTCTACTGCTTCCTCCCTGCCTCCAACCCCCAGTCGTGTCTTCCCATCCTGTCTGGCACATTTCTCCCAACCTCTCTTCCTCCCCATCTCACTCCTCCTGTTCCTCAACCTCTCTTGCCCCCACACCCCTGGCTTGCTGACCAAACCCTCTCTGTCCGCCTGCTCCCCTCCCGCCAGCCTCATCCACCTCCTCTCCTGGGTACAGCATGGTGCATCTATTGCTAAGTGTGATGTCTGCCCCAGACTCGTTTTCTCCTACCTCCCTCCTTTGCTCCCCGATCGGCCCCCCTCCTGTGAAGTATTTTCCATTCGTTGCTTGTTTTGCGCCCTGCCCCTCCGGAGTTTCCATAGGGCGCATGTCTACCTGCTCCCTGGGGTATGCTGTAGTGGCCTTACCTCCTTCCATGGGACCATTTCCACTCCTCCCCCCTCATGGCTTCCAGCTCTCTTCTGAGCCCTTCGACCTCCTCCCTAAGTCCCATCAGCTGAAAACACACTGGACACCCTCCAAACCTCCATGCCCGATTTAAGATTATTGCTGCCCCACACCCTGTACACCCAGTCACCTTGCCGAAGATGCCCGCTCTGGCCAGCCCCAAATCCACCCTCATTTTGGTGTAAGCTGTACCAACTGATTGCAGAACCAATTCAGTTTTTGTCCACCCCACAAAGATCAGTAGCAATAAACAATTCAGCACAATTATCACAGTTCACATTTATCATACCCCACAGCTGTATATAGCAGGTAGTCGGTGGTGCCCAACAGGCACAGCATACAGTCCCTCCTTTCCTGCAATCAGCCACAATCCAAAACCAATTCAGTTTTTGCCCACTCCACAAAGATCAGTAGCAATAAACAATTCAGCAAAGTTATCACAGTTCACATTTATCATATCCCGCAGCTCTATATAACAGGTAGTCAATGTGCCCAAGCAGGCACGGCATACAGTCCCCCTTTCGTTCAGTCAGCCATTATCCAAATCACTGTCTCTCAGCTTGCTCTTTGCAGTTGATCAATGTTGCCCACACAGGCAGAGCGTACAGCTCCCTTTTCCCCCAATCAGCAGCAGTCAGGACGCCACTCACAGCTTGCCCCAGGCTCCACCCCACCGACCATCTAATAGAGGTTCGGCGGGGTGCGTGGTGTGGGACAAAGAACACAGCAGCACTGCCTAGTTGCGACTGGGCTGATAGCCTTTATAGCCCAGTCGCTCAGTCAAAGTTTGCGCGCTCAGCGCTGGTTGGCCCCACCGCTTCTTGCTCCTGAGCGGCGGCCCTCCGACCTCCGATTGCCCCCTCCCCCATGCGGCTCCTTTCAGCCCCTGATGCTCAGGCCCCTCCTCCGATCGCCAATGTGGTTGCGTCCTTTCCCGCTGCCAGTGCGGCCCCGGAATCTCCTGCAACGTCTCCCCACAGTGGCTCCAAGGAACACAGCAGCTCTGTGCTAAGGGACTCCCTTCGTTCTGTATCAGTGGGCTAAGCACCACTGAGCAGTGTATACTCAAGGCCAGGAAAACATCACAACAGACTGGCTCAGTCACAGGGTTGTTCTGCCAGGGGAATGGGAGCCGAAGGATAGTGCCTTCCACATCCTAACAGGACAGTGGGGCAATCCTCAGATCTCTTCACCTGCTGGTGGAATGCCTAAACTGAACTTACAAACTTAAATGGGCAGACTGGGTGGGCCATAGGCCCTTATCTGCCGACACTGTCTATGTATCTAAGTAAAGCTGCTCTGCTCCCTGGCCAAGGACAGACCAGCTGTGGCTCAGGACACCTTTTCCCTAGACTGGGGTCAGTTTGGTCTCCTGTATGCCTTACCTCCAATACCGCTTCTATCAAGAGTCCTCCACAAAGTGGCTCTGGACAGGGTAGACATGATTCTAGTCAGTCCCTTATGACCTTTCCGCCGATGGTTCCTGCTGCTCATTTATCTGTCAAGGCGATCACCTCTAACCTTCAAGCTCAGCATGGACCTTATCCATGAAAGTCCGGTTGTGCATCCCAGTTTGAACAACCTGTAGCTCTAGGCTAGAGATTGAGCGGGAAAACTCCAAGGAGCCAGGCTACACAGCTCTTGTTATTGAAATGATGGGAAACTCGTGTGGCCCTTCTTCCTCTAAAGTGTATTGTGGAATCTGGAGGAAATTCCGATTTTTGGCTTCATTCCAATCACATACAGAACCATCCAATATAATCATCTGTACTACTACAGTTCCTTTAAGATGGGTTGGACAAAGGACGGCAACCAGCCACCTTAAGAGTTCAGGTGTCCGCACTGGGAGCATTCTTGTTGTTGGATTCAGGGGAATCGTTGGGCTTACATCCCCATGTCTGGAGGTTTCTAAAGGCGGCAACATTAAAACACCCTCCAGTCAACCAACGATACCACCTTGGAGTCTTTAATCTGGTTCTCAAGGCTGGGACCAAAGCTTCTTTAGAGCCTCTCAAGGACACGTCCCTCATGCATCTCAAAATGAAGGTAGCCTTTTTCTCATAGTTATTACTTTAGCCATGAGAATCAGCGAACTAGGAGCATTGTAAACCCAAGAGCCATACACAGTCTTTTATTAGGCTCTGTGGTACTCCGAACAGATCCAGGTGTTTTGCCAAAAGTGTTATTTCCCTTCCATTATAATCAAGGGATCATTCTCCCTTCCTTTTGCCCACTTCCTAAAAGCTATAAGGAAAGGGAATTTCATCTAGTAGACCCGAGAAGAGTGTTGAAAATGTACATTAAGAGAACGGAGGCTATTCGCAAAACTTCCAAGTTTGTTCATTTTAACTGTGGGCCAAAATTATGTGCAACAAGGATTCAAAAGGCTCTGTAGCCAGATGAATTCTAGCTGTCACCTCCATGGCTTATGATCAGGCTGGAGTAAACTTGCCTGGCCCAGTGAGAGCCCATTCCACCAGAGATGTATTTTTTTTTTATTTATTTATTCATTCACAATTCGAATTTACAACCTTTGAGTCAAAGACTCATTTACAAAGGCATCTCATCGCAGAGAGGGGAAACAACATTTTGGTGGAGCAAAACAGTGGAACAATACAGGTGAGGTACAAAAAGAGCATACAAGCAAAGCAAATGGACATACAAAGTATGGCCCCTTCATGGGCGTACTTCAGAGAAGCATCTCCAGCAGACTTGTACAGAGTGGCCAATTGGTCATCCATTCCAATATTTACAAAATTTTATAAGCTGGATGTGATGGTCCTCAGCAGAGGCATCCTCGCCACTGAATGCTTCAGACGGTGGTGGACCCTTAAGGGCACTTGACATTCTTCCCACTCGGGACATCTGGGGATGTACTGCTTTTGTATATGCCATGAGTAAGGAAGCCCGGAGACCAGCTTAGGAGAGAGAAATTTAAATTTAAATACCTGTAAATTTTCTTTATCCGGCTGGTCTCTGGGCTTCGGATTCCCTCCCAGAATGTATATTGTTGGCTGGCCTCACGGCCATATATGTCTTAACATTCTTGTTTTTTTGTTTCCAAGTTCTTGTAGTATTGCCACATTTAGACTGCTTTAGGAAGAACTGAAGAGACAGGAAGTGGAGGGCTGGATGTCCCCCTGCTGCAGAGGTCTGATTCCTGCCTTCTTATCAGCATCAGGAGGTACAGCTCATGAGCAAGGAAGCCCAGAGATAAGACGTCGGAGAAAGAAAATTTATAGATATTTAAATTACGAGTTATCTAGAGTATGCAAAGGAATAACCGGCTGAAGTGCTTTAATAAACCACTGAAGCCAGCTTTTCTGAGTATACTCTGGCTAACTGAATGTTCTTATTATACGACTAGAAATTTTGAATCCAGTATTTTAAAAGTGCTGTGATAGTTTAATTGATTTGCTCACAGTTGCACAGTTTGCAACTGGTGGCTGAGGCATTCAAACCCAGTTCTCCTGGTTTGCAGCTCAGAGCTCTTAATCACTGCTCAATACAGGCTCCCAGAAAACAGTTGTAGGCGAGCATGCCTTTGTTTCCCCCTTTTTTTGTCTGTGGACTAAATGGATAACCTACTGTCGGCATTGCCAGAATGTGGACAACCCACTGTTGGCATCACCAGTGTGGATAACCTACTGTGGGCATGTCTAAAATGTGATTATAGTAGTTTGTGGGATAATGACTGACAGTTTTTCTGTGTTCCGATTGGCTTAGAACAGATACTTGTATAATTGTACATCTCTCCTCCTTTGACTGCATAAGCTTATCACCTATCTACGTATTTTTGTTTTGTAATACTAATGTTGATGTGTCAAAACTGTCATCACTGTGTGTTTTCACTCCCTTTAACGTTTTGTATATTGTGTACTCTGGGTTGTGCCTGAAAGTAGGCATTTGTTTGCCTAGTGTACCCACCCGGTTAACAAAAACTAAACAAACAATAGCCATGGTTGGGGAGGGTTGTCCCTTTTCTACATGTAGGAGCTGTGGTGGAGACTTGAAAATAAGGAGGGTGTTAATAATACACGGAATATTTTGCCTGGTATAGTGTAGCAAAAAATTAAACAGTTTTCATCAACTGCTACACAGAATCATTTGTTTATTAGCAGTTTGCCACACAAATGAGTTCGCCCTAAAGTGGTTGCCCAGTTGCTTTTCTCAAGGATACGTGCAAAATGCTACCCATATTTTCCTACTGCTACTCAAATTAAGTTTTGTAACACTAGTTGTTATGGAAATGTTTTTAAATAAATGTCCCTGGTAACAAATACAAGATGGTGAATATGGGGGGGGCCACGAAGTGGTATTGAGGTTGAAGGGATGTTCAGTTTGCTTTACTGCTTGTATGATTTTTTATTTTTTTTTTATTTTCTGACCCCAACACTGTACCTGAGTTGCTTCGCAGCATTGGGAATGACATAGCCTGATATCTGTCCTTTTATTTTTTTATTTCTATATTTAGAATAGTATAAAAACAAAATATAATAAAATACATATTTTTTTTTTTTTTTTTTTTTTTTTTTTGATTAATGTGACTAAAAATCATTTTTCCTAAACTGGCCTTCGGGCTTCCATACAGATGGGGCTGTACCTCCTGATGGCAGATATGCAGGCAGGAACTTCGCTCTGTAGCTGGGGATATCCAGCCCTCCACTTCATGTTTCCACCAGTTTACTTCCTGCCTTCCAACTGCTGCAGAGTACCTGCTAGAGCTCTGTCACCATGTGGCAGGGCTGAAGACATCAAGACTGCAAGTCACAAAATTTAATTGGATTTGCTGAAGAATCTCAGCACTTTAGAGCACTCCTGCGTGGGCCCCAGTGTCAGCCTTGCAAGCTGCACAGACTGGCCCCACTTTACCACGGAGGTTTTTCCTGCATTTCTGGGCCCAACCCAGTGTTCATTGTGGCCTTTGAGTTCGTCTGCTGGTAATACCGTTTTTACAGCGATAGGATAGTATTAGCACCTCAATGCTCTGAGAGGATTCTATCCTCAACGGCATCCCTCTCTACAGACAGTTAATGAGACCCCATCTGGAGTACTGCATACAATTCTGGAGACCCCATCTCTGCAAAGACAGAGTGGAGGCTGTTCAGAGGAGGGCAACCAAAATGGTGCAAGGTCTGCACCAGAAGACACATGAGGAGAGACTAAAGCAGCTTAATATGTATACCCTTGAGGAAAGGAGGGAGGGGGGGGACATGATAGAAACTTTCAAGTATCTCAAGCGAATTAACAAAGGTACAAGAGGGTAGTATCTTTCAGAAGAAGAGATGTGCAAGAACAAGGGGGCACAATTTGAAGATAGAGGGGGGACGGCTCAGAGGTAGTGTTAGAAAGTATTTTTTTCAGAGTTTTGGATGCATGGAACAGCCTTCCTGAGGAGGTTGTGGAGTCAGGAACAGTGGGAGAATTCAAGAATGCATGGGACAGGCATAAGGCAATTGTAGTGGGGGCAGGAGGAAGTAAGCTGTTTAATTAGAATCTGCAGCTTATCCATCAGGTAGGGGAGATGGGCAGACCGGGTGGGCCAAACGGTCCTTATCTGCCGTCAAATTCTATGTTTCTATGTTTGTTAGGGCCATTTTTCTCCTGTCGATGGCTGGCTTCCTGACTCTTTCAGCAGCTTGTCGACGGTGGGCCTGTGGCTGTAATTCAGTTACTCGTCGACGTTCCAGTGCTCTCTCGTCATTGAATGCTGCATTTTACAAGGAGCGCTGCTCAGGAATAGTTTCTCATGCATAGTGCAGGCCTCTCCCTCCCCCCTCCCTCCCCCAGCACTATGGGAGCAAGAATATATAACTAATCAACCAACAGTTTAAACAGCTCAGCTTTGTGCCCTTAAAGGGCCAGCAGCAGTGTTCCATCGGGGCTTCAGCATTATTTATTTGTTTGTTTTTAACCAGGTGAGCACACTAGACAACAAGTGCCTATTTTCAGGTGCGACCTGGGAGGTTACAGTACAAAGAACAATAGTACATTTACAGGGTGACATACAGGCCCGCAACTACAAGTGGGCCAGGATGGAGTACAGTAGACGGCACATTGTATAGACAGGGAACAATCTCACCCACACACAGGTGGGAACAGCATAAGGACAATAATACATGTACTGATCAATAAACTAGAGAGTGACTACAGGCTCAAAAGCGAAAGTGCAAATTGAAGCAGTAGTGGGAAGGGGTAGGAAGCAAGAATTAGCAGTGGGCAATATAGGGCTAGAACCAGGGGGAACCACTAGGCAGGGGCGAGCACTGCAGCAGGGGAGGGACTGACTAGTCCAGGGACCGGCCCCAGTGGGCGGGTCTGGAGATGGCAAGGGGACCCCCTCGGGAGCCACGAGGGTGGGGATCCGAGACAGCATGGTGGGGGGAAGAGGTGCACCCGGGGAACGGTGGGGTGGGATCTGGAAGAGGGCAGGAGCGAATAGGTGCAAGGGGTAAAGAGGTTGGGGCCGAGCCCAACAGGTGGAAGAGGTCAGGCAGCCAGGGTGACAACTACACGTTTCCACATGGGCAGGTGGAGGCCCCTTTGAGGAATTTCCAGAGGGACTTTTGAAGCCAGAATGTGAAGGGGCAGCACGACAGGAGAAGGAATGGAGTTCCAAAATCTGGGGCGAAGACGGAGAAGGCCCGATCCCCAGTGAGGGAGCGGGTCCTGGGGACTTTGCAGGCAGTAGCTCGAGCTGGGCCTAAGCTGATAGGCCGGAGCGGGGTAGTAAGGGGAGGGCAAGTGCAGGGGGGCAAGCAGTACGGACAATGCTGTCTACCATGCTACCAAAACAAAAGCTCGGTGTTTGTCAGGGAAGCCACTCAGGCGGGCATAGAGGGTACACCCCGATCTTGTAGGCGATGGGCCGAGAGGGCAAGCGACAGACATTGTTATATGCCGTGTCCCATTTTGCTAGGGAGTCCTTGGGACAGAGTAGCGAACCTGACAAGCCATAACAGAGCGTAGGTAGGAGGATCCCCCTGGTTGGCGAGCGAGCTGCAGGAGTGAGGTGTCCTGGCTCCTATAAGCTAGGCCGTTTACAGTTTGACGCCTTGCAAATGTTTCCGGATATGCTTGGTGAAGCTGGCTGGGGGTCAAGGGTCACTCCTAGATACCTGGCGGAGTTCAAGACAGGCAGGTGAGAGCTGTTCCTCTCCAATTATGGTGAGGGGGGAGGGGCAAGAAGCAATTTTTGCCGCTGACCCGAATACCATGGCGTGTGTTTTGTCGAGATTAACGGGAAGCTTGCGTCCCAAGAGACAGCCTTGGATCTGCCCAAAATCAGAATTGAGTTGGGAGTTGACGGTAGCGGGGTTCCGGGCGCTAGATGGTAATACCAGATCATCCGCTTATAGAGTGGTAGACCCGAAGGTCGTGACTGAGGGGAGTTCGTTTACATAGAGGGAGAACAGAACGGGCCTGAGAACAGACCCTTGGGGTCTCCGCATTTAACTGGGGAGAGGCCCGAGAGGGCATGGTTAAAACAGGAGTATTGTCTCCCCTCAAGGTAGCTGGTGAACCATTTGGAGCGCTTGGGGGGAGAAGCGTTGCCCAAGTAGGGTGGAGAGAAGGAGATTATGGTCAACTCGGTCAAAGGCCTTTTGAGAGGTCGAACAAAGATGGCCCCAGTCAGTTTTCCAGCGTCGGTGGCAGCTCTGACCTGGGAGGTGACCGTGGCGAGAGCGGTGGAGGTACTGTGCCCCTTCCTGAAGCCGTGCTGGGCAGGAGAGAGAACTGCATACTCCTGCAGATAGTGGGAGATTTGGCCAGCTACAGCTTTCTCAAGTACCTTGCTGATTGCTGAGTGTAATGGATAGCCCCCAATATTATCAGGAGTCTCCGGGGGAGGAGTAACGTGGAATCAAAGGGATTAGAGCCATTTTCATTTTCAGTCATGGCCTCCAACAAGCCGGCCGGGGCAGAAAAATGCTAGCATTGCAAATCCCCTCTTCTAATTACCTTCGCAGATTCCCTTTGTCTAAAATGTGAAAAGGCAGCGTCTGCAAATAGGGAGGACATGACTGAGGCCTCCCTTTCCTCGGCTCAGACAGATAGCCATCAGACAGGTCTGAGCGAGCAGCAGCCATCGGGTCTGACAGCAGCGGCCACCAGGGAGACCCAGCAGTCCGCAGCCCCCTCTCTAGCGCCAGACCTCATAGACAAACTAAATAGGGCCTTTGCTCTGGACCCTGCATGCTTCAACTGGCAACCTCCGAGATCATCAAATGTGAGGCCCTACAAGAAAGCAAAAAGAAAGAGGACCCCGTCCTCATCTGAAGATGGGCAGTTGTCCTCACATCACTACGATAAAAGGAAAAAAAATTCCGATACAGGAGCAGATCCTCGGACAAGGAGGCTCAGCATTCCTCATGCCACAAGAGAAAGAGAAGTTCTCATTTTCTGAATAGATCTAGGGGCACCCATAAGGGGAAGCATCATAGGGACTGTTCCCCGAACTCTTCAGACTCCAGTTCCTCTTCTTTAGAAGAGGGGTAGCTAGGGGACTCCTCCTCTGACTTGGATGACTCCCCGCCCAGAAACTGTGACCTGGAGGACCTAGACTTTTTCAACACGAAGGTCATAGTTGAAATTCATCTTGATTCTTCACCAGTGCCTCCAGCACAGCTGAAATGGGTGTTTCGCCTGGCATCTACCGCCAAACTGTCCACAGCCTTCCCTGTTCCTCCAGCCATAGAGGATTTGCTAAAAAAAAAAAAAATGGCAAGGTCCAGAATGCACCTATCCAGTGCCCCGGTGGATCTCTAAGCTCCTCAAGTTTGACAAGCAACAATCTGAAAAGTGGCTAGACTGCCCCAGAATCGACCCTCTGATTCTGAACCTCACCAAGAAGACTGTCATCCCAGCCGAGGGAGGAGCAACACTCAGGGACCCAGTGGACAGGAAAGTGGATGCCTCACTCAAGAATGCCTTCCAAGGGGAGGAGGGGAGGGTGGCCCTACAAGGGGACCTGGAGGCTCTGGAAAGATGGTCTAGAAAGTGGAAGCTGAGGTTCAATGCAGGGAAATGCAAGGTACTCCACCTGGGGGCCAGAAACCCAGGTCAAGTGTACACCCTGGGGGAGGAATGCTACAAGTCTCGATGGCTGAGAGGGACCTGGGGGTGGTGGTGGATGTCAAGATGAACAACTTGGAGACTTGTAGGAGGGCAGCAGCCAAGGCCAACAGGATGCTGGGATGCATCACTAGGGGGATCACCTCCAGAAGGAGGGAAGTGATACTCCCTCTGTATAACTGCTTGGTGAGGCCGCACCTGGAGTACTGCGTGCAGTTTTGGAGGCCACACTTAAAGCGGGACATTAACCTCCTGGAGAGGGTCCAGAGGAGGGCAACCAAAATGATTTGGGGCTTGGGAGACAGGACCTATGAGGAGAGGCTCAAATAGCTAAATATGTACACATTGGAAGAGAGAAGGGACCAGGGGGACATGATAGAGGTCTTTAGGTACATGAAGAGGGTAAATAGGGGAGGAACAGTCGGGGTGCTTCGAAGGAAGGAGGAGGGGCCACTAGAGGGCATGGCTGGAAGCTGGAGGGGAAGATTCAGGGAGAAAGGAGGAGGTGCTACTTCACTGAGAGGGTGGTGGAGCCATGGAATGCACTGCCTAGGGGCTGGTGGAGGCAGACAGTGGAGGGGTTCAAGAGGGGTGGGACAGGTACAGGGGAAGGGTTCTGGAAGCAAAATCCAATGCAGCAAGAATATCCGGAACTGGGAAGGGAGAAGCCAGAGAAGGCGAGGGGGACAGCAAGGTCAGCACCCAGGTTGGGGACTGACCAAACGAGCAGACACGAAAGACCGTTAGGCCTATTCTGCTGGCATTTTAGTATGTTAGTATGTTCCTGCCTGCATATCTGCATCAGGAGGTACAGCCCATCTGTATGGAAGCCCAGAGACCAGCCGTCGGAGAAAGAAAATTTACAGGTATTTAAATTTTGTTTTTGTTAGTGGATTTCTTTATTTTTTCCACTTTAATTTATTATGTTAAAAAAGCATTACAGGCAAGATGCTCATTAAAAATATTTTTTACGTGCCGGTTGAAAATAGGCAGTGCACATAACAGGTGCTAATTACATGTTGGTAATTGGTGGATTGTGGAAATATTCACTTAACAGGAATATGCACTTACCTAGAAAATTTTACGCTGTAGAGATAGAAAAAAAATAATCAGCAAATAGAAACAGTGACTTTATTCAGAATGTGCACCTAACTGATGTGCACATAAATAGGCTACACTGTAGTAAAAGAACAGTCATAGACAAAAGGGGTTGGTTTTAAATGTCAAATTAGTGTTTTTTTTTTTTTGTCAAATGTCATTACACTAAAGAAATTAGTCCCAAAAACATTTCGGGGGGGGAGGGGGGAGATGGACAGCTAGGTTCGATGCAGATTGTATGATCTCCTGTCATGACTGTTTTTATACCTTCAGTTGGCTCAGGTATACTGATTGTATATCATTTATATTTTTAAACGGTCAGGTAAGCCATGTTTAGCTGTGTTCATTAAATGGCAGCACCTGAGCAGTTCCTCGAGCATGTTTAAACTGAAAAGGCTGACGTTCGTTGTCCAGTTTGTTTCACTTCCGATTTGTTTGCCATTATGTGCTTTCTTTTGGGCAGAGTTCACCGGATAAAAATTAGTTTTTCTGCACCAGAGAGGAGTTTTTTCTCTCTACGTTGGAGCTTTCCTGTTCAGCCATCTGATCAATAAATACTATCAGCATGACGTTACTGGTGCGGAGTTTGACAGTTTTGTGTTTTCTGGCATGAAAACCGGCAATGTGTGGGTTTTCCAGTATGGCAGCATCTTTTTGTTTTAATATATAGAGAATAAAGTATGGGGTGGTGTGTTTAACGAGAAGTTTATATATACACACACTCACACACGGGGTTAGATGTTGCAGAAACCCTGAGAGCGAAGCTCGAGGGGTTTGTGCAAAGCATCTAACTCCGAGGGTGTGTGTAAACTTAAAGTTTGCAAACACCACCCCATTTTTTATTTTACATAATTGCTGGGTCTCCCCTTTTTGGCCATAGCAGCTATGTACAACACTAAAGCAGCAGTTCCGGTGCTACCATGCTCCAGTTCACTTTTCATTTGGTCCGCAGAGTTTCATTTTCGGCAGTTGTTTTTAAAAAAATATTTTTTCCATTCCCTTATCTGTAGGAAAAAAAAAGTGTTTTGTGTTTGGTGCAAATGTACTTACCGCCGTGCTTCTTTAGTGCTGGGTTGCGGACGATAAGGAAGCGGTAAGTCAGGAAGAGAGACAGTGCAGCGGGCATGCGCAAAAAGAAGAGAACCGTGCGTGTGTTTGCTGTTATAAATGCTCCTTTATAACGGCAAATTACACCACAGTCTCCCTATGGTAAAAAGGGGAGACCTGGTTATTACATGTTTACTCACAGAAAAACGAATTTGCGATTGGTTCCTCGGGGCTATTAATAACTTCACTGAACTTCACAATCCCTGTACGTTTCAGTGGCAGTTTCAAAACAGCAGATTTCACTCGCATGACTGCTGTGTTCTTCATCATTGCCGTGGGTCTGTTGAGAAGCTGGACAGCTTTGTGGGTTTTTTGACAGGCACAGTCTGCAATTCATGAAAGTGGGTGTACAGTTGTGTGGATTTTTTTAAAGTTTACAGTTGGCTTGTTGGATATTTCAGCTACTTCTGTATTTTTTATTTTTTTTTTTAAACCAGGAGAGAAACACTAAGGCCCTGTCCACACTACACCCCGAAAACCCCTCTGTGATGTTACACAGGGTCCAAACTGTTACCTCAGTGGTTTGCGTTTACACGTGTAACGTTACAGAAGGCGTTTTTGTAACCATTATTGAAACCACATGAGGTGGTTTTAACAACGGTTATGAAACCGGTTACGCCTTGGTAACATTACTGGTTGTAGTGTGGACGCGTGAGCGTGTGGCCCTAGCAGTCCTCCGGTGCAGAACGCACTGCATTCTGGGAATGGGTGCTGTTCATAACGGTCCCACGGCACCCACAGTGCGGACGGGCTGTCACTTTTCCACACTATTACCGGGACTGTTCGCTGGCAGTGTGGACATGCTGTAATAGTTACTGTCCGTAACTGTGTGGAACCGTTACAGCATCTGTGTGGTGTAGTGTGGACAGGGCCTAAGCTGAAAGCTTATTTACAGGTGCGATCTGGGAGCACAAGGAAGTTAAGTGACTTGCTCAGGATCACACAGTATGCAAATAGGGGCTGTGGGATTCAAACCCAGGTCTCCCGTGGCAGTGAAAGTTGGCACACTGGCTGGTACTACTTTGTACCCCTTGGTGGTACTCCTCTTCCAGGGGCACTATCCAATCACCTTGTAGCTTTACTTTGCGCTATATGATATGCTTATTCAAAGTCTGATACTTCACCATTACTATTTAAACTTGGACAGCTTGGAAGATCAAAAAGGAACTAGGTATCCATTCATTTACTCCTCGGCTCAAAGAAACCATCTGAATCTACAGTGTATCATAGGATTTAGAACAGATTCAGGATCTGGGTCCAGAATAAGAACAGTCAGGGCAGTCTGTTTTTCCGTTAACATTTAGGAATTTCTTTGAAAACTTTTAACAAGGGCTTTGCTAGGTGTTGTGCTGGCTAACGCAGGAGGTTTCGGGTATATGTAGCTTTCATTGGAAACCAGTTTCTCTGAGAAGGCACTGGCTAAAAAGTGAGACAGCCGTGCGGAATTTGATGTTTTGGTATATTAGATGAGAATTTCAGTTGCTAGAAGAGGCTTCCCATGGGGTAAGGTGCCGGAGTTTTTCAAACTCTGGATTTAGGAACAGTGGGATTCCAAGAGCAATGCACAGATTTTTGAAAAGTGCATTCCCTGCTTTTGAGACACTAACGTTTTCAAATAGTAAATTGTGATGGGTTTGGAATAAGACCCTGTTCCATTTGTTATCCAGAAAGAATTAAAAGTAAGGATCTATTCTGTCCTCCTTTTTGTGCTACTTATCAACTTTTTTTTGTGGCAGCTAGGAACTGGCCACTCCGATGGTCCCACAGTTTTCCCAATACCCCTTCCTTTACTTGTTGCTGTTTTTGTCTTCTCTCTCCTAAGCTGGTCTCCGGGCTTCCTTACGACTGGGCTGTACTTCCTGATGCTGATGGTAGGCAGGGCTAAAGCTCTGCAGCAGGGGGATAGGAAGCCCTCCATATCCTGTTGTCTCCAGTTCACTTCCTGCCTTGCAGGGAGCAGGTACTCTGCAGCAGAGCTCTGTCACTGCAGTGACAGGGCTGAAGACTTCAAGACTGTAAGTTTAGACCATTTCCTTTCTGGATTTGCACAGAGAGCAGGGATAGGTGGACCCAATGACTCACTCTCTTTCTGTTATTAGCGGGGTCCCAGTCTCAGCCCTGCATGCTGGACAGACTGGCCTCTCTGGATTGTCAGGATAGGGCTCTGTTTTTTGTGGGGGTTCCAGTCATAGCCGTGCATGCTGATCAGACTGGCATCCCTCCTTCTTCCTCCCACACGGCCTCAGTCTCAGCCACTCGTGCTATACAGTCTGGACATTATTTTTTCCCGCGCTAAGAGTGTGCACGGCGCTGCCCCTCCGATGCTCGTGTTGGCTCAGAAGATTAACAAAGGGGAAACTTTTATGCATACTGGCCAGCATTTTATCTCACACGCTGAGTGTTCATTGCGCTGCCCCCCTCCTGACACTTGTCAGCTCTAACAAGGGGAAAACGCTTATTTCATGGCGTCTAAGGCAGCAGACGAGCCGCTAGTTCTCGGAGGTTCAAAAGGGGGAAATCCTGATTCAGGTTTCAGGCAGCAGATGAGCCGCTACGCTGGAGCTGCCGCCCTGCCAATGAAAGAGCCACTGCCAGCTCCTCACGGAGCACCTTTCCAAAAGCTCATTGGCGGGAATGAGGTCGTCACGGTGGAGTACTGGCCACGGTTCTGTCTAGGGACAAACACGCTTCTAGGCGCTCAGAAGCACTTTAAGGGGCAATGTTCCATCAATGGGCTTATCAGTTGCAAGGCTCATCGATGGAGGCCGCGTACAGCACAGCTATGTTTCAGAGCGTGCTCAGGCGGCCGACGAACCCTCTGCCTCATTGCTTATTAAATTGGCGCCAACGGTACAGGATGCCTTTTTGAATTGGCGGCACCACTACAGGCCGCCTAGATGCACAGAACATTGACGAGCTCATGCAGTCTTCATGCTCATCGATGGATTGCTTCTCTGTAAAATATATATGTGAAAGTTAATAAAACTGGGATCCTTTAGTTTGTGATTGTATAGAATTACATTATTGGTATATTTGCAGAAGGCTATTTGGATCACGGGGGATTAACCTTGAGGTGCATTTTGTCCTCCACAAGTTTGTTTGCAGAATTATCAGCAGGAAATCGGACCTGGAACAGGATGTCTTAATTGGCTGCACCTGTTAAGAAGACCCAATGTACTGTTTAGGCTGGTCACAGGAAGGTCAGTGAAAAAAGTATTGTTGCATTTTGTGAAAAACAGGAGATTAAACTTACAAGAACAGGAAGTAGAGGTTAAACTGTTAGGCAAAGATATCTTATAGAAAGAGAGCAGTGTTTTGTTAAGTGCTTGAGATTTTAGAGAGGCTATGGGAGGATTTTTGTTTCTCCTGCCTTTGTGAAGAGCTGTCCTGTGCATCTTTATTTTTTGTTAGTATGCTACTTGCGAATTTTATAACTTCTCCTGGTTTGCCTACTCTTCCTCACCCATGCCTCGACAACATGGATGAATGTATTTTAGCTTCAATTGACTTGCGCAAATCTCTGACAGGATATCAGTCACGTGAACAGACTCGTACTATTAAAACTACAACTTCATTGACTTGCATATTATCTGAATCCAGGGACAAATCAGTTTGGCAACTAGCTTTCACAGTCTAGTAACCAAACCAGTTTTTTCAGGTTATTGGCCACCTGGCTACCCAGTTTGCCCACACTGTCTGAATCACATTTGAGTCAGTTGGTACAGCATTTTGGCTATGTATCACCTGAACCTTTTAGCTAAATAAAACTCTGCCAATGTTCTGACCCTCAACCTTTGAAGCAGGGGATCAAACTGATCCCCATGTTAGTAATGCTGATGCAAGCACCGTACTAATCAAGACATAAGTCTTGTACTTTCTGTCATGGATATTTGCTCTGTCACTTTTTTCCATGTGTCAGCTCTTTGTAGTATGTTCTCTTTTCATTGCTCTCTTGTCGGTCTCGTTTATTTCTTATGTGTGTCTGTATCTGGTGCCTTAATTTTATTTCTCTTTTGTCCTTACTCTTGCTCTTAACTGTTTGACACAGCTTGTTTCTCCTGCTCTTGGAAGAGGATGCAAACTCTACACAAAGCTGCACCACTAACTCAAACTGCCCTTCCAGGTTCATTAAGGTTAGTCAACTTGGCATGCCAGACTGCCCCCCTAAGTGACTTAAGATCCGATCCCTTCCCCTTGAACATCCCCAAACTTTGGTTTACTAACATTCTAAAATGCCAGCAGAATAGGCCTAACGGTCTTTCGCATCTGCACGTTTGTTCAGCCCCCACCCTGGGAGCTGACCCTGTTGCCCCCACTAGCCCAGCTGGTTATAACGACAAACTATAACCGGCTTTCTCTCTGTTTAAAAAAAAAAAAAAAAAAAAAAATTGTAGCCAGTAATTATAATTGGATAACCAACACATGTGACTTGCAGGACTAAAGGATTGGGAGACAATACACCCTGGCCCAGGCAACTGATATTGCTTCCTCAATAGTCTTGGCATTTGAAAAAATGGGAAATGGAAAACATAGAGTATTGCCAAAACACCAAAGGCAACAATATATCAAAATAAAACGTGATGCTTTCCCTCTTGAAAATAATCACTTGACTCTGTAAGGGTACATAATTCAGATATTTTCCCTACAAAACTGAGGAATTGTACTGTCATAAAATCCCACCCTGCCAAACAAGGATCTTGTATTTAAAGCAGAACTGAACCACTTGAAGACCCTAGAGAAGCTGGCGATACCAGAATATTGAGGACCTCCATTTGCGCAAACATTTTTTGATTCAGTAGGGTCATTACGCTGGTGTCGGTCACACGGATGCTTCCACCACACACTGAAATGCACATCATGCAGCCACAAAACCATACTTTAGTTTTCTGTTGTGCTGTTCTATTTTTTTTTGGTTAGCCCCCACCTCGCTTCTGCAGCCGGAAGTTTACATTTTTTATAATTAACTGCCAGTATGCTTGTTTCTTTCTTTTTTGTTAATCCCAGTTTCTGCAGTCGGAAACTGTTTTTGGTTATGGTCCCGGGTCATGTTTGAAAAAAGGTCTTGGCCCAAAACACTTAACCAGTTAACAAAAATTAAATACAAATATTGCAGTAAACATATTGGTTTGCAGTCTGAAGCTGTTTGCTGGCCAGTATTGGAGTTGCCTTTTGTTTAATTTCTCCAGTATTTAGTTATTTTTTCAGTTGGGGGGGCTCTGCCCCCCCCCCCCGCACTCCCGTTTTCCAGACAGTATAGTTCAAATTTTTGTTTGAACTTTTCTGCAGTCAGAAGCAGTGTTCTAGTCCCCAGTTTCGGCAACTCGTGTTTGGTATTTTTTGCTTTTACACTATGCAATTCACACCACAGTTTTCCATTATTTACGTAGTGTAACACTTGTGTTGTGCAGCATTCAACATGCAATGAATATAGGTTTTCTATGATTACCGTGGTTACTGCAGTCTTTGCAGTAACTTGGGTTGTAAGGTGGGCGTGGACAGCTAGTGTCTGATGCGGTGGGCGGAGACAGCTGCCATCTGAAAGTGCCATAATTATCCCTGTGAGCATGAGGGGTCTTTTAATCCTCTGGTATCACAGAGAAGCCCACGACCATGGAAGTCCAATGAGTTCAGTAGCAAGTCCTTCATTTTGGGTATGGTTACCATGCCATCATCTGAAGTATAAAGATAACCCACTGATCAGAATTCAAAACTAGGGCTAGTCACTGATTTGGAGTAGTCTGAGAATTTTCTGTTTATGTTCTCTATATACATATGTTAAATGAATGAGTGCACTGCATTGTGCTCCAGAAAGAATGGGAACAGATTTGGTTCCTGATTCATGATAACTAGCTTTCCTCAAACTTAATTAAATTTTTTTGCTGCGGTTGGTTAGTTGAAACCTTGGTGTACCCACTTCCTTTTAAAATGTAGTCCTTTGAGGAAATGAAGATTGAAGCAGCTAGAACCAGTTCATTCAGAACACAGCTGGTTCTCTAGTGTCATATGACCTTCATGTGATGCCAGCGTAGGATTTGAAATCATTGTGCTCTGTAGTAGCTGTTAAATGTATTTAAAGACACTGTCAGCCCTTTACTTGCTTTTATTCACCCTCACCCCCTTCCTCTGCCTTCCTACCACGCCTACACATTGTGTTGACCTCTGCATGACCTCTGTATTGTGTGTGTGTGTGTGTGTGTATATATGTGATATATGAATGTATATGTATATATGTGTGTGTGTGTGTGTGTGTGTGTGTGTGTGTGTGTGTGTGTGTATGTATATATATATATATGTGTGTGTGTGTGTATATACACATATATACACACACAAAGAGACAAAGAACCTCTTTGCGCAAACACTGAGGCAAGGGTTACCCCAAAGGGCATTTGGCTGGGAAGTCAAGTTTCAAGAAAATACAAAATCACACATGCCCACACAGTGCAAAGCATCATGGGCTACATATGCAAATCACCACAAAATGTTATGCTGGTTCAACTTTAAGCAGAATAGCATGGTGCCAAAAGGCCTCTCACACAGTTTGCAAAAGGTGCTAGCAGATGACATAGACACATGTTTCGTCCTACCAGGACTCATCAGTATGCCTAGTCTGTTTGACACCCCAGTGGAATGAACCAGCTACCCTAAGACGGTCGGTTTGGGTTATGTTGTGGTGAACCCATTAAAATAAAAAAAACTATTTAAAAGACAAAGAACCTCTGTACGCAAACACTGAGGCAAGGGTTACCCCAAAGGGCTTTTGGCTGGAAGCCAAGTTTCAAGAAAATATAAAATCACACATGCCCACACAATGCAAAGCATCATGGGATGCATTATATTATATATATATATATATATATATATATATATATATCTATCTATCTATCTATTCTATCTCTCTCTCTCGCTCTCTCTCTCCTCTCTCTACACCGGCTAAAATTGTTTTTATGGCTTCTTTATTGTTATTTTTTTTTATTTATTATTTTTCCTCCCAAGCTGCCTGCCACCCGGTACTTTCGGCCCGGTCATGGGCCATGGACTTCCACTCCTCAAATCAGCCGCGGGCCCTCCGATACCCTGTGGCTTACCCCCCACGGCGGGGCTGCGGCACTCCCCCTGCATGCCGCAGTTTTCGGGATAGGTAAGAGGGCTGGCCTGAGGAGCTAATTGAAGCCGTGGCGGGCTTCATTAAAGGCGGCTGGCAGCTGTCTATTTTTCCATTTTTCTGGGGGAGGCGGGGTCGTGCAATGACACCTGGCGTCCGCCCTGCCTCCTGTATGTGCTAGTGCCGGTGGCTGTGTGACTCCTGGTCTCCGCCAGGGGTCATTGATGCTCCGGACACTTCCCCACCCTCCCCTCGGAGAAGAGCAGTCCTTGGGATGCTCTATCCTTCTCCCCCGGCCGGCCTTCCAGCGACCCTGGTCCGTTCCCGAACCCGGGTCGCCGGTGTCGCATGCGGAAATCCAACAGCTGCGCAGACGGGCCGGCTCTTATTGTTAGATATTGAAATTTGCATAGTCACTTCACATTGTTAGACAGTGAAACTTTGTTATGTTCTAAGGCTATGAAATCTGTACAGTTCCTTATTCCTGGTCCTGGGTTGCCCACATGGTAACTTGATGCACTACCACTGGCCTAGGCTGTCATAATGGCTGAGCTAGCTTTGTTTAGTTCTGCTCGTCTTTTTAACATACCAACATACTGAAAGCCAGCAGAATAGGCCACATGGTTTGTCATGTCTGCTCAGTAGCCAGCCCCATAGAGGGTGCTCGCTATCCCACCTCCCCAGTCCCTGAGAGGGTCTTTTTTGGCTTCAGTTTCCCCTTGTACCTATCCCACCCCTTCTTGAAGCCCTCCACTGTTCCCTTCTCCACCAGCTTCCTGGGCAGTGAATTCCATTGCTCCACCACCCTCTCAGTGAAGTAATGCCTCCTACGTTCCACCTGTAATTTCCTCCCTCCAACTTCCACTCATGCCCCCTGGTTGCCCACCCCCCTTCTTTAGCCTGAACAGCTCCTTGGTTATTCCTTTTACGTACTTGAAGATCCCTATCATGTCTCCCCTGTCTCTCCGCTCCTCCAGTGTGTACAGCCCAAGCTTTTCCAGTCTCTCCTCATAGGGCCCCCCCCACACCCTGAATCATCCTGGTTGCCCTCCTCTGGACCCCCCTCCGGCAGTGCTATGTCCTTCAGATGAGGTCTCCAGAACTGCATACAGTACCCGAGTTGTAGCCTGACCAAGGCATTATACAGAGGGAGGATCACTTCCCTCCTCCTGGATGTAATCCCCCTGGCTATGCAGCCCAGTATCCTGTTTGCTTTGGCTGCGGTTCTTCTACAGTTTTCAGAGTTATTCATTTTGATGTCTGCCACCACCACCACCACCCCATGATCCTTCTCGCCCGATGTGGCTTGCAGTTTGACGACCCCCCCCCCCCAATCCGGGGTGTATACATGGCCTGAGTTTCTGACCTCCAAATGCAGTACCTTACATTTCCCAGCATTAAACTTCAATCCCCACCTCCTTGACCACCTCTCCAGGGTATCCAGGTCCCCCTGGACTGTCTCTCTCGCTTCTTCCCATTCCGCCAATGTTCCCAGTTTGAAGTCATCTGCAAAGAGACTCGGCCGACTCTTTACTCCCTTCCCTATATCCGAGACATAGGCATTGAACAGGAGTGGCCCCAATACTGAACCTTGGGGCACCCCGCTGATTACCTTCCTGGGGGAGGAGACTATCCCACCATTACGCTCTGTATTTGCCCCTTAAGCCAATTTTCTACCCACTTGAGCAACTGCCCTACCCTCCCCCCAGCTTATCAGACCATTGTGGGGGTACCGAATCAAAAGCCTTGCTAAAATTCAGGTAAAGGACGTCCACTGGCCTATGTCTGTCCAGGACTCCCAGTCACCCAGTCAAAAAACTCCACGAAGTTGGACTGACCATCTCCCCGGGATGAAACCATACTGTTTATCATCCTGGTGCCCTAACCTTTCTAGCTGCCACCTAAGCCTCTCCTTGATAATGCCCTCCATTACTTTGCCTACCACAGACATTGGGCTGACAGGCCTATAATTCCCCATCTCCTCTGTAGACCCCCTTTTGTGGATAGGCACTACATGAGCCACCCTCCAGTCATGGGGCACCCATTCTGTGTGCAGAGAGGCATTAAAGAGTGCAGCCAGTGGAGCTGCCAGCTCATCTGCCAGTTCCTTCATTATCCTTGGATGTAGCCCATCTGGCCCCGGGGCCTAATCAGTTTTTAGCTTCCGAAGGGCCTCCCTCACACACTCTACTGTGACTTCTCCCTCCCAGCCACCCCCCTAATGCACCCCCCCCATCCCCTTCTAGGTCTGGCCCACCCTGTATCCTAGCCTCCTTCAGCCCTCTGGACTCTGACTGACCTCTGGATTTTGTTGGCTTCCCTGCCATCGGACTGTAGGGATTCCCTGTCTCTCTCCCCCCCCCCACCGTAAAGATTGAGGCAAAGTACTCATTAAGCACCTCTACCTGTTGCTCTGCTTCCTGAGCCCATCCCCACCAGTCCTAATCCTGCTGATCTGTGTCCTCACTTTTCTCTTCTTATATTTTCTTTTCTTCTTCTGCCTCTGTAGTCTCATTGTCTGTTTCTATTGCAGGTAAAGCTCCCTTACCCTGGAGGAAATATGGAGTTGGCTATCTCTCTTCCTTCCCAGGCCAAGTGGCTGCAATAACCTCTGGTCTCTTCCCCAAGTCTAGTGAAAGAAACTACATATGCAGTTTCCCAAACCACGAGGGGCACATTATGATTTTGTCTCCTGAGATTACAGTGGACTGTCACTGTCCCACAGGGGTGGAGTGGTAACGACTGAATGCTACTCCTATGTGCTACGAGCCCAGAGTTCCCCCGGGGGGGGGGCGGATGGGAAGAAAACAGATTGAGGACAATATTGGGAGGATGCTACATTGCTTGCTGACTCTGCCTGTGAGTAGCACTTTGCTATGATATGGAGGAGTGCCACCTGTGGGTAGACCGACACACAAGAACAGCGGCACAAACACATGCTGCTCTTACCGTCTTCTACTTTCTTCTTTAGCGTGGTCCTGATGGCAACCATGGATTAATAAGGAAAATTAATCTATGGTTGCTCGGTGGTCACATGTTGCTGTTCCTCCAGTGACTTTCAGTTATTTCAGTCTCTACTCTTCTGCCATGTTACAAGCTGAAATGAAACTGTGAACTGGGGAGGAGAGAGGTTGCTGCCATTAGGTAGGTGGACAGAAGACTTTTCCCACCCACCTGCCCAGTGGGACATCTATGTTCCGTAGCAATCCCAGGACGGCAGAAGTAAGCGAATGGGAACATAGCCAAGTCTTGTACACAGTTTGTAAAGGTGTAAGTTAATGTATGACAGCTATTTTTGAAATGTTACTGTAATTTCAGGAAAGAATCATTACCGTACCGAAACACACATGAAAACTATTCAAATATGTAAATGTGATCCACAATCCAGCAGAATCATTCAAATCCTTCTTTGCAGACGACTAAAAGCTGAGTGCAGTGGTGGATGAGGATGGGGGAGGGTGGCCTTGCAGGAGGACCTGTAGGCTCTGGAAAGGTGGTGGGGAAAATGGAAACTAAAATTCAATGCAGGGAAGTGCAATGTTCTGCACCTAGGAGTCAGAAATCCAGGCCAGGGATATACCCTGGGAGGAGACATGATTCAAGTCACGGGAGGGTGAGAGGGACCTGGGGGTAGTGGTAGATGTCAGAATGAACAACTCTGAGACCTGTAGGAGGGCAGCGGCAAGGGCAAATAGGATGCTGGGATGCATCGCCAGGGGGGATTACCTCCAGAAAGGCGGAAGTGATCCTTCCACTGTACAACTGCTTGGTTAGGCCACACCTCGAGTAGTGTGTGCAGTTTTGGAGACCACATTTAAAGAGGGACATTACACTCCTAGAGAGGGTCCAAAGGAGGGCAACCAAAATGATCTGGGCCTGGGGGAGAGGACCTATGAGGAGAGGCTCGAGGAGCTTGACATGTACACCCTGGAGGAGGGGAGTGACCGGGGGGACATGATGGAGGTCTTTAAGTACATGAAAGGGGTCAATAAGGGAGGCCCAGACAGGGTGCTCCAAAGGAAGGACGGTGGGGCAACGAGAAGTCACAGGTGTAAGCTGGAAGGGGGCAAGCTCAGAGGGGGAGAGGAGATGTTATTTCACTGAAAGGATGGTGGAGCCATGGAATGCACTGCCTAGGGAGCTGGCAGATGTGGAGATTGTGGATGGGTTTAAGAGGGGATGGGACAGGTACAGGAGAGGATAAATCTGATCAGGCCCAATACAGGTGGAAACATCAGGGACTGGGGACAATATAACCTAAGGGGAGGGAGGGGAGACACCAGAATTGGGCCTCAGTGCAGGTGCTGAAAATTGAGCAGACTTGAGAGACCGTTATGCCTACTCTGCTGGCATTTTAGTATGTTAGTATAAATCAAGAATTAAAAACTCAGTAGGAAAACCTGTAAACAGGCATCACAAGAAACGGTTTCATAACATTTCTGTTCGTGTTTTTTGATGTTGTGTATGTTTTTTTCACTCCATATGTGTGCAAAACGCTCAATCAATATATTAATATTGGTTGAGTTTTCAATGTGCATGCACACGTTTCTTGCTCTATACATCCTGTCAGAAGTACACAGCAGACATATAAAACGTGTTACCAAGACGCATTCATTATTTCTACTGTTGTTCTTTCATTAAAACTGCCAAAATATTAGTATTCTAGCACTTGCCATGTTAGAAGCGCATTAAACCATTCCAGACCATAGTTGTACTGTGTAATTAATCCGTGGTTGGAGGCACTCTGCCTGCGGCCTTGTGCCCCCCACCCCAAAAAAAAAAAGAAAAACGGATTAATTTCACAGTAGAACCATGGACTGCCATGGTTTAATGCTTACATCTCTCCTCTTCTCCCAGACAGAGTGGCAGCAATGCTTTTTCTACCCCATTGGTAAAATGTCCTCTGTAGTCCCTCCCTCCCTCCCCAGACCTAATAGTAACAGGATTCTTTTCTTTCCCTTACAGATCCAGCCCCTGTTGACCACTTGCCAACAGCCTTGCCCTCTCAGTTTTTATAATTCAGATAATTCAGTGTAGCTCACACCTTCCATCTCAACCCATCCACCCATTCCCTCAAACCCTTAGTGTAATCTCAAGTAATAGTAAAGCTTGATACCATATTTGAGTTCAAGTCCCACACTTTGCCGTGATCGTTCTCGCTGCAGCTTCTTGTTTGAATGCCAGCATACTTGTACCAGTAGTGCTTTGAACAGAAAGGATGGGTTGTCGTTCTCAACCCCCTCTCCCTGAGAGTTTTGAAGGTCCTGGCATGACTGGACATCGAGGAGTCTACCTGAGGTTGGCCATCGGCCACCCACTCTGCCCCCCTCCAACTTTCTACCTGATTCCCTTTCTCACACCGAATTTGAACACTGCCTGGCTACCCTACTGCAAGGTGACTATTACTCAGTTACAGTTTGCACCGTCTGTTTATCATTTAAGCTCAGGTTTTATAAGACTCTGTGTATCCCAGTTTGTTTTTCTGTTGCTTATTACTTGGGACTTGATAGCTGTGTCATTACTGCTAAAGTATTGAATGATTATTTAGTTTTTGTTGACTGGGTAAGTGCACTAGACAAATTCTGCCTGTTTTCAGGCACGACCCGGGGGGTGGGAGGTACAGATGAATGCCAACTGATTTTGAACCAGATTAGGCTGTTGGGTGGTATTTTTAGTTAATGGGGGGAAATTTTGCCAGTGCACCGGGGAAATTCCCCATCTCTTTTCAGAAAGTGCCATGGGATCTTTAACATCCAGCTGAACTACCATCAGAACGGGTAGATGGGAACTTGGTTTAATGTCTCGTCTGAAAGACTGCACCTCAGGAGTGCAGCGACCCCCCTCATGCTACACTACAGTGTCAGTATTGGGATTTAACCCAGGTGCCTGGTGTGGGGATAGAACCCACAGCCTTCTGATCCCCGGCCACAGAGGCGTGTGTGCTACCTGCTGAGCCACTGACACTGCCTTTTAGATTAGTCTGCCGCCATGTTGAACTTTTGTGTCTGCTGCTCGGCCACTGCATGTAGTATGCAGTCTTTCATTTTAGGCTGCTGGTTCACCTGGTTTGCTACTTTTTTTTTTCCCTTTGTTTCTGCTTGCAGAGTTGGTTCGTCACCTGTTGTTAGCACCTGCATCTTGCCACGTCTCCTATACTACATTTAATATCTCACCATTGCTGTTAATAGCCAGTACTGATGTACCATTTTATTGCTGTGTTCTGGTTACTGTTGTTTACTGCTCAATCATTGTTGATACTAGTTAGCCAGTTTGCCTTCTTCTCTCCTTCTACCACAGTGTTTCTGGCCTTATTCAGCTTACTTTTCTCTCTCCTAAGCTGGTTTCTGGGCTTCCTTACTCTTGGGCTGTACCTCCTGTTGCTGGTCGTTAGGCAGGATTCAAGATCTGCAGCAGGGGGCATCTAGCCCTCCCCTTCTGGCTTCCTCCAGTTTACTTCCTGCCTTCAGTGAAGCAGGTACTTTGCAGGAGAGCCCTGTCACTCGTGGCAGGGCTGAAGACTGTTAAGTCATAAATTATTTTTCTATATTTGGAGCAAGTGTATTGTATTGATTAGAAACATTCCATGGTGGGATCCAGTCTCAGCCTTGCAAGCTGCACAGACTGGCCCCACCTCTCAGCGGTTTGCTAGATTTCCCGTGATTTGTGCTCCCCTCAGCAGACGTCTGTAAGGCCTCAAGGCTAGGGGGACCACTTAAGCACCATAGTGCTTTTGGAGACAAGTGCCTTCCTTTCGACAAGCGACATTGGAGAAGATATCAGCCGCTTGTCAATGGGCAGATCCAAGCAGTGCACCAAGCCGCTTGTCAACGGTCAGCTCTCTCGTCGGCAAACGCTGAGGAGAGTACCAGGCCGCTCGTCGACATTCAGAGAGGAACAGGTTCTCTCGTCAACTGGCTATAATGCTGGAAAGATACTGTCCTCGAGGAGTGCTGAGGGCAGCTAGTAGCGCTAATTTAAAATAAACAGGCATCACTACAGAATGATGAGCACAGCATTTGGAGACCCTCCCCTCCTAAAGGGACAGCACCATATACAGCAGTCTGGGATACTGCAAGAAGATGGGAATTCATTAATAAAATAAAAAATAATGGCCTCAGAGAAGTCCAGCAGGGAACAAAAAAAGTCAGCACTGCAAATCACAGCTCCTGATCACCTTTGCTGGCTCCCTTTGCCTTATCTGTGAAAAGGAAGCCGCTGCTAATGGGGAGGACTCCTGCCTCTCCCTCTACACAGTCCAATACCCAAGAAGGTCTGTTCGTCTGGCTACTTCCAGGTCGCCATAGAGAGAGTGACGGCAACCAGGGATACCCAACAGGCTACCACCCCCTCCCTGGATCCAGACCTCATAGACAGGTAAAACAGGGCCTTTGCTCTGGATCCTGCTTATTTCGACTGGCAATCTCCCGTGTCCCCCCGATCGTAGATGCCACTAAAAGGCAAAAGGAAAAAGGATCCCCTCCCCATCTTCATCAGATGAGGGGCTGCTATCCTGTTGCTACGGAAAAAAGAAATCCTGGTACGGGGACAGATCATCTGATGAGGATGATCTCCATTCCTCATGCAAGAGGAAGAGCAGATCTCGTTCCCGGAGTAGATCTAGAGGCATGCACGTGGGAAAACGTCACAGGAGACATTCCCAGACTCCTCAGACAGCTCCTCTTCCGAGTAGGGAGAGATAGTGGACTCCTCATCGGACTCCAACTCCCTATCCAGAAACTTTGGCCTGGAGGATCTGGATTTCTTTATTAAAAAGGTCATATCCAGGATCCACCTCTGATCTTCTCCTGCTGTCCCTTCCCAGCCAAAACAGACTTTCCGCCTGGCGTCTACCTCCAAACCGGCCACAGCCTTCCCTATCCCTACCGCCATAGAGAATTTACTAAAATAAGAATGGCAAGGTCCAGAGCGCACCTACCCGTTCCCCCATCAGATCTCCAGACTTCTAAAGTTCACCAAGAAGCAGTCAGAAAAGTGGCTAGACTGCCCCAGGATTGATCCACTGATCTCGAATCTAACCAAAAAAACAGTCATCCTTGCCGAAGGTGGGACAACAGAAAAGTGGATGCCTCGCTTAAGAAGGTCTTCCAAGCGTTGGCGACTTCTCTTAAGGCGGAAACAGTGAATCTTTTGTCGGCCAGAGCCGCCCTGTCCTGGGCTTCGGAACTAGCTTTTCAGTTTGCAGAAGACCCAGAGAAAATCTCACCGATTTTTATTCAGCAGCTACAGTTAATGGGACTGGCTTCAGCATATGCATCCGACGTGTCTGAGGATGCAGTCAGGTGCACTGCATGGACCATATTTTATCAAACCTCGGCTCGCTGCAACCTCTGGCTTTGGGTCTGGCAAGCAGATGCCTCTTCCAAGAGTCATTTGGTAAACACGCCATACGAAGGAAATCTCCTGTTCGGTGCAGCCCTGAAGGAGGCAGTGAAGGAATCCGGGGAGACGACCATGGTACACATGCTCCAGGGCAGGGGCAAATCATGGTCCTCGGGCTCCAGGTTCATTTTTTGTGACCGGAGTTACAACAAAGCTCAAAACTCTTAACATTTCTTTAGGAAAGAACATGGTTTTCCCCCCACAACCAACGTAACTTTGGGAGGGGGGGGCGGGAGATCCAGTGCCGGTGGAGGGTACAGAGACACTGGCAACAGAAAGTCCCAGTGAAGCCACCTCGACCTATCCTTGAGTAGGGGGCAGACTTTCAAAATTCCTTGAGGAATGGGTCCATACGATGTCAGACAGATGGATATTAGACATTGTCTGTAAGAGTTACCTGATAGAGTTAGTCCAAACCACCCCTACTGCACATGGTACCCTCCCCTATCTCAAACGACCCGTCCAAAAGACAAGCGACGTTACAGGCCATCGCAGACCTTCTGCAGGTGGGAGCGATCGAGCAGGTTCCTCCCACAGAGTTCAGTTGGGGGGTATACTCCCTATTCTTCATTGTGCCCAGGCACACAGGTGGTTTCAGACTGGCCTTAGACCTCAAATCCCTAAATCGTTTTATACGCAGCAGACCCTTCAAGATGGAAACCTTGTCATCAGTCATCAAGTAACTACAGCAAGGGGACTTTCTAGCATCCATTGACCTGCAAGATGTGTACTTGCATATTCCCATCCAGGGAGTACACAGACAACATGTCAGATTCAAGGTTGAGAGGCAACTCTTTCAGTTCACAAACTTTCCTGTTGGGCTCTCATCAGCCTCAAGGACATTGTCGAAGGTGCTAATAGCAGTCATTTCTCACCTTCGGAACAGGGGTATACAACTTTTCTCTTATCTGGACGATATCCTCAAGGCCCCAACACTCAACCAGGCAGCACGTGCAGTGACTGAGGTAGTCCGGTGCCTCTCGGCAAATGGATTTGTCATCAACTGGAAGAACTCCCTAACTCCGAGCCAGAACTTGAACCACCTGGGGGCAGACTTCAGGACCCAGACCAACAAAGTTTTTCCCACAGAATCGAAATTCAGGGACCTATTGAAGCTAATCAACAAATTTCTTACAGCAACCCAGCTGAGAGCACAGACCTTCATGCAGCTAATTGGGACTGTAGTGTCACTGGTGGATTTGGTCCCTTGGGCTCTGGTGCACATGTGACCCATTCAAGCCCATCTGCTCAGGCAGTGGTCCCAGTCCAGACACAGGCCAGCATCAGCTAATCCCAGTTTCTCAGCACATAGAATCCTCCCCCTGGTGGTGGTCTCTGAGGTCAAATGTCGTGAGGGGGTGAAAGTTGGGACATCCACACCAACTCAGAATCACGACTGATGCAAGCCACAGGGAATGGGGGTCCACCTGCATCAGCTGTTGTCACAAGGTAAATGGTCCTTGGTAGAATCAAGGTACAGCATAAATGTCCTCGAGATGAGGGCAGTTCATCTAGCCCTGATCCACTTCAGTCAGCAAGTACACAATCAAGATGTGTTGATTGTAACAGACAGTCGGACAACGATGGCCTACATCAACCATCAGGGAGGCACAAAAAGCTCAAAAATGCTTTGGGAGTCGCGGCTTCTCTTCCAGTGGGCAGAGCAGCAGCTGGCAAGTATAAGAGCTGTGTACATTCTAGGTCAGGAAAATGTCACAGCAGACTGGCTAAGTCGACATGTCTTACCAGGGGAGTGGGAGCTGAAGGACAGCACCTTCCACCTCCTAACAGAACAGTGGGGCAATCCCCAGGTAGATCTGTTCGCATCCAGGCAAAACTGGAAGGCAGAACAGTTTTGTTCCTTGTCCAGGGACAAGCTGGCAGTAGCTCAGGACGCCTTTTCCCTAGACTGGGGTCGGTTCAGCCTCCTATATGCCTTTCCTCAGATACCACTGCTTTCCAGAGTTCTGCACAGAGTGGCCCGAGACAGAGCAGAGATCACCCTAGTCTGTCCTTGATGGCCTTGCTGTCCTTGGTTCCTGCTTCTCATTCAGCTGTCAGTAGGTCCACATGTACCTTTTCAACTCAGCCCAGACCTTCTTCATAAGGGGCTGGTCCTGCACCTCAGTTTGAGCAATCTATCCCTCTCTGGTTGGAGATGAACAGGAAACTTTCAAGGAAATAGGCTATATGGCTCCGTTAGTCAAAATGATGGTGAACTCACGTCACCCCTCCTCTTCTACAGTGTGGTATAGAATCTGGAGGAAATTCTTGTTCTGGGTTACTAACATACTAACATGCCAGCAGAATAGGCCTAACGGTCTTTCGTGTCTGCTCGTTTGGTCAGCCTCCGCCCTGGGTGCTGACCTTGCTGCCCCCCTCGCCTACTCTGGCTTCTCCCTTCCCAGTTCCGGATATTCTTGCTGCATTGGATTTTGCTTCCAGAACCCTTCCCCTGTACCTGTCCCACCCCCTCTTGAACCCCTCCACTGTCTCTGCCTCCACCAGCCCCCTAGGCAGCGCATTCCATGGCTCCACCACCCTCTCAGTGAAGTAGCACCTCCTCCTTTCTCCCCTGAATCTTCCTCCCTCCTGCTTCCACCCATGCCCTCTAGTGGCCCCCTCCTTCTTCCTTCGAAGCACCCTGACTGTTCCTCCCCTATTTACCCTCTTCATGTACCTGAAGACCTCTCTTATGTCCCCCCCGGTCCCTTCTCTCTTCCAATGTGTACATATTTAGCTCCATCCTATTAGGCTTCAATCCAGAGATATGCAGGACCAGTCAATATCATTACCTGTGTTATTACAGTTTCTTCAAGAGGGATTTGACATGGGACTGCAACCAGCCACACGAAGAGTTCAGGTTTCTGCCCTGGGAGCACTCTTATTAGTAGACTCAGGAGAATCACTGGCCTCACACCCTCATGTTAGGAGGTTTCTAAAGGCGGCAACGGTAAAATGCCCCAGATTAAGCCAACAGTTCCTCCTTGGAGACTTAACCTAGTTCTCAATGCATTGACCAAGGAGCCTTTTGAACTTCTTAAGGAAACTTCCATCATGCATCTCACAATGAAGGTGTTTTTTCTGGTAGCTATTACTTCAGCAAGGAGGATCAGCGAGCTGGGAGTGCTGTCCACCAAAGAGCCATACCCGGTTTTTCATCAGGACACTCTGGTTCTTTGTACAAATCCAGGATTTTTACCCAAAGTTATGTCCCCTTTCCATTGCAACCAGGATTTTATCCTTCCTTCCTTCTGTCCATATTCTAAAAATGGAAAGGAAAGGGAATTTCATATGGTAGACATGAGAAGAGCTTTGAAGATGTATATAGAGAGGGCAGAAGATATCCGTAAAACCTCAGACTTGTTCATTTTAAAGGAAAACTGAGCAAAACAGTGCCTGCAATCACCAGGGCTGCAGAAATGCCCGATTAGCATACCCTGTAAAGTTTACAATGACTGCAGCTAACCTTTGACAAGTTATTTCTTGTTTGTAAGGTGGTCCTGGATGCGCCTTTTCTAAGATGCTGCCTCACCGAAAGACAGGAGTGTGAACTTAGTACCTCCCGGATCATCCTGTCCTTTCCTGAAATGCTCGTTCATGATGAGCGAGGCACATTTACACGGAGTAAAAATAAACCGTGTCCCATGTAGAGGTCTTTGAATTGTACCTCCACAAGCAATTCCCATTGAAAACAGAACATTGTAAGGTGGTTAAATTTGTTATTAAAACTCCAGCTCTGAGTTCGGGCATGTGCAGTAGCCTGGCCTGGCCTGGCCGCCTGACTCAGTCAGCACATTCCACCAGAGCTATTGCGACTTCGTGGGCGAACTTCAGAGACTCATCTCCAGCAGACTTATGCAGGGCGGCCACTTGGTCATCCATTCGCACATTTACAAAATTTTACAAACTGGATGTGATGTCCTCTGCAGAGGCATCCTTTGGCTGCCGAGTGTTCCAAGCAGTGGTGGACTCTTAAGGACAGTGGACATTCTTCCCACCCGGGGCATCTGGGGACATACTGCTTCTGTATATCCCAAGAGTAAGGAAGCCCAGAGACCAGTTTAGGAGAGAGAAATCAAAATTTAAAGAGCTAGTTTACTGTTTGGGATTAATAGTAATTTTCAGATGCAGTCTATCACTTCTTATGTCTCAAGTATTTTTTTATTTTCTGTTTGTTAATTAAAAGATTTTCCACCTGGCAGTACTGGGGTGATGTGTGGAGCAGCACCCTGTCTGGAAGAAAAAAAAAAGAGTCAGTTCTGTTCCTCCCACTACATTGTCAGAAATGAGACCAGACACCTTGAGGCACCACAATCCTTGCAGCCTGAACAGTGACTCACATGCTACAAATCAAAATGCAGGAAATTGTGACATCACTAGTAACCAGGGAGAGCCACTCCCTGCTGCTTCATGTGAAAGTGAAACCTGGCAGTGACAAATGGTTCATTGGTTATAAGTGATGTCATAGTCAGTGTGGTCTCAGTGTTGATGAAGTGGGAGGAACAGAATTGACTTGTTTTCCGCTTCAGACAGATTCCAGACAGAGTGCTGCTCCACACATCACCCCAGTACTGCCAGGTGGAAAATCTTCTAATTAGCAAACAGAAAAGAAAAAATACTTGAGATATAAGAAGTGATAGCTGACTACATCTGAAAGTTACAATTAATTGAAGGCAGTTTTCATGCAGTACACTAGCTCTTTAAATACCTGTAATTTTTTTTTCCCAGACGGCTGGTCTCCGAGCTTGGGATTCCCTCCCAGAATGTACATAGTTGGCTGGCCTCAGGGCCATGGCTGCCTTAAACTTTCTTGTGTTTTGTTTCAAAGTTCTCATAGTATTGCCATATTGGGACTGCTTCCAGAAACACTGGAGGAAGCCGGAAGGGGAGTGCTAGATGTCCCCTGCTGCAGATCTTGAATCCTACCTGACCACCAGCAACAGGAGGTACAGCCCAAGAGCAAGGAAGCCCAGAGACCAGCCGTTGGAGAAAGAAAATTTACTGGCATTTACATTTTTAAATTTTATTTTTCCCCCCTCCCCCCGCTCTTTCCAACTCCTTCCCTTTCGTGCCCCAACCGCCTTTTCACTCACTCCCTCCTTATCCGCCCTGGTCTTTTTCTTAACCTAGAGTTCCTCCACCGTGTCCTCCTTTTCCCTCACCACCCTTCCTTACCTTATTCTCCTTCCCACTCCAAGGGTAGGAAGCACCACTCTGTCCTTCACCTTATTCTGGTACTCTTCCTCTTATCTGGTAACATGGATCCCAATCCTGGACCCTCCCTCCAACTTCCACAGGTGTCAGTCTTTCATCTAAACTCTGGGAGCCTTCTACTGAAACTAGACCTCCTGTCTGTTTTGTTGCAGTTACACTCCCCCTGATGGCCTATGTATCACTGAGTCTTGGTTCTCCTTCAGGATTCCTGCCCATAATGTGTTCCTTAGTGATTATCATCTTTTCAGACAAGAAAGGGGTAAACGTGTTGGTTGGGTTGCCATTTACATTCGCCAGAGTCTCGTGCACTGTGGCCAGCAGGGAGGCTATTCCCTCCTTCCACGAATATCTAATAGTCAAACTCTCCTGCCCTCCTCAGTACCTATTTTCTTTGCAGTTCTTCATGCCTCTCCTATGATTTCTCACTTTTCCTTGGTAGACTCTCCTCCCACCATTGGCTCTTTTTTTTTCTCTACAGATGAATTCATCCTCCTCTGGGACGTCAATGTAAATTGGATTTGCCCGTCCTCCAAATTTACCATTCATAAGATTGTCACTTAGTTTGACACAGATTGGACCTCTTAGAAGAAGTACTGGCAGTGCTTATGGTTTCAAGGAAACCTGCTACGAGGAAAGCTTATTCCTCTGAATGGAAAAGGTTTTCTGACTGATGTACCCACAGAAAAATAAACCCAGTAGAGGCAGGGTTGTCTATATTTCTGCAATACCTAGTATACCTACAGTCATTAAGCCTATGGCCTTCAACTTTAAATGTACATTTAGCAGTATCTGCATACATATCAGCTGGCAAGGAAACGTCTTTGGCCTCACAGCCCATTTTCAAAAGGTTTTGTAAAGTTCTAAGTCACTTTTACCCACCAGTGAGGGACCCTGTCCCACCCTGGGACTTCAACATGTTCCTTGCTCCGCTTATGGAGGCTCCCTTTGAGCCTGTTAAAACTGCTTGTCCTGAAGTATGTCACATGTAAAACCATATTTGTGGTTGCGACAACCTCTGCTAGCAGGGTAAGTGAACTGCTAGTCCTCTGCACAGAGCCAACTTACATAATCCCCTACAGGGATAACATAGTTCTTGGAACCCAATGGAAAATTCCTTCCTATCCATACTCCACCTGAATCAGTCAGTGACCCTCCTTGTACTGTATCCAGAGCATTTCAGTCCAGGGGTGAGGGAAGGTTGCATAGCCCGGACCTAAAGTGAGTCCTTTTCTGCCTGCATGGACCGGACAAAAAGATGTCAGGTGCCACAGTTCTCAGCTTTTTGTTACCTATGGTGAGGTTGGCAAATGCAAACCTGCTGCAGAGAGATCTGTCGCTCGCTCGATAGTCTCTTCCATTTAGTTTTGCTATGAAAAAGCTAGAGAAGTGCCACCAGTAGGCCTAAGGGCACACTCCACAAGGGGGTGCCTTTGTCTCTGTGTCATCCTCAGGGGACATCCTATTGTTAGACACAAAGCAGCCATCTGGAAAACTGTACACTCTTTAACAAAGCACTACTGTTTGGTCATGCAGTGCAGAAGGGATGCCAGCTTTGGAACTGCTGTCTTGCAGAACCTTTTTCCTAATTAGGTTCTAGATCCAGCCTCCCAAGGTGCTGCTGCGGTGTCTGCATGAAGTGTAAACATTGAGTGATTTCTGGGGTTAGAAGAAAAGAAAATACTCACCGTAGTAATCTTTTGTTCTTAAAGGATCACTCACTATGTTAACACTCCCTGAAACTGTCTCCCTTTCCATAACCTGAAACAGATTCACGCAAGTATCGGTTCCTTTTTTTATTGAAGTTGCTTGAGCATTACTATTGCAGTTCTACAGTTGTAAGCATGTTACAGTGTATGGAGGAATGCGGTTGTGTATGGAAATCCATACACTGCAAAAGTCGTTCTGCTTTAGTAGTGATGTAGCTACTAATGCAGAATGAAAAGTCACTCTGCGTTAGTAGCTACGTCATAAAGCAACTGCCCCCATCAGCGCCGTTCATAGGACAGGGGACGGTTGACGAGTCGGGTGCGCGAGCTGACCGCTGGGCGGATAGCCCAGAGATGCAGTCACGGACAATAGAGACTTGCTGACAATTGAGGGAAAAGTAAGTGATTGTGTTTTTTGGAGACCATATACAATAGTGTATGATGGTAGCCCAAATACACAACATTGCTATTCTAAAACGTCGTGGTTACTATTTCGTCAGAGGGACCTCTCGAGCTTCGCTTTCTAGGTCCTTGATATCATAGTTACCACTCTGTATAAGAATAGCATTGTTGTGTATGGGCAACCATATACTGGCCCGTATGTTATGTGGTAAAATTTCGCAAGTAGTCTTCAATTTACTTGGTCTTTTAAAATGTTTCTGAAAAAAATGTTTTGTAGCCTTTTTAGTTAAGTTTCACTAACTGCTGCTCCACTATGGCTTGGAAACCAATCTGAGCAATGGCCAGATTGGAGCATGGATGCAGAGTTTTAACGTGTGTTCCAAAGTCTAAAGTTAGCATAGGTTTCATCTTCAGGGCATCACCCTCCACCGAGATGACTGCATAAATTGTAAACACAGTGAGTGATCATTACTAAAGTGAGTAATTTTTTCTTCTGGGATGGGCCACTCCTACTTGTCAGTCTGTTAGGTTGTACTTCCATCCACTAGTGAGTGAATACCATACTGTTACAGCTACTGTGATGGAAAGAGATATGAGGAACTATGGGAAACAATTTCTGAAAGTAAGACATTTTCCACTCTAGTAGTCACTACTTCTGCAGGAAGGGTCAGTGAGCTGCAAGCACTCTGCCATTCATTACCTGTAACTTCATTGCCTGTATGCAGTGGTAGTCGCACAAATGTTGACTGTTAACGCGATATACTGCACTGTGCATTACTGTAGTACGACGGTAGTGCAGTACATGTTGCTCAGTGGCTACCGCGCTAATGTGCCATGCAGTGTATCGCGCTAACAGTCTACTTTTGCATGATTACCACAAGACACCTGGCGGGCACTCTGCAACACTAGATGTACCTGCCCGAGGTGAAGTCTACCTGCATTTGGTGGGCGGGGTGCCAATTTCAAACCCTGGTAAAGGGGACAGCTGTCCCCCATACTTTAAATTGAGCACGACAGGAAATTAATGATCGGCAGATGATGTGGCTGGATTTTCGTAAGATTCATGTTGAAGGCCATGTAGATGTTTTGTAAATTTTCTTTGCACCTTTTCTAATAATTTTGTCCTTTTTTCTATATAGGCACCAGAGCTGTGATGCATGTTCCAAATGCAATTTGGCATATGCCCTGAAAAGTGGCATCATAACTTTTGGGTCCCTGGACTTAATATTATGTAATATAGAGCATACTATCTTGTTTTTATTAACTACCACGTGTATATGTTTAGAATGTGACAAATCATGAGATATAACAATGCCTAAATCCCTTTAATCTGTAGTGGAGTTTCATAAAGCAACAGCAAGTGTGTATGTGTATAATGGATTCTGTGGTCCTAAATGCATAACTTTGCATTTGGATGTATTAAGCTTCATCCCCCAAGTGTTGACCCATATGGTTATTGTATCTAAATCTTTCAGTATAATTGATGCTTGAGGTTGGTTAGTATAGGGGCCCCCGATTGTAATGTCGTCTGTACATTTAATGATCATAAATGGCAGCTGGTAGTCATATCGGCAATATAAGCTTGAAAAAAGCAAGCGCCCAAAACAGACCCTTGTGGGATGCTGCTAGAAACATTACCTAATTTTTGGATAGAAAACCATTGATTTGAATTAATTTGTGTTCTGTCGTGTAGTCGGTTTATCCAATTTATTAGGTGCTTATTACTATCAAGATTATGAAGTTTAGTGATGAGTGCCCAGTGTGGTATGACATCCAGTGCCTTACTAAAGTCAATGAATATTATATCACAGGATGTTTTGTCTAGGTTTCTTTGATCAGGTAAAATATGATGGCCCTAAAAAAAAAAACTTTCATGATAACACTGCTATTGTGGTATGGGTATGGAATTGGGGACAGTCAGTTTTTTTTTTTAAAAAGCTGGATTAGTACTTGTAAATATGAAGTATTTAAATGATTGAGGGGATGAAGACAGAAAATCTGGACAGCATTAAGGCTAAATATAGTGGCATGGTTTATCAGTTTAAATTCCGTAGGGATTCTAAATATTTTTATTAATTTCTGTTACTTTCAGCTGCTGAGTTTAATTTTGGTTTTATGTTACAGTTGGTGTGATCCGGTGCCCGGTGTGTCGACAAGAATGCAGACAGATAGATCTGGTAGATAATTACTTTGTAAAGGACACGTCTGACTCTCCCTGTAATTCAGATGAGAAGTCCGAGCAGGTAAGGATTTATGTCCTGGCACACAGTAGTAGAGCCCTTTTATAATCACATTGGTGTTCACCTGTCTGCTTTGTGTGTTATGTTGGCCAGTTATCTGTGAGCCAGATTATGGTGCACCACTTTTTATGAGGGCACAGTGTCAGTGCTAGAGGTTTTAAAACATGGGTCAAATTAGACCACTGGTATTAAAAAAAAAAAAAAAAAAACGGGGGTTAAAATGAGAAGCAACAGAGTCAAAACCTAATCACAGGTACAAATTCACCAGTACAGAAGCTTTAAATTTAAGTGAAAATACTTTTCCATCTTTTGGCTATTATGGACAGGTATACCACTTTGGACCCACTGTCATGTGGAAAGTGTCATTTCTGACGAAGCTGCAACTTTTTCCCTTTTTGCCCTATCTAGTGCTTTCCCTGGTGGGCAGTTTCAACATTGCTGCTGGATTTACGTGGCTTTTGGGCCCCCATTTTTTGCAACACCCCATGGCCCCCACCCCTAATTTAAAACAGAACCATGGTCACCTATATTGTTGGTGACATTTTATGAAACCCATAGTGGAAAATAGTAAAGAAAAGGTAACCTTGTGCTACAAGGACACTTGCGGAAAGAAAAGTACAAAGGACTCTGAGAAAGAAATGTTTTTGAGGGGGAAAAATCATAGATGGAGAACATATGAATCACATAATGTGTTGCTCAGCAAATGCCCCCATCCTTTGTTTGTTTTTGTTTTTGGGGTGGGTGGGGGGTGGGGATCCTGTATTGGATTATTTGCCCTCCCTGCTCAGTAAATGTCTTAACTGAAAAAGTAACCCTTGCAGAAGATACTTTTTACATGATGCCTCTGTCTTCTGTGGATAGTGTCTGGTGCAGTGGTTGTGTCTGCCTTGCTGTGTTGCCAGTTGTCTGTCAGAGATTGGTACAGAAAAGCAAAAGCCACCTTCTCAGAAATGCAGGGACTGCCTATGTAGTTGAAAGACAAAAGAGGTAAAGCCGACATTCAGAAGAAAATTTTCACCAATAAGGTGCTGATGTAAGAAGGAAGGAGTCACTTTTCTTAGAAACTGGACAGTAAATGAAATGCAAGATCTTTTAAGGTAAGCTGAATTGCACCTGAATCAAAAAGGAGCAAGCACACTGGGGATCTGAACCAGCACAATAATTGAGAAAGTCCTTAGGTAGGCACATCTAAAAGTCTGAACATTCCATTTCTCAACCTTAGTCCAAAATGGCCACCCAAGGGTATGAGTTAAACAGATTAACGGAGGGAAAGGACACCACAGTGTTAAAGTGGCAAGCAAAAAAGGGGGGGGGCTGTTGGCGGACCTACTTCCAAGTAAGCTAATTCAGAAGTAGAGATATGCAGTGTGAATCTTGAGTCACACAACAGTAGAGGCTGAAAAGAGGAAAGAAAAAAAGAAACTGGACTGCATCCATACAAATGTGTAAAGCATAAGGAACACATTTTGATTTATTGGAGAGACTGAGCCCCATGGTGAAACTGGACATTATAAGAATAAAGGAGACATAATGGGATGATGTCTTGTGGGAAATGGAAATACACCACAAGTTATGCAGAAAGAAAAGACCTGGTACAAAAGAAGTGTTGGAACTATATGACTGAAGCCAGTTGCAGGTGGATGAAATACAGGACGTTGAACCTCTTTGAACAAGGAAGAGAAGATATACAAATCATTGTATGCTATAGTTCTTGATCACCTGACCAAAAAGAGTCCCAGTGCCATAAAACCTCATGAGCTGATCAAGAAAAAAAAAATTACTCACCTTAGTAATTGTTTCTTCTAATGGAGTCTTGCTGTATTCTGACTATTGCAGTTAGCCCCAGCCTTTCAACTGCCCCGGAGAACAAAGGGTTAACTTTCTATGCAGAGCATAGAATGCTGAGCTCTGTTGAGGTTTCTGTCTGGAGCCCTTTGAAATCCAGCCGTCCGGTTCTTACGAGCAAAAACTCACTAACTAGTCTATGTGGAAATTGTAAAATTTTTACTAGCTAACTGGCAACAAAAAGTTTTGGATCCCCAAAGGAAGACTCAAGTCAGGAAACCCAAAAACGAAAACCAATTCAAATAAGAATAAAGATAAAACAAACATCCAAACAAAAAGAGGGTGTAAAAGGAGCACCCCTGAGATGCACCTGCCCACCCACTTCCCAAAAACAGGTTCTGAGAGGGAGGGGAGGGAGGTTCAGAATACGGCAAGACTCCATCAGAAGAAACATAATTACTAAGGTGAGTAATTTTTTTCAAACAACATGAAGTCTTGCTGTATTCTGACTATTGCAGACTACTAAGCAGTACCTCCATGGAGGAGGGACAGAACCTACTTTAGGAATAGGCTCTGAAGTACTGCTGTGCCGAACTGAGCATCACTTCTAGCCTGGATATCCAGAGAGTAATGCTTGGTAAAGGTGTGGACTGTGTTCCAGGTGGCTGCTTGGCAAATTTCTAAGAGAGGAATATCCCTGGCAGCAGCCAGGGAAGCAGCTGTACCTCTGGTGGAGTGAGCCCTCAGGCCCGAGGGTGGAATTTTTCCTAGTTTCTCATAGCAGAATTGTATACAAGATACTATCCACCTGGCAATAGTTCTCTTGGTGGCAGGTTTGCCCTTCCCCACTTCTCCTTAAGTGAGGAACAGCTGGAGGGAATCAAACTTGTGACCCTTGGTACGCTCTATATAGTAGCTAAGGGCCCTTTTAACATCTAAACGTAGCCTCCTCTCTCCTGAAGAGGAATGATCAGTGAAGAAAACAGGAAGACATAGACTGGTTCAGGTGAAAATCTGAAACCACTTTGGGCAAGAACCTTCTATTGGTTCTAAGGACCACTTTATCCCTATGAAAGGAGATAAAATCAGGTTCCACTGACAGGGCTTGCAGTTCACTGATACGTCTGGCAAAGGTCATGGCTACTAAAAACAGTTTTCCAAGTCAAGTATTTAAGCTCTACTGAGGACATAGGCTCAAAGGGAGGTTGCATCAATCGAACAATACAAACATTTAAATCCCAGGCAGGGGCAGGGTCTCTGGGGGATTGGTATGAAGCAATCCTTTGAAAAATTTACAGAACACAGGATGAGATGATAGTGAGGAAGACTTCCCCACTGACAGAAAAACAGACAGCTGACAAGTGTACTTTTCAGAGTAGCTGGTCTGAGGCCTAGACCATTAAGATGGACCATATAATCCAGAACTGTAGGCATTTCAGCAGTGTCTGGGGAAATATGCTGCTTAGAACACCAAATGCTGAATCTCTTCCATTTGGAGTTATGGGTCTTTCTAGTGGCGGGCTTTCGAGAGGCTTTGAGGATGTCCAGAACCCCCTGCGACAGATGCAAATCTGCATACTCTAACTCTTCAAGAGCCATGCCTTGAGATTGAGTGACTGGAGATTGGGGTAACAAATCCTCTCCTGAGAGGAGGTTACCAGGTTGTAGTTCCTGGGAAGAGACAGAGAAAGATGGACTGCTAGGGACAGTAATGGGGTACCAAGTCTGTCTGGCCCAATCTGGAGCAATCAGAATCACTTTGCAAGGTTGTGACTTTATCTTGACTAAAACTTTGAACAGTAGAGGAAAGGGAGGGAAAGCATACAGAAATTTTCCTTCCTAGTTCAGAATCGGAGCATCCAGAGGGACTGTGCCCAAGACTGGGGGTCTGCAACAAAAGAGAGGAAGTTGGTGATTGGGGCTGCAAAGAGATCTATCTCTGGAGTGCCTCACCTTGAAAAAAAATCACCTTCAAGACCAGAGGGTCCAGGGGCCATTCGTGATGGCCCTGTGAAATCCTGCTCAGTGCATCTGATAGCACATTGTCCTTCCCTGGAGGGTTGACTGCTATCAGAGGTTTGCAGAGAATAAGCCAGGGACCACAACTTCATGGCTTCTGTGCACAAGACCGTAGACCACGTGCCTCCCTGCTTGTTGATGTACCACATGGTGGTGGTGTCTGTTGTGACTTGAACCACCTTGTTCTGCACTGACTGAGAGAAAGCTTGCAGTGCCAGAAAAACTGCCCTGAGTTCCAGGAGATTGATATGGAGAAGAGATTCCTGAGGGGACCACAGTCCCTGGGTAGTGAGGGCCCCCAGATGGGTAATCTGTGGTAAGGACCGCTGAATGAGACTGAGTGGCAAAAGGAACCCCCTTGCCTTAAATTGTCCTGATCCTGCCACCACTGAAGGGCTTGGATCAGGGTCCAGGTCACTGGGATCAGTTTGGTAAGGGAAACCTTCTTTTGGGACCAAAAGGCCCTCAGATGGAACTGAATGTCCCTCATCTGGAATCTTGCCCCTTGGCCCACTGCTGCAGAGGCTGCCATGTGGCCCAAGAGCTGGAGGAAATGCCTTGTTGGTCGAGACACCTGAAGGAAGAAGCCAGTTCTATAAGAACTCTTGCCCTTTCCAGGGGAAGAAAGGCTCTTGCTTTGACAGTATCCAGCTCTGCCCCTATAAAGGTAAGGAGCTGCACTGGCTCGAGAACTGACTTGGAAGGTTGAGAAGAAATACTAGAGAAGTAAGCATTTGCTGGGTCACTTGCAGATTTGACTTGACTTGGTCTGGGGACTGGCCCACTATGAGCCAGTCCAGATATGGAAAAATGGAAATCTTTTGCCTCCTTAAAAAGGCAGCTTCTACTGGCAGGCACTTTGTGAAGACCCGTGGGGCTGAAGTTAGGCCAAAGGGCATTGCTCTGAACTGATAGTGGCCTGAGGGCAACTCGAACCTGAGGTACTTTCTGTGGGAGCACCTGATGGGAATGTGAAAATAGGCATCTTTGAGGTCCAGGGAAGCTAGCCAGTCCCATGGCCTTAGAGAGGGAAGGATTATTCCCAGTTACCATCTTGAACTTTGGTTTTAAAAGATGTTTGTTTAGGTATCTTAGGTCTAGGGTGGATCGCCACTCTCCTGTCTTTTTTGGGGTAAGGAAGTACCTGGAGTACAGACCTTTGCCCCATTGTAGGGTAGGTACTCTCTCTATGGCTCTTAAGGCCTGCAGAGATGAAACCTCTGCCTCTAGGATAAGGGTTTCTGAGAGACCTGCAGGTGGAAAAGATCTGGCTCTCATCTTCGGAAATTTTTTGAAGCTGAGAACCAGTCCCTGGCTTACTACTTCCAGGACCCACTTGTCTGATGTAATAGTTACCCAGTCCTGGATGAAGTCAGCCTGACCTCTACTGGAATAGGAGAGTCGACCTGGGCAGACCCATCAGGGTGTCTGCTTGGCTGGGGCTTTAGGCTGAGGAGTGGATGCAGCCCTGCTCATCCCGCTTCTGCCTCTCCCTCTGAAGAACCCCTCCTGTGAAAAGGAAGAAGAGGCCTGTGGCTGGTAGAAAGACCTATGAAAAGGCCTGCTCCTGCCCTAGATTGCTGCCTTTGAGGAGTTGCCTACTCCCGTAAGTGGTCCTGTACTCATCCATTTTCTTCATGTAATTAACTGTCTGCTCCCCAAACAGAGAATTACCCACTACAGGAAAATCCATGGCATTAGCCTGGGTATCCTGCAAAAGGCTAGTACATCTGAGCCAAGCCATTCTCCGAAGAGCCACAGATGTAGCCATGACTCTTGATGACACATCATTGGAGTCCACAGCAGCATGAAACTGAACTTTTGATGCCTCAGTCCCATCTGCAGCCACCTCCTCCAGCTCCTTGGCTAGCTGGGGGAGGCCTGTTTAGCCAGTGCCAGTACAGTGTCCCACCTGGACTTCTGGTACCTGTCTGTATAGGCCATATAACTCGCCTGCCTGAGTCACAAGGAAGATGCCATGTACTGTTTTTTTTCGCCGTGGCATCAGTCTTCTTGGAGTCTTTATCTGTGGGGTGTGAAGCCAAGGGAATGTTTGCCTTGTCACAGGCAGCAGCCTGCACTACCCCAACATGGCTGCATTGCTGGTATAAAAACTCTGTATCTGAGCCTGATGGTGTGTTCCTCTTGTCCATCCTTCTGTCAACTGGGGTACAGAATTAGGAGACTTCAGTATTTTTTGTGTCAGTTTCCCAAAGGATATGTGAAGGGGAATAGACAGTCTCCTGGACTCTGGGATATCCATCATTTCCACGTAATCAGGCTCCTCCTGATCCTCCATTGCCTCCTCCATAGGAAGCTGGAGGGTTTCAGACACTTTTCTGTAAAACAAAAAATGGGAAGGGGACTCTGAAAGCCCAGGAGGGGATACATCAGGTGGTCTGTCTGGGGGAGATGTCCGGTTCCACAGGCACATCCAGACTTTCATCATCACCTTCAAACTCCCCCTCCTCCACAAACTCTGGTTCATAAAAATCTTCAGGGGTATAATCTTGAACCGGGGGAACTGACCAAACTGAACCCTTGCGAAAAGGTGCCGGATCGTTCGGAACTGGGCGAAGCGATTCTACAATTTGAATCACCCTGGCTATTTATTTGGCGGTCGGAACATGAACCTCTGGATCCGAACTGGTCAATTTTTCTTTGCGTTTCCTTTTTGTAGGAACCGATCCCGCACGATCGGCTCTCCTCTTGCCCGAAGAAGTATCGCCCTGGTCAGAGGGCACTCCTTGTGGTTCAGTCGGAACCGAACTGGGCTGGCCATCCGGGTCAATGGACTTCTTAGCCTTCTTTTCCCTCAGTCTACCTAGTCTCTTTTCAAGGGTAGATTTAGAAAAATGTTTACAAATTTGGCAGTCTGAATCGAGGTGGTCAAACCCCAGACGATAAACACAGGTGGTGTGGGGGTTGGCCTTAGCAAAGACCTCCCCACACTCACTGCAGTGTTGAAACCCAGTGGGCCCGTTTTTTTCCTTGGGTTTCTCAGACATGGCCAACCTAACCAAACTTACCCTTTTTATGGCAACTGCCAGGCAAGACTCCCTTATCGGTTCCTAACCGTGTCACGGGTGTTGGAAAAAAACGTTCAAAATATGCCTTTTTTTTTTATAGAACCGATAAGAACCACACTCTAAAGTAAACACAAATTCAATACCAATGATCGGTTCAACCGAACCGATCTAACACTTCACAATTTCCACACAGAAAAATAGAACAAAACCTATCTTATACTCACGATACCACAGACAGAGACTGAACTGACTATGCGGAAATAAATTCGGTAAAAACTGTCAACTTAACTGAGACTTTAACAGACTTTCGAACCGAGCTGAAGAAGAAATATCCGGAACGACTGTTCAGTGAGGCGGAGTAAAGAATCTGCTGGTTGGATTTTGAAGGGCTCCAGACAGAGACCTCAACCGAGCTTGAGCTCAGCTTTCTATGCTCTGCATAGAAAGTTAACCCTTTGTTCTCCGGGGCAGTTTAAAGGCTGGGGCTAACTGCAGTAGTCGGAATACAGCAAGACTTAATGTTGTTTGAAAGTAACAACCAAGCAAAGTAGGCTTCTTATGGGAGACTTAATCCACCCAGATACAAGACTGGGAGGAGGGAAGGGCTGAATCCAAGCACAGTAGGTAGTTTCTGGATCTTGTGTAAAAGTTAATACTGTTGCCGAGATCACTCTTAGGGTTATAAGAGTGGTCTCACATGCATTCTTGGAGTATGAGAATCATGAACTGAAAGATGAGTGGTTCTGATACCCTAAGAATGTAAGTGAGACCATTCTTACAAGTCTTAAGAGTGGCCTCTGCAGTGGTATTAATATAGTAATCCTACTCGAGCAATAATATATATTTAAAAATAAAAAAACCTTACTGGAACGTGCTAGTTACCAGGGCAGCTGCACATGAGACTCTATAGAATAAGAGCGCCTTGCACGCAGAGGAAAGGAGTGCTCTCTTGATCTGTAATTGAGAACTGTTACGTGACAGTGTGTCAAGGGAGAACCGCTAGGTACCCAGTGATGTTGTGACCTGATCCTAGCAACAAGGATCTTCTAGTTAGAAAATTAGAAATTGGAGAAACACTAGTGGGTATCGTTTAACAAAATCTAATCAGGAAAGCACACTGGAGTAGGATTGAGTCATGAAGTGCATTTTCATTAGCAGATTGATGATCATCATTGGCATTGTGAAGAAGTGAGGGAGACAGTCCAGGGGGGATCTGGATACCCAGGAGGGGTGGTCAAGGAGGTGGGGACTGAAATTGAATGGCGGGAAATGTAAGGTACTTCATCTGGGGGTAAAAAACCCAAGCCATGTATACACCCTTGGAGGGGTGGGGGTCACACTACCAGCCACATTGGGAGAAGGGGATTTAGGGGTGGTGGTAGACATCAGAATCAATCTCTGAAAATTGTAGAACAGCAGCAGCCAAACCAAACAGGATACTGGGCTGCATAGCCGGGGGTATTACATCCAGAAGAAGGGAGGTGATCCTCTTTCTGTATAATGCCTTTGTCAGGCTGCAGCTTGAGTACTATGTACAGTTCTGGAGACCTCATACGAAGAAGGATATAGTGCTGCTGGAGAGGGTTCAGAGGAGAGCAACCAGGGTGATTCAGGGCATGGAGGGGAGGCCGTATGAAGAGAGACTGAAATAACTTGGGCTTTACTCACTGGAGAAGAGGAGGGATAGGGGAGACATGATAGAGGTTTTCAAGTATGTAAAAGGAATAACCAGGAGTGGAACCAAGATGCTGTTTACGTTAAAGAAGGTGGGAACAACCAGGGGGCAATGAGTGGAAGCTGAAGGGGGGAAATTACAGGGGGGAGCGTAGAAAGCATTTTTTCACTGAGAGGGTGGTGGAGCCGTGGAATGCACTGCCTGGGAGGCTGGTGGAAGAGGGTACAGTGGAGGGCTTCAAGAAGGGGTGGGACAGGTACAAGGGGAAACTGAAACAAATGAAGACGGGCTGGGGGGTGGTAAGGCGAGCAGCCATTAGGTTGCTGGCTTTCGAGCAGGCAGGACACACCATTTGGCCTATTCTGCTGGCTGGCTTTTAGTATGTTGGTATGAACAGGTAAAAACCTATCAGAAGGATGTACACCATGTATCCGTGCAAAGCGAATTTGAAAACAAATGGAGATCATTAGCATCAGCATTTAGCAGTCCTAAAAGTGTGAGTGGGGGCTGCCCAGTGGCCCAGCTGTGCTGCTTGGCTGGCATTCCAGGTTCAGGAGTAGAGATGTGTGAAGTTGGCAAACTTTGCTCCGCAAATTAGTTTGCACAGTTTGCCAAATTTGCAAAGTGCCGACTTTGAAGTTTTTGGCAAGTGAAGTTGCAACTTTGAACTAAAGTTGACAGACTCCACAAAGCTCTTTAGTGCGCCTGACTTTATTAAATATTAATTTTATCTCTGACCACCTCTTATTCCAACATTTCATCCTTTACAGTGGGGCTTTATCAAGGAGAGTGACCCTGTGTCAATAAATACTAAGAATGTTTCAAGTTAATCAGTCTTTACCAGTGCTGCAGTAGGTTCAAAAAAACAGCATATACATTTCTTAACTCATTTTTAAACTTGCTCAGTAGTCGGTCATTACAGTTTCAGAGCTTCGCCTGTTGCAGAAGTCCGTGTACAGCAGAATCACAAGGACACCGTAACAGCAGCCATGCTGTTTGGCATCTGTTCTCTCCCCTTTAAGCTGCTTGCTGCAGCTGACATTGTGTTGCTGTGCACTGTGTGATGATGCTGTTTGTGTCATGACATCATACACCTGCTGCCTAGTGCTCAAGACACTCAAATGCAAGTCCCTAGACTGTAAGTGAACGTCAGTCTGGGCTTACCTCAGTCCTCTGTTTGACAGTCTTAAATGTTTACTCAATTCTGATATTCACTGCTTCACCATTTATTTCAGCAGAGCATATAACATAATGAACGATCTATTAAAAAGGAAAAAAAAGAAATACGAATGCTGCTGGAGGCTTGCTGGGGCCAGGCTCATGTTGGGAGCAACCCCCCCGCCTTTAAGCAAATAGACCAAAAGTTTGCTCAGGTAAACTGGTGCCACACTATCTTATGCTGGTCAAGGTGCAACAATTGTACTGATCCATAAAGTCCAGTATAACAAATGAAAAAGAGCAGTTAAATGCTGTGCTACAAAACCCTCCTGCTACTGGGAGGTAAACTCGGTGACCTTTTAAAGTCGTAAGCAATTAGTCTGACATAGCAGCAGAAACATAGGAAGAAGCCAGCAGAGGAAGGCCATTTGGTCTGTCTAGTCTGCTCTTATTGCAGGGTTCACAGCTGGTGGTACAGCATCATGTTGCAGCTTCGCCATGACTTTGCCTGAAAAAGTGCCATTTCCCAAGAAAACTCACTGCGTAATGGGCAGGTTGCAAAATTATTCACAAAGGTGAATTTTGCAACTTTGCGAGAACTTCTTGTAGGAGCGGTGGTGGATGACCTAGGGGGATGGCAGGGGTTGCAGGATGATCTGGCAAAGCTTGAAACCTGGTCAGACACCTGGCAACTGGGGTTTAATGCAAAAAAGTGCAAGGTGCTGCATTTTGGGATGAAGAGCCCAAGGAAGAGTTACCAGCTGGGGGGAGTGCAGCTAGCCCAGACAGAGGGAGGACAAGGATCTGGGGGTGCTCATTACAGGGTCAATGAAAAACTCGGCGCAATGTAGGAAGGCAGCTGCAAAGGCCAACAAAATGCTGGGTTGTATTGCAAAGGGTATATCCTCGAGGAGGGAGGAGGTGATTCTGCCACTATATAGGTCATTAGTTAGACTGCACTTGGATTACTGCAGTACTGGCACCCGATTTGAAGAGGGACATTAAGTTACTGGAGGGGTGCAGCACAGGCTACAAAGATGATCAAGGGGTGGGGACTTATCACACGAGAGAAGGCTGAGGGAGTTGAACATGTACTCACTGGAGGAGAGGAGGGATGGGGGGACATGATTGAAACCTTTAAGTACATGAAAAGAATAAACAAGACAGGTACAGAGGGGCTGTTCAAAGTAAGGGAGGGGAGGGACACCAGGGGCCATGATATGAGACTGGAGGGAGGAAGGTTCAGGAAGGAGATGAGGGGACACTTTTTTACAGAGAGGGTGGTGGCTGGGTGGAATAAGTTACCTGCAGAAGTGGTATCCAGTAGAACAGTGGAATGCTTCAAAAGGGGATGGGACAGGGCAAGGGGGAGGGTCAATGAAGGGGAAGGGTGGAAGGGAGGGGCAGCAGCAGAATAAGGGGTGCTAGCTGCACATTCGAGCAGACTTGATAGACCTCTAGGCCTTTATCTGCTGGCAAATTTCATATATTCGTAACTTCACTGGTGAAGTAAAACTTTGCAACATCTTTATTCATGAGCAAAATCAGGAGCTAGAAGGGTGGCCCGCAGAGTGTGGGGAAGCATGCAGGGGTGGCAGTACTACTAGCCAGGGAAGAATGGTACTGGTTTCTGGCACCCATTAGCATCTACGGAGGGACAGGGAGCTTGCTCCCCCTCTGGTCATCTGTTTGCACACATGGCTTACAGCCGACCATGACTAGGCACTATGGAGAGGCAGAAGGCAACAGGAGAAAGAAAAGGAAAAGGGGCTAGCTGCTTACAGGATGACAGCCAGCCAGCTCTCTCTGGTTATTGAGGTTAAGGTTATTGAGGGAGCTCAGAGAGGTGCTGGCTGCACTTCTGACAGTCCTGTTCAACCACTCACTGGAAACGGGAGTGGTCCCGGAGGACCGGAGGAGGGCAGATTTAGTACCACTTTTCAGAAGTGGGAGCAGGGAGGAGGCTGGCAATTACAGGCCAGTCAGCCTGACTTTGGTGGTGGGGAAACTAATGGAATTGCTACTAAAAGAAAGGATTGTAGAATATCTTGAATCCAGTGGTTTAAAAGATCAGAGGCAGCATGGATTCACTGGCAGGAGGTAATGTCAAACTAATCTTATAGATTTCTTTGACTGGATGACTGGGGAATTAGATCAGGGTGGAGCGGTGGATGTGGCCTACCTAGATTTCAGTAAGACTTTCGATACTGTTCCATGTAGGAGACTTGTATACAAGCTGATTAGCCTAGCAGTGGGACCAAAAGTGGTAAACTGGGTAAATAAATGGTTGGAGAATAGGCAACAGAGGGTGGTGGTAAGCAGAGTTCACTCCGAGGAAGGGAGGGTGACTAGCGGGGTGCTGCAAGGATCAGTACTGGGACCAGTCCTCTTTCTTTATAAGTGACATTGCAGAGGGACTAGAAGGGAAGGGGTTGTCTTTTTGCAGATGAAATTAAGATCTGCAATAGAGTGTTTAACGTTTCAAGTTTATTGATGAAGCAAGGTGGGATAACATTGTGGTTATTACAACATATTATAACAAAGAAAGAGAATACTTTAAAATAATTTTTACAAGATAAAATTCCCCAAAGGGAATCTATACCACATTGCAGATCTCCTATAGAGACCAGAATAGACAGCATAAGAAGACTCACAGCAAACATTCAGAAGTTAAAAAGATATAGCTCTGCCGAATCCATTATATTTCTTTTTTTTTTTTTTTTTAATCACTGATGCCAAAAACTGGCAATCATTTCTGCCTCCTATGCGAATCTGGGATGAAGGAGAAAGAGTATGGAGTTGTAATTTGCATCTGCATATTTTATTAGAAATTCTGATTTTCTTGGTTTGTTGTACAACGGGCAATTGATTACTAAGTGTGTTAGTCTCTGAAAAATCTTTATTTCAAGGGCATTGATTATTGGGGCATATTGCTAGTTTGTTAAAATATGTATATTTTGATGTTATGAGTTCAACTCTCATCCAGGTGATTAGCTTTCTTTCTTCTGGATGGAAGGGGATTGTTAAATATTCCTCTGCAAACATGCTAACATACTAAAAGCCAGCAGAATAGGCCTCATGGTCTCTCGTGTCTGCTTAGTAGCCAGCACTCACTGGTGCTCGACGGTTACCTCCTCACCCCAGTGAGGGCTTCTCACGGCTTCAGTTTCCCCTGTACCTGTCCCATCCCTCTTGAATCCCCCACTGTGTCGTGGTTCCACCAGGCTCCTGGGCAGTGTGTTCCAAGGCTCCACCACCCTCTCAGTGAAGTGGTGCCTCCTTCCTTCCCTCCCCGTTGTCTCCCCTTAAACCTGAACACCTCCTCTGTTCCACCCTTGTTGATCCCCTTTACATACTTGAAAACCTCTGTCATGTCCCCCCGCGTGTCTCCTCCAGTGTGTACAGGTTGAGCTCCTCCAGTCTCTCCTCATAGGGTCTACTCCCCATACCCCAGATCATCCTGGTTGCCCTCCTCTGGATCCTCTCCAGCAGTGCAATGTCTCTCTTTAGGTGTGGTGTCCAGTACTGGACACAGTACTCGAGGTGCAGCCTGATCAGGGCATTATACAGAGGGAGGATCACCTCCCTCTTTCTGGAGGTAATCCCCCTGGCTATGCAGCTCAGCATCCTATTTGCCGTTGCTGCTGCTCTTTGACAAGTCTCAGTGTTGTTCATTCTGATGTCCACCACCACTCCCAGGTTCCTCTCACCTGACGATGCCTGCAGTGTCCCCCCCATGGTGTATACATGCCCCGGGTTCCTGACCACCAGGTGCAGCACCCTGCACTTCCCTGCATTAAACTTCAGTCCCCACCTCCTTGTCCACCCCCCCAGGGTATCTAGGTCCTCCTGGAGGGACATTCTCCCCTTCTTCCTGTCCGCCAGTGCTCCCAGCTTTGAATCATCCGCAAAGAGACTTGGTTTACTCCTAATACCCCTCCCTATGTCAGAGACGTAGGCATTGAACAGGAGTGGCCCCAGGACCGATCCCTGGGGGACCCCACTAATGACGCTTCTTGGGGAGGAGATTATTCCCACAACCAACCACTACTTTCTGTATTTGCCCTGAGAGGCAGTATCCTAGCCACCTGAACATCTGCCCCCGCCCCCCCCGCACTCCCAGCTTTGCTAGCAGGCCACTGTAGGGGACCAAATCAGCCGCCTTGCTGAAGTCCAGATAGAGGATGTCCATCGGCCTGTTTCGGTCCAGGGCATTCGTCACCCAATCGTAGAACTCCACAAGGTTGGTCTGGCACAATCTTCCCGGAACAAAGCCATACTACCTATCTATAGTGGAGCATTTTTTCTCTCTATATCACTGTGCACATTTTTAATCTTTATCTTTAAATCGGATTTTTGTGCCTGAGAAATCAATTTCCTTTGTATTGTACGGTGTTAAAATGTGAATTTCTCGTAAAATCTATCCAAATGTGAAATTAACCTCTTTTTTTTAATATAGTATGTAATGAGTTTAGGCATTTAGAATTTAGACCGTCAGTTACTTATTTTATCTTCCACATTAAACATTGTTTAGGTAGATCATTATAATTATTTTTAAACATCATGTTATTAATTTTTTGATCTTTAAATGCTTTTATTGGAGTTCTTCCAAGTTCTGCCCTGGTCATAGTGTTTGAGGTGGAGGCGGGCACTTTCAATAATGCTTTATGATAAGTTTTTTTCTAATATATTGGAGTCAAATGCCCCCCATATTTCTGCACCATATGGAAGGATCAGATTAATACAATAGTGGACACTCGGGAGGGGGAGTGGAGAAAATGAATAGAGATCTAGGTAATCTTGAGGACTGGTCAAGAATGTAGCAAAATCATGCACTTGGGGCATAGAAACCCAGGGTCAGAGTACCCAAATGGGGGAACTGGTATTGGTGACAACCCAACAGGAAAGAGATCTGGTTGTTACCATAAGATGACCTAATGATGGCCAAACAGTGTGACAAGGCAGTGGGATGCTAGGGTGCATAGGGAAGGGTATCACTAGCAGAAAGAGGGAGGTTGTGATAACGTTGTATGAATCTCTGGTGAGACCCCACCTAGAGTACTGTGTCCAGTTCGGGAATACTCATCTCCAGAAGGACATAGAGTAGAGGCGGTCCAGAGGAGGGCAACTAAAATGGTGCATGTTCTGCATCAACAGCCTTGTGAGGAGAGACTGAAGGACCTCCGTATGTACACTCTGGAGGAAAGGGGGGGGGGGCGGCTATGATAGACACTTTAAAATACCTCCAGGGTATAAATAAGGTTCAAGAGGGAAGCCTTTTTCAGAGAAAATGATACTTAAGAGCAAAGGGTCATGCTGTGAAGCTGGAGGGGGGGTAGACTCCGGGGAGGAAATGTAAGGAAGCACTTCTTCACAGAAAGGGTGATGGATGCCTGGAACAGCTTCCCTGATGAAATGGTGGGAGCAAAAACTGTAATGGGATTCAAGAAGCTGTGGGATAGGTATAAGGTAGTCTTAGAGGTAAAAATTTGTGTGTGTGTGGTTAAAGCCCGGAGCTCAAGTAGGGTCTGTGGTGTGACGGGGTAGACCAAGAGGTTCTTTTCTGCTGTCAAATTTTTTGTTTCTCTGGCAGTGTTCGAATTATACTTTGAGCTTGGGAGCCTGTGAGGGTCATATCTTTAAATTGAGCTACCGGTGCTCAGTTCAGAGCTAGAGTGTCGAGCCCTAGCAGGCCCCACTGTAATTCTAACACTGCTCTTTGTCCCTGCAGTATGGACCTCTACCAGAATCTCACTGGGAGTATACGAGGGTAAGATGGGGGTTTGTTCCCAAAGCCATAAGGACTATGCCGATGGTGGCAAAGGAGTAAGAAGAAGATTAAAAGAACACAGCATGGGACCACATTCTCCGTTGCAATGAATGATGTCACAAAATGGCCTGCTGTCCATCACCTTATTTGCAGCCCCAGCCATTGGCACTAAACAGGAGGTGCATGTCCGAGGAGGGGTAAGAGGCACCAGTGGATCAGTGCAGAACGCTGGTTCGCAACTGTGACCTGTTCACAGCATAGTTTACGATGTAGTGATGAGACCCCATAGCACTTGGGTATCCCTCCAGACGTCTCTGCCCTTCCTAGTCTCCCCCCCACCCCGGTACATTTATGGCCCCATTGGGTCCTCAAGTCTTTGTCTGATGGCCAGACTCTGACCATCCAGTAGTCTGCCCCTTCCAACTCTCCTTGGAGTGAAGCTCCCTGGTGTTGTAGTGATATCACTCACCTTAGTCCCTATTTCCTGCTGGTATCTCTTCTTATGGGGTTGCACCCCCAATTGTCCTCCCACTGGCCGTATGTGATTATCCGCAGTACTGTGACCCTTGTTAACATCTGCTTGCAACATTTGTCGGCTTGGGGCCCCCAGGAGGCTGAAATCAGGTTTGCATGGGCCACAACACATTTTTATTTCATCTACTCAGTTAACTTGTCCTTAAATAATTGACCTCATCTGCTCAAACTCTGCTTCTCTGAAATAAAAACCACAGCTTTTGACAGGGGTAGATTGATACCCATAGCTGGTTCAAACCATATGGTGTTATGGTCACTGGACCCCAGCGGTTCCCCCAACCCGCACTCCACCTGCCTTGTCGAGAATGGCAGCCTGTCTTGTAGGTTTACTGAGCAGCTGTGCCTGCAGGGAGTCCTGCAACATATCTAGCAGTGCCCGACTACTGGTGCTTTTAGCTGCTAGAATGTCCCAATCTATTTTTTCCTTGCGGCCCCTTCTGATTTTTTGCCCCCAGAGTTTCCTATCCCCTTAGTCTCCCTGTTCTGGTGGTCTTTTGACCCCATGCAAAGCTTCCCCCCTCCCCAATACTGTCATGGTCTGTACCCACATAGATTGTTTCCCAATTTCCTCCCCTGATGGACCCATAACTCCACTGTGTCTGTCTTACAAGACGTAGACCTAGGGCTATCCCACCTCGTTTTTGCTTAGCCCTGTCTCTCGTATACATGGTATACTCTGGTAATGCCAGGTCTCAGTTGTCATTCCCTGTGGCCCATGTTTCTGTAATTGCTATGTGGTCTGATCCCATATCAGTCACCATCACCTGGAGCTCACTAATTTTGTTTCCTGGTGTATTGTGATTTAGGCAGATTGCCTTCCAGTTTGTAACTATACCATTCCCTTCTTCTGAGCGCCTGTCTTTGCCCTCCCCCTCCTTCCTTAACTTCCTGGTTTTCCTGCTGACTCAGTCCTCTCTCCCCTGGCACTCTTACATTACTTATTTTGGAACCTTGCTTTTCTGCCAGGAGAAGGGAGCTGGCAGTACACTGTCTGTGTGCCAAATGCTTTTTAATCAATCAGTCAAAATCTTTATTTTCCCAGGCAGAACATCGTAGGTGATGTTAGCACATTTTGTTCTCTTGGACTATCACAGTTGAGTTCAGGGTGGTTTGGGACAGGGTGGGCAGGATCAGAGGGATTATTCAGTGCCGTGTTAGATTTATGGTTCAGGTACAGCTAAATTGGGTTAGGGTAATTGAGGGACTTCAGCTTCACCGAAGGGTTAGGTATAGGCCTCCCAGGTGCAGAGGAAGAGTATGGGGGTGGGAGGGGACATATTGCCTGCAGGATTAGGAATCTGCCATGTGGGGCCTACACAAACTAACTAGTACTGTGAGGATGGTTAACAAGTGGCTGTCAGCACTGTGCAGGAGAGGTTGAATGGAGGTTGAGATGTCTAGCAGCAGCACTTGGTACCATATGCAGGTGGAGGCCGTGATTGCAGCTCGCAGCAGTTTCTAGAACACTAAGCAAACAAAGATGATGATTGCAAGTAGCAGTAATGCATCGCAAAATGTGCAGACCAAGTCAGTATGTGTAAATTGGAGCAATATCCAGAGAAGGAAGTAGGCAGAGGCTATGTCAGCAAATCGAACGTAGTGAACTGTGCAGGCAGATGCTATAACCACATGCAGCAGCAGTACCCAGCTATATATACAGGCTGGTAAGCAGTCAGCGGCTACGTTCGCAAACAGTAGCAGCACCTAGATAGGTATTGAGGCACGTTAGCAGTCGGAGGTTATGCCAGCATAGCAGCATCAGTGGTCGAACAGGCTGTAGATGCTACTTGCAGCAGAACTCCGTAAACCTAGTAACTATGCAGGCAGAAGCTGTGTATGTAATTAATGCAAGCATCATGGGGTGTACAGTTGAGGGATATCTAGGCACTTGGCATCTGCTGTTTGGTTTAATGTATGGGCATTGTTCTGTTATGTAAGGTACACATCTGTTATACAATTTACAGTTAACCGTTCCCTGTGGTTCTGTATCATCTGTGTACAGACCACTTGCGTGCAGTGAAGCAGTCTTCCATATTCCCCGGAGTGCAGTAGAAGCTGATTGTTTATGTAACAAGGGTAGCAGCAGGCGTACACATGTGAGACATGACAGTTGACCAAAGAGTGGGGCTCTATGGACAAGATGGATTCTTGGAAGATAAATAAAAGAAGTTAGTTATTAGCTTCCAGAATATTTTCTCCACAGAACCACACTCACCTGCCCACTGTTCCTCCATTCTGTGAGTCCTGGAGCCAGGGCTGTGAACTTCAGTGGCTTGCTCACCTGTGTTGTGTGCCCAGTTTTCTGGGTGCAGCAGCTTCTTGATGCACTTGTTCATGGATCATGCAACCCACTCAGCTGCCGCTTTACTGTTTCTCAGCTGAGGCTGGCACCCTATGAGAACCCTTTCTGGGTGTCAGCAGGGGCCAGGCGTAGTCAGGGAGACCCTCTGTGTCTAAGGGTACGATGGTGTGCTTGCAGCAAGGCTTCCAGCATATCGTTTATACATCAGTACCCCTTACCCTGGCTGTAGGAAGGAAGCCTCTCAAATCACTGTCCTGACAGAAGATACTACACTGCATGGTGTAACACAAAGTTGTCACTGTTTGCTGAAACATTCACTGTATTACAGTCCTTAAAAGGAACGAAGGACCCACAGTCCCTATACACTGTCCTTATTGGCATGATAGGCAGGCTTGGTTCTGACTTAAGACCCGAATCAAAACCTTAAGGCCCCTTTGTATAGGTTGTACCCCACCCCAGTAACTCTTTAAAGAGCACCTTTCCTGGTGCCTTGTTCAAACACTGCACAGGAGCATTACCTGCTCCAAAGTCCTTGGGAGCCAAAAGGTCAGTTCAAAAGTGGCTAGATTTCACGATGAAAGCTATCATGATTTGGCTCAGAGGAGCCGAGAGCCACAGATCCCTTTCATTTCCTAGTCTTCAGCGCCGCCCTCACGCTAGCACCTACTATGATATAGTGTATGGTGGACTGTGGTTGTGTATGGAAAGCCATATACAGCAAAAAGTTGTTCTGCTGCGGTAGTTACATCCTCAATAATGCAGAATGACTTTTCGTTCTACGTTTGTGAGGATGTCATAAATACAAGGGACTCCAGCAGCAGTTGTGATTCGTTCCTTGAGCTGCTATGTGAGAGTCGTGCGTGTGTGCTGGGCAGCAGCAGTTACTCAGGGGCAGTCAGCAGGGCTGATCCAAAATGGAAATGTTAAATTTTGTTTTATTTTACAGTCACCATACACTATAGAAGAGTGTATGGTAACCATTCACTACTTGGTTATTCTTCCACCTCGTGGGTACAATGCTGACTTACAGACCTCTCGAGCTTTGTTCTCGGTCATCAGTCAGCATTGTATCCACTCTGTGGAAGAATAGCCCTGTAGTGTGTGGTTACTCATACATTAATTCTATATGTTTTACGTGGAGAGCATAGGGACTTACTCCATATATTACTATATGGAGTGATTTTTACTTTATTTTTTAATAGTTCAGGGTTCCGAGTTTGATAAAAACAAGGCCACCATTCTAGTATCGAGGCTCTTGTTAGTTGAACGGTGGCCTTGGCGTACTCTGATCCCGGAACACTGAAGTATTTAAAAAAAAAAAAAACCCGTAAAAGTCAGCCCCTGTAGTCTATGGAGCAAGTCCTTGTGCTCTCCATATAGGTATGTGACAAAACAGGCTAGTGCGGGAATGGCCCTGAAGACTAGGAAGTGGAGGGGATCTGCGGCTTGGCTCCATGGAGCCAAATTACGATCCCTTCCATATCGAAATCTGGACATATTTAAATTGTACTTTTGCTGGCGCGGTGGTGCTGAGGGTTGAGGCGCTGGACGCCACACCTCGCGCTACACCGGCGACCCGGGTTCGGGAGCGAGCCTGGGCGCTGGGGATCGGCAGGGAAGGGAGATGGATCGAGTGTCCGTAGGACTGCTCTCCTCTCCCAGGGAGGGATCCAGGGGTCTTCCCGACGCAGTAGTGGCCCCCGGTGGAGGCCGGGGGTACTACTTGTGTAGGAACCAGAATCGGGGATGAGTGTGGCGGACGTCTACGGGGATATCCAGCGTGCCGACTTCGTTGCACGACTGTGCTTGAGGGGGACAAAGCAAGTAGAAATGCCTTCTAGACCACGGTGAGATGACGGGGGAACACCCACATCTCAAACGCTGGCCCAGATGCGCCTGGATCTATCTCCTTGGCCAGACCCGTCGGCCCAGGTAAGGCACCTCACACGTGGGAGTTGACCACCAGGGGAGGGTGGAACCAGACCCGGAGGCAATGCCGGGGGTAGGGCCTGCCTGAGGCCGTTTGGGGGAGGAGATCCTGGGAGAAGGAGGGGGGGGGTTCAGGCTGGGAGTTAGGGCTGTATCCGAGTGGGCACCCCTGAAGGATGCCTGGGGGTCTGGGAGTATAAAAAAATAAAAAAAATTGCACTTTTGACTCCAGGAACTTCAGAGCAGGTGAGGCAAGCACCTATAATGTTTCTGGGGAAATTTGTTTAAAACAGTCAGTAAAGGTGCTCTTTAACACTAGTGGGTGAGGTTATACCTCTGGTCAGAGCCAATTCTACTCTACTCTGCATTCACCACTGTCTCCCAGCTTGCTACCTGCTTTAGGCTTAGGTGTGGTTTTACTCATACACTGTGTCAGTGTACTGTCTGTCAGCAGGTGGTACAGGAGGCATCACCGCTGTAGGGACATTATCTCAGATTCCTCTGGCTGATGGCATCTAGGTGTGTCCTGGTCTAGCAGGCTGTTGCTTCACTCTGGCCAGCCTACTGCAGGAGCCTGTAGGCCATCCCTGCACTGGGGGCATCAAGTTAAACCTTACATCTCTCACCGGATGGTGTTGGACACGGCATGGTAGCGCATACTCCAGCCTGCCCTCTGGCAGCAGTTGGCAATCACCCCAACCCCTCTGTTAGAGGCAGTATCTTCCATGTCCATCCCAGCTTGGGATCTCTTGCACATAATGTTGACTTCTAGGGACATGGATATGTTGTTCATCCACACTCATTGGCAGGTATCCTTGCCGCTTTAAATCTTGCCGGAAGGTCTTCAAGCTTGCTCCTCCCACCCACCCGGGTGGTATAACTCTCGGCTCCGCCCCATGACGCCAGATCTTCCTTACCGCTTGGAAGCTCAGGTTCCCTCCTTAACGCTCTGCGTTTGAGACTGGTTCCTATTTCTCCGTTTGCAGATTTAAAAAAATAGATTTTGCAAAAAGACTTAGATCTTCTATCCCTCATGACTGCGATGGACAAATCGACTCCCGGTTCGGAGATGCCATCTTGGTCAGAAGATGTCTCGGACAGATCCACACTCCACGTGTGTCTACTGCTTAGGCCTTGAGCACGACCCGCAGGCTTGCGACCTGTGCTCATCTTTCTCGGCCTACGTCCTCGAAGACCGTGCTGCCCGATTGCAACTGGGCCGTCCCGAGAAGCGTTTCCCTCCGGTGAAGTCCAAGGAGGCCCAGTTGGCAGTGTCCGTGGCGGCGGGCTCGGCGGATCAGCTCGAGCGGATGGTCGCCCTCGAAGAGGAAGCGGCGCGGGCCGTATCTTCCTCGGCCGCGGCATTTATCCCGCTCTCTCTGGGCTCTTCTTACACGGCTTCTTTTAAGGAGCTTTGTCTGTCCCTCTCCACTAAAGGAGAAGGGCCTACGTCTGCGGGACCTTATTCTCGGTCCAAAAAGAGGGACAAGGGTAAGTCCCTCCGTCGACGCTCTTGGGAGCGGGAAAGGTCCCTCTCCCGACCGTCGGCTCGGTCGACCGCTCGCCCGACCACTGGCCTCACGGTGTCCCCGTCAGGTCAGTTGACGAGACTCCACCGATGAAGTAAGATTTTCTCGACCCATTGGGCGAGCTGTCGCCTTTAGCAGCTTGGCCTCTCCCAGTTCCCCGGGAGGAGTTGAGGATCCCGGTAGGCTCACCTGTGCCTCCGGTTCTGGAGCCCCGGATGCACCATCGAGCGAAGGAGTGCGGTTCCGGCCGACACCTCCCGCACCGACCTCGGAAATTCCGGGACTCTCGGTCTCGGACCTCTTGTGGTCCAACCCGATCCCACCGTCATAAGCGGTCTCGGTCTCGGCACCCGCATTAAGCGGCGTCGCCGCTTCGTCCTGGCCTCCTCCTCGGATGAGGAGGCTTGGCGTAAGTACGTCGATGAGTACGAGACCTTATGTTCTAACAACTCCTCCTGGCCGGGAATAAGCCGACCCGTCACCTTCGGCCATTAAGTAGCTGTCACGGGCAATCGACACAACCCCTCGACTTATCCGAGGCCTATACCCAGGCGGTTGTTGGCCAAAACCAGCTGCTCCACCGATTCGGTGGAACCTCCGCCTCCACAGCCACCAATTGGGGCTCCGACCAAGGATTCTCGGTCGGCTAAGGGTCTACCCATCGGCTGTCAGTTACCCTCACTCCCGATCGACCTCGGCAGGTGAAGGGTGGCTCAGGCCAGAGGCAGCTCTTCGAGGACTCTTCCGAGTCTGAAGATGATTCCTCCCTTTTCTCCAGCGACTGGACTTGGGTCTTCAGGAGGTCAGTCAATGGGCGATAGCCGTCGTCCTTCCTAGGACTACTTGGCTCATCTCGGAGTCCACGGGATGGAGCTCGAACCCGTTCCAAAGCGGGCCAGGTATCCCCTCACGGAGATTCTGGACCGAGGGATTCTCCAGCGGAGGCCTTTCCGGTGGCCGAGGCCATAGTGGGTCGGCACTGGAGCTTTGGCAGCGCCTGCTTCCTGCCCTCGCCTTGACCAGGATGGCCAGGAAGTATGGCGGTCCCCTACTGGTTCCTTGTCCGGTTTTGGAACACCCTCTGCTGAGGGTTGGTTACCGACAGCGTTTTCGGTAGCGCCGGCTAGCGCGCCAGGGATGTGGACAAACCTCCTGACAAGGGTCAAGAAATTGGACTATGTCGGGAGAAAAGTCTACGCTGCGTCCTCTCTCGGCCTTCGTCAGGCCAGTTCGGCCGTCCTCATGGCACATTTTTCTCATGCCTGTTGGGCTCCCTGGATGAGTCATCCCTCATCTTCCCGTCGATCTGCAGACTACGGTTAAGCAGGTGGGACCAGGGCAATGTGCCAAACAGCAGCTCCAGACTGCTTTGGATATAGGGGACTCATGTGCCAGATCGGTGGCGGCCGCAGTGGCTATCGTCGGCAGGCTTGGCTGAGGATATCCACCTTTACTCGGATACCCAGCACAAGTTGGCGGATGTTCCTTTTGAGGACTGACCTCTTGACCCTGGGGTGGAAGGTCACCTGCAGAGGATCAGAAGTCAATGCTACCTTGGACTCGGGTCTCTTCAGCTCAGAAGGACAAAGCCGCAAACCACAGCCTAAGCCCTTTGGTCCTTCTGTGCCCCGACGCCCGGCCCAGCAGCGTCAGGGCCAGCAGGCTCGACCTTGGCATCCCAAACCCAAGCCGCGGCTTCCTCTAACAGGAGGCAGGGAGGAAAAGGCCCAGGAGGTCCCTCGGCGGTCCCTCCTCCAAGCCTGCCCAGTGAGCGGGCTGAGGTGTCCCCCATCCCGTCACCTTATCCTGGTCCCCGTGAGAGGCGGCTCCAGCACTTCCGTTCCGCCTGGTCCGCTGTTTCCACGGACAGGTGGGTCTTGGAGGTGGTGGGAAGAGGCCTGCCTCTGGAATTAGAGCAGGCACCACCCTTCAGAGCCGTCGCCCCTTGAGAGCAGGATCCCCAGCCTCACTGGCGGCTCGTCGAGCGACATCGCTCTCCTCCTCCAGAAGGAGGTGATAAGAGGTGGTGGACCCTCCTTCAGACCCAGGGTTTGTGTCCAGGTACTTCCTGGTTCCGAGCGGACGGGGGCTGGCGCCCATTCTCGACCTACGACCTAAACAAGTTCCTAAGGTCTCGAACCTTCAGGATGGTCACTCTGGCTCAGATAATACCATCCTTGGAGCAGGCGTGTGGTTCTGCTCTCTGGATTTGCAGGGCCAGCGTTTTCACGTCCCTATCCGTCCGTCTCACCAGAGAATTCCTTGCGCTTCCAGCGGAAGGATCCCTCTTCGAGTTCAAGCCATGCCCTTCGGCTTGTCTCCAGCTCCCAGGGTCTTCACCAAATGCATGGCAGTGGTGACAGCATTCCTCTTGGGCGCCGAGGGGTCGGTGTACCTTACCTGGGCGACTGGCTGATAGCAGCTCCCTCCAGGAAGGAGGCAGAGTGGTCCAGAGATCTGGCCTCCAGGTCTGCTCTCAACTGGGCCTCCTTATCAAGCCAAGTCGGAACTCGAGCGAAGCAGGTGATTCTATTTATCGGGCGCAGCTCGGCTCTCTTGAGCCAGGCGGCTCCCGGCGGACAGGGCGAGGTTCTTTCCTCCTTTGCCCGATCATTTCTGGTTGAGCAGTGCGCCCTGCCGGGACTTCCTGCGCCTCCTGGGTCTCATGGCGGCCTGCACCAGCGTGGTCCGTTGGGCCGGCTGGAACATCGCCCTTCAGTGGGGACTGGCCAGCCAGTGGTCCTGCGCTGCGATCCCTTTGGACCAGCTTGTGCCGGTGACACAGGGGATGTGGGCAGCTCTCCAGTGGTGGACCGTTCCAGATCATTTGCAGGAGGGCATCCCATTCGTCCGCCCGAGCGAGCGGTCTCTCTATCGACCGATGCCTCTCTGATGGGTTGGGGTGCCCATCTGGGGAACACCAGGCTCATGGCCTCTGGTCCCAGCGGAGTCGATGCACATCAACCTGCTGGAGCTCCGGCGGTCCGCCTAGCTCTCACCGCCTTTGCTCCGTTCCTCCGGGGTCAAGTGGTCCGAGTCAGGCGGACAATCACCACGACCATGTACTATCTAAACCGCCAGGGCCGGGGCAGCGCTCCATGCTTCTATGCAAGGAAGCTCTCGCATGTTGGTCACTCGTGCGCAGCCTGGAGGCGGATCTCAGGCCATTCACGTGGCAGGAGCCTCCAACACCCTGGCCGATGCCCTGAGCCGGATAGGGGCTGCATCCCACAGTGGTCTCTCCTGCCGGAGGTAGTACAGCATCTGTTCTCCCATTGGGGCACACCTCAGGTGGACCTGTTTGCCTCCAGGGAGAGCGAAGCTGAGTCTGTTCCATGCCCGCCCCCTCAGCAGGGCTCGCTGCAGGGGATGCCTTCTCGAGGCAGTGGACCCCGGGCCTCTTTACGCCTTTCCCCATTTCCCTTGATCCACAAGGTGCTTCTCAAGGCGAGGAGGACAAAGCGCAGGTGATTCTGATAGCCCCAGACTGCCTCGCCAGTTCTGGTACCAGATCTCTCAGTCTCAGCTCCAGGACTCACGGCAGCTTCAGCTCACCGGACCTGCTCTCAGTCAATCAGGGAAGGTGTTCCATCCGGACCTTCAATCCCTGCACCTGTGACCTGGTTCCTGAGCGTAGAGTTCCAGGCCTTGGGTCTTTCCGGCGGGGTCCTCAATGTAGTTGAGGCGTCCCGTAAGTCGACCAGAAAATGCTATGCCTTCAAATGGAAAAGAGTTTTCCATTTGGTGTCAGAACAAGGGCTTGGACCCTTCCTCCTGTTCCTTGGCAAGCATCTTGGACTATTTATGGTCCTTTCTAGTCAAGGGCTTGGGTCCAATGACCCTAAGGTGCACCTGGCAGCCATCTCTGCTTACAGCGTAGCGCCGGGAAGCAGTCGTGGCTAAGGAGGAAGGTGGTCTGGCGCTTTTCAAAGGCCTTGATCCATTTCCCTCCAGTGCGGGAACCCCCACCTCCGTGGGATCTACTGCTGGTACTGGCAAAGCTCATGGGCAAGCCATTCGAACCTATGCAGGTGTGTCTCTCTCACCTGTCGTGGAAGACCGCCTTCTTGGTGGCTATCCTGAGTCATGGAAGGATGGAGAGCTCCAGGCGCTTTCCATCGAGTCTCCTTACCTGGTCTTCCACAGGACAAGGTTGTCCTGCGCCCCACCGAAATTCCTTCCGGAAGGTGGTGTCGGAGTTTCACCAACCAGGTGTTGACTCTGCAGTGTTCTACCCCAATCACACCTCGGAGGCGAATATAGGCTCCATACTCTGGACCCTAGAAGGCTAAGCTTATTATAAGGGCGCGGCTGAAATGGAGAGGTTCGCCAGCTGTTTGTCCACGCTGAAGCCGCATCTGGCAGACCTGCAGCAAGCGACGATAAGCAGGTGGGTAACCTCCTGCATAGATCTCTGCTATAAGTTGGCGGGCATGGAGCCTCCCAGAGGGATAAGAGCTCATTCTACCCGCCATACTGCTACCAACAGTGGCTGCTTCCAGGGGCGTCCCTATCCAGGAAATCTGCAGGCTGCTACCTGGAAGTCAGCAAACACCTTCATTACCCATTACCACATCGACCTGAGTCACGCCGGGATGCTGGTTTTGGGGCCTGGTTCTCCAGTCTCTCTTTCCCAAGTAAGTATATGGGGTGTGCGTCTTGCCTCCTCCTCCGGAGAACTGCTAGAGTCTGCCAATGAGTGTGGATGAACAACATATCCATGTCCCTAGAAATACAGGTTACTCACCTGTAACGGAGTTCTAGGAATGGTATATGTTGCCCATCCACACGACTCCACCCGACCTCCCCGGGCCTGGAACACGCGACAACCCGAGCTTCCAGCTGGCCAGATCTACGCCATGGGGCGGAGCCGAGAGTTATACCACCCGGGTGGGTGGGAGGAGCAAGCTTGAAGACCTTCCGGCAAGATTTAAAGCGGCAAGGATACTGCCAATGAGTGTGGATGAACAACATATACCATTCCTAGAACTCCTGTTACAGGTGAGTAACCTGTATTTATTTCCTGCCTGAGTCAGCAGCTCAATCTCCCTCTCTCACCAGGTCCCTCTCAATCACCAGCATGGCAGGAAGCATTTCTCAAGTACAGGGCCGCAGTTACCCCTAAATATGAACACTCCATTTTTGGTGGGACCCACTTTGTGTCACAAGGTTGCTTGAGTCCTCCGCTTGAGGGGAAGTCCCTCAGGGTTCCTATGCCCCCCTAATATCTCTCTTACATACTCCCAAGAATTAACAGCACGATCTACACTAAATGCCCTCAGACTCCAGACCCTTGGAGTCTCTACTGCTGTATGGTGCCCATCCCTGGATGCTACGGTGACTAGCCATTGTGAAATGTTGGTTTCTAACATGTGATCTATTGACAGCTGCTGCTGTGAGGAGCCCTCCCCCCCCCCAGGTAACCTGGCAAGCTACCTGAGGCAAGGGTGCCTCGGTGACGCACAGGCATCCTTCTCTCTCTTTTGCAGTCTAGGCTCCTGCCACTGGACTCTGTCAGAGGGTTTACCAGTTGATATGCTTCAGGCCTGGCATTCTGGTAATCAACCCCACTCCGCCTGGCGGCAGAAGGGGGTTGCGACATGGACAACTTTTGTGAAGTATCAGCCTGAGGCCACAGACTATCAGGCTGTTTCTCGTATCTGACTTTCCACTTTCAGAGATAGAACTGGAGTTTTTCACACTGGTGTCCTAGATAAAAAGCTGAAAATACTAATCATGGTTAAAAAAAAAAAAGTCCAGTGTGCCAAATCATCCCCCCAACGGCACACATTGTAGAGATGTCCTCTGCCTGGTATTCAAGGTGAAATACTGAGGAGCCAAAATTAGTTTTATGCCTTACTTTTTGATGGGTGTTATACACCAAATCAGTTCATTCTCAGCCCTGCTTTTCATACTTGGTCTCATTTATTCATTTATGGTGACTCCAAGAGAACTGTGGTTTGCACCCAGCCTTGTGCATTTTTTTTTGGGGGGGGGGGGTTTGGTGATTTCTGGTTTGCATTTTTGTCTTCCCCCTTGGTGGGTGATTTTATTTGTTTTATACCCTGTAGGCCATCTGCTGTTCGATAAGGTGCCCATATGGTTCTGTCACCAGGGCGTTCGAGTTCTAGTAGAGCCTCTTGGTGCTTCATCCCGTAAAAAAACCTTCTGTCTAGTGGGTTTAAACGACTGGACTGTACACATCTGTTGATCTACCAGGCATTTTGCAGGCCCTGGTCAGTAGGTGGCGGCATCTATACACTGACTGCCTTGTTATATGCAGTTTGTGCTGCACATCCTTGTTGCTCCTTTCTTCGGGTGTAGTGCATTCTACTCTGAGAGGGCAGCTTACAGTGTCCTTGTCTTATTTTCTTCCTTGCCTTAGACTTTGTGAGTGATATTCCTGGCTCCGGAATTCATACATGTATATGTTTGGGTTTATGTACATCCTGCCCCCCCGGTGTGTGTGTGTGGGGGGGTTAATCATTTATATTATGTTTTTTTTTTTTTCATCTATCAGTTTTCTTTTCTGTTTCTTGTTTTGAACATGGTGCTTGTTTTACACTCTTGCTAACAGAACTGATGTAGTTAGAGTGCCAGTGATGGTTAGCCTTCTCTAGCATGTGGTGTCTCATATGAGCCAGTGCCGATACCATGGTCAGCACCCTTGCAAAAAATGGGGTTATAGCACATCTGGCCCTACGACCAAAGAATGTGACACTCTAGAAAAGATTGTTGAAGCTGTGGCTGTGATGATATGACTTTACGTCACCATGGGTTGCCCCAGCTAGGTCAAAGTTTTTTGAGTGGTCCTGACACCAGCTGCTTATAGTTCCAAAGGTTTGGCTTTATGGAGGAGATTTTCTTAAATATTTCCTGTTCTATGATCCCAACAGGATCGTAGCAGACTGTCTTCTGAACCCTTTCCACCCACCACATACTGGTGATTTAGATCATTGTAAAGCTATGATTCACAATTTTTAAATTATATACAGCATTATTTAGGCTAAGAACCTTAGTGTGAAAGCACTGAGGCAAGGGTTACCCCAAAGGGCATTGGCCGGGAAGCCAAGTTTCAAAGAAATACAAAATCACACATACCCTCATGATGCAAAGCATCATGGGCTGTATATGCAAATCACCACAAAATATTATGCTGGTTCAACTTTAAGCAGAAATGCATGGTGCCGAAAGGCCTCTGACACAGTCTGCAAAGGATGCCAACAGAAGACACACACGTGTTTCGTCCTACCAGGACTCATCAGTGTGCCTCATCTGTATGACACCTCAGTGGAATGAATCAGCTACCCTAAGTTGGACTATCTGGGTTGGGTTGAGGTGAGCCCAATAAAAACAAACAAAAAAGCTAACAGACCAAGTTCTTTGTCTTCTAGCTTATTTGTTTTTATTGGGCTCACCACAACCCAACCCAGATAGACCAACTTAGGTTAGCTGATTCATTCCACTGGGGTGTCATACAGACGAAGCTCACTGATGAGTCCTGGTAGGACGAAACAAGTGTCTGTCTGTTTTGTTGGCACCCTTTACAGACTCAGAGGCCTTTCGCTACCATGCATTTCTGCTTAAAGTTGAACCAGTATAATATTTTGTGTTTATTTGCATATATAGCCATGGTGCTTTGCATTATGGGGTATGTGTGATTTTGTATTAATTAGGCTGATGGATTCAGAGACCATCCATTATAGTCGCAACAGGTTTATCAAAGATGACAGCAGTCCATGGTTGTCTCATGGCCACTCTACAGTCTGATCAATGATTTACAAAAACATTTTACGTGAACTTGTGGTTATCCATGTTTATTCTGAAGTAGTGCTGTCAAATGCAGCATTCGGTGTTCATTTGTTCCAAAAAAATCATTTAGAAAGGGTGCGCAAGTAATCAGAGTAAAGATCTGACTTTGGTGCAGAAGTTCTTCCGTCCTTTATTAGACCTCTGAGGAGAACCCAGGATTACTGAATGTATTCGGGCATTTCTACCTGTGATATTTTTCTAGCTTTTTTTATTTCATGTAAGAGTTTTGATATAGGTTCCTGTCACTTTTTTTAAGGCTGTCTATATTGGTGCTTTATCACGATTGAATTAGGTTGGCTGTGTGAAATTAGGAGGGGGCAGTTTAACTTTGGTGGTGGTGCAGGTAAATGTTCGTTCGTGATTTTAGCCCATAAGAGTGTGAAGCAAGCTGTCGGTTAACCAGGGCAAAATACTGCCTGAACAGCAGAGATTACTGATACCAAGAAGGAAAGGCCTCGGGAGTGGATCTGCTGCAACTTTAAATTGGAGTAACGGTGTGGGGCAGCAGCTGACATGGCAAACCATCATGGCATGCATCAGGAAGAAAAAAATATACTCACTGTAGTAATGTTGTTTCTTCTCTGGGATCCTCTCGCTGTGGTTTCATTCTGTGCATCAGTTCCATAGACAGATGCCCCAGAGACTGATGTTATTCTAATAAAATGATTTAGAATAGGAGTTTGAAAAACTCTGCAGCCACTTTCCATCCTGGCAGTTGTCATATTTGTTTTTTTTTTTTAGCCAGTGTGGACTGGTGGCTAGTGAATCTAGCTAACAAGACTACCAAAAATGTAATGCACATTTTAGATATTGGGGAGGGGGTGAAGGCACCAATTAAATTAAAGCAGACATGTAAATGTAGAAAAAACAACTTACAGTAGTAGAGAAAAACGTCATTAGTAATGCTCAAGCAACTGGAGTGAAACGGATTATAAGAACCTATTTTCAGGTACTGGAAGGGGAAGTAGGGTGGGAGTGTGAAACCGTAGTGAGGGGGTCCTGAGAAGAAGCAGCATTACTGTGGTGAGCATTTTTTTCTTCTAACCACAGTAATCCCTCACTCATTGTTTCACCCAGTGCAAGACTGTACAGCAGTGCCTTGGGAGGCTGGGTCCAGAACCCACTTTTGAAAAAGTTTCTGTAATACAGCATTTCCACAGCTGGCATCTCTTCTGGGCTGTATGAACAGACAGTAGTGCTTTTGAAGGCGAGTGCTGAGTGTGACGCTCTGCCCCTGTTTCTGGTTACCTGTATGATATTTATCTTATGAATGAATGGTCTGTGTATGAAGTGTCAGTATGTGAAAGATTTGGCCTTTAACTTTCAAGGTCATTAGCTAAAACCACAGGATGTTGTAAAACAGACCAGAAGAACCAGTTAATGAAGACTTCCTTACAGAACAGTATTTTATTACCTTTTTATGACCTGCCCATGCTTTTGAAGTTGAAACTAAATGAGTTTTATGATGTTACAAGAGACAGGGAAAATGTGCTAGTTCCTCTTCTTTTAGCATATAACCAGACATGAAAGTCATAAAATCCCTCGGATCACACTAGCACAGGAAATCAGCCTGAGGACATGAATGTGGGATTGTTAAATTCAAAGAGAAAATGTTTAAAGTCTGTCATATTTGGGAAATGGCTAGTACAGATTTTTCAAAGCAATGACTCACATCCTCAGAGACACTTATGTCAAAGTATCTAAGGGAAGTTCTAGCTGACCTCATCCAAAGGGGGTGGGGACAGATGGAGTTAAAAATGAAACCTTGGATATGGGATGGTGCCGTATGATTCTAGACTCTGACTGGGAAAGCACTTAGAAAGGTAATAGCTAGAAAGTAATTATCTGTAGTAGGAGTGTTTGTTCTGAAACTTCCTTTTTGTTTTACAAGATTGTAAGCTGTATGATATATTCTGTATTTAATTTTACCATTTTAATCATATTTTAGTAAATAACCAGTTCTTTGAAATACTGCCTGGGTGTCTTAATTTCTTTTTGCATGTGATGCATGTGGGGTTAAGTCTGACAGCTGTTAAAAGGCTTGATGGTGTTACTAAGCTTGGAAAAGGTAAGAATATACCTAAGGTCTCTTATAGAGTTTTAAGGGTTCATTTTAGAGACCAGGCTGGGTGCCCCTAGCGAAAGATTGTATTGCAGTCCCGAAGAGGGTACATATCTGAGCCTGGAATTGGGTATGCTAGAATAAGGTTCCCAGTTTGAATACCTCCAGAACTTGAGGCTAACAGGTGATTCGGACCCAAAGCAGACAAGAGGGTTACCCTGTCTGTTACCTGTTCACACTATTGCACGCTGAGGTTGGCACTGTGAGAGCAGAGGGCCTGACCTGCAGAGTGCGTTTGTGACACTGTTTTCCAGATGACTGCTTTGCAGGTAGCTAATAAAGGGATGCCCCTTGAGGATGTGACAGAGGCAGAGGTGTCTCTTGTGGAGTATGCCTTTAAGCCTCTTGGCATTTTTCCTGCTTTTAATAGCAGAATTGAAAGTAAGAGACCTCTTGGAAACATAGGTAACAAAAAGCTGTGTGGCTTTTTTTTGATCCAACATCTTTTGTCCAGTCCATTTTTATTTTTTATTTATTTCAGTTTGGGATTAATACCGTAGCTAATTAATATATGGTATTAATAATAATGGTATTAATACCATATAGCTGCACAGAACTCGTTTCAAGTCAAGGCTGTGCAATATTTGTTCACCTGGGCTGGAGTGCTCTGGGTAGAGCACAGGAAGTGTTAGACTGGTTCAGGTGAAAGTCAGACACCACCTTGGGTAGGAATTTCCTGTTCTAAGGATTACTTTATCACTGGAAGATTATGTAATTTGGCTCTTGGCTCTGTGCAAAGGGCTTGCAACTCACTCACCCTCCTAGCTGAAGTTGTGGCAGTTTCCACGTGACCTACTTTGCCAGCAGTGTCCATAGGCTCAGATAGAGCTTCCATAAGCTGGGCAAGGCAGACATTGAGATTCCATGATGGAATTGGGTCCTTTAGCAGTGGGAACAAGTGACTGAGGCCTTTTATAAAAACCTTTTGAAACTGGATTGAGAGGCTTGTGACTTTCCCTTGCTTGCTGATATGTAGGCTGATACTGCTGCTGACTACACCTTATGTTGATGGTCTTAAGCCCAATGACTGTGGGTGTACCATGTATTCCAAAACTGTAGGTAACTCTGCCTCTATTAGGATTATTCTTTTGGGGGATATGCCAGTAAGTAAATCTCTTCCATTTAGGAGTATGTTTTCCTGGGTGTTTGCTTCCTTGAAGCTTTGAGCACCTGCATAACTTCTTCGAGAGTATTCTAGTTCCTCAAGAACCTTGCCCTTAGGTGTAGAGTTTTGAGGTTTGGGAATGCTATCCTGTCCTGGGATATGGTCAGCAGGTTTTGATTGGGGGTTTTCTATCGAGGGTCAGCAGAATTGAATAGTTCATCTGGTCCAGTCTGTAGCTGTTGGTATCACTGTCACAGATTTGCTCCTGAGTTTCAGGAGAACTTTCTCAACGAATGGAAATGGAAGGAAGGCATACAGGAACTTAACTTCCCTGTCCAATCTAAGACTAGTGCATCCTCTGAGATTCTCCCTCTGGCTGGTGATCTGCAGCAAAATTGTGGAAGCCGATTATTTTCCCAAGAAGCTAATAGGTCTGTCTTGGGAGTACCCCACCTTCCGGACACTGGCCAGAACATGTCTGTTAGAGGCAGATTGTGATTTCCCTTACTGGTTCTGCTTAAAGAATCTACCTGGACATTGTCTTTGCCTTGCAAGTGCTCTGCATGAATGTCTGCTTCTAAGGTGTATGCCAGGTTCCTGATTCTCATTGCTTCTGTACACAGTTTTGAGGATCTTGTCCCTCCTTGCTTGTTTACATTATACATCATTGTTTGTTGTCTGCTCTGATTTAGACACTGACCCTGGAGCGTGGAAGAGAAAAACTGCATTGCTGGTGGCACTGCCCTGAAATCCAGAAGGCTGTGTTCCAGAGACTCCTGTGGACTCTATGTGCCACCCACTGTGAGGTCTTGTAGGTGGGCTCCCCACCCCAGGAGTGAGGCATCTATAGTAAGGATACTTGTTGGCGATTTTGTTTTTGTCAAAGGAAGGGACCGCCCTCTCTAAGATTGCTTTCTTCCTTCTGCCACTCTAGTGACCTTACCAGTGCTTTTGTCACTCACATAAGCTTTGAGAGTGGATCCTGGCTTTGAGCCTGATCGTTTAAGTGGTGGTTATCTCTCATTTGGAGCCAGGCCTATGGGACCACAGCTGTTGATGTGGCCATGTGTCGTAGTAATTGCAGGAAGTCCCTTGCAGGTCTTGGCTGACCTGTCATGAAGGACTCTGCTTTTGCTATCACAGCTGAACCTGTGGCCTGCCGGTGGAAAGCTTTCCTTTGTAAGGGGTTTAGATCTGCTTCTATGAAGTCCAGTACTTGAACAAATCTATTTGGGACTTCTGCAGGTTTATCAGGAATCCTCCAGGGTGCATTTTACAGTTTGTAGAGAGCACACTGTCTTCTGTTTTCCCTGAGACTAGCCACTCATCCAGGTAGGGAAAAACTATCACACCTTGTCTTCTGAGGTGTGATGCCACCACCGTCAAGCACTTTGTGAATACTCTTGGTGCTGAAGTGAGGCCATAGAGAAAAGCTGTGAACTGGTATTGGCAGTTCCCTGGTTTGAACCTGAGATTTTCTGCTTAATGGAGATCAAACATGGGTCACCACTCCCCATTTTTCTTGTGGGTGAGGAAGTACCTTGAGAATAGGCTCTTTCCCCACTGAGAGACCATGGAACTTTTCTACAGCTTTTGTTGCGTATTTTTTTTAACTTCCAGTTCCAGTAAAATTCATTCTGTGGGAGGGTGTGCAGGAAAATATTTGTGTTTCTGCAGTCTTGGGAATTTTATGAACTAATGAGACAGTCCGAGGCTCACTACCTCCAGATGCCATTGGCTGAGATATTTACCCATTCCTGAAGGTACTGAGCCATTCTCACCCCACAAATTCTTTAGCATCTATTGATAGAAGCAGTATGCCAGCTGGGTTCAGCTGCCCCGGAGGAGGAGTCGTCGATGCAAATGAACAAAGCATTGGCCAATCAGGATACAGTTAGAGTGCTGCCTGCAGTCAGCCTGAAGGACCTCAGAACTTTTTCTCAGCTGAACTGGCAACACTGCCCTGGAGCTCTTCTCTTCAGAGATCTTCCTGCGCCATTTTCTTTATTTTTGAGTGCTGCTTTAAGGTATTTTGTATATTTTCTTCATTTTATCTATTTTTACTACATCTGCACTGGGTTCCACGCAGTTGCTGGATTTTTTCATTTTTTTCCTGCTTCGGTGTTTTTTTCTGAAGTAAAATTCGCCCGTGCGCACGATAAATTGCGTCATTTTTATTTAATTTGTTAGTTTTAGTATTTATCTGGTTTTTAACGCTTTTAGGTAAAATCATTGATTTTTTCATCTAGCGCTGTGCATTTTTTCCGTTAGTGCACCAAGCTAAATTCTAGGAAACCTTTTTCTGTGTTTAAATTCAAATGATTAATATTTGAAGGGTAATCCCCTCTCTTTGGGGTGAGACTCTCTTGTTTGCTGTGCAGTGGGCTTTAACGAGAGGTGTGGAAGTGTTTGTTTCTTTCCTCTTTGTGGAAAAAAAAAAAAATCTCATAGTTGATTTTGATTTGTTTAAGCTTTGGCCTTACTATTATTATATGGGTTTTTAGTCTACCTCCCCCTCCTCTAAAAGCGCTGAGGAGGGTACCTCGAGTTAACACAAAAGAAATGACAAGTCCCCTCAGGACTTCTGTTATTACAAGTCTGGTTCTGTAGTAGTTGTTTCTCTGTCCAAGCCTTTAATTTGAAAATAGGTAGGGTGTCCTCTTCCCTGCACAAAGGTAGAGATTAATCTCCTCTGACCCTCCCTCCTGAAGGACTTAGGGAGACATCAGGGGTTGATAAAATGATGTCCTCTGCAACTGAATTTCTGAGAGCTTGGCAGTTACTCCTGACTTTAATTTTATGGGTGTTTCTCGGCTCCTTCGGGTCTGAGTATTCCTCTCCTTGTTAATCCTTGTTGTGATTATTATTAGTAATTTAGGAGAGGATTTTTCCTTAATGATCTCCTCTCGGGGCCCATTAATTCCAGTCGGTCACCCTGAGGTTGATTTAGGTTATGGTATAATGAGGCATATATATATTCGTCCGGTGGACTCCCGGGACTTTTCCCCTCCAGGATGACACTGATAAAGAGGTGGAGGACGCCGACTTCGTAGATGTGGTGGTTGCTCTCCTCCAAAGAAGTTGACAACTCTCTGAAGACTCCTACAGGTAGGTTCTGGAAACCCCTCCTCCTCTTTCGGGTTTGACAGAAGCATTCAGATGAATTACCAGCTCGGTAAGTGTTCTGCTGTTTTTATCTGTACACTTTTAGATTAAAGAGAGTTGGTGCAAACAGCGGCCGGCTTCTCAGCCTCGTGTCACTGTCTGCTTTCCCTCCAGAGATAGACTTTAGATAATCATATACCATGTGCAAGAAATTTTTACGTAATGCCTTTAACCTTTTTAGCATACGCTATTATATGTTAGGAGTGTTTGATACTTCCTATCCTTGCCATAGTGCGACATCTCTTGAGCACTAGTCACAAGGAGGTTTCCTGGAATACCCAAGTGGCATTTAGTAGCACTATGCTCTCACAGTTAGTCATAATGTTACAGCTTCTAGTGTCTTGGCATAGGTCATTTTCCTCAGGCTTGCCTGTCTGAAAGTTCCAGCCTTTTGGGTTTATGTTTTGGTGCAAATTTGGTTGGTCTTTATGTCAAACTGAAGCTGACAGGCACGTATGGTCGAGTTAAACTCTCCTAGTACTCAGTTAAATATAAGCGTTCCATCCCCAGAAGCCTCAATGGGGGGATTTGGGTAGGAATTATTCTCCCTTTAACCCTTTTTTCCTTCGCCAACACATTAGGAAATTTCCAAATGTGAAGTTTTCCCACGGGTTTAGGCAGGAATGCTCTTTCATGCCTGATGACCCCTTTTTTCTTCAGTTACTTTTCTTCCTGGTTCAAGTTTTTACCCCTTCTTTGGTTGGTTTAAAAAAAAAAAAATTAAAGGGAGATAGATATATGCAGATATTAACATTTAAATATATATATAAATATACAGTATATCTATGTGCTTGATAAGTAAATATCTAAAGTTTACCTCCAAATGCTGCATTCTCTGTTGTTGTTCAGTAGCATGTCAGCAGTGGTAACTAGCTCACCAGAACCTCGTGAGGGTCAAGGTCGTGAAAGGGTTCCCTCCTGCTTGGGAGTTGGACCTATTTCCCAGGCTATTACCTGAATCTTAATGATTTGCTGTTCCCTATTTTCCTTTATCAGTTTTCACAACCTGGGGTCAGGATGCTTCCTTGACTCAGGTCTTTCTCTTGCAAATGTAGGGGATTTTTCTTGTCTCCTTCGATACATTCTGTGTTCTCAGTTTCTTAGTACGGGTTTTTTTCTCAGGCAGTTTTACTCCATGCCGTTTAGTCTGCCTCCAGGATGTTCTCAGATACGGAGTAAAAATCAGGTTGTTCTCCAGCTGTATGGGTAGGTCGGTGGTTTCCACCTGAAGACAGGGAATCTCTGGTTTCCCTTATCAGAGGCTTGGCCGACCTTAGTCAATTCCCCTTGACTTTGGTTTTCAAGCCCTAAGTCTGACATTTAGTTTCCTACAGTCTCGAGGGTTCTTTGCACCTACTAGACAAAAGTCCCCTAACTATTTAAATCTCGGCATCTCTTATGGGGCAATGTTCATCTCTTGCCAGACAAAGCTCTTTCCTTGCATGGGGTGCATGATGTTGTCATTAAAGTCCCGGGGGCTAGGCCTCTAGGTTAGATTCCAAATAAGAGAATTTTTCGTGAAGCTTGAACCCTGTTACAAGCTGGACTGGTGTAAGGAAACGGTGAATTTACACCTTTCCTCTTCAGATCTTCGGTACAGAGGCTTCCTTCCAGTTCGCGCTTCCCTTCGGGGTGTTCCATCATTGGGTCTTGGTTTCTGAGAGACTCCTTCTCTCTTTAGTCCCTGGAATCTCAGAGCATCTCTATCAGGCCTGCATTTTTTCAGTCCAGAGACCATTTAGTTTGATATATTTCTGCCCTGTATCACACTAACGAGCATTTGGGACACAGGGCTTCCAACTTCTCTGCAATAGCTATGAGTTGTGATCTCTAGTTGGCTTCTTTGGAGGTTCTTAGTCACTCATCCATCTGTTGTGCAAAGACAAAACACTGGCAGGGCCACCACAAGTGGGCCCTTTGGCAGATCCTCTAAGCCGCAATAGTCAGGGCCACAGCAAGTGAGCCCTCAGCACACAAGTCCTGGCCACATCATTCAGGGGAAAGGTGAGGTCCAGATCTGAATTTTCGCCTCCAGCCCGAACCTCCAGTTTTTTCCTTTTTTCCTGGTGCAGGCCCCAGCTCGGGGTTCCATCCATCGGATTTTCTTACCTCAAGACTGGCCTGCGAAGTTTTTCTCTCTCCTTATATCCCTCGTTTCCTAACTTCCTCTCTAGTTAAGGTATCAGCCACCATGATCCTGGTGGCTCTGGACAGTCTTGGTATTTTCGGAAAAATCAGGAGTAGTGTTTTTCTCAGCTCACCAGTTTTTTCTTCTCAAGGCCTGGTTCCTGAGAGGCTAGATCTCTTCAGAGTCCCTGTATTCAAACAAGGCCTGGAACGTGTGTGTGTGTGTGTGTGTGTATATATATATATATATATATATAATGTGTGTGTGTGTGTATATATGTATTTTAGAGGCAAAAAACTCAATTTAATGCATTAGTTAGGGTTGTTCCACAGCGACAAAAGTGAGGAAATTCGCTGTTAGGGTTGAAAACCCCAACTCTGAATTCATCCCCCCCCCCAGCACCACACACACACACACTCAAGTATGGGGGAGGACCAAGTCAACACAACCAATGACAGACATCCAGCAGCAGGTGACAGACATAACAAACAATTGTCTAAATGTACTACCGGACATCCCCACCCACCTGACCAGGTACTGCATGCTCAGTGGAGATCAACAGCAAAACTGAGGCCATGTACACCAAATGTACACATCCCTGATTGCAGCTGCACACAACATACCACACTTAGTAGTTGCATGGCCTTACCTACCGATGCCCCACACCACACCACAACTGGTACTGTGCCGTTATTCAGTATAAATGCTGAAGGTGCATGATGACAGTTGTAGAAAGGTTTTAACACTAGTGAGTATACATTAAGAGAAGCACATAAATTAACTACAAGACACTAGCATGCTCAAGATAAAAGTAGTGAAACATTTAGTAGGTGATTTACATAGTAGTACATTTACTGCAATGGTTTACTCAACATAGAGAGGCTGATGTAACGTATGGAAAAGCATTGCCTGTTCAACGCTGTGAAATTCGTACTGCCAGTATCACATGCATTCTTACTGATGGGGTACTGCTGATGTACATACATAGACCTTCAGTGTGTTTCAATACTAAAGATGCAGTAAGTATTCTTTGTAAGAAACATTGTAATTGCATGGATCAGGCCAAGCAACTTCTAAATATCATAGCACTACTGAGCCAACAATGATGTACCTGTATCGGAGATGTATATAGGATAGATTTTCCTGTAGGCACTTACTGAGTATGTTGTACCTGATAAAGACAGTCTCATTGCATCTGTGATGACTAACTTATTCAAATAGTAATACATTTACTATTGTTGCAATGAGTGATCTATGCCACTTATGGACACAGTGTGATTTTTTTTTTTTTTTTTAACAGTTGTTTCATACTCAGGCTGCATGCCTACTGTTTGGGTTTGCCACACTTCTGTCACTGATGCTATCAAAGTGACAACTATGTTAATTGTGGTACAACAGGAATCCAGTAGGTATGGTGTAGATATAAACAGAATGTCTTTTAGTATTGCTTTAATTCACAATGGGGTAAGTGTACTAGGACAGCAGGGATTATCCTCTATCACTGACTCTGTCAGTTATAATCACACTAGGGTTTCGATGACTGTAATGATCAAGTTACACTGTTCATCTTCATGAGTTCATATTCACAGCCATTCTCCAGTAACTAGACAGTGTGGTGGCAACTGGGTGGGACACTGTGTTTGCAAGCTGCTGCAGTGCCTAGCAGAGGAGAGTATCTACTCATAAAGACAATTAAGCAATAAGGCATGACCAACAGTTATGTTAAATGGTCTGTTAATCACCCCTAGGGGTTTAATGTTGAATGAGGCATAGCGAAAGTGCCACATGTCGCTAGACAGTGATAAACTGACCATTAACATAATACCTGGGAGTAGCTGCTATCATAATAAAACTGTTTTTAAACAACATTAAACCATGTTCATCATATGGTTAGGCTCTACATGTATGTTAATAAAAACTAAACATAAGGCTGTTACAATGTTTACAGTCAATTAGAAGCTGCATTTCCCAAACCCTTGTTATAATCAGAGATATTATACCTGTACAACTCCTTGGTTTTGCTGAACTCTATTGTCAGGTGGCCCACCACAAGTGGTGTGGTCTGGTGTGCATAACGTAGGTACATGCAACTACTAAGTGTGATGCGTTGTATGCAGCTGCAATCAGGGATGTGGACGTTTGGTGTACATGGCCTCAGTTTTGCTGTTGATCTCCACTGAGCATGCAGTACCTGGTCAGGTGGGTGGGGATGTCTCGTAGTACATTTAGACAATTGTTTGTTATTTCTGTCACCTGCTGCTGGATGTCTGTCATTGGTTGTGTTGACTTGGTCCTCCCCCATACTTGAATGTGTGTGTGTGGTGCTGGGGGGGGTGAATTCGGAGTTAGGGTTTTCAACCCTAACAGTGAATTTCCTCACTTTTGTCGCTGTGGAACAACCCTAACTAATGCATTAAACGAGTTTTTTGCCTCTAATTTCCCTTCTTTTTGAGAATGATAATGAGAAATAGTAAGATATGTATTCGGTGGCGGGGCGTGGGGCCCAAAGGGCCCTCCATCTATCTTGTGCATAATGTAGACAACAGCATAAACAGAAATGCTAACAGTGGCACACATGGTAACACAAGCGGAATGAGAACAGAAGAATGCTGCGCTGCGAGTGGCGTGAAGCGAGGCGATGTGCCACGTGATGTCTTGTCACATAGTAACATGGTGCTGTAAATGGAAATGTCCAATGGGCATGGTGAGCATAAAGTGAAACAGAAAGAGAAACAATACGGTACACACAAATGGCAAAAATAACAGAAACACAAGCATGAAGTAAGCGCAAAGGATGATGCGTGGTGGCATTGGGGTGTGCATTGGGATCATCAGCCCTAACTCTCACCCCATGACATGTATAAGCAGCAAGTGATAGGAGAATGGGGTGAGTTAGGACCCACGATCCCAATGCACACCCCAGTGCCGGTTGGGGGAGTGGGTGGGGGTGCAAGGGGGGTTTTCAACCCTAACAGCGAATTTCCTCACTTTTGTTGCTGTGGAACAACCCAAGCTAATGCATTAAACAGAGTTTTTTGCCTCTAATTTCCCTTCTTTTTGAGAATAACGAGAAATAGTAAATGTAATGCAGCGGCGGGAGCGCGGGGCCCAAATTGTCTTGTGGCATACTAACAGGGACAGCAACGCAAACAGAAATGCTAACAGTGGCGCACATGGTAACACAAGCGCGAATGAGAACAGAAAGGGTACCGCACGTGGTGGCATAGACGGGAATGGTCTGCCATGTGATGTGTTGTCACATAGTAACATGGTGCCTGCAAACAGAAATGTCAGTGGGCATGGTGACGTAAAGTGAAACAGAAAGATAAACAGTACTGTAGACAGAAATGGCAAAATAACAAGCATAGCGTAAATGAAAGCGCAAAGGATAGCACATGGTGGCATAGCGTCAGCGGTAGAGTGAAGCAGTGCCGAGACACATAAGCGGAAAGGGCAACAGTAACAGTAATGTAGCGCACAGGCTGGTTTTCCTCAAAACCTGCATAGAGACAGTGAGTACAAATAATGTATGCATAATAATGAGTATAGGCGCAGAAAATGAGATCTTGGAATACTAAATACATTATATCTCAGGAACCGTCTGACGTGAAAAAAAAAATTTAAAAGTCATTATTTACAACTGTCCTGGCTAATTTGAATGGGGCTGAAATTTTCCGACGAAAAGTCCGTCTCTGCCTCGTTTCGAGATACAGGCCCTGAAAACGGCGAGGACGCTGTAATGTTATCCTATGGGGAAAAAAAGAAAAGTTCAAGCGCCATAACTTGCCTCCCTGTAATGTTTTTCACCAAACCACTGAAAGGCACATCTGTGGGCTGTTGGCTGTGTTCCCTCAACTTTCAGGAAAAAGACCAAACCATTATTTTGCAGCAGGGATCCAAAGGATTTCTGTAATCGTCGGCGCCGTAATGTTATCCTATGGGAAAAACCGTCAACTTTGGAGTGCCGTAACTTTGCCGCGTGTAATATTTTTCAATACAACACTGAAAGGCACATCTGTGAGATGTCGCTCGTTCCTCAAATTTCAACCCAAAACTCCCAGCGGTTCTTTTGCAGCAGTGCCAAGAATTACTGTCACTGTCCCACAGATGGAAAACTACTGTAACTAATGTAAAGCTTCTCAAAAAAGTTCGACACTTCGTGAGCATGAAAGTAATTTGCGAAAGTACTTTTTCCAGAAATTTGAAAAACATATTTCTGGGGTGTTTTACCACAAAATAAAGACATGGCAAGCATCCTCGGGGTCCGACTAGGTGAATACAAAAAGACTTAGGTTGCTAGAGGGTCCCAAATTTAAATGCCAACCATTTTTCTGATCACCAACTGAAAACAAAATGGCCGATTTGCGAAAGTAACAGGCCCATTTGCGAAAGTAAAAATGCATTTGCGAAAGTGTTGAACTTTTTGTTAACTTTTCCCATTGACTTATAATGGGAAACTTTTTGAATAACTTTTGAACCGTTTAATATTTTTCCACGAAATCTTTGAAAGGCATCAGGGACCCGGCTACGTTCCTTGAAGATTTGGACGGTCACCTAAACCGTCACGACCTGTAAGCGCGACCGTAGGAATTCCAGAAAAAGCGTAGCATTTTGCAGATCGGCTTAATAACTCCGCGGCTGTATATCCGACCACTGCGAAACTTGGCAGATCCCAAGGCCTATGGTTCTTGATCATGTATTCCAAATTTCAGCCAAATCTGTCAAGCGGTTGCAAAGTTATTAAGGTGCAAAATTCAGTGTTTAACATAGAAATGGCTCCTCAACCCTAACTTGGTAGCACTACCGTGCTACCATAATGTTGTGTGTGTGTGTGTGTGTGTGTGTGTGTGTGTATGTGTATGTATGTATGTATATATATATATATGTATATATATATATATATATATATATATATATATATATATTATATATATATATATATATATATATATATATATATGTGTGTGTGTGTGTATGTATATACGCACATGTATATATACCCTGCAGCTTAATCTGGTTCAAGGTCAGTTGGCATTCATCTGTATCCCCCTCTCCCGGGTCACGCCTGAAAATAGGCAGCATTTGTCTAGTGCACTTACCTATATATATATATATATATATATATAAGTTTTAGTATCACGAAAGCCTCAGTTTTTCTAGGGGAAGTGGCTTTCCCCCTGGGTACAAGGGCAAGAGCCTAGAGTTTTTCAATCCTCTCGTGACCGGATTATTTAGTTCATTTCCAGGCATTAGTGTCTTGGACTTTAAACTAGTTTCTTCTTTGTGACTTGTTTTCTGTAAAAGTATAAAGGTTTTTATTTTCCTTCCAACAGTGGGACAGTAGGCCTCTTTTCTTTGGGAATACACCTAACGGTTACTCGGATTCTTTTTTCGTCAGGCAAGAGAAATATGTCTTTTCTCAGACCATTTCAAAGAATTCCGCAAAGGGCCATCTTCAATTCCAGACCCTTCTAGGGACTGGAGTTTTTTTCCCATGGAACACAAACCTCTAAGTTCAGTTTTATGGGGTGTCCCTTTGAATCTGTGGAAATTCTGTCCTGAAGCGAGTAACATCGAAGACCATTTTTTCTCCTTGTTTTCCTCTGTCAGATGTTTTTCAGAGTTTCAGGTTGTTCTCTTAGGCCTTAACCTCTCAGTGCCTTTATGAACAAGTTAGTCTGCTGGATGGATAGAAATTTTTTTTTCCAAGTGTTCTACCATTTCCTTCATCAATCCTTTTTATCTGCCTGTACTGCTCTTAGGCAAGTCTGTCTAGGCTATCCCAACCTGCTTGGATGGGGCATGAATTAGTTCTGCTGGTCTGCGTCAGCAGTCCTAGCAGTTCAGGTTCTTCATTATCATATTTTCCTTTCCTGCGTTTTTGCAGAAAAGGAGAAACCAGTGACCAAGAGTATTTTCCAGTGGGACTGTTTTCCCGTATTTCGAGTCTGCTTCATTAAAGCTGACATTCAGCCCTTCTCGTGTTTAGGGCTTACTTACTGGAGACCAGCTGCTTCCTGGGCAGCATTCAAGACTGTATCCTTACCAGAAGTGTGCAGACCACGTATTTGAAATTTGCTTTTCACATTCAATAAGATCTTTCTTGGACATGTAGCCTGATAGGATGCCAATTTTGGCAGGATGGTACTTCAGAGCCTTTTCTTAAAGTAGGTTTCTGTGCCCTCCGCCCATACACTGCTTTGAAGTCTTTCTGTCAATAGATGCTAAAGAATTCGTGGGGTGAGAAGAAACAATTACTCACGGAAGTAATATTACTTCTTCCAGGGTATTCTTTAGCATTATTGACACTCCCACCCTTCCTGCCCTGGAAACCGGGTCTAAAGGCTCTGCTAGGGGATTTAACCAAATTTGACTGTCATTCGTTAGTGTGATTTAAAAAAAAAAAAATTCATAATAGTGGGTTAGGATATATAGTGGGTTATTGCTAGCAGTTTTTTTGCCCCTAGTGGGCACAGTTTTTGCTCTTTTTCAGCTTCGAAATGTGTTCTGAGGTCCTTCAGGCTGACTGCAGGTAGCACTCTACTCTAACTGTATCCTGATTGGCCAGTGCCTTGCTCATTTGCGTTGACTCCTCTTCTCTGGAGCAGCTGAACCCAGCTGGCATACTGCTTCTGTCAGTAATGCTAAAGAATACCCTGGAAGAAGTAATATTACTTGGTGAGTAATTCTTCCCAAAATCCTGTGGCAATGGATAGGCGAACAGGATGGAATCTTCAGTGGTTTTGCTTTGGCTGGAACTTTGATGCTGGTGCTGCTGCAGCAGTATACCTTGTGCCCCTGTAGTATTCCCTTTGTGGCTGATATTCGGGGAGCATATGGAGTATAAACACTTGAAGTAACCTCTGCCCCTTTCTCCTTTTCCATTGGGTCTATAGGAGGTAGGCTTTTCTTTCTGATTTATTCTTGTAAGTGGTCTTGTATTCTTCTGCCTTTTTTTTGTATATGTCTCTTGTTTTGTCACCAAGTGAATGTCCCACAAAGGGGAAATCCATGGCTTTGGTTTGGTTATCATGGGAAAGGATGGCAGTGTTTAACCAGGACAGTCTTCTTAAGGACGCTGCATGTGCTAGGTAGAATTCTAGCTGCTGTGTCATTAGTACCCACAGAAGTTTGGAAGTAGTATTTAGTGGTGTCCAGGGCTGACTTTGCAGTGACAACCAAGTCCTGCACCAGATCACTGTCTGCTCTATCGGCAAGTGCTAGAATTGTTGAAGAATGCTTTCTGGTACTGTGCGGTACATGCTGAATAAGCTGCCTGCCTAATGATCAGGAAAGCTGTAGTACAGTATAAAACTTTCTTGGCCATAGAATCCAGTACTTTGGAGTCCTTTCCTGTAGACTGTGCAGTGTGTGTAACTTTTGCTTTCACAAGCAGCAGTCTGTACTACACCTTGGTGATCAGGGTAGGCATACAGGTATTCTACCTCCTTTCTGTCCACATGGTATTTTTTTTATCAATCATTTTGTCAGTCTCTGCAGTTTAAGTTGGAGTAGTCATGACTTTTGATATGGCCCTCTTGGGGTACTTGTGTATGGGGACCAGCAACCTTCTTGATGGAGCCATACCCATCATGTCCGCCCATAAATACAGCATTCTCTTCATCCTCCTGTTTCCTAAGGGTAAATGTTTAGAGTATCAGACATGTGTGACAAATGAGGAAAATTAACAGTAGTCCTCATTATGGCCCTGGAGGTGAGTCACATCTTGCTCAGGTGCACCCTCTGATTCAATGGGATCACCTTGCTCCTCTTGTACATAGTATTCTTATTCCTCCTCTGCAGACAGATAAGCTTGAACCTGAGGAAGGAAGGGGGGGTTCATATCATCTACATTTCCTATAGCTTGGTTAGTTGGAAAATTGCCACATTTTGGATATGTCCATTGATGAGGAGATTTTTTCTTAGTCATCTGCCTGCTCCTTTCTTCTGTGTTCAGGTGGCATGGTAGTGAAATTTTTACTTGAAATGTCTTCCTGGCACGCATGGTTTAAAGTGTTTTTAATAAGGGTCTTTTATTCATATTTTTACCATCAGTGGATTCAGAGCTCCCACTTTTGGACACCCTCGTATCTGGTCCATCTTCACCATGACTTTCAGATGGCTGAGCAGCTTTTTTTGGGGCCAGACTTTACATCTTTTTTTGTTGCTGCATTTGAACATGAGGCAACAGAATCCTCTGAGTACTTTCCATCATCATTAGGAACTCACAGAGCCCTTATAATTTTTTGATGATGAGGCAAACTGAGATGCTATAATGACTTTTAATTTGCCATTTCCTTTTTTTTAATGATCTAATGATGCAAGATAAGGAATTCCATGACTAAATGACATAAATAATTCCTCAATTTCTAACTGAAAATGCCCACCCTAATATAACACAGGCAATTCTATGGGACGCTTTAAAAGCCACTATTCGGGAAATAATCTTATACTACTAAGAAAGGTAGAGAACGAGAGGTAAAATACCAACAGTTATCTGAAGAACTGTTAAGTTATCAACTGCCGTATAGGGATGGAGATCAGGCAGTTTTGCAAAAGATCAGGGAAACCAAGGCAGCCTTACAAACACTTTTGAATAAGATACAATAGGCGCTAGTGTATCTACGCCATTCCACGCATGAGGGGAGTTCACAGGGAACAAAAAACTGGCCTATAAATTACGCTCTAGAAAACTAACCTCTGCCATCTTAAAGATTGGACACCTGACAACAGGTGAGATAAGCCAAAGTAACTTTCATATTAATGAGGCATTTATCAAGTTCTGTGAACAACTGTACTCCGAGACGCAACAATCAATGGTGCTAGATCGAACAAAATTCCTCTCTCAGCTTAAACTCCCTCACTTAGATGAAGCACAGAGGAAATCCTTGGAGACTCAGATTACCCGTGTTGAGGTTTTGGAAGCTATCCGGAAACTCATAGTGGTCCGATGCCCAGGCCCAGATGGCTTTATACCGGAATGGTACCAAAAATTTTCAGATATCCTTCTCCCCAGTCTACATTCATTATACAATGAGGTGGCCAAGGGAGATTCCCTTCCCCCCCAATGGAATTTTGCCACTGTTTCCCCAGTTCCAAAACTGAACAAAGATTTCACAGATCCCACAGCATACCGCCCCATTTCAATTCTAAACCATGATTACAAACTTTTCACTAGCAGGGTTGTCATGGTATGAAAGTATGATGTTATGATAACTCGGTTGTGTGATACCGCGGTTATCGTGATACCGCGGTATAATGCATTCCAATGGGAAGACCTAAAATCTTCAAAAATAATGCAGTTTTAACCACATTTTACATGTAAAAGCAGTTAAAATACTAGTAAATGACATGCTATGAATTTAATGGGAGAAAATAAAGATGTCAAGTATGTGCAAGAGAAATATATTTTTTGACGGTCAGATTCCTCCTGACCTGATGAGCATGGAGCTTCGAGCACTAGAAGTAGATTTATATATATATATAATTGTTTCATTGCAGTCTGAAACGTGCGTGACATACGTACATAAGTAGTGTTTTATTGTACTCTTAGCTTACAGCACAAAATGCTACAATACCAAAAGTACTATACACAAATAGCACAGTGAGTATGAGTAGTAAGTTGTTTGATTTACATTTTTATTATGTTAAATTGCCAATAGCTTAAAGATGAGAGTTGAAGAATACGAAAGGAATGTCCAGTCACTCCACTCCTGGTGGTGGTGCAGACTAGCGTTGCAGATGCAGACAGAGTTGCACTTCACTGAAGTAGTGTGCTACTAGCTTTAGAAGCAGGCTCAGCAAGAGCACTACTTAGAATCAGAACAGTCCTGACTGGAAAATCAAGGCTCACTGTCTGGCTATGACTAGGCTGTGTCCCCCTCCTTCATCCTCACCTCACCGCCTGGGGCTCCCTCCAGGACCAAGTCCCCCCAGCCCCCTCAAGGTAAGTTAGTAAAAGTAATAATAAGTAGTGCAGATAAATTTGGAGAGATTTGTGTTCATATTTACTTTCTCAGTGTAGTACCCTACCACCACAACAAAACTCCTGTCTGCACTCACCATTCACTGTGTCCAAGACTCTTGAGTCCAAGCCAAGCCAACAGCCAGAGCCAATTGCTTGAGCTAAGCCAACTGTGAGAGATAGTGGCATTTAAAGGAATTAACCTATATTTGCCAAATTTCATATTGGCTGCCTGGCTACTTTTTTCCTTTTTTAATATACACGGATACACAGAAATGTGACGGCAGAGAAAGGCACCACGGCCCATCTAGTCTGCCCAACACCCTACCTCCCCCCCTTCTGTTATGCTTCCACCCTCTTTTCCCAACCCCTTAAATCTATCCCAAGCCCTCTTGAATCCCTCCACCGTTTCAGCTGCCACTACCACCTCTGGCAGCTTATTCCAAGCCTCCACCACCCTCTTCGTGAAAAACTGCCCCCTGACATTACATCTGTATTGCCCACCTTCCAGTTTGAGGCTATGTCCCCTCATGTTCACTCCCTTCTTCAATTTGAACAAGCTGTTACCCTCTACCTTATTTATTCCCTTGAGACACGTAAAGGTCTCAGTCATGTCCCCAGTCTCCAGAGGTACAAATTCAGCCCTTTCAATCTTCTCTCATAGGGTACATTCTGCATCCCTCGTACCATTTGGTTTGCCTTCTCTGCACCTTCTCCATCAGCTCAACATCTCTTCGTAGGTGAGGCCTCTAGAACTGCACCCCATACTTCAGATGTAGCCTAACCATAGTTCTGTATAATGGCATTAGCACCTTCCTCTTCCTGCTATTAAAACCCCTCGTAATGCAGGCCAACATTCCATTTGCCTTTCCCAACTCCCTGCTACACTGGCTGCCCACTTTGAGGTCACATGATACCCTAATCCTCAGGTTCCTTTCTGTTTCCTTCTCCTTAATCACCAACCCCCCAAGGGAGTAAGTTTCCCTCCTATTCTTCCTCCCCAGGTGCATCAGTGAGCACTTTTGTGTATTAAACTTCAATTTCCGGTGTCAGACCACCTCTCCAGGTCCTGCCTCATGGCTTGCACCCCACTAAGTGAATCCACCCTATTGCAGACTTTTGTATCATCTGCAAACAGGCACACCCATCCTTCCAGACCCTCTGCTAGGTCACTAACATAGATGTTAGAGTACTGGTCCTAGCACTGACCCCTGTGGTACTCCACTGGTCAGTGCCCGTTCCCTGGAATGTATCCCATTTACCACCACCGGCTGACTCCTTCCCTTCAGCCAGTTTTCCACCCACCTGTGATCCTGTTGTCCACCCCTAGTCTGTTCAGCATATGTACCATTCCACCATGCGGAACAGTGTCGAAGGCCTTACTGAAATCCAGATAGGCCACGTCCACTGCTCCTCCCTGGTCCACTATCTGTGTCACCCCATTGAAAAACTCTACCAGGTTAGTTTGACAGAACCTTCCCTTGGTGAAGCCATGCTGCCTGTCATCCTGCATGCCATTCATCTCCAAGTATTCTACCAACCTGATCTTAAGTAGTGTTTCCATTACCTTCCCCACTACCGAGGTAAGACTAATAGGACGGTAGTTTTTGACTTCGTCCTTCCGCCCCCCCATGTAGTGCGACCACCTCTGCCCTCTTCCAGTCCGTTGGCACCACCCCTGTGACCAAGGACAAGTTAAACAGCCTCGCTAGATGCAGTGCCAGTTCATCCTTCACCTCCTTGAGAACCCTTGGGTATATTCCATCAGGCCCCATTGCCTTGTCTACCCAGCTCTTCCCTTACTCCTTCAGCAGTGAATTCTGCCACAGCCACCTGCCTGTGGCTGTCACCCTCCCAACCCCTTTCTGGTCCCCTACCCTCCCTTTCCTCCATGAAGATTGAGGCGAAATAGCTGTTTAATGGCCCTGCTTTTTCGAAGTCCCCTTCCAGTATTCCATTCCCCCCTTAGCCTTCCAATCCCATTCTGTGCCCTCCTCCTTTCTCCAACGTACCTAAAGAAGGTTTTGTTCCCCCCTCCTTGCCTGCTTTGCTGTCCTCTCCTCAGTGGCCTCCTTAGCCTCCTTATCTTTTGTCCAGCCTCCTTTTTTTTCCCCTGTCCTCATCCTTTTGTGTCCTCCTGTACCTCTTGAATGCTCTAGTCTTCTCCTTGACCCCTAACGCCACCTCTCTAGTGAACCATAGAGGTCTTTTCTGTCTTCTGTTCTTTCTTACCCTTCTTATACATGAGTCCATGGCTTTAAATACCCCTCTCTTGATGGCAGCCCATAATTCCTCCACCCCCTGCACATTCCCTATCCTCAACATTTCTTCCCTAACTACCTTCTTCATTCCATGAAAGTCAGCCTTTCTGAAGTCCATTACCTTGGTTCTTGTCCTAACCCTCTCCCTGCCCGCTCTCACCCTGAACCTGACAGCCCTGTGGTCACTGGTACCAAGCTCTTGCCCCACCTCCTCCACACTGTTCCCATTTGTGAGGACCACATCCACCAGGTTTACACCCCTAGTGGGCTCACTGACCCTTTGTTGCAGGAATATGCCCTGAAGAGTCTCTAACATGCCCCTGCTCCTTGCAGAGATTGCTGTGTGGGCCTCCCTGTTGATGTCCGGAAGGTTTAAGTCCCAACTAGCACAATTTCCCCTTTCCGTACCATCCTCGCTACGGATTCTACAAAGTGTCTATCTCTTTCCTTCCCCTGCATAGGAGGCCTATAGACTACCCCAACACACAGGTTTCCCCCCTGTCCCCTGTCTGGGGTGACCCACATTCTCTGTTTCCCCCCCCCCCTCATCCTGCCCTTCCATGGCCCCAATCCCTTCCCTGATATGTAATGCCACCCCTCCCCCCTTCTCCTCCCGATCTTTCCTAAACAACCGATACCCTGGGATCACAGTCTCCAGGCGTAGTGCTCATTCCACCAAGTCTCACTCACTGCTACAATGTCTTGGTTCTCCTCCATCATGGTGGCCTCCAGTTCTCCCATTTTGTTCCCCAGGCTCCTGGCATTTGCAACCAAAGCCCTCCAACATGTAGCCCCATCTCGTCCTTCCCTACTGCTAAGTGTTTCCTTGATGAGTGTTGTGACTTGGAGGGGAGGCGGATGGCCTCTCTGCTGTCTCATGTAAGGCTGGCCCTGTCCTTAGCCACCCCCTCCCTTATTTAGTTTAAATTGAACTTCCTTGCCATGAGGTCCCCCAGTTTACTGTTTAGTGCAGCTGCCCCTGAAGAGCTCAGGTGCAGTCTGTCTTGGGCATACAGCCCCTCCTCCTCCCATGTTGAGCCTCAGTCACCTATCCAGCTGAACTCCATCTGACTGCACCAACCTTGTAGCCAGTTGTTGAATGTCCTTATCTTCTTTCTGGGTGTGTTCGCTGTTGGTACTGGCAACACCTCAGAGAAGGAAATGAAAGGAAAAAACGGTGTTTCTCCTACAGAACCTAGCAAGTTCCTCGAACCTTGCCTGTACCTCCATCAGATTGTTCCCTTACAAGTCATTTGTGCCCAGGTGAAACACCAGATGTGTCCTTTCATCCTGCTGCTTACCCCAGGAAGGAATATGATGCCTCAACTCCAGCACCGTCATCCCTGGCATGCACTGTACCCATACTGCATTGTGTTTTGCTCCCTTCCTTCCCCATTTTAGCCCCTTAATGATTGAGTCCCCCAAGAGTGCCACTCTACTGCTCCCTGCTTCCTGGGTGTCCTTTTGGACTCTAGCTTTGTGTCGTGGGGTTTGGCTCCTTTTGGACTCCTCCTCATGTTCCATCCTGACTTGGTCTCTGCCACTGCTCATCTTTTGTTCCCCATTACCTAGCCTATCCTGATTTTTAACCCACACCCAGCATCTGTACCTCTTCACCCTCTCCCTTTAGCCTTTCATCAGACTCCCCCCCCACCCCCCGTACCTCTTCATCCCTTGTACTTCTTCCTGGCTTCCTTCATCCCTGCAGACCTCTCCTGCTTCACTGCTTGAGCATGATCCAGTTTCACCACCCCCCCCAAAACTGCTCCTGGCCTTCCCTCGTCTGCATCACTGTGCGGTTGTGCCAACGTGCTCGATCCCCCCCTTCCAATTGTTCCTGTCCTGCCCATCTTTGCAGAAGGTTTTGAACCGTGCCCCACATGGGAAGTCTTCCTCCTTACCACCTGCTCTGTTGCATACTCCCCCCGCTGCACCATGCCTGGCGCATGCCCAGACTCTACTGCAGCTCCTACCTGTAGGGTTTCCTCAGTTCATTTCAGCCTCCCAGGGCTCAACTCCAGCTCTTCCAGTGCTTCCTTCCTGCCCTTTTCTTATGCCACAGTTACCCTAGTGCCACCTTTTGGTGTGTGCCTAATGTGCCTGTCCCCTCCTCCACCCCTTCTCCTGCATGTGATGTGCCTGCCCCCTCCTCCCTCCTTCCACTGCACCTGAGATCTTTCTCCTCACGTCCCCAGCCTCTCTGCACCCCCCTTCTCTGTCCCATGCCGGACCCCTTCCTCTCCAATGTCCTCGACTAGAATACCTAGGAGGGCAAAACTATTAGTTACTTCCACCCTTTGGCCCATTTCACCTATGCCTGCGTTGTCCTTCATACTGGGCATCTGTCTGCCTTTTCCTGAGCCTACTGTCTTCCATTCCTCCTGATCCCTGACTGACCCCTTTTGTCTAGCTACAGGCATCATTTTTGTGCCTTTAGACTTCCTGCTGTCAGTTCCCACTGACTCCTTTCCTCCTGTCTCGGGCGTTACTGTCCCAAATCTGGAGTTGCTGTTGTCTTTTACCACTGTTGGTCTATCCCTTCTGGATCCCCTTCCATCCTCTCCCTACCAAGCCTTTGACTTCCGGAACAGTGCATCTGATCCTCCAGTGAAACCACTCAGCCCTTCCCACTCCTTCCTTGGCTTATACTGTCCCGGTCTCTCTACCCCCTTTCCTCCGCTCCCCTCCCATTTAACCCCCACCACTTCCTCTGTCAGCTGATTGAGCTGCTTACACATCATACAACCCCCCATCCTCCAAGCCCAATTTAGGATCATAGCCGTTCCACAGCCACTGCACCCCACCACCCTGCCAAAGATCCCCTTCCCTTGGTCACCCCTCCCTCTGTGCTGCCCTACCATTTCTTCCATGATACTTACAGTCCTAAAATCACCCTTATGTATTTTTTGGGCCCCCAACCCACAGTCAAGACTTTTTAGAAATAATAAAGCATGTACAAACCATAGGCATCAAGAATTAATAACCATAGCCACCACGTTCAAATCCAAGTCATCAAGTTCAGGTCCAAATCCCTAGCACCTCCAGCGTCAGGAGTCCAAGATCAAGTTCCCAGCACCTCCAGTGTCAGTAGTCCTGACCCAGTTCATTTCACCTCAGTTTCAGCTCTTTTGTGAAGGATTTCTTAATGTCTGTGTCAATTTCCCATATCCACTGAGGTTGAAGTCCAAGTCTCCTGTGGAGAAATGCAGAACCCAGTTCCTTTGCTGCAAACCAGCTCCTCGCAGTGATTTCTTTAGCTCAGGACGCTCCTTGCTCCCACTTTTAGTCCTTCTGTCGGTCTGTCTGGCTATTTTTAAAGCCTACCGCCTTGGCACCTCTCTCCCTGATCGGCCTGATCCTACACCGCTGTCTGCAGTTGGCCAGCCGTCTGTCCCTGCTTCAGTCACCAGACTGCCACCTGTGCCCCTTGCTAGTTCAGCTCCAAACAACTCAGCTCTCCTTCCTCCGATCACCAGCCTCGACCCCGCTGCCGACTGCAGGCACAGCTCCACGCAGCTGTCCACTGTTCTTTCTCTGGTCGCCGACAGTGACCTGCTCCCCTGCTGCTGACGCAGCTAACTAACACAGGAATTCACAGTCCAGTTTCTTTCTCTGCCACCTGGGCTATTGGTACAACTTATGACAGAGGTATAATAGGTATTATAATATAATAGGTATTTAGCTACAGTAGCCTCCAGCTGAGGCAGTGAGCCAATGTGAGTTGCTTGCTTGACTTTCTTAGGTTGAGTCAGTCATGCTATACTAGTCTGTGACATGAGTCAAGTCTGCCAGTAAAGGAATTGGCTTATATATCCTCAATGCCGTGGCAGTGGCAGGCCCTCACTGGTGGCCTTTTTTCTTTTTTTAAGGTAGGTTGTAGGTATTTAACTACAGTAGCCTCCAGCTGAGGCAGTGAGCCAATGTGAGTTGCTTGCTTGACTTCCTTTGGTTGAGTGAGTCGTGCTATTGTGAATCGAGTCATGTGACAGTGACATGAGTGCAGTCTGGCATTAAAGGAATCCACTTATATATCCTCAGTGCCGTGGCAGGCACTCATTTCTCTGCCTTTTTTTGTTTTTTAAGCTACTAGCTATTTAAGTAATTAAGAAATGTATGAGTTTAAATGACTTTTTCCATTGGATTTTGTTTTAGGTAGCCCCCCCTCAAGTGACTCAAGTCATCTTGTCGCCACCTGAGACTCTGGACTTGTGAGTCAAGTCTCGTGATATGATGAGTGACTCAGGAGGACTGGACTGGAGTCCTGCATAGCATTAAAGGCATTAGCCTGTATATCCTCAGCGCCATGGTTGGTGGCTGCTGAGTCAAGTGACTATAATTGATAAGCTAGCAGTTAGGCTAAGGGTGATTATGCAATTAAAGTAATTTCTCTTATTGGGTTTGTGTTGGGTAGCCCCCAGCCACAGTTAGCCAAGAGCTCAGCTGAGCCAGCCAACCAAAGTTTTGTGACACAGGTGACATGAATCAGTCAGAGAGGACTCATTAAGAGTCAGGAGTAGGACTCACTCCATCCTAGGGACCACTCTAGTGGGGGCATCAGGCGAGCAGACAGAGAGAGACATGAAGTGGTCCACAGTGGAACTGGACTGGAGGGACTCAGGGTGCATCAGGCAAACAGATGAGACAAGACGACAACTTCACTAAATGTGCTAGCTCAGCTGAATAGCCAATGTCAAGTATGAAATATCACAAATCACATTAGAAGGACAGGGAGGGAGGACTCGGAGTCAGGAAGCAACAGCAGCAGGTGTCAGAATTTGGATTAGCGAGCAGAGTGCACTCCAGATATGGCATGTATTGGCAGTGTCAAATTTGTTACCCACACTACAGGTGTGCTGGGCAGCAGTGACTTTGTGCTGCAGAATCAGAGGGAGGGCCGGGGAACAACTGGGAATGAAAAGTGAAGGAACACACAGGCTACTAGTGCCAATTCTTATCACTGAAACTGAAAAACAGAGTGTAAGTGTAATGCAAAACTGCAATTTGCAAATGGCACTGGCATCATGGCAGTTTTTGTGTTATTTAATAATAAAAAAATAAACCTGAAAAAGTTCTTTGTGTGTATCTCATTCTCTGTCTAACCTTGACAGTTTTGTGCCTCTGACAGACTGACAGGACTGTCTACTCTCTATAGTTCAGACTTGCAATGAATGAACATGAAAACGCATGACCGCTGAGACAGAGCACCAGCAGCACAACAGTTAACAGTAATGTGAATGAATGATCACTGTGGTCTCATCTGTCACTCACTGGCCCCACCAGTTAGGTGGCTGACCAGTCTGCAGTCTGTCTGTACACACAGTGACAACCAACCACAGACAGTTTGTTAAAACTCTTACCCATAAAGATAAGAAAACTTAATATGATGATCATTACATGACAGACGACATGTTACACAATGTTACTGTTAACAGAATAACATAAGATTTTTATGCTGTGCCTGGTTACTGCTGCTGATCCCTCCCTCACCCCATTTCATGCCCATTGCTCAAGCTCAATCAACAAACTGATTTGGGATGGCTGGTCGACACCAGTATGCCCCAAAACCTCCTACTACTTAAATAACCAACTCCGAGTCTGGTGATTTTGGGAGGGTGCAGTACTCGAATGCAGTGGTGGGGTCCCTGCGCCGACACTACAGAGACCTGGTGCTGTAGTGTCCGGGCGCTGGGAATTGCATCGAGGGGATGTAACCCTCAACAAACGTGTGGTGGTGGTGTTCAACTTTTCTGGAGGGTTGTCACTCATTTTGAAACCAGCACATCATTTTCTGCTTCTGTTGGAAAAGAACAGCAGAGGAGAGGACAATAATGTTGCGCATTGTGCATTTACGGTGTGGCTTTTTGTGCAAGCAGTGTGCTCCACTTCGTGTGTTCTGCGCAGTCAGTGTGCACTGTGTGAGTAATGGTCACACTCACACAGCACACTGACTTTTGTGTGCTGTTGCACATGGTCTGTTCTCACCATTTACCATTAAGGAAGCAATTATTACTTATATCACTGGTGGCTTAATACTCACTTGGCCTCTGTGTGCCTTGTGTGGAACTTAGTGTGACACACACAAATTACACGATGTCTTAAAAAAAAAAAAAAAAAAGTTGTCCTGTAACTGAACATTTAAAATAAAAAAATGGAAGGAAGAAGTCAGACTGACTTAAATTTTATTGAAGGCCTCTCAACCGACATCATCAGTCCACTTATGGATTGGGCACGTGAGGACACCTAAACCTAACCATACTAATCTGTACAGCACTGCAGCAGACAGCGGATGTTGCATCCACAAAACAATTTTTGCACGAAAAAGAAGCCTCCTCAAACTCTTGCATCAGAGAGAATTGGCGTGCAAGGGACGGTTGTCCCTGAAAATGCAAAGAAAATGGTTGAAAGGTCTCAATACTGCAGTATAATGTGTATTATGGTTATCGCGGTATCAAAAATTGTCCACGGTGTCAACACTGTGACTTCTGACACTGCAGTATACCGTGACGACCCTATTCACTAGTTTATGGTTTCTAGGATAGAAGCTTTCCTTCCCAAAATTATAAACCCGACCAATCAGGTTTCATAAAAGGCAGAAATACCTCTGATAATATTAGTAAAATCTTAATTCTTCAGGACTGCGTAATAAAATGACAAATCCCAACCACCTTTATTAGTCTTGATGCGGAAAAGGCTTTTGACAGAGTGACCTGGCCCTTTCTCTGGGATACTCTGCGGACATTCAGCTTCCCCTCCTCGTTTACCTGCTTACAAAATTTATATACTTCACGCAAAGCTTACTTAAGAATTAATGGTACTATAATATCTCCAATTCAGATAAATCGAGGTACCTGACAAGGTTGCCCCTTATCCCCATGCTTGTTTGCACTTTACATGGAACCATTGGCCCAAACGATGTGAGAAAGTAGGGAAGTGGAGGGCATATCAGTAGCTGAACAAGAATATAAAGTAAGTTTGTTCGCGGACAACCTACTCCTCTCCTTATCTTCTCCGGATGTTTCAATACCTTTGGCTTGGAAGATTTTAAAACAATTTGAAGAACTAGCTGGTTTTAAATTAAATGATTCTAAAACAGATCCTCATCTATAACTTTACTCCTTCCATACATTTAAAGGAAATGTACCCCTTTAAGTGACTAACAAAAATAAAATACTTCTGTATTAATATCTCCATTAACCCAGATGTATTGGAACTTGTCAACTATGAACCTCTGACACTAAATATTCAATTTGACTTTTCCAGATGGTCCCCTTTACTTTTTACATTTCATCAAAGAATTACAACAATTAAAATGAATATCCTTCCCAGACTTCTCTATCTTATTCAAAATATACCTAGTTTCCCCTCCTCTTTATTTTAAATCCTGGGATAAAATAATATCCAGTTTTATTTTGGACAAAGAATGCCTGCGGATAAGATTATCTGCCATACAGCTATCCTTAGCACAAGAGGGAGTAGGACTTCAGGGTTTAACCTATGCGAAAGCAGCATTTCTTTGCATCATTCTTATGTGGGTGGCAGAAGACTATCGAACCCCTTGGAAAACTTTAGAATTTGAGATTAATAACCTATTTGATATAAACAAAATACTTTATTCATCAGAGGAATGATCCCTACCTCCTAGAGCTTTTTCTGTAATAACAGCTAATACGTATCAAATATGGAAAAAACTGAGATGGACAAAAGTCGTATGGTCAATTTATGAAACCTGTAAATTAATTTCTGAGGATGAGACTTTCCTCCCAATTTTATCTGATCATTCCTTTAAAAGATGGAGACGAATAGGACTGTCTTACTTTTTTCAGTTTCTGTCTCCCCAAAGTATATGTCCCTTTGACAGATTAAGATCACATTATGGTCTGGGTACATCGGAACAGTTCCATACTTTCAAGTTCATAATCATATCTCCCAGTCCCAGTACATTCAGCCAACCTTGCCGGCCCTGGCCCCAGGGCTGTTTCATTTTTTTATAACGGCGATACAGGGGAGGGTGGATGGCCACATAATAGGGAATCTTTATAAAGCCGTAATAGAAATATCCCCTGATAACACTGAATCTATTCTGAATGAATGGAACAAAGACCTCACATTAGAGATTCCGGGGGAAATTTGGCAGGAGACCCACATACCAGCTCTTAAAATTACTTCCTCAACCTTGTGGAGGGAATACGCGTGGAAATGCTGGCTGAGATACTTTCACTCCCCTGGGATTCTCAGCCACTACGTACTGGAGAGAGATGGCGAATGTTGGCGCAAGTGTGGCTGTCAGCGTGCAACACTTGGTCATGTCCTGTGGTTATGTCCATTATTAATGCCATTTTGGTTATCCCTTCAATTGGAACTCTCACAATGCTTATCTGAGGTCATTGAATAAATGGCAGAACAGGTTCTACTGGAGGTTTATCCCGATCACCCCCGAAAAATACTCTTCTCTCAGTATTTCTGTTAGCAGCCAAGAAGTCTGTAACATGACGGATGACTGATGTCATTCCTTCTTTATACAACTGAAGATTAATAATGAAACAGATATACTGTATGGAAAACCTTAACTCCAAAATCCAAAATAAAGGTCCAAATTATATGAGTGTGTGGCATGCCTGGTCAATTTACCATGCATCGATAGACCCGGACTTCTGTCCCTAGATCAGAGAGATCTGGAATGGGTTCGACCACATCTTGAATCTATCTAAATTTAGTTCTTATGAGCAACGGTGAGGAGAGGAGAAAAATGAGAGGAAATTGTTCCCCTTGGTTTAATTTTCTTGGAAATGTGGTCTTTGGATTTCTGGAGATAGAGAATTCCATAATAGGAAGGGTCTAAAATTGTTATTATATGCACTAAAGATGTAAACTATACAGAATTCTCTTGGATAAGACTTTTGGCTCCTGTAACTGATTCCTCTAAAATGTTTTTGTAAATCTTATAATGAATTTGCACAAATGTGTCCTTGTGCAAAACTTGTCAATGAAGGAACTGTGTGTGCAACAAAAAAACATTTTTTTGAATAAAAATTAAATAATAAAAAAAAAAAGTCTGGTTAGCTCTGGTTAATAAATAAATTTTTTTTTTTCCCCCCAGACTGCTAATACCGGTCTGTTAACCAGAGCTATTTTGGTTCTTATCCGGCATAACCGCTTTTGGAATAAGTTGGTTGGGGTCACAGAAATCTAAGAAGAAAACCGGTCCTACCGGTTTTCAACAGTGTATTGAGTGTGGGGAGACTCTTGCCAAGGCTGATCCCCACACTACTTGTTTTCAGTCAGTGCTTGACAGGCACCTTAACTGACTGAGAAATTGGCCAAAAAATCCACTAACCCGGATGGCCGAACTGGAGGGGGTCCCTTCTAACCAAGGTGATACCCTTCTTCCTAAACGAACCACGGATTCATCCCTTGAACTGGCTTCTGCCAAGAGAAAAAAGAAAGAGACACACCGAACTGACTCCTAAGTCGCATCCGGTTGCAGTTCCAAATGCAGAGGAGATTGCTAATGCTATTCGCATTATACAATCTCTGCAGGCACCCGGACCGGTGATTCCTCCGGTAACTCCACAACCGGTTCAGATCCCTTCAGATCTCTTGGAATGTGATTATTCCTGGGATCCGGAATGTGAGCAGGATGATTAAGAGGAGGACCTTTATGGTCCAATTGAACCGGAGCTTTCTCCTGAACATGACGGATGCATTTCCCCACCTAAACAGTTGGAGGATGCTCTCACTCATTTTTCATTTATGAAGAAGGTGGCTGAAACCCTTCAGTTACCAGTTCATGAATCTTCAGAGGAAGAAGAACCGGATTATGTAGAAATGATGAATGGCCCTGCCTCTAAAAGGGTGGTGATACCCATCCACAAGTCTCTGAAGAGACAAACTTTAAAAATCTTGAGTACCCCCACCTCTGTTTCTCCTGTGGATAAAAGGACAGAGAGGAAGTACCCAGTGGCCAGAGAAGGTACAGAATTTCTGTCAGGGCACCCCAGCCATGAAGGGGGAGTGGTTCAGGCTGCTGCCTGTGAGAAGGCAAACATCCCATTAGCTTCCCACCCTCCTGAAAAAGATTCTAGGAGGATTGACTCCATGGCGAAAAAGTCTTACCTGGGCTCTTCGCTCATTGTCAGGCAGGCCTCTTACATGGCCTATGTGGCAAGATATCAAAAGAAACTGTGGGAGGCAGTTTCCTCTCTGGCAGCCAATCTTCCAGCTGAAGCAGCTGTTTATCTGGGAGAGATGGCAAGGAGTGGAATAGAGTCTTCCAAACAGCAATTCCACACGGCAGTGGATGCCAGTGATTCCACATCCAGGATTTTGGCTACCTCCATTTCCTTGAGAAGGTTTTCCTGGCATAGAACCACAAACCTCTCTCAGGACACACAAACCAAGGCCTTGGATTTTCCTCTGGTCCAGAACTCCCTTTTGGGGGAGTAGACTGAGGCCTATATGAGGAAAATGGATGAGTATAGAACCTCATATAGGAGTGCTGCAGCCAAAGAAATAGCTGCTTCCCCTCAGAAACAGGGTAGGGGAAGCAGAGGCAGGTTTTACTAGAGACCCTTCTACTAGGCTCAAGTCTTCCCTGTTTACCAGCAGCAGCGTGGTTATTTCAGGGGAAGGGGCAGGAGAGGTGCCACTTGAACCAGCCCAGCTTTCTAGCCCAGGACTCCGGCTAAATAGACTCCCTGAGGAGTCTTGGGTCATCTCCTCTCTTCCAGTAGGGGGCAGGCTTGCCCAGTACCTCCAGAATTGGCAGTCTATAACATCAGACAAATGGGTTCTGGAGGTAGTGGGCATAGGCCTTACTCTACATTTCAAACATTTTCCCAGATTAAGAGCAAGGCTGTTCAAACCTGCTTCCACAGCAAAGATCTCCCTGCTGGAATCAGAAGTTAACAACCCTACTCCAGGACAGGGCAGTAGAACCTGTCCCTCCATCCCAAAGGGGAAAGAGATTGTATTCAAGGTACTTCCTGACCTTGAAGAAAAATGGGAATTGGCGACCCATTCTGGATTTGAGGTTCCTGAACAAACACTTAACAAAACCAAAATTCAAGATGGTCACTTTGGCAATGATACTACCCACACTCAGGCAAGGAGACTGGCTAGCATCCATAGACCTCAAGGATGCTTATTTCCATATTCCTGTCAGGCAGTCACACAGAAAATACCTAAGTTTCAGACTGCCGTCAGGTCAATAACAGTTCAGGTCCCTTCCCTTCGGTCTGACCTCAGCTCCCAGAGTGTTTACAAAATGCCTGGCAGTGGTAGTAGCACACTTAAAGCGTGTAGGAGTTTGTTTGACCCACCAACAGCCAGTTCATCCAGGTAGGGAAAGTCTCAACAGCAGGTACTAGAAGCCCTAGCAGTCGCTCAGAATAGTCTTCATTCATTGGGCTTCTTAATAAATACAAAGAAGTCAGTTCTGGAGCAATTCCTGTGCCTGCAGTTCATAGGTGCAGAGCTGGACACAATTCTGGGAAGAGCAAAACTCCCACCAGACAGGGTGGAAAGCCTGGTGCAGCTAGCAGTCTTTCAGATTCCACTTCCCAAAGCCAGTCAGGTACTTTCTGCGGTTGCTTGGGCACATGGCAGCCACAACAGCAGTGGTACCAGGGGCTAGGTTTCAGATGAGACATTCAGTTCCATCTGAGGTCTTTTTGGTCCCAGAGCAGAGATTCCTTGTCCAAACTGATTCCAGTAACTTCCACACCACTTCTGGCTCTGCAGTTGTGGCAGGACAGACAACCTCAGGGTGGGTATTCCCTTTCTTCAGGAAAATCCCATGATGGTACTCACCACGGTTGCATCCCTTTTGGGCTGGGGGTGCACTTGAGGGATCATACAGCTCAGGGTATCTGATCTCATCAAGAGTGTCTTCTGCACATAAATCTATTGGAACTCAGAGCAGTGCTGCTGGCTCTTCAGTCCTTTTCTCCCATGGTTCAGGGGAAGGTGTTACAAGTCAGGACACACCACAACAGTGTTTTACATCAACAAACAGGGTGACACAAGGTCCACACTGTTGTTTGTTTATTTTATTTATTTAGTTTTTGTTAACCGGGTAGGTGCACTAGCCATAAAATGACTATTTTCAGGCACGACTCGGGAGAGTACAACAAAAGAACAGTTGAACAGGAACATGGGTACAATAATACAAATAGAGGAACAGTACAGCAGTGCTACAAAAATGCAATGGGTAGAAACAACAAAAAATAATGGCAAGTATTATACAGATAATGGCAGTAAGATATATAAGTGCAGAAACCATGGACCCGACCTGTGGAGTGAAAGGGTTAATAAGATAGTAAGGTTATATAGAGAGAAATGTGAGGAATGTTCAAACATAACAAGAAAGACTGACAGAAGGAAGGTCAAGGGTGGTAATTGGCAAAACAGTGGATGGTCAGCAACAAGGTTCAAGAAGGAAGAGAGCTAGTAGTCAAGAAGTTATTTACAAAGAGAAGGAAAAATATGGGAAGGGGAAGAGGAGACAGTCTTGGAGCTGGATTAGAGCAGGGGTGACATTACTGGTAAGTCTCAGGAGCTTCAGGTTGGGTCAAAGCATGTACAAGCATCAGCTAAGGATAGATATCGACGATATTCACTTTTAAAGTTGTGCACAGAAGCCATGAAGATATGGAATTTGGCTTACTGTCTGGAGATGAGACTGTCAGCAGTTCACCTTCCTGGGAAGGACAGTGTTCTGGCAGACTCTCAGCAGGATCAACCAGAACCACTACGAGTGGTCTCTGAATCACTTAGATCTCAAAAGCATATTCAGGCTTTAGGGCACTCCACAGATAGACCTCTTTGCAGTCACAGACAATCACCAGTTACCCTGGTATTGCTGCAGGCCTCCAGTTCTGGGCACAGTCCCACTGGATGCATTTCTGTTGAACTGGTCCGGGAAAATTCCTGTATGTCTTTCCCCCTGTTACTCAGGGTACCAACCAAACTCAGGGGTCAGTCTGTAGTGATGGTCCTGATATCTCCAGATTGGGCCAGGCAGCCTTGGTACTTACTTCTGGTGAACCTGGTGTCGACAAGCCCGATTTGCCTCCCCATGAGGTACGACCTGTTGACCTCATCCCAAGGGAGGATCATGTACCTCAACCTGGGGTCCCTCAGACTGAAGGCTTGGCTCTTGCAGAGTTAGGGTATGCTGGCTTGAATCTCTCTGACTTTGCCATGAATATCCTAAAAGTTGCCAGGAAGCCAGCCACTAGGAAAACACATTCATCCAAATGGAAGAGGTCCACTATTTAGTGCCACCAGTTAAGTGTAGAACCACAGGAGGTGGACATTCCACTACTTTTGGATTATTTGGCTCATCTACATTCTGTAGGTCTTAGGCCTTCCACCCTAAGAGTACATTTGGCTGCAGTCTCTGCTTGCTTGTCAGCAGGGAAATCCTCTTCCCTGGCTTCTGACCCTATATTCATAAGATTTTTCAAAGGGCTATTGCATTTACACCCTCCTCATAGGGAGCCTACCCAGTCATGGGATCTAAATATTTGTATAGCTCAGTTGCTGCAACCCCCCTTCGAACCTATGTTCTCAGCAGAGTTAAAGTACGTGACACAGAACACTGTTTTTAGTAGCCATCACTTCAGCGAGACATATCAGTGAGCTACAGGCTTTATCAGTGGAACCCAATTATATCTCCTTTCACAATGATAAAGTGGTTCTTAGAACAAACAGAACATTTCTTCCCAAGGTGGTCTCTGAATTCCACCTTAATCAGTTCATGAACTTGCCTGTCTTTTTCACTGAACACTCCAGTTCAGGGGAATGGAGGCTGCATAGCCTGGATGTGAAAAGGGCTATCGGCTGCTATCTGGATCTCACCAGTGGCCATGGGGTGATACTAGCCAGTTGTTCCTTACCTATGGAGAAGTGGGTAGGGGTAAACCTGCCGCTAAAAGGACCATCGCAAGATGGATAGTGTCTTGCATTCAGTTTTGCTATCAGAAACTAAGGAAGGACCCCACGTAGGCCTCAGAGCTCATTCTACCAGGGGTACAGCTGTCGCTATAGCAGCTGCAAGGGACATTCCCTTATCAGAGCTCTGTAAAGCAGCTACCTGGAAAACTGTATGCACATTTACCAAGCATTACAGCCTGGATGTTCAGGCAAGAAGTGATTCCAGGTTCAAAACAGCAGTATTGCAGAGCCTTTTTCCTAAGTAGGTTCTGTCCCCTCCTCCAAGTGAACTGCTTGGTAGTCTGCATATGTCAGAATACATTAGAACTTCTTGTTTGAAGAAAAAATTACTTACCACAGTAATGTTTCTTCTGAAGGAGTCCTAATGTATTCTGACCTCACACCCTGCCTCCCGTACTGGAACCTGGGGTCTCTGCACTCCAGCTTATGTGTTTTTATTGATTAGACATTAGTTTTCTTAGAGGGCATCTGTGACTTGAGTCTTTTAGCCCATTTTGGGGTTGGTAGGATTTTTGATAAGTTCCTATTAAATGCTTTAGCATTTCCAAATTGTTTTTTCATCTGCCTTTGTCTTTTTTGGGTTGCTCGTAAGAATCTGACAGTTGAATAGAACGTACCAGGGGACAGTGATTTGAAACTGAGCGCGAGTGCCTACATAGAATGTAGGCTTTAACTCTTTCCTCTCCGGGGCAGTGCAATAGCAAGATCTTACTGCATATGTCAGAATACATTAGGGTTCCTTTAGAAGAAACAACATTACTGTGGTAAGTAAGTTTTTCTTCTGGTCCCAAATCTGAGGAAAGCTGCTGACATGATTGAGAAAATTGCAGAGTACAACTAAGGTGGTTGGCCTGTTGGAAAATATGAGCTGCAAGGACCAGCTGAAAGAACTGGGTTTGTCTTCCATGGGGGAAGAAAAGAAGAGGGAAGAAGATTGAGATGGTCTTTAAATAGCAGAACAAACTGTAACCCTCCAGGATGTACAAGGATCGGAGAACATGGAGACACTTGATGTTACTGAAATGTGGAAGATTCAAGGGAAATGTCAAGAACCACTACGTCACAGAATGAGTGATCGACGTTTGGAATATACTTTGAGAGCAGGTGATTGCAGCAGATACTGTAATGAACTTCAAGTTCAGACATGACAGGTACTGAGAACAAGGCGTGACCAGGTATTGCCACGGAGTTGGTGGTGGTTGGGGGGGGGGGGGGATGAACTCGCTGGATTGATAGTCTATTCACCTCCCTAAATCTATATGTGTGTACTTGCGTACATATGTATGTACTTATGTACATACACATGTCTTAAAGCCACAGGTTGTCTGTATCAGTTTGTTTGTTTTGAAAATTCGTAACCGGGGACTTCTGGTGATGTCACAGCCAGGGGGGTATCAGGCTGATCATGGAGCTCCCTTTCCTTTCAGGCAAACAAATATCCACAAATTAGCCAACAATGTTATCAAACTTACCAGAACACCAAGCAGGCCTGTTGGCACAGCAGTAGTGCCACCTCTTGCGACATGGGTGACTCGAGTCGGTAATGAGCTTGGATTGTCAAGGACTGATGGGGGGGGGATTGTGCATGAATTGAGCAGCCCAATGGATGCTCTCCTTTGGAGTGGGAGGGCTGTTGGCCATGCTGCAGTACTGCCACCTGGGTGACCACAGATGGCCGTATAGCCGAGGGCGCCGTGGGAGGGTCGGATGGGGCAGGGGAGAAAACAAGGGAAAGACACCATTGCCAGGTAGACGATGGCTCTATCAGATCAAATGACTGAGACTGTGCCCTCAGCTGCCAGCATGATGAAAGGACATTCAGGTAGGGGGATCCCTTCCCAGTTTCCGGTTTGGGGTCGGAGGGTGGGCTGCATCAGTGGCGCCATGATGATGTGTGGCTAGAAGGGACATAGAGTTAAGCTGAGACGGGCACCTAGGGGACCTGCAGGCAGAATGGGGCATAAACAAAAAAACAGGAGTGAATTTAAGAAGCTACATGAAAGGATGATGGGTAGAGAAGAGGCTTAAGGAAGCCGAAGAAAGAATGGCAGTAGTCAAGGACTGGGTCTTGCAGCTGGGAACAGCCCTGACACCACTACTCCAGTATAGAGACATTACACAAGGAATGTGTTAATCTGGAAGGCAGATTGAGGAGAGATGAATTGAGACTTACAGGACTTTCAGAGGGGGAGGAGATGGGTCAGATGTATGCCACTTAACCGATTTATTGAAATATGTGCTGGCTCAGCCCCATACTATAGAATTGTGTATTGAACAAGCCCATGGAGCCCTCTTAACTCAAATTGTGGATCTGAGTGCTAGACCCTGATCTGTGCTAATGAAATTTTCTAGTTCTAGGGACGTGGATATCTGATTCAATCCATGCTTTCTGGCAGGTTCCTTGCAGCTTTAAATCTTGCTGGAAGGTCTTTAAGCAGGCTCCTCCCACCCACCCGGGTGGTAAAACCCTCGGCTCCGCCCCATGACGCCAGATCTTCCTTACTGCTTGGAAGCTCAGGTTCCCTCCTTAGCGCTCTGCGTTTTAGGCCTGGATCCAAACTCTTCGGGTTTTCTGAAACTAATTTTAAAATTTACAAGACTGAGGTCTTCATCTTCTCTCGCAGCTGCGATGGACAAATTGACTCCTGGCTTCCATAGGTGCCCTTGTGGGCAGATGATGTCCCGGACTGATCCGCAGTCAGTGTGCGTTTATTGCCTGGGGCTTGGCCACGATTCACAGGCCTGCTACTTGTGCAAGTCCTTTTTCGGCTTCGTGTCTTAGAGGACCGCTGCCAAGCAGATTAAGCAACCTGGCGCCCAAAAACGCACCCGCCGGTGAAGCCCAAGGAGGCCTGTTGGGCGGTGTCTGTGGCAGCGGGCTCCGCAGAGCAGCTGGGGCAGTTGATCACCCTCGAGGAGGAGGCACCCCAGGCCGCATCTTCTTCCTCCTCGGCCGCTGCATTTATCCCGCTCTTTGGGCTCCTCCTACACTGCTTCTTTTAAGGAGCTTTGTCAGTCCCTCTCCACTAAGGGAGAAGGGCCATCGGGACATACCAGTCTGTCCAAGAGGAAACATCCAAGAGGTAAGTCCCACCGTCAACGTTCGTGGAGCCTTAGAGATCCCCTTCACCAGACCGTCGACTCTCTACTTTGGTCGAGGTTGTGGCTGCTGGCTTCACGGTGTCCCCGTCAGGCAGCCAGCCGAGACACCCGTCGACGCGGTCGAGATTTTTCTCGACCCGTCGAACAGTCTTGTCGACTGGAGAAGCCGACAACCCTTCTTCACCGGTTCCCCCGGTGGTTACTGAGGACATGCCTGTGCCGAAGTCCCCGGTTTAGGTCCCTGAACTGAGAGATGGGCAGGTTTCCCCCGTCCTCTCTCTGACCCACCCTCGGCGACCCCGAAAATCTCGGTCCTCTTCCAGGTCCAGCCGGTCCCGCCAGTGTTGGCGGTCTCTGTCTTGGCACCATGGAAAACGGTGTCACCGCTCGTCCTCTTTGGAGCATAGGCTCCAGCATAAGTTATGTCAGCGCTACGAGGACTTGATGTGGCAGCAACTTTTTGTTGACTGGTAACAACTCCAGCCATTAAGTGGCTGCCACCGGAGTGGCCGAAACAACCCCTCGTTGTAGTCGGGAGCGACCCTGGCACGGTTGTTCGGCTGGCTTGGCTGCTCCACCCGATTGTGGTGAGACCTCCGCCTCCGACCGAAGACTGGGGCCCGACCAAGGATTCTTGGTCGGGTCAGGGCTTGCCCCACAGGTAGTCTGTCACCCTCACTCCCGATCGACCTCGGCAGGTGGAGGGTGGCTCAGGTGCTCGGCAGCTGTTTGCAGACTCCTCTGAATCTGACAGTGACTCCTTCCCGTTCTCCAGGCCACTTGACCTGGAATCTGCAGTGGTCCAGTTGGTGGACGAGAGCCCATCCTCGTTTTTGGGTATGCTTCGACTCAGTCCACTGGGATGCAGCTCTAACCTGTTCAAAAACGGGCCAAGTATCCCCTTACAGAGGTACTGGACTGAGGGGATTCCCCTTCGGAGGCTTTTCCGGTGGCCAAAGCCATTGTGGACCCGGCCCTGGAGTTATGGCAGCGACCAGCATCTTGTCCCGCGCCTCCGGCCAGGATGGCTTGCAAGTACACGGTCCCCACCGGTTCACTCTCCGGTTTCTCGGAGCACCCCTCTGCGGAGGGATTAGTGACCAATAGCATTTTCCGGCGTTCCAGGAATGCTAGGGACGTGGACAAACCGCCCAATAAGGAATCCAAAAAGCTGGATTACCCGGGGCGGAAGGTTTACGCTGCTTCCTCCCTAGGCCTTCGACAGGCTAGCTCGGCCGTACTGATGGCACATTTCTCACATGTCCTTGTGGGTTCTCCTAGAACTCCTGTATTTTTTGAGCAAAAGAGGACATCCTTTATCTAGCCTTGCAAAAGGACAAAATTAAGTACAGTGGAGTATGATTATACTTGGATTACCCACCGACTTACTTCGCAAGTGGCTTCAGTATGTGGACATAATCAAAGCCTTTCATGCTAAACAAATTAAGTTTGATTCCCTGTCCTGCTCGCATGTGCATTTTCTGGGATGATGGCATGAAACTTTACCACACGCCACAAGAAGCCGTTGTTGTCTGCAGCACATGGTGTCCCCCTAGTACCCCGAAGACCACTGTAACCAATGAAGAAACTGTCTGTGGAGAATGGAGTGTGTGTGCGCAACACTGGAAAATCAAGACCTACAGCAGAGTGGCACAGGATACCATGGTCGAAATCTGCAGTTTGCGTCAGCAGTTTCAGACCACATGACGTGCACTTGGTGAAAAGAATACTTAAACACTTTTTTTATGGAATTGGTTATCTCACTGTGGCTGTTGATGTTGCCACCTTTTTCCAATTGTAACCTTAGAGCTGGGACTACTACATTCTGATGCACGGTAAGGGCTCATTCCAGAAGCTCTCCCTCTCTACGGTTGCATTTCATCTACATTGACTTGTTTTTTCCTTACCAGCTGTTGCACAGTTGGAGATCTCCCCCATTTCTTTCTTTCTTCCCACATTAGAGGGCATTTCATTTAGCTGTATTTTGTGTAGGACACTGGATATTGAATACACCTTCATGGCAGTATGACTTAGGCCCCCACGTTTCCCAGGTAACAACGCCTGTAGAGACAAGTCTGTTGTATTACGGATGAGGGAGGATCTACTCAATGAACATTTAAACACTGGACTGGAAGTCATTTGTAACGTGGATGTTGTGTTATAGTGGGAAAATTGGTATCCGGGAACGACACAAAGAACCAAGACTCGTTCCTGGGAAAAGAATGAGAAATACAGGGAAAACAATTGTATCTGTATTGTGTGTAAGCCTGGGTGCTTAATCAGTGTTGCAGTATTTATATATCTCATGTTTCTTGAATTCATTGTATTACTGTGTGAATTCGTTGTGTAAGGTAGAACAAAATTCACTGCTGCTATTTTGCCAAAACCAAAATGTGAATTTGTTGTGTTATCTCAGTGGTGCATTATCCTTGATAAATGAATCTGAATTTGGCTGAGAGCGGTCCAGCTGGGAAATAAGTGCTTGCTATTGTTGGAAAGATGAGGGTTTTACAAACCAAGCGATTGTGGCCATCTTGCCAGACCCAGTACCTCAGTGCTGCATATGGCGGTTCTAAAACAAACTCTTGTGACCACTTTAGCCTCAGGACATAGACCAACAAGCAAGAAAAGAACAATTGATCTACCAGGTGGACCTCTCTAGCTCAGACATAGAGAATGCTATTTAACAGGTTCAAGGGGAATAGTCAGCACCAAGAACCCCACACCCAAGTGTGGGACTGGTCTCAAAAGTGCGAAACCTTTTTTATATACTTAATGTTTAGTGCAGTATATTAAACTGTATCTGACTGATCCTGCTGACTCCAAAGTTGACATTTGCTGTAACTAGCAATACCAGAAATGCCTGCACCTGACATCGGAATGGGGCTGCAGCAGTGGGAGATTCAGTAGCTTGCACTGCATGTTAGGTTTTATAAGCTCTGATCTTTTCTTTGTTGGTCCCGTTGCCCTCCTGGGGCTAAGTACAATCAGAGGATTGTTCTTCATCCCGAGAGTACAGCAGGACCAGCAGACATCTTCTGATCAGAGCTTAAAAAAGCCCTTACATGCACTGTAGGCTAACCCACTGCTGCAGTCCAGCTTGGACTACAATGTAGTAAACAGTTTAAAAAAAAAAATATATAAAATAAAAATAAAAAAAACTTGTGCACACTCAGTGCCAATTGGGGCTAGTCCCAGACTTGAGTGAGGAGCTCCTTGTGCCGACTCTCTTTAACAGGGTTTGAAATTAGTTTTGCAGCCACTGCCATCAGGGTGAGTAACTGGGATGTAACTAGCATATTGAATCAGGTAAGCTGTTGCTAGAATTTTTAATGAATGGGGGAAGTTGGCCAGGACAGAGCAAAAATTACCCTACTCTTTTTGGGAAGTGCCATGGGATCTTTAGTGTGTACCTAAACAACCACCAGAATCACTTGATTCATTCTGGTATAGGCAGTTGGACGTCCTCTTTCTTGACTTCAGCAAGGCGTTTGTCTCAGTTCCTCATGGGGGCATTTTGAATAAGCTGGAAGAAATGGAGGTGGGGAAATGGATTATCAGATGGATAGGAAATTGGCTCTTGGAGCATGCCCAGAGGGTCATGGTTGGGGGGGGGGGGGTTAGTCTCCTCTCCAAGGAGGGTCATCAGTGTGGTCCCTCAGGGGTCGGTCCTGGGGCCCCTCCTGTTTAACGACTATGTCTCTGACATAAGGAAGCGTATCAAGAGTGAAATTAGTCTCTTTGCGGATGAGTTGAAGTTGGGAGCAGTGGTGGATGTGGAGGAGGGGAGGGTTACCCTGAAGGATGACCTAAATGCTCTGGAGAGGTGGCCAAGGAAGTGGAGTCTAAGGTTCAGTGCAGGGAAATGCAGGGTTCTGCACCTGGGGATTAGAAACTCTGGCCAAGTGTATACCTGGGTGGTGGGGGGTAGTGCTTCAAGTCTCGATGGCTGAGAGGGACTTGGGGTGGTGGTGGATGTCGCAGTGAATAACTCTGAGACTTGTAGGAGGGCAGCGGCCAAAGCCAATACGATGCTGAGACGCATCGCTAGGGGGATTGCCTCTAGAAGAGGGGGGAACTGATAATCCTTCTGTACAACTGCTTGGTTAGGCCGCACCTCGAGTACTGTGCAATTTTGGAGGCTGCACTTAAAAAGGGACATTGTACTCCTGGAAAGGGTCCAGAGAAGGGCAACCAAAATGATCTGGGGCTTGGGGGGGGAGAAGAACCTATGGGGAGAGGCTCGAGGAGCTCAGCGTGTACACAATGGAGGAGAGGAGGGACTGGGGGGCAAAATAGAGGTCTTCAAGTACATGAAGGGGCTAAATAGTAGGGGAGGCTGTCTGGGTGCTCCAAAGGAAAGGGGTGGCAACTAGAGGGCACGAATGGAAGCTAGAGTGGGAAGACTGGGGGAGGTGCTACTTCACTGAGAGGGTGGTGGAACCGTGGAATCGCTGCCAGGGGACTAGTGGAGGCAGAGACTGGGGGTGGGGTTCAAGAGGGGTTGGGACAGGTACAGAGGTAGGGTTGTGCTGGCAAAGTCCAATACAGGGGAATATCTTGGACTGGGAATGGAGAATCCTGAGGGGTTGGGGGGGACAGCAGAGTCAGCTCCCAGGTTGAGGGCTGACCGAACGAGCAGACATGAAAGACCGTTGGGCCTAATCTGCTGGCATTTTAGTATGTTAGTATTTTATCTTTTTGGTGCAACCTACTGCAGTTACCATCTGCTAGATCACGGACCCCTCGGACTGCCACTCCCACATCAGCTGTCCTCCCGATACCCCCTGGCCTACCCCCAGGGTAGGGTCGCGGCACCCAAACCCCTCTTAGGGTGCCGCAGTCGGGATAGGTTGGGAGTTGGCCTGGGAGCTGATCGCAGCCGAAGGGTGAGCGTCGTCCAGGCGGGTAGGTGGCAGTTTTCCCCCCTGGTTTTTGTGAGGGCAGGGATATGTAATGGCAGCCAGTGATATGCAATGGCTGCCAGCGTCTGCCCCACCCGCCTAACACGTTGGCACAAGCTGTACACCCAGACTCTGCTAGGTGTCAGTGTAGTGCCGACATGCTCCCCACCCTACTCCCTGGAGAAGGAGAGCAGTCCTCGGATGCTTAGTCCTTCTCCCCCGGCGAGCCTTCTAATGTCCCAGGTCTGTTTGGCGTCGCTGGTCAGCACCCTGCCCCTGTGACAACGGGCACGGCCGGTAGTTGATCATATATGATGAGTCTTTTGGGGGGATCGGCTTGAGAGAAAAAATTTGCATTACAGCTACCCCCAGCAATAATAATATACCCAAAGTAGTTCCTAGAGTGACTCGTTGAAACCTATGGACGGTACAACAGCTGTTAAATTTAGCTGGTGTCCATAGGTGATGTGGTTCTGATTCATTTCACATTTACTGACTCTTAGGATACAGTCCTAAACGTACAACAGTTTTCCTCCTTTGCAGCATGCTTGTGCGCGTTGTGCCTGGCGACAGAAAAAATAGTCCATATGTGGCCAGCAACCGGGGGCGGGCAAAAAGTTATGACTGCTGGCATGGCTATCTGATTGTGGCGATGACTCCAAGGCCTAGTGGTGTACACCTTAGCATTGTGACAGTGCCACTTATGTCTCCCAGGCCTGGAATATGACTCCTGGATGTTGCAGTGGTGCTTCTCGTGTCCCCACGGCATGGTGTGGGACTCTCAGGCCACAGAAATCGGACTATACTACCAATTTGCACAACCTTTCAGACGCCTAAAAGGGTTACCTTGGTATATTGCCACCATTCAGCATGACTCAGTTTGGGTATCTCTAGGTCTGAATCCACTAGAGCTACTGCTCACACCGTACTGTGCGCTTTCCTACAGGGCAAATGACCCACCCCTTTTTATCATAACTGAGAACACTTTGCTTTAGATATGGTAACTTTGGAGCCTGTCTCTTTAGAAATGGAACACAAACTTGCCAGCTTACCCCTGGTTTTCTAAACTGAATCAGTCACAGAAAGCATGAAGTATATAAAAATAACATTTAATACTTCATCATATTTACATATGTTACAGGATAATGGATACACACTAAAAACTATAGAGAATACAGTATTTTTATAGCGATAAAAATAAATGCATTTAAAAAAGTTAGAGCTCATACAGTAAAACCTAACTCAAAGCTGTCTAAATTATATTTATTTATTTAAAAGCTTCACCAGGAAAAGCATATTGAGCATTGAATGCTCATTTCCAGATACATGGGGGGGAAAGGAGTAGTGTAAAGGGAGCCTATCCCTAACTGGTCAGTTATGGCAGACTGGAAGTTGTGGTGATATTAGTTCAAAATCCCAGGCATAACTGACTTTTCATTGCAGACATTTGGCAGAATTACCTTTAGTTGGCCAGCCACTATCCTCTCATCACTGCACTGGCCTCTGACATCACACCCTATCTCAGCTTTTGACCTCAGGGGACCACCTTTTCCCCCAGACTTGTCCATACTGGAGTTGTTATTTAGAGCTTGATCTTTTTGTTATCCTTGCCATCTGCCAAGCTGGAAATGCCTGGCCATACCTATGCCACTGTTCAGATTCAAAACATCTTTTTTTTGTTGTTGTTAATGAATGGAATTTAGCCCTTTGAAGTTTAACCACAACAAAAGCCTTTAGATCAAAAACTTCTGCTACCCACATCCGCTTCTTCATGCTGTGAATACAAAGGCCTTTTTACATAAAATGTCACACAGCTGAGTTCCCTGCAGCTTGGACCACAGAAGAATGTAACTTTCATTTTCTACCAGACCTCTCCCACCTTAACTGAAATGCTTTATAGAGACATAGATAGTAAAGTAAAACACACACAGAAAAACACTATACATTGCAGGTTGTCACAAAGCAGTGTTGAGTAAAACAGTAAATGCACAAAAGTGTTCTATCCTGGATGGGTAACCACCGTGTGTGTGTGTGTGTGTTTAAAAACAGCTGGGGGAATTCTACAGATTTGAAACCTAGAATTTGTCAGCAGAAAAGGACTGCCTGGCCCACCCAATCTGCACAGATGGTCCCTTCCTGTATGTATCCAGCGACTCTCCACCCTGTTTACTAATATTCCCCATGTATATCCCATGCATGCTTGAAGCCCCCTACCATTCTTCACCTCCACTACTTCTGCTGGCAGTTTGTTCCAGGCGTCCACTGCACTAAGTGAAGTACTTCCTTACATTCCTCTTAAAGTCCCCTCCTTTTTTACAGCTTTGTCACATGCCCTGTAGTCCTGGTGCTAGAAAGACACTCTTTCAATACCTTGTTCACCCCCGTAAGGTACTTGTAGGTCTCTGTTATGTCCCGTCTTGCTCTTCTCTCTTCTGGGGTTTACATATTGAGATCCCTCAGTCTGTCCTTGAAGTGCTTTTGGAGCAACCCCTGCACCATTTTAGTTCCCCTCCACTGTACTGCTTTCACCTTGTCTGTCATTTCTGCGTTGTGGACTCCAGAACTGGACATAATATTACAGGTGGGGTCTCACCAGTCTGCTGTACAGTGCCTCCCTTCTCCTGCTGGTAATACCTCTCCCTGTGCTTCCCATAATCTCGCTGGTCCTACCCACTGCTTTGTCACACTGCCCTGCCACTTTGAGGTCACCCTCCCATTCCTGTGTTCACCTCCTGAGTTTCTATGCCCTAGATGCATACTTTTGCATTTTTTGGCATTGAACCCCAGCTGCCATGCCCTTAACCCCTCCTTGAGTTTCCCAAGGTCCCTATGCATTCTCTGTTTCCTACTGAGTATCCACCCTATTACAGATTGTGGAGTCATCTGCAAAAAGGCATACCTCCCCTTCTAGTTCTTCCTCAGTGTCATTTATGAAGACAGTGAACAGAACCAGTCCCAGTACTTGAGCCGTTTGACACCTCACTGGTCATGCTGGTCTCATCAAAGTGAGGACTGTTAATCACCATCTTCTGTCTTCTATCTATTACCCAGTTTCTTACGCAGATAAACACTTTGGATCCCATCCCTAGGCTGCTTAATGTCTATCAGTATCCTGTGTGGCAGTGTCGAAGATCTTGCTAAAGTCCAAGTAGAGCACGTCCACTGCCCTCCCTGATTTACTTCCCAGGTCACCCAGTCGAAGAAATTAGATTCTTCTTGCATGACAACCCCCACCGTACTTTGCTAACCTTTCCTTTAAAAGAGTTTCCATTAATGTCTTCACTGATGTGAGATTTACTGGCCTCTTCTGCGCTGCTGCTGTTAAAGCAGCAGTACTACCTATCCAGGAAGTGATCAGTTTCAGTGTTCTGTAGATCCACAGAAAATACAGCGCCTGCCTGCCCATCATTTACTGTTGCTGTCAACATGGCGGGCGGCAGAAATGTAAACAAAAAAAACAAAAAAAAAAACAGCTAAGCGGATTACGGGAAAATAGTACAATGCCGGCAAGAAAGAGTACCAGGGACATGCTCAACAGAACACAGGAAATGGTCGAAAAAGCGCAGATTTATTTTACATAGTACTGCTGCTTTAATGGTGGGTCCATGGTGCTCTCCTCCAGTCCTCTGAAAGTAAGCCCGTTTCCAAGGAGCTGGTGAATAAGGCCCTTGGTGGTGCAGCAGGCAATTCCCTGAGATCTTATTTCAAGGCAGGCTCTTTCACACAGGCCACACCGGTAGGACTATGTCACCAGACACTAGGACCACACAGAAAACTTTTAGCCATCAGTCTACCACGGTGGACTGACACCCCAGCCAATGTCAATCATCTGACGTCAGTATAGGCTATATAGGAGGGCAGTCCCCCACACCACCTCAGTTTTTTTCCCCTGCCATCAGCTCGTGCATGTCGGACCCCTGTGAATGTAGCAGCTACAGTCGACCACCATTTCTCACATTTTATTTAAAAAAAATAAATAAATAAAAAACACACACACACACACAAAAAAAAAACTTTGGTCATTTTTGACATCCATTACTGCATGGATGCACTGAACTTCCGTAGGTGAATGGAGTCTTCCCTGGACCCTGTACATCTGCATCTGTTCACGCCTGTCCTAAAGGGGCCTGTGTGAATGAGGATATGATTCTGCTGTCTCACAAGGAAAGGAAATTCTTTGCAAAAAAAATTTGCGTTAAGGCACCATTTAGGGTTCAGGTTAACATATCACAAGTAGGGAAATGTGGCATTAGGGTTTCCCAACCTCTGCCCCCAAGCAGCAGGACAAAAAAAAAATCAGGGTTTTGGGTCTCCGGAGTCTTGGTGAAAATCATTGGCGGGGTCTTCCTTGGGATTATCAACCATAATGCTCACCCTCTTCCCTAAGCAGACAAGGTCAGAGTGTGGAGGGGTTGTGGGATAACAGATGGACCAGACACAGAACTTCAGGTTCAACACACAATCTCTGTGTGATGTTTGTTTAAAACACGGGGGATAACCTTAAGCAATGACACATCCCTTCTTCAGTACATCAGTCTGCAGCAACAGACTATACATGTCCTTACATAGAAACATAGAATTTGACTGCAGATAAGGATCGCTTGGACCACCTAGTCTGCCCATTTCCCTACCTAATGGATATGCTGCAGATTCTTGTTAACCAACAGCCTATTATGAACATACGAAATTTGCCAGCAGATGAAGGCCTAGAGGTCTATTAAGTCTGCTCGATTGTGCAGCTAGCACCCCTTATTCTGCAGCTGCCCCTCCCTTCTACCCTTCCCCTTCATTGACCCTCCCCCTTGTCCTGTCCCACACCCTTTTGAAGCAGTCCACTGTTCTACTGGATACCACTTCTGCAGGTAACGTATTCCACCCAGCCACCACCCTCTCTGTGTGTTTTAAAAAAAAAAAAAAAAAAAAAAAAAAAAAAGTTCCTCATCTCCCTCCTGAACCTTCCTCCCTCCAATCTCATATCATATGGCACCTGGTGTCCCTCCCTTCCCTTACTTTGAACAGCCCCTCTGTACCTGTCTTGTTTATTCCTTTCATGTACTTAAAGGTTTCAATCATGTCCCCCCCGCCCTTCCTCTCCTCCAGTGAGTACATGTTCAACTCCCTCAGCCTCCTCTCGTATGATAAGTCCCCCCAGCCCCTTGATCATCTTTGTCACCCTGTGCTGCACCCCCTCCATTAACTTTATGTCCCTCTTCAGATACGGGTACCAGCACTGCACGCAGTACTCCAGGTGCGGTGTAACTAATGACCTGTACAGTGGCAGAATCACCTCCTCCCTCCTCGAGGATATACCCCTTGCAATACAACCCAGCATTTTGTTGGCCTTTGCAGCTGCCTTCCTACATTGTACAGAGTTGTTCATTGACCCTGTAATGAGCACCCCGAGATCCTTCTCCTCCTCTGTCTGGGCTAGCTGCACTCCCCCAGCTGGTAACTCCTCCTTGGGTTCTTCATCCCAAAATGCAACACCTTGCAGTTTTTGGCATTAAAGCCCAGTTGCCAGGTGTCTGACCAGGTTTCAAGCTTTGCCAGATCATCCTGCAACCCCTGCCATCCCCCTAGGTCATCCACCACCACTCCTACCTTGGTATCATCAGCAAACAGACTGATCTTGCTCTTGATGTCCAATGATGTGTCTGCAATGAATATCCCAAACACTGGCCCCAACACCGAGCCCTGTGGAACACTGCTTCTCACTACCCTTGGGTGTGAGAGCTCCCCCACCTACCACCACCCTCTGTTGCCTTCCCTGAAGCCAGTTCCCTACCCATCTCACCAGCTTTGCACCTGCCCCTGTGCCTACTAACTTACTTCCCAGCCTTCCATGCGGCACAGAGTCTAATGCCTTACTGAAGTCCAGATAAAGGACATCCACTGCATGGCCCCTGTCCAGTTGCATAATTACCCAGTCATAGAACTCCACCAGGTTGGTTTGGCAGGATCTGCCCCGTATGAAGCCATGCTGTCTGCTGCCCTGTAGTCCTTTGGCCTCTAGGAGGGCCACCAGCCTCTCCTTCAGGATAGTCTCCATAGGCTGACCCATGATGAATGGTGAGGCTCACTGGTCTGTAGTTTCCCAGTTCATCCTTGGGGCCACTCTTGTGGAGGGGCACCACATGAGCCATCCTCCAGTCCTGAGGTACACACCCCGAATGTAGTGAGGCATTAAATAGGTCTGCCAAAGGTCCTGCAAGGACCTCTGCCAGCTCCTTTAGTATCCTGGGGTGGATGCCATCAGGGCCTGGCACCTTATCCACCCTCAGTGCCTTCAAACCCTCCCAAACTCTGTCCTCCGTGATTTCCCCATCTGTCACCCCTCCCCCTTGTTTCTGCCATTTCTCCCCCCTTGGGTGTCATCCCCCTCTTCTCTTTGGTAAATACTGAGCAGAAGTACTCATTTAGTGCTTCTGCCTTATCGCACCCTGCTTCCACCCAATCTCCCTCCTTCCTAATCCATACTATGTGGTCCTTACAGCTCCTTTTCTCCCTGATATACCTAAAGAAGTCTTTCTCCCTCTTCTTAATGCCTTGTGCCAGCCTGAGTTCCGTAGATGCCTTGGCTCCCCTTACTGCCCTTGTCACCTCCTTTGATTCCATCAAGTACTCCTCCCTGTCCTCCCCTCTCCCTGTATCTTGTACTTCCTAAAGGCAGCTCTTTTCCTCCTTACCTTTCCCATGACCTCCTTGCTCAACCAGCTTGGTTTCTTAGCCCTAGCCTTCTTGCTCTGGGCCTTGCAGCAGGTTTTGGTTGCCTCCACTATCCCCAGCTTTATGAGCTCCCACCTCTGGTTAGTATCCATACTAGATTGAATTCTGGCCAGGTACCCTTTTACCACTTCCCCCACCCTCCCAAAGTCGGCCCTCTTGAAGTCCAGCACTCTTGTGCCAGATTCCACTCCTTCCTTGCCCATATCCAATGTGAGCCATACTGAGTGATGGTCACTTCCTGACAGCGGTTCCTCCACTGTGAGTTCTCTCACAAAGTCCCAATTTGCCAGCACAAGGTCAAGGGTATTCCCTAACCTGCTTGGTTTACTGACCATTTGCAGCAGGAACCCAAGTCTTCCAGAAACAGTGAGGTAGCTGAGGCCCCTGGTCAGACCATTAGCACCCTTCCCCCACTGTGCACTAACCTTTGCAGCTAGTGAAGCCAGTAAAAATGAATCGCAATTCTACTCAAAGCCCCCCAAAATAGGTTTGCTACCAAAAGAAACAGGTCTCCAATTCAAACAGCTTCACCAACACATCAAAATAGGCTTGAAATTGGAAGATATAGGTCTCTGATTCAAAGAAACAGCCCCCGTTAAATCACACCAAATAGGTTTTAAATCGGAAAAATTAGGCCTCTACAAATGCAGCCTGCTACACAGTGAAACATCAAACAAATGAGCCCACTTATAGCCACCAAAACAGTTTTCAAAATTCCAGCAGCCCCAAAACAATACCCTGCTAGCCCCTTAGAAGTAGTAAGAAAGAAAAGAAATAACCTTCTACCAAGTAAAATCCAAACCTCCTACCCCCCCCACACTAGAATTGCCTTATGTCTGTTCCATGCATTCTTGAATTCCCTCACTGTTTTTGACTCCACTACCTCCTCAGGAAGGCTGTTCCATGTATCCACAACCCTCTCTGTGGAAAAAAAATACTTCCTCACATTACCTCTGAGCCATCCCCCCTCCAGCTTCAAATTGTGCCCCCTTGTTCTCTTGCACATCTCTCTTTCTGAAAGATGCTACTCTCTCGGACTTTGTTCATTCCGTTAAGGTACTTGAAAGTTTCTAACATGTCCCCCCTCTACCTCCTTTCCTTGAGGGTATACATATTAAGGTCCTTTAATTTTTCTTCATGTGTCTTCTGGTGTAGACCCTGCACTATTTCAGTTGCCCTCCTCTGGACAGCCTCCATCCTGTCTGTATACTCCAGATGGGGTCTCACCAACTGTCTATACAGAGGGATAACTTCTGTTTTCTACTGGTGATGCCTCTCCCTATGCATCCCAGTATCCTGCCAGCCCTCCTTACTGCCTTCTCACATTGTTTGCCCACCTTAAATTCAGCTGATATGATTACCCCCAGGTCCCTTTCCATTTTTGTTGTTAGGATCTCACCCCCCACTGTGTACTCTTCCCCTGGGTTTTTGTTTCCCAGGTCCGGGGTCAACCTTAACTTTTTTTGCACTAGCCAGCAGGGCAAGTTGATTTAAAATTGTACTAGCCCGCAGATGGTTGCACTAGCCCTTAATTATAATGGAAAATTTTTATCACTTATACAGGAAACAATGCAAGCAAAACCAAGAAATACTCTGATTACACATTTACAGGACTAGAAATTAAGTTTTGCAGCCACTAGCCAGCAGGGCTAGTGACTGGGAAAATTCACTGGCCCCACAGACATTTCCACTGGCCCAGCTGGTGTACATACTGAAGTGTTGCCTTCTTCAGTACAAGCCCGCAGGGCTAGTTAAATGAAAATCTTACTAGCCCGACACAAAATCTACCAGCATTTGGCTAGTGGCCAGTGCCAGTTTCGACCCATGATTTATCCTGCTCCTACATTGCTTCCAGCTCTCTAGCAGAAAAAAAGACTGCAATGCCATCATTGACAGTGAGTCCCCTTCCCCCCATTGTTTTGTACCGTGGCCTCCTCTCTTCCTCTTTCTGCCCCCCCCAACCAAACGGAGGGTTACAACAGCAAATGTTAAGTCAAGCAGTCATAGCTCTGCGCACACAATAGCTGACATCATCATGCACCTCACCACACTGTCACCATTCCCCACAGGGCAGTGAACAGAGTCAGGCAGAGAAAGACACTCTCGGTCCCCACCCTGTAGTCAACTAGAGGCCACTTCTGAAAGTTTTTGTACAGTCTGAAGTGAGCCAGGGCACATCTAAGATTTCATTGGGGTGGGGGGCTAGACAAACCTTGGGGAACTAGAAAACTGACATTTTTATTTGTAAAAGCATTGATTTTAATATGCTCTGCCCCAACAATAACATATTTTTCTTTAACATTGTCCTTTCATCAGCCCAGGGGAAACAGTACACAGGCATAACACTATACTGTTTCTGTATAGGATGATCTGTGCACCCCAGGAATGCCTATTTTAAGGTTTCAAATTATGTATTTTATCAAGGTTTATTTTGTACCATACATGATCCAAAGCTTTGTTTTTATGCTAAAAGGACATGCTGAGTGGGATAAGGGTGGAACTGTATGGATGGTGATGGCTGTCATGATCCATTTAGAAGAGCTGGGGACCCCTACACTTTCCAGTAATGGCAGCTGTGGATCTATGGATGGTCACTTCAGAGTCTGGTCTGCAGTGGTGTCAAGGGAAAGAACAGTTGAGATTTGGAGGGGAGAGGGAAGTAATGGTGAGGCTAGGGTAAAACCCACCACCTGCAGGGCCGATCCTGTATACCTCTTTGCATTTTGTCACTGAAATGTTGGATACAAACAGTCAAAATGCAGAGAAATGAGGGGCACTGGTCTTAATAATATTGAACAAATTGTTAGACATAGACCCATTCAGAAAACTGGAACCTAAGGCGCTTTTACACACAGGTCTATATAACGGAATAACTGTTACGGAAACAGTATTCTTTTACATCCCTTGAGTTTAAAAAGCATTTGTTTCGTTCCCTTGGTGAACGTTCGTCCAAACCACAATCTCTTCTTGCGGTTTGTACGAACGTGTTCCGTTTGATCTGGCTGTGTAAAACAGCCATTCCGGTACCACTGCAGAAACTGCCATTAGAGCAGCAAACTCTGGGGGAGCCGAAACAAATGGAGGCGGGATTAGCCGGAATACTCACAGGGTGTAAAAGGAAACCCGAATGCAACAGAGTACATCGGCGCCACACAGGTAACGTTTATTTTGTTTTACAAACCTGTGTGTAAAAGTGCCTCTAGTGACTTAACAGCACTCTACCCTTGATCACACCTTGGACACTAGCTGAAAGTCTTAACAGTGGAGTGATAATCACTCACATTGAGTCTTTTGTGGGATCCCTGTCTTGAACTGCCAGATAGTTGCAGCTCTGAATGAGCTGTTAATCACACCAGGCCGTCTGGAACATTGAGAGAGATTAGCATGAGGACTAGAGAAGGCTAAAGCAGAGACTTTTTTAACCTCCATTAACAGCCATGAAAATCTGCACTAGTCAAGACAGGCAAGTAGAAAGTTAGCTGCAATAGTCCTGGTCAGTTTGCACTAGTGTTTGGGCTAGTAAAACAATGTTAAGATCGGCCCCTGTCCCAGGTGCATTACTTTGCACTTCTTTGTGTTGAATCTAAGCTGCCATACCTTTGACCATTCCTCCAACCTTGCTGAGTCCCTTTGCATCCTTTCGACCCCACCTTCTGTATTGTCCCTGTTGCAGATCTTTGTCATCTGCAAAAATACATACTTTTCCTTCCAGTCCGTCTGCAGTGTCACTTATAAAGACATTAAAGAGGATTGGTCCCAGTACTGAACCTTGCGGTACCCCGCTAGTAACTCCCCTTTCTTGAGAGTGGACTCTGTTTATTACCCTCTGCGTCCTGTTGTCCAGCCAATGTTTTGCCCAGGCTACCACCTTTGGGGCCCACTCCGGGGCTGGCCAACTTGTATATTAATCTTTTTGTGTGGGACTGTCAGATGCCTTGCTAAAGTCTAGGTAGGCCATGTCCACAACCCCACCCCTCCTTGGTCTTCTACTTTGGTCACCCAGTGAAAGAAATCTATTCGATTCGTCTGACATGACATTCCTGCTGTGAATCCATGCTGCCGTGGGTCCTGTGCTCCACTGGCTTCTAGGAACTCAACAGTTTTTTCCTTCAGAAGTGATTTCATCATTTTCCCTACCACTGAGGTCAAACTAACAGGTCTGTAGTTTTCTGTCTGTCTTGCTCCCACTTTTGTGAAGGGGAAATGCATCTGCCCTCCTCCAGTACCACACCATCCTCCCATGATTTGTTAAAGAGGGTAGTCAGTGGTGTCACTAGTTCTTCCCTTAATTCTTTTAAAATTCTGGGGTGAATCCCATCAGGCCCCATTGCTTTGTCCATCTTCAGTTTTAAAAGTTCTTTCAGAACCCTTTCTTCTGTGAATGGACTGCTGTCAATCTCCTTATCCAGAGTGCTTCTATTTTTTGATTTGGGTACCTTTCACTCCTCTCTTGTGAATACTGAGCAGAAATATTAGTTCAGTATCCTTGCTTTTTCACAGTCACCCTCTGCCCACCCTCCCTTCCCTTTATTAAGCCTCACTATCCCTCCCTTTTCTTTCTTCGCTCCTTAATGTACCTATACAAGGTTTTATCCCCCTTCTTAACAGAGTTGGCTCTCTTTTCCTTAGTTTGGGCCTTTGCTGTTCTGACAGCCTTCCCTACTTCCTTCTGCTTTAACTGGTAAAGTTCTCTGTCCTGCTCCTTCTGTGTTTCGTTATACTTCCTGAATGCTACATTTTTCTCCTTAACCTTCCCTGCCACTCTCTTTTGAGAACCATGGTGGTTTTCTCCTTCGTTTTGTTTATTTGCTTCACACAAAGGCTTGTTACCTCTGTGATGGCTGTTTTGATTTTCCCCATTGTTCCTCCACCCCATCCTTCTTGCCCATTTGCTAGTGCTTTTCTGAGGCACGCTCCCATTTTCCCAAAGTCAACCCTCCTAAAGTCCAGTATTTCCTCTGCACTTAGCATCTATTAATCATACACATGACATATAAATCAAAGTATTTTATGACACAGTGCTGTTGCATACTAAATCCAACAGCGAGGAGCACAGCCTGTTTTACATCAGCTCAGAGGTCACCACAATAACCTCCCTGTACGAGGACCTGAGAGGGAAAAGGAAAATTAAAGAGGACACTATAGCATAGTCAAGAAAGGGGAGGGGGTGGCCAACCTTATGGACTAGAAATTGTAAAGGATAGATTAGGCTAAGAAATAGAACTGTTGCAACAGATTTAAGAAAAGATTGGTCCTCAAGAGTGGCAGGATCTCCCTGTCGCACAGCTCTATGCTCAGGCTGAGTGGCTCAATTTAAATGGGAGAATTAAATACCAAACATGCATTCTTACCAGAAAAATGCTCCTTGGGCTCATACCACCGGGAGTGGGATGCCTACTTCACAAATCTCTCAAGACCCAACACACACACACACACACACACACACACCTCATTTACCAAACTCCTCCTAGTCCTGAGGTGCTGGACTACTCAATGCCAACACTCCTTTTTTTTCAGAGCACCTTTCTGGTTGAATGGACTGCACAGTGAACTAGCCCTAACCTTCCTAAACTCTGCCAGTTCAAACATAAACTCCGACATCACCTCAACTGAAAACTCCTGTGATTGCATCCCCTAACTCCCAGGTTCCCAATTCCTGTTATCTCCCCTTCCCTTGTGCACTCTTCGCATCCTGACAACCCCTCCTGCTTAGCCCCTACACCTTGCTTTGCCTTCATCTCATTTCCCCCCTTGGTTATCCTAATTGCAACCTTGACAATGCCTTTGGCTGCCACCTTCTCTTCCTTGGACTAGGAACTCCCTCCCTCCTTCCTTCCTCACTTAATCTCTTCTCTCTTTCTCTTACGTAACATTGCTGTTGATTCAAGATGTATTTTAAAGATGATAATCAGTTTAAGTATTTTTTGTAGCTGGCCCGGTGGCGCTGAGGCGCTGGACGCCACACCTTGCACTACGCTGGAGACCCAGGTTTGGGAACGAGCCCAGGTTGCCGGGGGTCTGCAGGGGCAGGAAGAGAGAGAGCGTCCAGCGGACTGCTTTCTCATCCTGGGGAGGATTTTGGGGTCCCCGTCACTCAAGAGCAACCTCTGGCAGTAGCTGGGGGATGCAACAGTAGTGACGCGTGCGTAGGCAGGGAGCGGAGTTGCGGCGTACGTTGCTGTGCAAGCCGAACTCTAAGGTGACAGCAACTTAAAGTACAAAATCCCCACTTCTGGGGATAGACGACGGCATCTCGGGCTCCAACGTCCACACTCTAGCATCGGGCCTATGTTGCCCCTCCACAGCTGATCTCATGTAAGCCCGGCACTCTGTACTGTAGATAGAGTGCCCTGGGTGAATAGGGTGGCCCTTCCTCCGGGGGGGGGGGTGTAGATCTGGGGTTTGTCGTTCTGCACAAGGGGAGAGGAGCTAAGTGGTCTCAGGTGGGAGGTTAGAGACATGGAGTACCGAGGATGCTTGAGAGAGTTCCCCGGGGCCAAGTGGGAGCAGAAAAAGATTGGGGGAGGAGTATTTGTTTCGTAACTAGTCTGTTTACCCAATATCTGCTTGTTACCCCTTCCCTGTTGATGTGGAACCTTTGTAAATGAGCTGCCTGGCACTCAAAGGTACTTGTAATCCTAGATTGATTAAATAAAAAAATTAATTTAAAAAACTCTCTTCATACCTGCGTGAAGAAAGCTAAACAGATTTTGTTGGTAACATGTGTCGAGACATGCTTCTCTTACTTTGAAGAGTGTGTCATTATGAGGCACTGCTTTGTAGCTGTACTTTGTGATTGACAGGAGGCTGTTGGGGGGTGACCAAAGAAGACCCCACCACTGATTCGCTAAGACTCCAGAGACCCAAAATCCTAATGTTTTTTCCTTTTGCTGCTTGGGGAGTTTTAATGCCACATTCCCTACTTAAATTGCATTAATCGTAATTAAGTTGAGCCCTAACTGGTGCATTAATGCAAATCTTCGGGTATATCTCTCTCTTCAGGCCATACCTATGGAACTTTTAGCCGCTAGGCACTAGGATCATATGGAAACTTTTGCAAGTAGTCAACCAGGGCCGTAAAGAATATATCTATATGTGTCTCAGAAGTGCATAGTCTATTGGCCTTTGTTACGTAGCGGCTTGTTAATGAACTGCCGAAGAGTAATTATTCAGAACTGTCACACATTGAGAAATGATTCAAGATCACGTCATGATGATTGGTGGGCTTGGACCTTCCGCCATGGACTATCCTGGTAACTGAGTGTTGGAAAGTAAGAAATAATTCTGCAACCATTAAAGGGTTTTCTGATGTATGAGGACGGCAAGGTAAATCTGTGCCTTGACTTCCATTTTTGCCTCGACATTAAAAAAACAAACAAAAAAAAACAGGATTTGAAGGAGTCCATAGCTGCTTTGCTGCATCCCTGGCAGTAAATACCACTTATTTGTTTCCAGCAAAACAGTTATTTACTTCGGTAAGACTTTCACTGATACAGGGAAAGTGGTCCTCAAAATTGAGGCGCATGAGACTTAACAAGCAGATCTCTCTGCTTCATTCTTGGGTGGCTGAATGTGTAGTAATGGAAAAGTTCACTTTTTTTATCCGTGCATAACGTAGTTGGACACAAAGTTTATCTCTGTACTTTGTGTCTGGGACTAAAATGTTTAATTTTGTGATATGGTAGATATTTTTGGGATCATCTTTGAGGAGTTTCTCTTCCCTTAGGCCACACCTTTGGAACTATACCCACATTAGTGCTAGAATTGAACAGAAACGTTGGCTAGCTGGTGCCTGCCCATGCCTACATCACACGTCTGTGCCTACATAAATGTTGGCGGCCCCATCTCTCCTCAGTTCTTTGCCCTCCATCGACTGTACTTATCGGACCTCCAGTGGAAATGAATACGACTAGCTGTTGTCATTTATTATTTTCTTTACTCACTAATTTAGTGATATCATCACCTCTGTATGCCACCAAAACCAACAATGTTTTTTTGGTACTGCGAGTGCAGAGAAAGTCTACAAGGATGATGCATGAAGTATGTGTCTGCTCTTAGGCCTTTCTCTCATGTCGGATCTCCTGAGATTTGCCAGGGCTTCCGCTAAGTAGCCAGGCAACACAGAAGAGAGGCGTTGGAGAAGTTTTTATTAGAAAAAAACTCTAGTGACACTGGAAAATGCCCAGGGTGAGAAGTCAGTGTCATAAGCCTCACTGACCAGTTTGCAGTTGAAGTCAGAAGATCACGAAAAAGATAGGTAATTGAGACGTAAACATACGGATAAGGACAGATCTGCTTCCCCGGTGAGATCTAGGTCACTGTTGCGGCCTGCAGGTAATCAGACTGCATTGTCATTGTACGCCCTGGCGGCGGTGATGCCAGCCCCCAACCATCGACGAGACACCAAGGTCTGGGCTTGACTCTGGCACTGCCATATCTGCTATGAAGGTACATTGTCGTCATAGATGAGTTCCGACTTGTCGTTGACTCCAGTAGTCACGGCCCCTGGTCAGGGTGTCGTCGAAGTGCAGGCAGTACTTGCATCGTTTTCAGATATGATCCGGTGCAGACTTCCTGGCTTACCTATGCAGCCTGTACTGCTGTTGACTGGGTTCCTGCGTCGTTTGCCCCATCGACATCGTCGGCTGGTACACAGCAAGTACCTCCTGAGCAGCAGCGTCCGGTGTTGCTAACGAGGTCTTCAATTACTGTCATTGACAGGGACGCTGACAGTGAAGAAGAATATAATCCAGGTCTCATAGTGGACGAGGAATATGGAGAGGAATATTATGCTCCATGTCACAGCTCTGCTGTATTCTCTTGCAGTGAGTGTTCTGCAGTGTATACGCCCAGATCTCCGACTGAAGACCCTAGCTTCTAAACAGTTGATGCAACAGATGCAAAATGTAATGGGTGTTGCTGTGGAAGAAGGGGATTCCACCAAAAAGAATTTGATGGACGTCTTGGAGGTCCCCTGTACTCTATCCATTATCATGCCTCCAGTTTACCCTGAATTGCAGGATGCAACACTTGCTGAATGGTACAGACCAAATACTACACCAGCTCTTCCTAGAAAATCTGACAAGCAGTACCCTGTTCCTGCTGCCAAACTTTATTATGCCAACCAGCCAGAAACGGCTTCTGTGGTCATAATGGCTGCCCATGATGGAGCCAGGGCACCAAATCATATGATTACCATGCCCCCCGATAAGGAATCCAGAAGGCTTGATGTAATGGATAAGCAAAGGTATGCTTCTGCTTCATTAGGCCTGCAAATTGCTAACTACCAATTTCACATGATCAAGTATTAAAATAGCCTCTGGAAGGCTGCCAGAGTTGCAGCTTAGGCTCTTCCAGAGGACACGGCCAATAATTAATTACTTAGATTTGACAGCTGGAGCTGAGGTAGGCAAACATCTGCTGCACTCAGCATATGATTCAGATGTATCTGCCAGTGCCGCTGTCACTGGTATTTACATGAGAAAGTATTTTTGACTTAGAGTGGACTTCCGTTGTGGATTCATGGAACGGCCTTCCGGAGGAGGTTGTGGAGTCAAAAACAGTGGTTGAATTCAAGCATGCATGGGACAGCCATAAGGCAATTCTAGGGGGTGGGAGTAGAAAGAAGTAGGCTGCTGGTTAACTAGGATCTGCAGCTTATCCATTAGGTAGGGAAATGGGCAGACTGGGTGGGCCAAGCGGTCCTTATCTGCCATCAAATTCTATAGAGTGGCTGGATTTACAACTGCTAATGCAGCACATGGTCCTGATTGCCCCTTTTAGAGGCACCAAACTATGTGGATACCATGTAGAAGAGGAATTTAGACGCCTTTAAGTCTCTAAAATGACTGTAATTTCAGTTAAATCCTTGTATCCTATGCTTGATAGAGGGCAGGGTAAAGGATCCTTTTGCCAGCCTGCTGCCAGAGTTGGCCGTTAAGCCTACAGTATGCAAGGCCGGGGGTAAGGGTGGTGGAGCCTTGCCAGTTCCCCTCCCCCAGGAGCCCATTCCAAAGCCAGTGGCTTTGCCCTCACCGCCCTAACATGACTCGTGTCAGACCACACACACACACACACACACACACACACACACACACACACACACACACACTGGTTCAAGCACAGAAGATGGTAGTAGGGGGTTGCTTCTCCCTTCATCTAACACAGTGCAGGGAGATTACTACAGACAAGTTGGTCCTGGAGATAACTGCGAGGGGATATGCTCTGGAGTTATAAGAAGTCCCTTCAGTGTCTCCTCCGTATCTTTATACGTAATCTCCCGATACATCCGTCCCTGCTGAAAGAGGAGGTACAAACTTTGCTAACTAAACATGCCATAGAACCTGTACCTTCACACCAGAAATCAAAGGGTTCTACTCTGCTTTCTAACCATAGGGTACAGAGTTCAAATCCCGTTGAGGTGAATATTTGTTTTAATTGGAAGAGAGAAGGGACTGGGGGGACATGATGGAGGTCTTCAGGTACATGAAGGGGGTAAATAGGGGAGGAGCAGTCAGGGTGCTCCGAAGGAAGGGGGGCAACTAGAGGGCATTGGTGGAAGCTGGAGGGGGATTCAGGGGAGAGAGGAGGTGCTACTTCACTGAGGGGGGGGGTGGTGAAGCCATGGAATGCACTGCCCAAGGTGCTGGTGGAGGCAGAGACGGTGGAGGGGTTCAAGAGGGGGTGGGACAGGTACAGGGGAAGGGTTCTGGAAGCCCAAGTCTAGAGCAGCGAGAATATCTGGGACTGGGAAGGGAGAAGCCAGAGAAGTCGAGGGTGGGCAGTAAGGTCAGCTCCCAGGGTGGGGGCTGACCAAACAAGCAGACATGAAAGACCGTTGGGCCTATTCTGCTCGCATTTTAGTATGTTAGTAGATAATTCCTGGTCTCCAAATGGACAGGCGATGGTAGACCTACTAGACCTAAACTTCTGCATAGACTACAAGATGTTTTACGTGGTATCCTTGATTTACCTGTTGCAAACAGGGCACTGGATCTGCTCCCAGGATATGAAGGATACATACCTTCATATCACGATTGGCAGCATCACAGAAAGTATTTAAGATTTGTCCTGGAAGGGGAGAATTTCCAGTTCAGAGTATTGCCCTTTGGCTTGTCTTCTGTGCCATGGGTTTGTACCAAATGCTTGGCAGTGGTGGCAGTAGCCCTTCATAGGAAAAGTCTGTATGTCTTCCCATACCTTGACAATTGGCTGCTGAAAGCCTGTTTCAGGAGCTAACTTAAACACACCCTGTCCCAAACTAGCCAATTGTTCAAAGACCTGGGGGTTACAGTGAATGTATCAGTCAGTACTGACACTTTGCAAGAGGCTGCAGTATATAGGTGCAGTCCTGGACACAAGAGGGCAGAGCGTTTCTGCTGCTGGACAGCCAGAACTTTACTTTGTCTCCTGGGGTTCATGGCAACAGCCATTTTGACTGTACCACTGGCTCACTTACATATGCGGATACCATAGTGGACACTGAGAGTGCACTGGGATCAAATGACCAGTAACATGGACCAAAGGGTGCTTGTCACATCCCATTTACGCAAAACACTGACGTGGTGTGTGGACTGCAGCAACCTCTTGAGGGGCTTTCAATTTTTAATCCCAACTCCAACTCAGATTCTCACCGCGGATACCTCAGGATCTGGGCAGAGAGTACATCCGGGCCCTTATTAAACCCAGGTGGAAGCCAGATTACACACAAATAGCTTGGAGATGAAAGGTGTCTTATACAGTCTGCAGGCTTTCCAGGAGCATCTGACTCCGGGTCATCTGCTAGTACAGACAGACAATGTCAGTGGCATGTATTACATAAAGAAGGGGGAACACATTCCTGTCCCCTGTCGGGAAGCAATGAGAGTGCAATACTGGGTGATGGAACACGGCCTGGAGTTATCAGCTGTGCATCTTGCAGGGGTCCAAAACAGCAGACAAACTAAGCAGATCATAGTCCAAGATACATGAATGGGACCTGCTGACCTCTGTAGTGGACGACCTCTGTGCAAGGTGCGGTCATCCAGAGTTGGACCTTTTTGCATCGCCACATAATGCAAAACTGCTGCATTTCTGCTCACTTGCTCCAGGGCCTTTTTTTTTTTATTTTTTATTTATATTGTATGCTTCTGAATCTCTGGGTCGGTCCTCCAGGCTAGGAGCCACAGGATCATCCACGGTCCCCTGCCTGACCCACTGCAGCCTGCCCCCCATGAAGCCTCGGTTTACCCTCCAGGCAGGGGTTGGGGGTGGCGGCTACACCCCCGGTAGCGTGTATTGTTGGGTGGCTTGGCAGTGGTGGCGAGGCCCACCCTGGATTTACCAGTGTCTCACTGGAAGCCAGCAGTAGGGTCGAGCTTTTTGTTCCTGCTGCCCACGATCCCCTGGCAACGTTGGCATGCACATGAGGAGACCAGTGCAACAAGCATGGATCTCCTGGCCGATGTCACCCCTTCCTGTTCAGTGCATTCTCTGCTGCACCTCCACGTATGGTCACCTAGGTGCCGGTATTGCAGTGGGAATGGCAACCCTTCCTGGTGATAGCGGGCAGTCCATGGGATGTTCGATCCTCCCCTGGCGCCCCTTCCCCTCGCTGGCCCTCCAACAGCCCAGGCTCGTTCCCGAACCTGGGTCATCCATGTCGCAGGTCATTGCTCTGCCGTTGCACCAGCGGACCAGCCTCAGGGTCTGGAGTTTTCTGCCGAGACATGTTCCTCTTTTGGGAAGGGAGGTTTTTGTATGCATTCCCTCCCATTCCCATAATACAGTAAGTATTACTGGGAACTGCCGATGGTGGGTGTAACACTCATCCTCATTGCACCTTTGTGGCCTCCATAAATATGTTTCCCGTTGCTACAACAGCTAGCAGTGGAACCTCCAGTTCCCTTGTCTCTGTGCAGAGGCCTGTTGTCACAGGACAGGGGGCTCTGGTTCATCCAGACTGGCCCTGCATCTGCATGCCTGGCTCCTGAAGACCTTGCACTGTTTGTGATGTCACCAAAAGTAGGTGATATACTGGTTGTGGCCAGAAAGCCTTCCACCAGACATACATGTGCTTTTAAGTGGAAGTGTTTCACTTTGTGGACCACTTTCAAGAATATGGATCCATTCACCTGTCCAGTTAATGTGGTGTTGGAATACTTACTGTCACTATCAGACTCTGGTCTGCAGTATTCGTCACTGAAGGTGCATTTGGCAGCTGTCTC